>CP126891.1:146003706-147203706 GCA_030440675.1 Furcifer pardalis | reverse complement strand
ATTCTTCTAACACACATGATCAGAGCTCAGAAGACTGTCTTACAGCTGGAATGAATGTGGTAGAGTGTGTTTGTGTGCAGATGGCATGGGTGAGTGTGGATAAGGTATCCTGAGGCAATAATTAGCAAGCAAAGCCACACCTCCAATTAACATGGTCCAAGTGTGGGTGTGTCTGTTGATACACATGGACATACAACATAAAATGGGAATAGAGTGGTCTGATGTTTGAGAGACTGTTGGTTCAGTACAGTACAGTACTTGCCATTCTCGTGAGCTGCTGTACTTGTGCTCTCAAGACGACAAGTATGCACATACCTTCCCATTTGTAAATCCAGCTCAGGATTTATATTGTTTTCCTGTTGAGCTATGACTATTTGCAAGCCCCTTCTAGTTGTAGGTGATCTAGAGAACATATTCTAGGCCAGGGCTTTGGGAGGCTATATCATGAATTTCTCTTCTGTCAGCATTCGTGGCTGGACAAATAGTCTTCCCTTTGCCTCTCCCCTTTTCACCCACATTGTCACTAACATCAAGCCCAACAAAACCTGGGTTTTGCTTTGTTGAGGGCTCCTTCAAACCTTTACCTTCTATTCCTCAAGACCAAAGTCTTTTCCTCTGATCTACCAGTCAGCTCAAACACTGCCTTCTCCTGTAGCTTCTATTCCTTATTGTCCAAGCAGCTCCTTCCCACCTCTTGTGGAAGGCAGAACAAAACCAACTTTCTTAGACACCAGTACAAACGTATTCTGCATAGTTTTAGCACCACCAGCTATAAAGAATCACTCAGACCTCAGCAAGACTCAAAAGAGTTTTCTTGGAAAGTGTCTGGACCTTGCTGGCATAGTTTCTGATCACTGGAGACCTCTAGGATATGGAGTGAATGTTGTGGTGGCACTGATGGCACTGACAGCAGCATTTCCCATGGAAATTATGGGATTGTCTATATCCCTGGTGGTGAACCTTTGCACTCCAGCTATTCTTGGACTTCAATTACCAGAAGCCCAAGTCAGCACTCCTGCTGATCAGGGCTTCTGGGAATTGAAGTTCCAGAACAGCTGGAGTGTCATGGTTAGCCATCACTGGTCTATATTGTCTCTAATTCCTAAATTAGATATTTTGTTTATTTATTTATTTATTTATTCATTTTTGTGATTTATATTGCTGCCCAACTCAAAAGACTCTGGGTGGCACACAAAGAATTTCCCCCCTTGCTGCTGGAAAGATAAACTATTCCTGAAGTAGCAGCTGTTAGCACAGCAGTACTACTGCACTGTCCTACCCATTAACTGTTCTGAGTACTCAAATACTTTAAATTTCCCACACACTCTCACAGAATGCACTAGAGAAGATAGGGCAAACAATTCAGCCTACTATACATCGCAGAATCTGTTTACTTACTTTGGATCTCTTTAGGAATGGTGGACTTTTCCTCCCCTTTCTCAGACCAGTGACTCAGCAAATTGGAACAGGAATATAATTTATAATACAGCAGATACCAATTCCAAATTTCAATCTGGCATGCAGCTTGATCCCCTCCCTTCTTAAGGGTGCATTGCGATCTAATGCTAATTGGAAAATGTCTGAACATGGCTAAAAATTTTCCCATTCTTTGTGCAATACCACGATGTCTCCACTGGAACTGTGAAGTTTAAAGCTTTCATAGAAAATATGGTAAGGAGGAACAAAGCCAGAAAAAAACCCTCACAGCCTTCTCATCTCCAACCACTGAACATAATCACAGTAGATTCCTTCTCCCCTGAAGTGGCAGTTGTTTTAAACATTGCCCAACTGATAAGAGCAAGCATCAACACTCTGGGGGGAAAGGGTCAAGATCCATAAAAGGAACTTGCCCCTCTCAAAGTCAAGGCTAAAAATTAGCAAGTACAGTAATACCTCGGATAACACTAAGACTTGGTTCCACAAGTCTTGGTGTTATCCAATTTTTAGTGTTATCTGATGCATGTTAAAATCCTATGAGATGGATCAGATAACGTTAAAGCTCCATAGAGATACATTGTAACCGCATAGGCTTTAGCGGTTGTTATCCAATCCATCCCATAGGACCTTAACGTTATTTGATCCAATTCTCCTCTCCAGATTACTTAATGTTATGCGATTTTAGCATTATCCGAGGTAAACGTTATCCGAGGTATTACTGTACTGTACTTGGGAGTGGAGGAATGACTGAGGAGGGGATGACTTCTTTGTCATTCTAAGATAATAATGTTGTTGTTGTTGATGATGATGATGATGAAGATGTTTAAAGGAATTTATGGATCATATAATCCAGGATTTCTCAACCTTTTCAAGCCAGGGACAGGGTCGTGCTCTCTCAGACAGCTTCAGGAGCCAGACAGTCATTTTGCCCTTCCTCCACCACATGGCACTTCCTGGTGTGGTGGTGATGCCACATGAAATGGTGCCATGGCCACATCCAGCTCACGGGCCACAGGTTGAAAATCCCTGGTATAATCCAACCCCTGTCAAGGAGGCACAGTGGAGAATCAAACTGCCAACCTTTGACTCTGCAGCCATTGAGCTACCCAGCAGTTTGGTAAAGCAAAACCTTGTGTTGACCCATTCAACACAAGCTTCTAGCTTAGGTACTCACTTTAGCAGAAACATCTGTTATCTGTGTTTCCTGCATGCTTGGAGCTCAAACTGGGGGAAGCTCTTTGCTTCTTTTTTTGACCCTGCTTTCTTACTGAATGCCTCTTGACAGTACCAGAGAGAGACAACGCATCCCTCTTTACAACAGCCACTGGGCTGGGTTTTTAAACGATGGGTGCAGGCCTTTTCTCCGGAGTGCAACCTGATAACTTTGCAACTCCAGACTCAACAAAACTCTTTGCAGTGAGTTGCGTTAATCTGGCCACATATAGAATTTTAATATAATATTTCCACAGGGAGAGAAAACTGCAGAAGGCATCTGGAATCCCTTGAGGGGCAGCAGGTATAGATGAGGAGTTCTTTTGTGCAACACCAAATGCAAATGCCAGCTTCTTAGCTAGTGGCAATTTACCACCGAGATTTATGCTAATGGACTTACAATAATTGGATTCTGGCTACTCTATCCATTCTCCTCTACAAAAATAAATAACGCGTGGAAATAATGAATTATGTCTGGAGTAGTCAAGACATGGTTTGCAGAGCAATTTTGAGAACTTGCAAGGGTGCAATGAGTGAAGTGCTCTCCAAAAAGACTCCCCCGCCCCCCAACACACACACACATTTCCTAGACATACCTTTACTGTGAAAAATCAGTGCAGATCCTTCCTCCAGCTGGAAAACTGCAGATCATCAAAGCAAAAACTCTACCTTGTCTTGGAGGCTCTAAGCCAGGGGGGTTCTCAACCTATGGCCCATGGGACTAATCCGGCCCATGGAGCTCATTAATACGGCCTGTGGTGGACACCTAGGCACTGTCAGAAGCTACCACCACCACCAGAAGTCTCAAAACATCACTTACCATGGCAACGGTGGTGGCAATTGTGCCATTTTTCAGCTTCTTGCACAACCTCAGCCGCTCCCCACAGTGGCAGGAGGGTTTTCAGATCATTTTCAACCTGTTTTGGGATATATTTTTTTGCTGCATATCCACTGCATTTCATCAGCTAAAACATGCCAGTTTGGGACTTCCAGTGCCGGGCAGAGCTTCCGGTAGTGTCTGGGTTCCCAACACAGAACCAGGAAGTGCCCAAATGTCACATTTTAGCTGCCAAAATGCAGCAGATGCACAGCAAAAAAAAATTCCCAAGGTGGAGTGAAAATGCTCCGAAAAGCCTCCTGGTGCTGTGGGGAGCAGCAGAGGCTGTGCAAGAAGCTGAAAAAATGGCGTGATTGCTGCCACCGCCAAAAACGTAAGCACTGGGAGCAACCGCACCTCCAGCCCCCACAGCTGAGTATTGGGGGAGGAAATGGCTCCTGGTGGGAAAACATTGGGAACCCCCTGCTCTAAACATTCATAGCATATCAGTTAACTAGCAGCAAGTATTTCCTCCCCTTGCTCTGCTGGCATTTCAAGTTCATCTGATTATTCAAGTCCTGGTCTTTCCTTTGAGGCCTTCAGTGTCACACCTGTCACATGTTACTTCATTCTGTTTAGAACAAATGCTTTCAAATTAAAGGGAAATGTGCCCTGTGCTTAGGCGGGCATATGTGATGTTTACTACGTTTTATCTCATTGGCATGGCGTGTCTACCACAACAGTGGTTACTGACATGAGTTTTTATTAACCTTCACAGGTAAATTCAAGGTAGGTCAGCATCTGTGAGGGCATACCCCACCCCCTTCCAAAGGAGGCTTCTAGACAATAACCATCTCAATTGAGCATTGGCTCTCTCCTCTACAAAAAATAATCATGGTAACTAGGATTCCATTGCCACTGACTTTAATTTTCCACAGGCTTATTTCTCAGTAAGAAGACACTTACAAAGAATTCAAATAGCACCTTGAGTCTTAAGAGTTATAATGGAGCAGCCTACAATACACAAACATATTTATTATTAATCAAGTGGCCCAAATGTATTTTATATATAGCAGGTCTTTGGTTCAGTCTTCTGTATCTTCAGTTAGAACGATCTTGGCTAACTAGACTAACTAATTTCTGTCTTACTGAGCCCCTAGCAGCTGAAGTAGATAGGACTGAACCAGGTGGGCCAGTAATTTGACTCAGAACACAATGACTAAAATGCCAAATCAAAAATGACCAACATTCATAATTGGCCAACAGAGATTACTAGAAAGCTAAGAAATGTGAGTTGAGCAAGTTTTTGGAGAGGCCCTTTTGTCCTGTCTTATCATGTTGTCTAACCATACAGAACAGTGATTAGCATCACAGTATTTTGAAATAAACAAACTTCACATATATACAATTATAGTTTTGACATCTGTTAAGGATCTTATTCTCTTCAAGTGCCCAAGAAAAAGGACCAAGTTCTCACAGAGAGCATATGAAGTAATAAACCTTTGTCTGGGTTGTACACTTTTGACCACTGCTTGCTCATCAAGGAAAAGGGACACACACATTCTCTCTCTCTCTCTGATACTCCACTGAACAACAACACATTGCAATAGTGTGGTACAATAGACTGCAATACAACCCTACACATGTCTACCGAAATTGCATCCTGTCAAGTTCAGTATGGATTCCTCTTAGGAAAATGGGTACAGGACTGCAACTCAGAGTTCAGACTTCGAAGTCACAAAGTCACTGGTTCAAAGGTTAATTCTTCCATGAACTCACTAAGCAGCTTTAAACAGACTTCCTTCAGCTCTCCATCTATAATAAGGGAATAATATCAACATACAGTATATGTACAGAGTTGTTTCAAGGATTACAAGACAGCAGATGTATAATAATTATGAACAATCAAAAGCACTGCAGTCAATATTATAATTATCTAAGAGAAAACTAGTCTCATTTGGGAAACAGTTGAGCTAGCTCCTTTCTTCCTGAAATACTACTTTGCATGTATGGGGATAGCTCAGTAAGTTGAGTACCTTACTGTGAAGCCAAAGGCTGGAAATCTGTTTCCTCATTATGCCTTCTAGGAGAAATGTCAGCCTGCACAACCTTACAAGCAGCACAGTGCCAGAATGTCACTCGAACAAGGGCCTGGTAAACCACTTTTGAGTATTCTATACGTAGAAAACTCTGGAAAGAGTCACCGTAGGTTGGAACTGAACTTAATGGTAAGTAATGATTACTATTACTTTGTGGAGAAGCTTACATACAAAAGACCTTAGATGATGTCTGACACAGTATACTGCAGACATAATTTGACCCTTTCGTTATAAAAAGGACTTAAGAGCTTCTTGAGGCATCATAAGATGACAAGCCAATGAGAGTTTCTCTTCCAGTTTCTAAAATTTACTCCTCTCTCTCTCTCTCTCTCTCTCTCTCTCTCTGTATGAATGAGAGTGAGTGAGTGAGAGATGTATAAGAGAGAGGCCATGTGGAATATGAAAGGTAAGAACTGCTAACAGATACAAATCCCTGACACATCCACATCCAGGCCTCATACATTGGTATTGTCATTCCACACAGAGCAGCTGTGGGAGAGCTTCTAAGCTGCCTGACCAAACCCAATTACCTCCAGTGCAGCAGAAGGCTTCTTTTTAAGTTCCTCACATTTTCGGAATTTGCAAATCTGATGCCCAGTTTTACGGTTCCTACAACTGCTGCACTGCTCACAGTTTATCCGTCTTCGGCAGGGAGGGCACATGCCACATCGTTTCCGTTTCTTTTTCCCTGAATTGATGGCAGATGCCAATTCATTCTGCATTGGATACTCTGCTAGGCCAGCCATATGGAGCGCGCTCTCTGCCAGAAACACACCAGCAGGGGTCATAATGAAAAGGCCAGGGTTGATAGGAAAAGCCCCCAGGTAAGGAAAATCAGACTGGCTGTTCACGGTCTCCGCAGCCGTGACAGCTTCCATGTCCGAAAGGCCCGCCCCATGGTCACTGGGCAAAGGAATGTGCTCCTGGACAACTCTTTTCAGCAGCTCTGTGGATTGAGCAAACTGTTGCAAGATGGATTGTCCTTCTGAAGAAAGATCTGATTTGCTCAGCAGGTCAGAGATGGTTTTGTGCTTTGAGGTAGAATTACTTTTAGCCATAGTTGTTCCACTGCCGTTGGCTATGGCGGCAACTTTCTCTGAATGTTCGCTTAATGAGCTGGTGCTGCCAAAAGTAGAGTAGTGGGAGAGCGGCCGAGACTTCTTCAGGCTTTTGTTCAAGGGTTCACTTATGATCCCACTTTTGTTTCTCCTCTCTAAATTGACCAAGGGCTGAGAGTCATCTGAGCTATTGCTTTTTTCCAATAGGCCTGGCTTAATACCAGTGTCTTGATGAGAGCCAGGATCAGACATTTTTTAAAGAGAGAGATCAGATAAAGCAGGAACCCTGGTCACTGTGGAAAATAACCAACCACCACAAAACTAGTAACACCAATTACCAATAGATATATATAGAGAGAGAGAATGAAGGGATGAAGTGTTTCTTCAGTGCAATTTCAGGGCCATTACAACATGTCCTGCAGGTTTCCTGTGTAACATATGGTTCTGAAAGTTAAAACAGAAAAAGAAAGGAAAATTAGTGAAGACTGGGTACCTGGCTAGAGGTGGAGCTAGAATTGTAATAGTTCTGATTCAAAATTCCCCTCAATTGTGGTAAAACCTGCTCTGCACCCTCTTCTCTCCATCCTCTCAGTTTGTCAACATCAGCAAAGCTTATACATACTGTGAACATATGACTGAGCTAAACCAAAACTGACCCTCAAGTAACACACAGTGGCTATTTCAGGAAGCCCAGGTTTGAGTGGCATTTCCCGGCCTCCAACAGCCATCTGTCCATCATTAAACATGTCAGCACTACAGGGAATCTCATTCAGAAACATCTAGCCATTGTTCAATTAAGACAATCATAATTTTGTGGTTTTACTACTTATCATTCTTCATTTATTAAAACATCTCCATGATAAAAGGCTTGCAGAGCTGACACAAGGGGAAAGGCTGTGGTTTGATGGTAAAGCCTCTGTTTAGCCTGTAAAAGTTCCCCACTTCAAATCAGTTTGGTCATTTTGAAGAAATATCTGATTTGCTGGCAATGACTCATGTCTGAATCCCCAGAAGCAATACAAATGAACTCATATCTGTCTAAACAGTTTCTACTTCTCTAAAAATGAGAATGTCCACTTTGATGGGCAAACAATCAGAAGCAGGAATGTATAACCCACAAGAGTGAAAATGTGCAGTGTTCATAGTCCACAATTTACAGCATTAACCACTATTTGTTTCATTCATTAAAAAAAAGAGCAGGTCTAACTTTAATGATTGAGAAATCCACCTGGACCAGAAATAGGGAAGCCATATATATCTGGCAATGTTCCGTCTCAAAATGAAAATAATCAGAGTAGATAAAAACCAATTATTTTCAAATAAAAATTATTTTTAATTTAAACTACTTTTTTTCATTTAAATTGCATTTTAAAAATATTTAAGATATATTACAGCCTAAAGGTTTTCACCAAAAAAGGTATGCAATTAAGCTCCTGGTAATCAAGTGGCTAAGAGGCTGACTGGAAGGTGGGAGGTCAGCAATTCGATTCCCGAGTACTACAGGACTTCCAGCTCCTGCCAACCTAGCAATTTGAAAGCAAGAAATTGCAAGTAGATAAATAGGGACCACTTTACTGGGAAGGTAAACAGCGTTCCATGTGCTCCGGTGTCTAGTCATGCCTGCCACATGACCACAGAAATGTCTGCAGAAGCAGACAGTGCTGGCTCTTTGGCTTTGGAACAGATGAGCATTGAACCCTAGAGTCAGATACGACTGGCTTTCGAGCAAAGGAAACCTTTACTAAACCTAAGGACCAAACAATATCAACTCTCAAGCAGGTCTCAGGACACCTGAGAATCTTTAAGGGAGCTCATCTGAGAAGCAGCAAATGGGGCAATAGTTGCAGATGACACACCCCTGTGATCCACTCAAACTAGTTGCAAAGAGAAAGGATATGAGTAAACCTCTGGGGTTATTTAGTACCTCTGCAGATTCTGTGATCACACTGATAGTGGTAGCTTGGCAGGCTGGCAATAACTTATGCCTCCTCAGTGGTGGGCAGCAACAGGTTTGCACCCCCTCGGGAGGGGGAGATAGCAAAATTGGGTGGCCATGCCCACCT
Organism: Furcifer pardalis; assembly: GCA_030440675.1. NCBI lineage: Eukaryota > Metazoa > Chordata > Lepidosauria > Squamata > Chamaeleonidae > Furcifer > Furcifer pardalis. The sequence continues at coordinate 147,195,020 of CP126891.1, read as the reverse complement.
CCCTGCTCTGGGCCATCAGGTTTTGTCCCTACCAGTGGTTCAAGGTCTCGCTTGCTCAAAAGCCAGTCATATCCGACTCTAGCGTGCAGTACTCATCTCCATTTACAGCCAAAGAGCCAGTACTGCCTGTGTTTGCAGATACACTAATACCCCGGATAACGTTATGACTTGGTTCCACATGTCATGACGTTATCGGGTTTTTAGCGTTGTCCGATACATACATCGGACAACGCTAATAAAAAAAGCCCTGACGTCAGGGACAAACCACGCCGAGGCAAGGCTCGGCTTGTCCAAAATTCCCCCGCCCCCAGGGGGGGATTTCAGACAAGCCGAGCCCTGGGTAGGCACGCGATCGCGCGCGTCGTTTGGGGTTAGGGCAAGATACGAGGAAGACCTCCGTATCCTGCCCTAACCCCTAACGACGCACGCACACGCGCCCGCCGCCTGATGTTTCGAAAGGGTAAGAAGATCTTCTCCTTACCCTTTCGAAACATCGGGCGTGCACGCGCGCGTCGTTCAGAGTTAGGGCAAGATACGGGGAAGACCTCCATATCCTGCCCTAACCCCGAACGACACGCGTGCGCGCCCGATGTTTCGAAAGGGTAAGGAGAAGATCCCCTTACCCTTTCAAAACATCAGGCGGTGGGAGCGTGCGCGTGCGTCGTTCGGGGTTAGGGCAGGATACGGAGGTCGTCCCCGTATCTTGCCCTAACCCTGAACGACGCGCACAGAGGAGGCAAAGAGCGGAGGAGGCAAAGGAGCTGGAGAGGAAGAGAGGAGGGGGGAGGAAGGAAGGACGCCCCCCCTCACCAAGCAGACGGGGAAGAGATCCGTAGCCTCCCCGGGCCCCGTCTGACACGCGCACGCGCCCGTGGAGAAGCCAACATGGGGACTTTAAACAGACGCTGTTGCCGGTATCCTTCGAAACCGCCTCCTCCCCCTTCCTCTTCCCCCTCCCACCACCAGGTATCCAGCCAGTGCCGCTTTGGCGGCGAGATTCTTTGCTCCCCTGCGGGGGGGAGTTTGGACCCTTCCTTGGTGAGGGGGACATCCTTCCTTCCTTCCTCCCCCCTCCTCTCTTCCTCTCCAGCTCCTTTGCCTCCTCCGCTCTTCGCGGATGTTTGTGGGGGGGGTGGATTGGGTAGAACATCTACCTAATCCAAACCCCCCCAGTGCCCGCCCGCCACCCGATGTTTCGAAAGGGTAAGGAGAAGATCTCCTTACCCTTTTGAAACATCGGGCGGCGGGCGGACACTGGGGGGTTTGGATTGGGTAGATGTTCTACCCAAATCCAACCCCCCCAAACATCCGCGAAGAGCGGAATGGGCAAAGGAGCTGGAGAGGAAGAGAGAGGGGGGAAGGAAGGAAGGGGGCGCCCCCGCTGCCGCCAAAGCCGCCAAAGCCGCTGCTGCCTTGCCAGATGATCCTAATGTTTCTTAAACTGCCTTCTTTCTTTCTTTCTTCGGGGAACCTTAGCAAGGTGACATTAGGATCAACTGGCTGGGCAGCAGCAGCTTTGGCGGCGGCGGGGGTGCCCCCTTCCTTCCTTCCTTCCTTCCTTCCTTGAATTTGGTGTATAAAAACCATGCCTGTAAGTTTCACTCTTTGTCTGAAGAAGTGGACTTGATCCACAAAAGCTAACAATAAAAATATAGCAGTTAGTCTTTAAAGTGCTACAGTGTTATTTTATTTTATTTGTTTTGTTTTGTTTTCTGATATTACATTAGTTACATATTCAATGTGGAGAGGAACATAATAAATATATTTACAAGCAGAGAAACAGATTTTAAAAAAAGCCTGTCTCCCATTGAAACATGATTTTTACTCAAGCATCTCTACCAGTGAGATGCTTTCACCCTGTCTCTCAAGGCAATGGAAAGGGAGACTTTTGTAGAGCTGCCCAACTTTTCTTTCTCTTGATCCACATCGCAGTGTAATGGGACAAGCTCTCCCCATGCTCTTTCCAGTCAGGAGAAAGGTTTCTCAGGACACGTTAATAAGCTTTCCAACAAAAAGCTGAGGTTTGGTCCACCTGCAAGCTCCAAATCCCAGTGTGATTCGAAATGTGCATACACCCCCAACACACCCTCCCTCAACCCTCAGGCATGTGCAGAAACCTTGAAAGAGAGATCAATTCAGTAGCAAACACCGCAATATGGCTTGGCTGATCTAGCTTATCTGGTATGAAAACTGGGAATCCAGGATAACAGCAGTGCTATCTCCCTTTCCACGGAGGCTTCTTTCCATCTGCATTGGCACTTCATTAGCAGAGAGGAAATGAGGGAGCATCACAAACGCATGGCCAAAAGCCCTCCCTGCTCAACTGCATCAATGTGACATGATGAAAAACCAGGCTCCTAAGCAGCATCAAGGACCTCTATGAACACAGAAGATACTCAGCTGCAGATGTCAAGCTCAAAATGAGAAAGGCACATAAATCTATTCCACTGATCCCAGTTCTGACATGTAGGATCCATCCATGCTAGGGATGCCTAACTAAGACAAGCCATTTAAGATGGGAAAAGGAATAGGTGCAATTTAATCAAGGAGAAAAATCAAAGCATTTCAAAACATTTATAAGAAATTATATACAAGTAATAATATTCCTACAGATAAACTAAATATGTATAGAGAGAAGTATATTGGTAGGAAGCTTCAAGAAAATGATAGAGATAAGATGGAACAATTTATAAAAGAGGAAGAAATTGAAGAGATTCTAAGCAATTTAAAAGTCAGAAAAAGCCCAGGGATAGATAGGTTGAGCACAGAATTTTATAAAGCATTTTGAAAGCTATTAATTCCAAAGCTAAATATTTTATTCAATGGACTTCTGGGAGGAGAGACGTTCTACCATCATAGAGACATTCCTTGATCATACTAATTTTGAAGGCAGGTAAAGAATCTTCTGATACAGAGGCTTATAGACCCATTTCATTAATAAGTCAAGATGCTAATATATTTACAGCAATGCTGGCTAAAAGAATGGATGGGTTTATTGATAAATATATAAAGAAAGATCAGAATGGATGTACAGGAGAAAGCCAGATGGCAGATTTAACTAGGAGGATTTTGAACATAATATATAGGGTAAATAAATATGAGTTGAAAGTGGAGATAGCAACCTTAGATATTTCCAAAGCATTTGATTCAGTGGAATGGCCAGCGTTAAAAAGCTAATAGAAATAATAGGACTTAGAAAACCATTTCCACACATTTTGCAACAACTATATTTTAAAAATCAACATTTGCACCAGTGATAGCATCTGAACAAATCTGTCTAAGCTGTAGTACAAGACAAGGATGCCTCTTATCTTCATTAATATTTACATTAATAGAATTGTTGGCATTTGCCATAAGGGAAGATGGAGTAATAAAAGGAATTTGAATTTGGATTCCTGCGCTGAGCATGAGGTTGAACTTGAGGCCTAACAGGCCCTTTCCAACTCAGTGATTCTATTACTCTAGTTTTATTCTTTATTTGAATGTGATTTGTTTTTATGCTCGATCACTTTAGTGTAAAATAGAAAATAAGAGAGGACTGGGAATCCATAAGAGTGTTTTTAGATTATAAAAATATCAAGTACTCAGTTCCTCCAGAAGCTACAAAATGTTCCTCTGGAAAAGAAAGGGTAGCCCAAAGGATGAACAGCAGTGGCTTGGAAGTTAAGTAATCGCTGTAGTTCATGTCATTCATTCTGTGTTCACACAGTCCATTAGTTTGGCACAGCTGTGGCTGCAACAGCTTTTGAATTCAGGGGGAATGAAGAATCCACCACTTCTCAGCATTTTCTTCTCATTTGTACTTCATCAACTGAGCATCAATCAGACTGAGCAATGGCCCATTCAGTTCTTTTAAGAAGACAGCAACTGATCATCTGGACTGCCAGACTTAATACATGGAGTTTGCACTTCCTTATGGTGCACCATGACTCTAATACAGGGTTCTCAACTTTTCTTTTTCAGATCAGGCCGATCCTGGCCCCAACATGCAGCTGCGGGGGCCAAAGGCATGTTGCTCCTAGTGCTTAACATTTTGATGTCATCGGCGGCGGTGGCAATTGTGCCTGTTTTGGCGCTTTCCACAGCCTCTGCCACTTATCCCGGCAGCAGCAGGCTGTGGGGGGCAAGATCCCTATTGGACAGGGAGAATGAGGGGTAGCTGTGTGGACTGGCCAGCCCAGCCATAACAGCCTTTGCTGCTGCTACTGCTGCTGCTGCCTCCACAACCACCCCAGGAACATCACAGAACTCTTCCTGCTGGTCAGACAGGGAGAATGACGGCCAGCTGTGTGAACTGGCCAGCTGGCCGAAGACTCCTGTTTCTCTTGACTGTACTGTATTTTTACACTGTATTTTATTGTATTGTTTTATTGTTTTTTCTTTTTATGTAAAATTTATTGATTGCATTATCTGTGCTGCATCTGTTGTTATATTTTTATATTATGCTGTATTTATTTGAGATTGTGATACTGTATATGTTGCTTATGTTATGTGAACCGCTCTGAGTTGCCTCAGCGAGGCGAGTAGAGTGGCATATCAGTCTAATTTAACAACAACAACAACAATAGTCACTTTGTTTTTGGGCTTTTCTGTTGTCTCTCGGTGGAGGTGCAGCAGGGAAAGCATGCTGTTCTGGAACTTTCTGGTGTTGCGCTGGTGATGCAGGTGGTGTTGCACTGGTGATGCAGGCAGTGTTGCACTGATGACACAGGTGGTCACCAGTGCCTGCGTCACCATCGCGACACCAGGAAGTTTCAGAACAGTGCACTTTCCCTGCTGCAGCACCACGAGGGACATCAGAAAAGCCCCAAAACATCATGCCCCCCCCTCCCTACTGCCTGTTGCTGCCTGGATAAACAGTGGAGGCTGTGGAAAGAGCGCCAAAACAGGCACCATTGCCACCGTGGTTGTGATGTACCATGATTTCTGGCAGGTGGGGGGCATGTCTAGAGGTGCCCAGGTTCTTAATGTGGGCCAGATTAATGGACCAATTAGGCTCACAGGCTGGAAGTTGCGAATGACTGCTCTAATACACCATAACTGGGATCTATCTCATGCTATGTCTACCTAGGCTATCAAATAACTATGTTACCAGGATATAAAAATGCAAGCATTCATTTCTGCTGGGTGGGAAGGGCTCAGGGTAAGTTGTAACACATCTTTCATGTCCTTTGTCAGTACAAGAGTCTTGCAAGGTAAGTTAAGAAGTAAGTCAGAAACTCAACTCAATCATGATATAACGAGCTTGAGAATGGAGTCAGAATTTGACACCTTCTTAACATGAACCTTCTGCTATGTACGTCTACCTGGCAAAATTTCAGAAACTCTACCATGTCTACTACAGTACTTGGCAAAACAGAGGTGAGAATAGGCTCAACTCTTCTGCTTTGCAAAGTAGAAGTGAGGGCCATGAATCACATGACCTCTGTGAAGGCAGTAATACAAATACAAATAAGCAACTTGGCCCATAATGCCAGCTTACCACTGCTGCCCATTATCTTCTAGTGACCGCAAAAGAAGAGACAGGCAAAGGCCGATCTTTGACCTTTCCCTAGGCTGCCAAGTCTGTTTACTTCTGAGCACTAACAGCCCTCAATCCAAAATGATACTGGCAACATGGTCTTCCCATTTGCCTAAGAAAACCATCCAAAATTTAAATGAATGGGTCCTGGACAGAATATTGTCCCTAAAATCTGCATTGTTCATGACTTTCACTGATGCTGCATTAGATGTGAAGGCAACCGAGCTCACAGTGCAATTATTGCAGCTCAATCGTGAATGCAGTTATAAAAATTCCTGGAAAATTCTTAAATCATATGGTGGAAAATAAAAAAAATCTGAAACCAAGTAAAACGTATGCAATATTTAATATACCCATCCTAAACTCAGATTATGCCAGTCAGAACAATAACTATACCATTAAGAATTTTATACCACATAAAACTGAAATTTTTGGAGATAACTTATTTAATTGGTCACTGTGCATAGAACTGCTACCTCAAAAATACAAATCCCATTGTATACAAGCAAAACTGCAAATACAGTCAAACCTCACATAAAGAGTGCCTCGCATAAAGAGTGCCTCGCATAAAGAGCAGAATTTTATCTGAATGTTCGCTTCGCTTAACAAATAAAACCAACCAAAAACTTGCTTAACAAATAAATCAGGGTTCACAATCCCCACCACCACCAGAATTGGTCACTTTCAATGGTGTTTCACTTAAAGAGCAAACTCGCTTAAAAAGCAATCCTGTGGAACACATTATGCTCTTTAAGAGAGGTACCACTGTACACAATGTGAGAATAGAGAAGGAGCAAGAGAGCTGCAAACTAATGCATTCTATCATGATGTAAACATATGTATCTTAGTTTTTGTCTTCTGGGAAGCAGAATAAAAAATTGAAGATAAAAACAGAACCTTCAAATCTTATATTAAATAAATAGTACACTATTTAGACCAGGAGTTCCCAACCTACAGCCCGTGGGCCAGTCCCAGCCCCTGACATGATCTCTTCCGGCCTGTCACTGTCTCCCCCACACCAAGAAGTGGAAGCAGGATCATTTGTCATCCATAAAATGCACCTGTGCATGCGCAAACGTGCCTGTCATGGGAGACATCTTTTCTAACGTTCTCAAAGCTTGAAGTTGTAGTTAAACTAGGCCTCAAAAATCCTTTCCTCTCTGTCTCACAAGACTACGTGTCATGAGACAGCTTGTTTTTCAGTTCAAGTCAGTGTTCCCATTCCTTATCTCTAAGCTTGCTGAGTTCCCTGATGTTGTGACTACATGTTTAGAGCACTGACTGTACACGTGTGTCAACAATCCTATGTTGTGGGAAAGTTTTTAACTGTCTCTGATTGGCCTAAACACAACACATGGTTAAAAATCTCCATCTTGGAGAGCAGAAGGGGTTCATTTTTGGATGTCTATGGATTAACATCTATGCCTGGGGACTATTCTTTTTCTTTTTCATCATGATTACCTAATGTACCTGTGGACTGTTACTGGACTGATCTATATGCTACTGACTTTTTATCTACGTTTCTCTATGGATCAATAAACCTACTGTTTTTGCTTGAAGACCAGCAATGTCTTGTTCATTTCAGTACAAGGTAAAACGCACACACACAAGGCCTAGCTACCAGACCTCCCTTGTTTGCTCCATTGCCTGAGCATAGTAAGAGTTCTGTGAAAGCAGACCGGCTCTCCCATAGAGCTTACAAGGGCTGATAGTTCCCGTAAAGAGACAGGGGTCTCTAGAACTGGAAGGAAGGGGCCCTTGCGTGGGACGGCCAGATTCCGACAGCACCCACGACTGTTGTAAATGCGGAAGTGGGGGCATTTATGTCAGCTGTAAATGCTCCTGGTTTCCCTTCCAGGGTGTGTGGTCCGGCCCACTTCTTCCTAAGATCCAAAAATGTCACTCCCCACAAAAAACAAAAACAAAACTAGAATAGCCATACTTCTTAAATCAAGGGTGGCCAACCTTTTTGTGCATCGGGCCTGACCATGTCCCCGGAACAGCTGAGTGAGCCAGACCATGTGTCCCTGAAGCAGAAGTGGGTGCATTTACAGCTGACGTAAATGCACCCACTTCCACATTTACATCAGCCATGGGCATGCTTGTGCATGTGCAGGCACATTTTATGGCTGACATAAACACACACGCTTCTACTTCCAGGTGCAGGGGTGATGGTGACAGGCTGTTTGGAATGGTGTCATGGGCCGGGACCGGCTCACGAGCCATAGGTTGAGAACCCCTCTTAAATGAATGCTTCACAATACTCACGTTGTTGAGCAAATGCTCATCTGAATATAGAACAAAGTAACAAGATTTTGTCCCCCCAAGTGCTGTCATTGTATTCAAAGTATTTCCCCCCTTCCAGATCTCTAATAGATACTTTGAAGTTGATTTCAAACTATTTTTAACCTGTCCTCAGGTGGGAAACCATTGAACACATATCTAGAGTTAGTCCTGCAACTTAGTTAAAAGTGCATACGTCGTTTGAGAAACTGGTCATTCAAGAAATTGATTCCAAAAGGACTTACCTTAGGATTTCAGCTCAAATGGAAAACCAGAGGGGAGGCCTGCTCTTCTGTTGACCACAGCAGGCAATATGATAGCTCATAGGAAATCCATCAACATGTTCATGGATCCTTTCCTGCATATTGGAACACAGAAAAAAATGACCACAGTGGCTGCAATCAAATAATTAAAAATGTGTACATGGAAACATTTGCTACTTATCTACAGCATCCAAGAGAGCCACTGACCAATTTTTATTACTCAGAAGGGCCTTGCTGAGAAGTGCCAAGTTTCACACCAAATTCTGTACCTATCCCATTAATAGCTGCCTGATGTATAGTCAGTTATCTGTTAGTCATACAGCAGAGCAAAACAACATTAGGTAGCACAGGTTGCCTTTGCTCAAAAGCCAGTCGTATCCGACTCTAGGATTCAGTGCTCATCTTCGTTTACAGCCACAGAACCAGTGCTATCTGCAACTTAGTTGGACATGTAGCAGGCTTTACTAGACCACCAGACTGCATGGAATGCTGTTTACTTTTCCACCAAAGTGGTAAACAACATTAGGGAATTCTAAAAACAGGGACACCCCAAGCAAAATAATGCAACTTTGGAACTGGACTTTGGATAAGTATCAAATTTGGTCAAAGAGATTTCAATTTATGATTTTAAAAAAAGAAAACTGTTTTAATCCCCCCATTGTATCTTTCATGACACCAGATTCAAAACAGATCAAATAAACAGAAAAGAAAAATCTTGCATATCTTAAAGAATTGTTAATCACACCACTTTTCTTTATTTAGAACAGTGGTTCCCAACAAGGGGTACACAGCCCACTGCTGGACTTCAATTCCCAGAAACCTAAGTCAGTACATTGGCTGATCAGTGCTTTGGGGAAATGACTTGGGCTTCTGGGAACTGAAGTCCAAAAACCAGTATTTGGGAAACACTGATTTAGAAGGAATCCTGGCTGCAAGGATTGAAAGACAAGTCCTTTGAGAAAGTTTCTTAATATAGTAAGACAGTGACTAACTGTATTGAAGATGCTTACATGTAGGGAATATTCCAAAGAATAATGTTGCCCTGGGGCAATCTGAACTTTTGACCCTACCAGTTAGGACCTAGTTAGCTGATATTCACAAGGACAATTTTAAACCCCTTCCTAACCAAACAGCCATTAAAGAGGGATTGTTTCTAATTGGAAAAATATTTTAAAGGTATGCTTAAAAGTACTGTACAGGTAACTAATATTCAGAAGCCCGTTAATTTAAGGTATGAAATTACAGCGGTACCTCATACAATGATTTTAATTTGTTCCACAGGTCTTGTTGTTGTATGAAACAATTGCTATACATTGTACGCTCAAACCTTGCATAAAGAGTGCCTCGCTTAAAGAGCAGAATTTTATCTGAATGTTCGCTTTGCTTAACAAATAAAACCAACCAAAAACTTGCTTAACAAATAAATTGGGGTTCACAATCCCCCCCACAATTGGTCACTTACAATGGTGTTTCGCTTAAAGAGCAAACTCGCTTAAAGAGCAATCCTGTGGAACACCCCCACTTTGATCCCTTGCCTTCGCGTGCGACCCCCGTTTCGATAGGATGCCTGAGAAAGAGGTAGCTTGGATGAAATCCTCACCCCCTACGTGGGGGGGGGGATTTCGGCCAAGCTACCTCTTTCCCGGGCACCCAAACCTCCATTGCAAAGTGTGCGATGAGGCTTGAGTGCCAGGTTGGACGGGCGCGCGCCTGTTCAACCCGCCACCCAAGTCCTCATCACACACTTTGCGATGGAGGTTTGGGTGCCGGGTTGAGCAGGCACGTGCCTGATCAACCCGGCACCCAAACCCCCATTGCACACTTTGCGGGGGTGGGGGAATTTCAGACAAGCCGAACCTGGCAGGTGCGTGATTGCGCGCCTACCCAGGGCCCGACTTGTCCGAAATCCCCTCCCCCGGGACGGGGGAATTTCGGACAAGCCAAGCCTTGCCTCGGCGTGGTTTGTCCTTGATGTCAGGGCTTTTTTAAAAGCGTTGTTCGATGTATGCATCGGACAACGCAAAAAACTGGATAACGACATGACTTGTGGAACCAAGTCATAACGTTATCCAGGGTATCACTGTATTTGATTCAACATTTCATTAAGTCCAAAACAACCTTTCAAAATATTTTGGCAAAAGGGAATTACAGCCACATCCTAGCTGTAATAATACATTCATATAGTGCCATTCACATAGAGACACTAAACAAAGAAAAATCCCAGAAGCTGACTTATTTATTAGTTAGCCACTCCTCACCACTAACCTAAAGCATTTATCATGGCTGGGGTTTTTTTTACAAATATAAATGATCATAAGTTCAAGAGAAGCATCTTGACTGCTGCCATTGGTGTTGTCAACATACTGGCAACACAAGCAGAATATTGTGCAGCAATATTGGGCTATTTCCTAGTGCAGGGGTTCTCAACCTAATGCCTATGGGCCAGATTAATCCCACAGCACCATTTCATGTGCCCCCGACCCTTCCAAGGGCATTCAAGAAACAAAATGGCTGTCCCTTTGAAGTTGTTGGGACAAAATGGCCACCCTCACTGTGCAGGCAGGGCAAAATGGCCATCCAGCCCTCAAAGCTAACTGAGAGAGTGTTACCCAACCCCCGGCTTGAAAAGGCTGGGACCCCCTGTCCTAGTGTTTTTAATTGTGGATATAGAAGCACAATATCCCAAATACATAAAAGGGTTTTCATTTATTATTGAAAAAAAATCATAATTTTTAAATAAGACTCTGGTGTTACAGCGATTCTTATCTTCCCCCACCATAAACTGCTTCTGCTGTTCTACAATAAATCAACTCAAAAACTGTTGTAGAACTTAGATAGCTACATAGCTCAGACTTTCTAGTTTGTATTCATCCATACTCAAGACATTGGAAGTCATTTACTATGCTAATCTGGAAGCCCAAGGCCAAAACAGGCAAGACAGGTCACCTACATGTATTTTACCAACATGGTATATCAGTCAAGAAGAGGGCTTCTAGCTAACCTGACTGTTGCTATCCTAACATCAAGTACAGTATTATGTGTTGAATCATGCAGCACCAATGAATAAATTTTCACATAAAATTATCATTTCTCTAATATCATCCTTTTATTGGAGGTTTTTTTTTTTTAAAGCAAAGTGACCATTACAACTCAGCCACAAATGGCTGTATACAGCAAAACCTTCAATATACTTGCTGTCAACAGGGTAAGACTGAGGTGTAGCACTAAAATTAACTATCAACATACTATTTTGAACACATGTCCCCGTAGTAACGAGGATGAATGTCTCTATTGCCCTGTCTGTTTTCTCTACTGCACATTTGGATCCTGTTCCTCTTCAAGGCAATTGTTTGAGAGCCATTTCATGATAATTTTTCTCTGCATCCATTTCTGTGCAGGTTCAGAAGTCACAGCAGCGGAAAGCTTGCCCTCAGGATACAAACACACCACAGATCAGCCAATTGCTGAGAAAGAGAGAGACTGGCCTCTATCTCCCTCCATTTTTCCTCAAACCAGGTGCTAATACAAACATGAAGCATGACCTGCTTTGCCAGTGTTTTGCTCTCCTTCTCCAGTCTCTCACATCCAAACCCATGACTCCTCTCCTTGGTCACACTGTAAATTTGGACCTTCCTTTCATCCACTTGGGTTGTTTATTAAATGTGCAGAAGAAATCAGAATATCTGCCACTACACTGTATACTGAATGACTAGAAATTAAGGAAAGAGAGATTCATAAGATTAAAGAAGCCAACAGAAATATGTAGCACAGAAGGTAATCTATGGGAGGGAAGGGGAAGCTGTTTTCTCCTCAGAATGAATGAGTTGCTCAGCATCCTGTACAACAATCACGAACAAAATGCAGCTGGTTTCCCTCTTGGAAATCAAAGACTAGAGCTAGTAAAACACACAAGGAAGACTCACAGTGTGGAGCAATTTCCCTCCAGGAAACACTAGAAAGGCACAAATGTTCTTGAGAAAATGTACTGTTTGTACTTCTTTCTTATTCTTCACTTTGTAATTATATCCACTGGAAGCTACCTAATATGAGGCGGTGGTGGCTCAGTGATTAAGAAGCTTGCCTTGTTAGCTGGAAGGCTGGCAAGTTGGCAGTTTGAGACCCGGGTACTGCATGACTAATTGAGTACCCATCTCTGTCCCAGCTCTTGGGGACATGAAAGGAGCCTCATTTGGGTGTTCCCTAAGTGGAGTTTTTTCTACAAAAATCCTTTCAACCCAGAATAATTTCTGACATGAAATTATTATTATGAGGCTAAACTACTGGTCCTCCTGGGACTGACTCCAGTGACTCTGAATTAGACCTTTCATGTCATTTGGTACCTGATCCTTTTAACTAGCAATTCTCCTCAGGAGAGATAGAAGGGACATCACTCAGGAGGAGAGCAGACTCATTTGCACACAGAGGGTTCTGGACTTAACCTTCAGTTAAAATAAGACATCTGGCACAGTCTCTACCCAAGAACCCAAAAGGAGGCATGGATTGGCCAATGGTCTGACATAGTCTAAAACAGCTTTAAATTAAGAGACTTCCATGGTGGCTTCTAAATCATCATATTATTGGGAACTGAAAAGCCTGGCCTGGGACAGCTCTGCAAAGCTCATAAATTTCAGCAATTAATTGACAAAGATGTTTTGCTAATATACGTAGCACATACATATACAACTACACCTCAAAGTAAAGTCACCCTTGCTCGAAAGCCAGTTGTATCAGACTGTAGGGTTCAGTGCTCATCTCTGTTTCTAGCCAAAGAGCCAGTGCTGTCTGCATTTGCAGACATTTCTGTGGACATGTTGCAACACCAGAGTGCATGGAACACTGTTTTCCTTCCCACCGAAGTGGTCCCTATTTATCTACTTGCAATTTCTTGCTTTCGAACTGCTAGTTTGGCAAGAGCTGGGACAGAGATGGGAGTTCACTCCATTGTGCAGTACTCGGGAATTGAACTCCAACCTTCCAGTTGTCAAGTTCAACATCTTAACCACTTGAGCCACCATAGTCCCTACACCCCAAAGTACAACCCAGTTAATTTTTTGGGCTGCCACAATACTATGCTCCATTCTGCCCTATAAAATTTTAATCTTCGACTGTCCTCACTTCATTTCCTGGCCCCAGTGTGATGTTGCATCACACCTCGAATGACAACTCTTTTTAAACCAAAAGTTTGCCATTCTCAATAACAACCACGATGGCCAAAGTACAACTCATGGGCCAGCCCCGGCACACAGCACCATTTCATGTGGTCTACAGCCACCCTCACCACTACCGGAAGCAGACGTGTTTATGACAGATGTAAAACATACCAGTGCCTGCTGTAAACGCTGCCATAAATGCACCTGCAGCTGTTGTAAATGCATTTACGATAGCTGTTGATGTGTTTTACAGCAGCATTTATGGCAGGAGGAAACACGTGACCAGCCCACGATGCGAAAAGTGGCATAGACATTAGAAGAAAGAGAAAAAAATCTGCTAGGTATGAAGGGTGACCTAGAGAGGAAATCTCTTGCTAACGCTAATGATTTTATTTGTTTACAAATATTTGTGTAGTATTTACAAATGAAAATGTGAGAGTGGTATAATCTAATAATAACGATGTCTTAATAATGTGATAAAAATATGCACAATCAATGCAAACCTCGCGTAAAGAGCGCCTCACTCAAAGAGTAAGTCGCTTAAAGGGCAGAATTCTCTCCGAATGTCCACTTTGCCTAACAAATAAAACCAACCAAAAACTCACTTAACAAATAAATCAGGGTTTGCAATCCCCCCCCCCCAAGTCACAATTGGTCACTTACAATGGTGTTTCACTTAAAGAGCAAACTTGCTTAAAGAGCAATCCCATGGAACACATTATGCTCTTTAAGTGAGGTACAACTGTACCTACATTATTCATAAAATTCTCAAAAGGCTAAACCATATTAGGATGGTTTCTACAAATGGGGAAGTCTTCAATATAACAGATGTAGTCTTAATAAATGAGAAATCTCATTTGAATCTCCAGATAAGTAATGAGGGCAACTTCCCCTACACTGACACCTTCAAAATGTATCGGGCTACAACACCCATTACCCCAAACACCATCACTTGTACTAGATGAGAAATCTGTTATCCAGCATATCTGGAGACTACTCAGTCAAGGTTGGCTGAGGAAATATGTAACTTCCACTCACCAGTTCAAGTGTTCATAACATCGAAGTAATATATACATATGCAATACAAACTCTTAATGGAGATCACTATGTATTGCATTAAAAATAAAAACATTTGCAATCTACTCAACCACCACTAGGAAGGCTCATCTATTAAGCTGTTTTCAAAAAGGAAATAGGAGAAAGAAGAGATTGTTGGTTTGTATGTTTTTTAACATCAACAACATTGTACCACATTGTATGGAAAATCCTTGGGAAAATTCTGGGTAGAAATAAATAACAATGACCTGTCAGTTCCTGGATATGCCGTACCAGAAGGAGCAGACCGGGAAGTTTATCAGACTGATAATCCGCCAACTAAAACGGATTTAAGGAATTTGCCAGATTGCACCTGCTCTCAAAAAAGCTATCTCTGTCTACTGCATGTTCATTTGCCTTCTTTTTAAGGGCCCAAAACAGACTTCAAAGACTGGTTGTTCTCATTTTACTGTATGTACATCTCAAAAAGCTCATTCCAGTCTAAAATAACCATAATTAGCTTTAAAGCATTCTCCTCCAAGTATTATCAAACTCACCTCTTTTAACCTGAAAGACCTGCTGGCTCATTTCTACTGGAATATTATGAACCTATGCAAAGATTTTTAAGAAGGGCTAAATCAATCTAGACAGCCAGTGTGATGTAGCCAATAGATGACAAGAAAAGGACTCTGGAGACCATGCATCTAATCCACCACTTGACCATGGAAACTCACTGGGGGAGTGGAAATGGTAAACTCATTCCTTATATATCTCACTTACCTTGAAAGTCCTATTAGGGTCACTATATGACAGCACAGAACTAACTAAAACTAGCCTGGCTAATAAACATAGCATTCAGTTCTTTCCAACTAGAAAAAAGCTTATTTTCACTCAAAAATAGAGTTCAGATATTCATTTCCATCCAGCATCTCCAATTGAATAGGTGACTTTTACTTTTTATCCATTTAAATTAGGTGAAGGATTTTATCCTAAAACACACTTCTCTCATTTACTTATTTTAGATTAGCAGGCACAATATAGTACATGAAGTTGCTGCTTATGTTTTAGAATTAGAAAGTGTCTACCAACATTCACCTTCAAACCATAACATGAGGAAAGATCACACTGGAGACTGTCATACAGATGATTATAAACTTGCAAATTTATATGAAGATTTCTGTCCAGCTCCAGTAATTGCAAAAAAAAAAAAAAAAAAAGGAAACTCCCGACCCCATGAAGGGTCTGCACTGGAATGGCAGTTCTACAGCTACAGCTGTTTTCTTTCCACTGCCTTAAATACCTCAGCCACACCCCAAGCAATGCATTTGTGAGGAAAGACAGCTTGTTAGAAGCACCAATTTATTTATTTATTTAAATAAATGTATTAAACATGCAGCAAAGAAATCATGGTGTCAGGATGAGTGGGCTTTTCATAATCAATGTGCCACCATCTTGGCCCCATCATCACAGTTGCTTGACAAAGGGCCTTTCTTTAAACACGTTGAGGTGTTAACTGAATTCCAGGAAGTAATAAGGTACACCTTCACCAGCCAGAAATGTGAATTGGTGGTAAGAACTGAAACTCATTTCTAAATCCCCCTTTTCTGGTCCATACCAATGGACGGATGTTACATCATACAGTCTGCTGGAAAGATATAATATAGCTCTTCATAGGTAGGTTCCTTGTCCTTCTTCTGGAAATGCCAACATCAAATATTATGAAAGCCCTAAGCATAGATCAGTGGACTGGGGTGCAGGATAAGGACTGGAAGCTTCAGTCCCTGCTTTGCCTCCCAAAAGAGGGGCCAGTGAGATCACCCAGAACACATACAGTTGATGGGATTACCTGCCCTGCCACCTGAGCAGTCCTGAGCAAGCTGCACAGTCCTACAGCACCACTAGAAGGAGAGACCAGTAAATCTCTTCTCCGTAATTTATAACTGGAAAACTACAGAGAATTTTTTTTTAAGTCATAATTTACTTGTCAACACCTAACAATAACAACAATAGCCAATACAGTAATACCTCGGATAACGCTAATACTTGGTTCCACAAGTCTTGGTGTTATCCGATTTTTAGTGTTATCCGATGCATGTTAAAATCCTATGGGATGGATCGGATAACGTTAAAGCTCCATAGAGATACATTGTAACCGCACAGGCTTTAGCGGTTGTTATCCGATCCATCCCATAGGACCTTAACATTATTCAATCCAATTCTACTCCCCAGATTACTTAACGTTATGCGATTTTAGCGTTATATGAGGTAAACGTTATCTGAGGTATTACTGTAGTTGCAATTTGTTGCTCAGGAGTGGATTTCTAATTTTCAGGCTTGACCCTTCCCAGAACTAGCAATGCTGAGAAGAAGGAAGTATAATCATCCATTATAATCATCATCCAATATCAAAGGGTTTAAATCAGCGGTGCCCAAACTATGGCCCAGGGGCCAGGTGCTGCCCTTGATGCCAATTCATCTGGCCCAAGAAGCTCTTGTTGCTCCCGGAAGTGGAAGTAAAACACTCCCATAAGGCTTTTCCAGGAGCAACTAGGGCTTCGGGGGCCAGATGAATTGGCATCAGGGGCCGCATCCAACCCCTGGGCCATAGTGACTGGCTCCCTGAAGCATGTGACCGGCCCACAGCCCAAAAAGTTTGGGCACCCTGGGATTAAATCCAGCCAACATTTCACTGGTTGTATATAACAGAAGTAAAGTAAAGGTAAAGGTTTCCCTTCCTCAAAAGCCAGACGTATCTGACTCTAGGGTTCAGTGCTCATCTCTGTTTCAAAGCCAAAGAGCCAGCATTGTAGTACAGTAATACTAAATGTATAAAGCATCTCTGTGTGCATTATATCTATGCACTAGCAATACTGAGAAAAATGAAGTGGTAATAATGGTGATGAGGTACCAAGCGCCTCTATGTGGCGCAGAATATTATAAAACCAAGTGTACATATCTCATTTCCTGCTTAGATGCATACTAGGAAGCAATACAGTTTGTTGCAAAATGATGACAATGATTATTGTCTAAAGAGTTGTAAGAGTACCTGGTGCTTAAGAGAGTTTCATAGGCCAAAAACAGGCAGGTCTCTGCCCCAAGGAATTTACTATCTAAAACCAACAATGGAGAAAACAACAAAGGGGCAGGAGAGAAGGTCAAGGATAACCAGGCATGTGTTGCAACTCAGAACAAAAGGGGAAAAGCTCTAAAAAGGCTTCTGTCCAGGAGAATGAAAGCACTCACTCCCCTAGCCTTGAATCATTTGACAGGTTTCCCCACAGTATGCCAAGCAAAACACCTATTTATGCCAAGAGAGTTCTAGAATAGCAAATGACATATGTTAAACATAACCGTATCTTAAACCTAACACTCAAGCCAAAACTAACTACATTGTGGAAAGCCATGAAGTTCAGTCCTCTGCACTTCTATTTAAATGTCCTAAGGAAGAACCTCTGGAAGGGTATTCTCTAGTGGCAATCAAGGAAGGCAATACTCACCAAGCTGGACCAGTGGTTAAGCGGAGTTAAAGACAGATGTAAAATATACATCTTTATATAAATATGGTGTGTTCTCCTTTGTAAAATTATTTCATCCTTAGACAGAAGACTCTACCCTCTGCTGATGGGTTGGAAATGATAGATTTCCCAATTTTTGCTAATTGGTCTACTTTGTCTCTCTAAGAAAGTAGTGGCAGCAACTGGCATGGCTTACCACAGGACCTCCAAGCAAACAATGGCAGTGAGAAGACAAGAGAAGGATCTGCCAGTTATTCAGGCCAGCAGACCAGAAGACAAGAGAAGGATCTGCCAGTTATTCAGACCAATGAAGGGCAAACATGCAGAACAGAAGCCCCCCCCCCAGGGGACTTCAATTCCCAGAAGCCTAAGTCAATACATTGGCTGATCAGTGCTTTGGGGAATTGACTTAGGGTTCTGGGAATTGAAGTCCAAAAACCAAAGGTTGGGAAACACCGGTCTGGGTCTTTGATCTGCCTCCTCCATCGATGCTGACAGCCATGCTTTACTTCCCCATTACTCAGCTTTCTCTCCAATAGCATGTTTCATTAGTTCAAAGAACACACACTCATTCAAATGACCAGATCCCTGCTTTGGCTCTCACGTCACTTTTGTCTAAAATATTTTAGGTGACCTCTTCATCATGCACTTGGGAGCATATCTTTTTGGGTTGCATCTCATGCATTCAACTTTCCTTTCACAAAAATCTCTCCAAGTGACAACTGGCATCCTTGAGTAATACCCAGGGCCCACAGCTGCAAGTATGTTGGTAGGCTCAAAATGTATAGGAATGTTTATTAATTGATTAGTCTTACGACATTATCAGTAACATAGCAGAAGAATTAAAATCTGTGCGATACAATGGAGTGCAATGAAATACAATAAAAAGGTAAAGGTTTCCCTTGCTTGAAAGCCAGTCGTATCCGACTGTAGGGGTCAGTGCTCATCTCTGTTTCTAAGCCAAAGAGCCAGCGCTGTCTGCTTCTGCAGACGTTTCCATGGACATGTGGCAGGCATGACTAGACATCGGGAGCGCACAGAATGCTGTTACCTTCCCACCGAAGTGGTCCCTATTTATCTACTTGCAATTTCTTGCTTTCGAGCTGCTAGGTTGGCAGGAGCTGGGACAAAGACAGGAGCTCATTCTGTCCTGCAGTACTCGGGAATCGAACTGCTGACCTTCTGCCTCCCAGTCAGCGTCTTAGCCACTTGAGCCACTGCAGTCCCTAAGCATACAATAAAATATCAAAATGTATATGAATAAGTGTTTTTTGTAATAGTACCCATGTTAGTCTGTAGTTCAGGCATATGAGAAAACAAAATAAAACAAAACAAAAAACACTGTAGCACTTTAAAGACTAACTGCTATACAGTTTTTTATTGTTAGCTTTCGTGGATCAAGTCCACTTGATCTATGAAAGCTAACAATAAAAATATAGCAGTTAGTCTTTAAAGTGCTACAGTGTTTTTTATTTTGTTTTATTTTATTTTGATTTCTGATATGCATGAATAAGTGTGTGTACCAGAACATTCAATGAATGCATTTGTGGCCATTTCACCACCAATCAGGGTTTATGTCTATGCAGCAAATAATGTGTGACAAGATTTCATGTCATATCTTCTCTACATGAAAAAAGATATGTCTATTTATGAAAACTGACCTTGATTAAAGAGACCCAGAAGTTAGAATGTTTTTATTCCTGCGTTGGTTTCCTACATATTAGTCAACAGAACTATCCTTTTTGTTAGAGCACAAAAGAAGTTTGATCTGTTACCCAAATACTCCCTTTCAGTACCTCTTTTCTACTTTGGTACTGTAGGTGTGCAGATCACTGCCCAAGCATTTGGCTTTTTACCTGTGTGAGCCATCTTGCAGCTTAGAATAGTAAAACAAAAGGTAAAGCCACAAACACAGGGACTTAATTATCTGTTCAAATTATTTTTAAAATGTTTGAACTGGTAGCCGTGTTAGTCTGTGCAAGCATTTCTGAGAGTAAATAAAACAGAACCACAAAAAAAGACAAAAAATGTCATGGCACCTTAAAGACTAACTCCTTTATTTAAATGTGAGCTTTCGTGGACCAAGTCCACTTCATCAGACATAAGAGTGAGGCCTCAGGGCATCAATTTATACACACATCAGGTACACAGGCACACAATAATTGACCAGCCTAACAGAATAGTAAAAAAAAGTTACTATTTTTGTCTCCCCCTGTTCTGTTTTATTTGCATCTCAGATGTTTTAAAAATGTATCTGTACAAGCAATTGCCAAACCAAACCCAAAACTGAGAATCCTAACTTTTTCTGAATAGTAACGTCAACATATCTAACCTGTTCAGAAATCCTAAGGAATGAGGTACAGTCATAACTTGCATAACGAATTTAATTCGTTCTGCAGGGCTCTTCACTATGCGAGTGTTTTGCTATGGAAAACAAACTCGCATAGCGAAAACTCCTATGGAAAAACTCGCATAACGAGCTTTTCTAGGGGGAAAACTTGCATAGCAAAAAAATTTCATTATGCGAGTTTTCCCCATAGAAACATTTGCTATGCAAGTCGGACCGGTTAGAGAAAAACCCGCTCGTTATGCAAGTTTTTCGCGAAGCGAGTCACTCGTTAAGCAAGGTTTGACTGTATAATGTCCATCCTTGTCACTGGATTCTGGATGGAGTAACAAGGAAAAAGCCATGGAAATGAGGTGATGGAGATGAAGCAGAACATGCATGCTACATTAGCTCATCTACCACTTTCAAGCAGGGCCTCACAGCTGAACAAGAATTGCAGGAAGTTACTTTGTGATTCTAGAGCAGGAAGATAGATAGAGCAAGGCTGTTATGTTAAGGGTCATTGACTGTTGTCCTGGAAGATAGTAAAGATATTTTTCTGACCAAATGACCTTTAGGTTAGGCCACAGTAATATCAGGATTTCAGCACATTTCCTCATGTTGAAAGAGTGGCAGATTTTTATTTATTTATTTAGCACTTTCAAAGAGAGAGTCAGCTTACACTCATACTGCCCAACAGGTCCATTTACCCCCACTCCCACCCCACTTCACTGCACTGAAACCCTTATGTATCTCAACAACTAGCATTACATGCTGCTCCCCAGGTATGTCTTCTTTCTCACAGAAGACCCTCTTACGCAAGTGTTCTCTTTTGTATTTCCTTTGAAGTTATTTTTGTGTAAAGTAAAGTTGAGATTTTTTTAAAAAAAACACCACAAAAATCTGGACGTTTCAAAGTTTAGATTTCTCACAATTCTGGCATTGTGGCTTGGTTTTTGTAAATACAGTATACACTTTTAAGATAATCCTGTTTAGCTATTAATTTATCAGTTCTCTCTCACTCACACACACACAATAAACTCAAGTTCAATAGTAGCTGTAAGTGAAAAAGTGAGTGGAGGAATACAATTAAAATATGATGCTGTATTTCTACAAAGAAAAATAATTGTAATATAATACAATTACAGTACACAGAAATGATAAATATACAAAACAAGAACAATTAAGAAATACATAATTTTAATTTGTCAATTCCTCCTTTTCTTTCCCCCAAAATTTCAAGTCCAACAGTATCTGTAAGTGGTGTTGGGGAAGGGAGAATAAAATTAGATTACACCTTGGTATTTCTATAAGCAAATTTCAGCTAAGAAGACTCTCCAGCTCACTGTCACTCTATTGCACAATACAGAACACCAACCACCAAGAAAAAACACAATGGCTTATTCTTACCTAATAAAAAGAAAAATACTCAGAAGTGGTGGGTAGAGTATGGGGTTAAACTAAAGCAAAGAAGACCTGTGTTCAAATCCGCATGACCATGGAAGCTTCATGAGGAGTAGTAAAAATCACTCCTTGAACTTCTTACATACCTCAGAAAATGTTTTAAGATCACCATAAATCAGGGGATTAAATATTAGCGAAGGGTTTCTGACATTATCAAATTTGATACACAGATTGTGTGCTACTAGATATTTTATATATTATATTTTGGTGTATTACAACCTTCCTGCCAATTCTCTTTAGCAAAACAGGAAGTAACCAAGTACAGTACAGCGTTTGTATTTGTTTTCTGACATGCAAGTAAAAGGTTAATCAGAAACCAGAATGGGCTTTCTCCACACCTTTAAGACTGAAAGGGAGACATTTAAAACTAATATGAATAATCTATTGTTACTAATAGCTGTAGGAATCTGTATTGTTATGCTTGCTTGTCTGTCATTTTGCTTGAGCAAACCCTTCTCCCTTTAACCCCAGCATTTGGTGTATGTAAACCATACCTGTAATTTTACTCCTTGTCTGAAGAAGTGGACTTGATCCACAAAACCTAACAATAAAAATATAGCAGTTAGTCTTTAAAGTGCTACGGTGTTTTTTATTTTGTTTTCTGATATGCCTGAACCACAGACTAACATGGCTACTATTCCAAAATATTCCATAAATCAGAAGTGTCTTGTGACCTATAATACTACCACAGAGAATGAAAGGAGAGTGGCTTTCTGCAGAAGCTTCTTTCTTTGCTCAGTGAAGTAATACCACCTCCTGACAATGTAGAAGTATCACGTGAGTTAAACATACTACATCACATTTAAAACAGAAGGTGGAGGAATCACCTTTATAAAGTGACCTGTTTGAGGAAACCAATATTGTAGGCACAGGCAACCAACAATGGGGAGAAATTATCCACATTTGTTGCATAAATTTATTCCACAACAATAACTTGCTCCAACCTGGAGCATCAAAAGAATCTGTCTCTTTGCTAATTTTTACCCTGCCTTTCTGTAAAAACTACTGATGGTGGCAAACAACAAAGAAATCCATGCTTACTCACAATTAAAAACAACACAATAAATCAACAACATACAGCTACACAAAATAAGAATATTAAAGTCATAACCCATTACAATATAACCAAATTAGAAAATAGACTGAATTCATGGGAAATGAGGGACAGGGGAGATAAACTAGGTGTCTCCCCCTCAGCAGGATGTTTTAGCCTACCTGCACTCTGGAGAAACTGCATTAAGCTGACCTTACATTGTTCCAGAGACAGGCTATGCGTACCTGGCGCAGAGAAAATAAATGTAACGCCAAACTTATGTCCTTATCTAAGTATTGTTAATAGACAGAAGAGAGTGGATATTTGTTTAGTATATCACTTATTCTCCTGAGTCACAGGGATATTAATGTGTCAGAAATAAATTAATTTGGCTTGATGCTGTACCTTCAGCAGCTTTATGCCCTACAGCAGTGATGGCAAACCTATGGCATGCATGCCAGAAGTTGCACTCAGAGCCCTCTCTGTGAGTACCCACGCAGTCACCCCAGCACAGTTTGCCCCACTCCGCTACCCAGCAGTCCAATGGGAGCGTTTCCTTCCTCCCCTGTTACTATGTTGGCACTTTGCAATAAATAAGTGGGTTTTGGGTTGCAGTTTGGGCACTCGGTCTCTAAAAGGTTCACCACCACTGCCCTACAGAAATCATGAGGCAAACCATTTAGCTGCATGGAGATGGGTGTAGTGCCTGTTAACACTTAAAGAATTTATATTGTTTAAAGCACATGAACAGAAAGCTGGCAAAATAGTTGGCTGGAGTAAAATGAGTCTGGGTTGTTACTCTCAACTTATAATATCACAGTTTTTTTGAGAGTGAAAGAGAAGTATTGATGGAATACAAGAACAAACCCACTGAAAAGAATGATTGCCAATAGAAACAAATATAAATTAATTGGCAAGAGTAAAATCCAGATCCTACTGAAGATAACTGAATTGTGTAGAAGAGACCATGTCTAGAGCTTCTCTATATGCCAGAAGACTTTCAGTGAAGAAAGTGATGTAATATCAATGGATGTCAATACTATTTCCTCCCAGAATCCATATCTGGTTGAATATTAAATTTTTTGTAAATTTACTCAACCAATCATTCAAGTAACATCTGACAACTATACTGCATTTAGTTGCACTGCAAACTGGTACAGACTCAAGACATGGCCACACATGAAACATTGTCTATGCACGGGGTGGGGGTGGAGGGAGGGAATTCAGAAAATATAATCCTCATATAAATTACGCCTGTTACTGAGAGAAATAACACTTCTTCTCACTTCCCATCCTGTTGTAAACTCAGTGCCACCAAGGGAATTGTAATAGCTTTCAGGAGAGACAAAGCAAAACAATTCTGTTCATAATGCAAAATTCATTCATTACTGTCTTCATAATCATTTATTTATTTGTATCCCATTCTTCTACCAAAAGAGCCCAAAGTGGTTCAATGATGGTTTTAAAGCAAGACTGACAGAATTTGTTGTCACAGAACATGACAATGGCAAGTCTTACACAACTTTAAAGTAAATTGGAGGGTTGGTCTATCACAAGAGTCCTCAACCTTTTAAAGCCAGGGGCCGGATCATGCCCCCTCAGACTGTTGGCAGGCCAGATAGGTGACACCACTGGTGGGGGTGGGTGGATAGGGCTCAGGGTGGTCCCACCTCTACCACCACCTTTGGTAGTGGCAGGACCACCCACCGCTGACACCAGCGGCAGCAGGACCACCCTGAACCACTATCCACTCCCCACACACACACCACTTCCCTGCCTGGAGGAGCTGCATGGCACCAACTCATTCGACCTGCGACTTTGCTTCAGCTGCTGCTTCCACCTCTGCCTCCTCAATCCTTGTCTCTTCCGCTTGACTTGGTGTGTCCCTAATGTTGATCTGTAGCAGAATGGGTGTTGTAAGCCTTACAACGTCTGCCCTGCTATGTAGCGCTGTTAGGAACATGCCAAGCAGAAGAGACAAGGATTGAGGCAGCGGAAGCAACGGCTGGAGCGAGGACACAGGCCATATGAGTTGGTGCCATGGGCCATAGATTGATAACCCCTGTTCTATCATGAGTAACTAGTAGGTTCACAGATGGTTTTGTGACTGTCCCTTGCAGGGGGGTAAGGAAAACAGCAAAGGGAAAGTTTATTGCTGTCTTATCCTATTTATAAGCTTCAGAGGGATTTGGTGGGCCTCTACTGGACCCCCATTCTGATCCAGTTGAGCTGTTCCTATGTAACTTCATCTACTATGGTCTTTGCTGTTGTTGTTTCCACTGGTGTTTAAACTGGTATTTCCACTGGAATTTATTTTTATGACAAATACAGCTTTAACAAAACTGAGTTAGCAGAAAGGAGACTTCAAATCTATAAGTATGTTTAAATTTGGTGATAAAAATGCTTTATTAAAGATTGAGACAATATTCTTTCAGAACAAAACAATAACAGAATAAAAAGACTGATCTTGTTTCCATGCATGCGCAAACCCATCAGTGTAGATTCACAGAGACCACAAAGGAGAACTACTGTTCCCTTACTGAACCTAAGGAAGGTTCTCGACAACAAAGGCCTTATTGATGCCCCCAGCTTCTCCTAGATCTCGTCAAGGATATACGCAAATAGCCTGGTGCTTTATTCTTTCTTGCCCTGTAAAGTTCCAGCACTACACCCATTTAGGGCTATTCCTAATGGAAGCTGCCACAAGGAATCAATCTATTTCTTCATTACAAGTGGAGACTGATGGGCAACCTATCCAAGGATGCATGTTCCAACCATTCACTCTTTTAAAAAAAAAATCATGTTTTTGGTTCCTTCTTAAGAATTAGATTCAGGACATATTTAGAAGTCATCAAACCAAGTGTGGTTAAGATGTATCATGACACAATTAACTTCATTTAAATATAGACCATACTCTGCAAAAAAGGTTGTCTCCTTCAGTGAATATTTAGTGCGGCCGGCTGGATAGAAAAGGATAATCTATTTATGAAAGCAATTGCCTGCCCTTGTACAAGTAAGGTGGCCAAAATAAATTTCCATTACCCAACTGTCAAGGCATAGAGATGCAGGTATGCCTTTTTCTTTTGGTCCTTGGAAGATATCCCTGGGCCAAGAAAGGAAAGAATGTACAGTATACTGGCTATTAGGAAATGTGCGGTCTTCTTCTCAGACAATGCAAATTTGTTACTATTCTTGACATCTCCAATGACTACTTCCTGAACCCTCACATCAGATGTATTCTGAAGAAGCTACAGTGGGTTAAGAAGAAGTGCCAGATAGCTGTCTCCCCATGTTTCCCCGCCTAGCTGTTCCAATGTGCTACCAGAAATGATTTTCGGAAGGCTGCTACTATGTTCCAAGAGTTTTTAGGCTGCAACACCAACATCCTAAGAGTCCATTCTTGCATCTGTTGCCTGGAGTTGCATCTCAAGAAAATTCTGGTAAATAATTGTTGTGCCTCAAGAACTGATAATACAGCCACCCCATGATAAACAAAGAGGAAAATGGCAGCAATTGTAAGAAGAGTGGAACATGGGGGTGAGGAACAAAAGAGGATGGATTGATTCACAGGTGCCCAAGAACATACAAGAGAAAGAGGCAGCCTTATATATGTGTGTAAGAAAGTGGGTAAATATGAAAGGCACTTTTTTTATGAATTGTGAGCCGCCCTGGCTCACCTCGGTGAGAAGGGCGGTTGATATGTATGAATAATAAATAAATAAATAAATAAATAAATAAAACAAATTGGGAACAGGCCTAGGAAACTTCCTTCTCCTCTTGTTATCCTGCATTATCTCATTCCCTCCCTCCCTCTCTCCTCTGTGATAGCCATGTGGATTTCTAATTATTTCATTAATTCTCACATTGTCATGCCAACCCTCTTTTCACCTTTTTCAGTTCTTCTCTTATTTGCTTTCATCTGCTCAAAGATGGTAAACAACTTTATTTGTTCCTTATGCAAACTTGCCATCTACCTTTCAGCCCACCGCATATCCTCTAGTGGAAAACCGAGTTGGATTTAATTCTAAAGTAGTATTACCTTTTTTTTCTTAACACACTAGATCTCATTCCCAAGAACTTCATAAACAACAAATAACTAATCCTTCTGGAAAACCAAACACCACTGTGTATGAAAGTCTTGAGAACAAGCAGCAATTTTATATAATAAAGGAATAAGCCTACAAAACCAGATATACCGTACAAATGCTCAACCACTTCTACATTTTCCAAAGCAGCACAAGAACAATAAAAGCAAATTTGTTTTCTTAAAGGCAGAAAATTTCTCTTCACTAGACTTACTAGTAAGAATAACATGGTAAATACAAGTTCACAAGTAGATACTGATGATAATATGGGGCTCCAGTAATACGGGGCCCCATGTTGGGTGGTTGATTTGATTGGACAGCCACCTCTCTCTCTCTCTTTTAAACTCTTTTAAAACTTTTAAACTTTTTAAATCTTTTAAATTTTTGAGTTTTGTAAATTTATCATAAATTTTTTAATTAATTTTGAATTCTCGGGTTTTTAATCTCTGAATATGTATGGGTATAGTTGGGTTATCCTGTTTATACTGTATTCCTTATGCATGATTTTTGATTTGTAAGCCGCCTACAGTTGGCTTCGCCTGAGTAGGGAGGGATATAAATTTAAATAAATAAAATAAATAAATAAATATCAACAATGGTCACAAAAATGTACATTTCAAAGCACTTAGAGCAAAGTAGGGAAATGGTATGTTTCTGCTCCATGATGGCTTTCCATGTTGGATTAACTCTAGCCCTATTCAGTCATTATTAGATTTGGAGGAGAGCAGCCAGGGCTGCTTCTCATTCATCACTTTGCTCATACATTCTACACTGAGATGGAAAATGAGATAGGCAGGCCATCCTCCTGGAAGCCCAAATTGCCCAACATTCCTGCTGGTATGAGAAACCTACATGCAAACATAAAAAAAGGGGCAGAGTTAGACACTCCCCTCTAAGTATGTCCAAACTCAAGGATTCAGCAACACATAAATAAGCCTCAACTTGTAACATATTTTAACAAATGTTTCATTTGTACAAGAAACGTAGTTGATGAATGGAACCATTATGAGCAGTTTCCTTTTTCAAAGAAAAACTGTAAGTTCATTTTATATTTTATTTGTGACTTTGAGGATGTGTCAGATTATTTATTACAAAAGAAATGTTGTGCACTATAAATAACCAGGGAGCACGGGGCGCGGCGGGATACAAATGAACTGCAGGCATTAAGCTGTTCAGGGCTGTTTTGTGAAGGACAAGAAGCTGTCATGAAACTTCACCATCGACAAGAAAGCTGGATACCACCCTTCTAAAGCATAAAGTTGTGATGACCATTACAATTATAAAAACTGCTTCAATTTAACATGCTGCGTTAACAGGCTTTCTATGTTCACTCTACTTCCCAAAATGACAGGAAACTGCAGGTAGCAAAGGCTATACTATACACTAACCAGATATATTATCTGGCAATATACATATACATCAGTGATGGGATGTCAAAAATTCTACTACCACGCCATAACGTCACGGACGTCATGGGCGTGGCCAATGTCATGACGTCATGACGTCATGGGCGGAGCCAACGTCATGACATCATGACGTTGTGGGCAAGGCCAAAAAAAAAATAAAAAAAAATAATAAACACGCACACAGACCCGTAATTAACTTAAAGAAATAAAATAAAGAAATAAATAAAATAAAAATTAAATAAAAGTACAACCACCCACCCAAAACACAATTAAATCACCCACCCACCCACCCAAAATATAAAAGCCTCACTTACCTTCCGTGGCCGCAGCCAGAGCCGGGCCGAAAAGGCAACGGCCCGAGGAAGCTCCAGGCGCCCGACAGAAGAGGATGCGGCGGTGGCGAGCCCCGCCGGGTTTACCCAGGGCATGGGGGTTTGTTGGGCCCAAGACCCTAGGACGGCGCGGCGCGGGCGGACGGCGCGGGCGGACGGCGCGGCCAGGCACCAACGTGCCTGTGGGAGCCAGGTAGCCGGCTAGGGGAGGTGCCCTTCTCTTAGGGCTGCCGCCGCTGCTGCCGGAGCCAGTCTGCTTGTGTTTCCGCAGCGAGAGGGAGGACGAGGTGAGAGCCGGGGTGGGGGGCAGCTCGGCCGTCTGGAAGCCTTCCCGGTCGGTGTCGAATTGGGGGGGGGGATACCCTCCTCTTGTCTGCCACTCCCGCCATTCAGCCTCCGGCAGAGCGACGAGGTCGTCTCGCCCGCCCTGCCACCCGTTTGTCCTCCCTGTTTCTGCGGGGCAGGGTGGCCTTGTCTCCCCCTTGCGAGGCTGGTGGTTCCCACCCTGACCCTTCCCTTCTCCGAGGGCTGCATTTTTGCTGAAATGTGAAATTCAGTTTCTTCTGTAAAGTCGGCCCTAGTGGGCTGTAGAGCTGGAGGCTGGGAGGGGGGAGATAAATGAATGGACGGGGAACCTCCCATCCAGCTTCAGAAGATTTTTTTTTTTAAATTGGAGCCATTTGGCTCCAATTTAGTGCGCATTTAGTGCGCATGTCCAGAAACTCAATTTGACGCATGCGCAATGCGTCAAATTGAGTTTCTGCGCATGCGCAGTCAATTGGAGCCATTTTAGCTCAGATTTAAAAAAAAATTCTTTCGGTGAGGCGTCCGGAACCGGACGCCTCAAAAGTGGACTCCCCTCCCGGAGAACTCTCCAGGATTAGTCTTACCGGTTCCAGAGATCCGTCTGGAACCGGGGACATCCCATCACTGATATACATGGCAATCCATGCTGCAGTTAGTTCCATCTTCACTAAAGCCATAGGAAAGATGATAGTCCTGGTACCACTCTCCGGTAGAGAAGAAGGGGTTGGTGATGGTTGCAGCCGACTCGGGGAGGAGGCATGATATGCGCAGAAGAGTCACCACACACCCCACCCCACTGGGCACCCAGAAACCTCCCCAAATGTACATGGCCTCCTCTTGCGGGGTGCCGGTGCCGGTGCTGGCCTCTGGTTAAATAGAGGCGTGTGACTGCACTTACATCATTAAACACCATTGATTTTTTTAAAAAAACCAAAGGGCTGCCATTGGTCAGAATCACAGTTCAAACCACGTGGCTCCACCCCTTGGTTAAAAAAATTGGAAAAAAAATAAATATAGTTAAAAAATAATTGCAGGAGGCCCCCCAGGGTGCAAGAGGGCACTAGAGGCAAGGGCTCAGTGGGGTAACTCCTGGTGTCCTGCTGGGCCAGCCCATGCCGGCAGCCATGGGTGCATTTATGGCAGTGTTCTGTGCATGCATGTTTTACCACTTG
Source organism: Furcifer pardalis (assembly GCA_030440675.1). Lineage (NCBI taxonomy): Eukaryota > Metazoa > Chordata > Lepidosauria > Squamata > Chamaeleonidae > Furcifer > Furcifer pardalis. The sequence goes on along the minus strand of CP126891.1, from coordinate 147,165,129 downwards.
ACCGACCTCATCAACTGTCCGGGGACATGGTCAGACCAGAGGCCCAAAAGGTTAGGTACCCCTGGAGTAGACAGACAGCAAAATTGACAAAGCCATATAAAACAGACATTTTCCAAACGTTAAATATTAACAAAATAAGCTGTTTCTTACCCTTTATACTGCAAAATCAGTCGTCTGTCTGGAAATCTAGCTCATAATAATGACACCTTTGAAAATAATTCACTGAAATATTTCTTAAATGTATACTGTAACATTTATTGTTACCTCAATTTCATGTTATAATGTATTGTTACCTCAATTTCATGTTATAATGGCAGACTGGCATGCATTTGTCTTTTCCTTAATACAGAGTGGCGGTTACAGCTCTGTAATGAAACTGAAAGTGGAGTTTTTGGTTTGTACAGCAATCCATTCAAACATCTATTAAACATATGCTATTATTATGTACATGTATAGGCTCATTCTGGGGGGAGGTTGTAAATTGTATTTGAGCATTCTTTCATTTTCATTGATCCGTACATGCTCTTAAATTATTTGCCTGCTTCTTGAAGATGGTCTCTGTGTGATTTTAAAATTGCCCAAAAGACTTATAATTTGACTGTTTGTTCCAAATTTTAATTATTATTTTTAAATCAATGTGTACAGTCCATGCATGTCTCTTCAGTGCTGACCAGCAAGAGATGGTTGAAAAGGAAATCTCCACTGAGAACCATCTGCAGCAGGCTAGAGTCTAAATTGCTGTGAGGGAAGTATTATAATAATTTTGTGCCAGAAATTATTCTGGATTGAAAGGATTTTTGTGGGAGAAACTCCTCTTAGGGAATGTCCAGATGAGACTCCTTTCATGTCCCCAGGAGCTAGGAAAGAGACGGGCACTCAATCTGTCATGCAATACCCGGGTCTTGAACTGCCAACTTGCCAGCCTGCCAGCTAATAATATGAGCTTCTTAACCACTGAGCCAGCGCAGCCCTATTGTGAGGGAAGTAATGGCCTTTAAACATGGTGGAGAAATAAAACTGAAAAGTGAATTAATTGACATATAATGGAATTGTAATGACATACATTTAATCAATAAAAATTATTTCCAGTGTAATTCAATAATCCATATTCACCAACTGCAGGTGCACTGGATATTAAATATTTTACACCCAGTGGTGGGCATCAGCAGGATCGTACCAGTTCACCAGATCCGCCCCCGACTCACAGCTGTGAGCTCTAGAGGCATGGTTCTGCCCGGTGCTTCCCTTTTCGGCAGCAGTGGTGGTGCGTTTCATCACACTATTTTTTCAGTTGCTTCTGCAACGTCTGCCACTTCCCACGATGGTGGGAGCATTTTTGCTCCATTTTTGGAATTTTTCACTGCATTTTCACACTTCCAGTGATGGTGGTAGCTTCCGGAGGTGCCTGGATTCTCACTGCAGGTCAAATCAATTGACACCACGGGCCAGATTAGGCTCACGGGCCATAGGTTGCAAATACCTGCTATACAGACCTCCAACAGGAAACTCAAACTTCACATAACACGAGGCTATATCAATCTGATGTCCAATTCAGTGACCCCAGAGGACACACGAATTGTGTGAAAAGTGGTGATCACTCTAGTGAAAGAGGGGTGGCACAAAAGGGTTTCATATGCCATTAAAAGCACAGCCTGAATAGCAACAACCTTCCTTCCTACACATGACTGCTCCGAAGCTTTCTCCAACTCAATACAGAAACAAGCACTCAACAGGACCTTCAATTCCACTCCAGCAAGCCATCCACACAGATGGACAAGAGGAGGAAGGAGACATGCCAGGCCTCAAATTATACAGTATGACTCAATGTTGCCTCCCACCTCACATCGCTACATGAAACCACTAAAAATGACTGTTGCATCAGAAGAGAAGGCTTTAAATCTCTGCAGATAGTAACAGGGAAGCAGGGAAGCCCTGTATTGTGTAGAAAATTAGGGAGGGGTGGAGGTCCCTCCTGTACTGTTTTGCAATTCAGTCCAAGCAGCTACAGAGATCAGCTGGCCATGATTTCCCCAAACACAGCCTGATTACAGCAGGGGTTCTCAATCTTACTGTGCCACTGGCCAGACAACTCCTTCTCCAACAGCTAAGCAGGCCAGTCACATGGTTTCCCGCTGCTGCAAACGCTGCTGTAAACTGCGGCAGGTGCATTTGCGCATGCGTGGGTGTGTTTGCACATGTGCGGGCACATATATGGCTGTCATTAACACATCTGTTCCCGCTTCTAGGGTCATCACCGTGGGCCAGATGGAATGGCGTCAGGGGCCGGAGCCGGCCCATGGGCCATAGATTGCGAACCCCTGGATTACAGTATACATGGTGCACACAATCTCTTGAAAACAACAGTGAACATTGCCAAGTAGGATAGTTTTGTCAGTGTATCACATGAGCACTGTAGTTCATTGGGCTGAATCACAAAACAGAACAAGAAGAAACTATTTACATGGTCTCTAAGAGAGGTCATCAGTATTTGGTTCCTTCTGTACGCTCAGAAGCACAGACAAAACAATATTCCAATAGCTAGTCTGACAATGAGGAATTCTATCCTTTCCCCATTAGGAGATCTGAGTCCAGGTTTCTAGATGTAGGTGGGCGAGCATGTCAGAAAATGCTAGGTGGATCTTCCCTCCTTCACACACACTCAATGTCTACTCCATAACACAGGGAAAGCCTTCTAATGCTGCTGAAAGTGGGAAAAGGAGAGCTCTAGGGCATAAGGGGGATGAAACTGCTTCTTTTGAGATTCACTAATAGGATTCTTCTATCAAGATAAGGATACACAGATACCCTAGTCTTTGTATCTTCAAAAAACCCTTCTGTTCTATCTTTTTGTGGCCAGAATCTAGACTGTATTGGATAGAAGACGACAGTTGCTTGCGGTGGCTTTAAACTTTTACATCTGATATTGAAACATTTTTTATTATGTTGTATTTCGCCACACAAAGTGAAAGCTCCAATACCAGTGGAGGAAAATCCAAGGCAAATTAATGACTACTACAGTGCAATAGGAGAGGAGACAACAAGAGGAAAGATGACGTTAGGAAGCACGTAGGGCTACACCAAGATAAATAAACTTCCACAATACGGTGGGCTATAACTGAAGCCTTAACAAAATAATGCCTGTGCAAACTTTCACGAACAGATGGAGCCACTGAATTGTCAGTTTAATCTTTCTCCAAAGGTAGAGCATTTTCTTTGTCTCCTTGAAGCAACAAGGGGATTTTCTGCTGATACAACAATAAGGCAGAAGTGTTATTTTCCTAATGAAAACCATTCTATTCAATGCTTTGTTCATGGTACACATTTTTATAGACAAATTATTGGATTATGTGGATATGCCTGGCTAACTGTGAAGGTGATCAGGCCATTCTTCTGCAATAAACACTATCTCTCATGGTAGATGGCAAAAAGTTCAAAAGGGCTGATAGAGCCTGCAGCTCTGGCCTAATTAAGAATGTTGTTCAACCAGTAAAACTACAACTAACATAAATGGTATATCACATAGAGATTCTTGATAACAGTCTTCTGATAATGATGCCCCCATGAATCAATGAAAGTAGTACCTCGCTTAAAGAGCATAATGTGCTCCATGGGATTGCTCTTTAAGCGAGTTTGTTCTTTAAGTGAAACACCATTGTAAGTGACCAATTGTGACTTAGGGGGGGGATTGTGAACCCTAATTTAGTTGTTAAGTGGGTTTTTGGTTGGTTTTAGTTGTTAAGCGAGGCGACCATTCAGAGATAATTCTGCTCTTTAAGCAAGTTAGTCTCTAAGCGAGGCGCTCTTTATGCGAGGCTTTACTGCAGTGGTAGGCAGTAACAGGTTCGCGCACACACACAAGGGAAGGGGGTGGCAAAATTGGGTGGCCACACCCACCTCCCTTCCCTGTGGCACCTTAAAGACTAACTGTTGTATTTTAATGTGAGCTTTTGTGGATCAAGTCCACTGGCTCTTTGGCTATAAACAGAGATGAGCACTGAACCCTAGAGTTGGTAATGACTGGCTTTCAAGCAAGGGCAACCTTTACCTACGGTAATAACAGAAGAACCCTGATTGGTATTCAAATTTGACGTCAGGTTTTGTCCCTCCAAGTGATGCGAAGTCTCCTTTGCTCAAAAGCCAGTCATATCCAACTCTAGGTTTCAGTGCTCATTTCTGTTTATAGCCAAAGAGCCAGTGGACTTGATCCACAAAAGCTCACATTAAAATACAACAGTTAGTCTTTAAGGTGCCACAGGGAAGGGAGATGGGCGTGGCCAAAGAGCCAGTGCTGCCTGTGTTTGGAGATGTATACATGGCCATATGGCAGACATGACTAGATCGCCCATGACATAGGCTCTACCCACGGTGTGGTGGTGAAATTTTTTGCTGCCCACCACTGCTTTACTGTATTTCCTTTCGACAGGCCTACAAGATGTGAATTGATCAGGCAGGCTCCCTAAAGTCAGTGTTAGGTATAGGCAATGTACATAAGACTGCTTCAGTTGAAATATGGGCAGAGATGGGCATCCCATCTTATTTGGTTGAGAGGTGGGCATCCTATCTTAATTAAGAGAGACACTGTGTCGTTACTACCTAACATTTTGTCAAAAGAGACCTTCAGCAAAAGGTTAGGTATCAACAGTACAGTGGCTTTTTTAAAATGAAATGGGATGCAGTCATACTGTTCCTTAAATCTACACCAGAATTGCTTCTTACGCTTTATCATTGTTCCTGGTATACTTGCAAACTGCCCCTGAGGGTAAGGTGAAAACATGCAGGAAACTGCTAAAGATCGTTGGAATTTCATCCTAAGGTGAACAGGTAAACTGCTTGTTGGTGTACATTTTTTGATATTTCAAAAAGAGCACCTCACTGCATTAGTAGTGTAAGTGGCTGCAGCAAAAAACATGAAAGAATGGAAAAACAAACAGAACCAATGAAGAGAGTCAAGTTGTTCCAATGGATAGCAGTTAGGAAAGAATTTTTTTCAGGTTTGGTCCCTCCTGAAAGTTACTGATTGAGAAAATGTGGTAGTTATTAAAAAAACAAGGCATTCTAAATGGTGGCAGGACAATTTGGGGACCCGGGAACGTGGGTTCTCATACTAGGTGGCTTATTTAATGGATTGCCACCCCTGGATCTGAATGTGGGATTTGCGGGTTGTTTCTGTACTGTTTTTAACTTTGATAACTTTTTAACTCTTGTTGATTTTTTTATTGATATAGATTATTTTATGTTTTTATTTCTTGTAAGCCGCTCAGAGTCGGGTCCTCCCGATTGGGGCGGGGTAACAAATGCAATAAATAAATAATAATAATAAAATAATACAATTAATTTTAAATACCTGTTTTCTCCATTCTAATTATTGGCCATATCATTCATTTTCTAACAAGCATATCAAGTGATCTGTATAGATAACGGTCACCCTTGCGCGTATCCGACTCTAGGGTTCAATGCTCATCTCTGTTTATAGCCAAAGAGCCAATACTGTTTGCGTTTGCAGACATTTCCATGGACATGTGGCAGGCATGTCTAGACAACAGAGTGCACGGAATGTCATTTACCTTCCCACAGAAGTGGTCCCTATTTATCTACTTGCAATTTCTTGCTTTCTGTCAGGTTGGCAGGAGCCGGGACAGAGATGGGAGCTCCCATATCATGCAGCACTCAGATATGAAACTCCGACCTTCCAGTTTTCAAGTTCAGTGTCTTAACCACTTGAACCACCATAGTCTCTAGGGTGATCTGTATAGATCATTCCATAAAGAATCTATGTTTAGTCTTCTATTATGATTTATACATTAAAACTTGAACAGAAGTGATAATTGAATTAACTAATTCTTTGAAGACGACTCACTTCAAAGGAAACTGAAAATAATTTTGCAAAATAGCATTAGCACATCTTCACCGGGAACTGATGAAATATATCAGAGAAGTCTTTTAATACAACACCACACAGGACAATTAACAAACTCTCACACTTGCTTACCCACTACTACTAATAATAATAATTTTTAAAATTATGTTGGTTTTAAATTTTAGTACTTCGGCCTCAGATAAATAAAGAAAACCTAGAAATAAGCCTTACTGGAAAATAGTGTCAAACATTGACCATCTGTATGATTGTGCTAATGCACAGTGAGTGAAAAAGAAATCTGGCCCCTAGTGTTATTTGAGTTAAAAATGAGATGGAGACAGCACCATAATCTCATGGTGTTAGTATGTGTATCTGTATGTGTTTTGAGATCAAATATAAACAAGCATGCAACTGTAGACAAGGGATTTGACAAGTGGTGGGAGAGAACCAGTAGTAAAACTGACTGGCCCTGCCCACTGCCATGCCCTGTCCTGCCCACCTCCCCAACATCCTCGCTGCTGGGTCTGAGCTTCCGGCGTGGAGCACGACTGAGCCAACAGTTACTCTGCTGCAGTTACTCTTTAAAGGAAAATTAGAACATCAAAGTGTAACTGCTAACTAATGGTCTGATGAAGTGGACTCAATTCCACAAAAGCTCACATTAAAATACAGCAGTTTAACCACACCCACCCAGCCACCTGTGGGCCAACTCTGTGGATAAGCCACACCCACAAAAGTTGGCCACGCCTGCAGTGTGGTAGTAAACATTTTTGAAGCCCACCACTGGATTTGACCATTTCTGAGCTGCTCAAAAAAGAGCATGAGCCAGTGGGCAGCCTTGCTCAGTACAGAAGACTGAGTAGTCAGTTGTATGGTGGCTGTGGGCAGAAAGGAGATCTCAGCATTTTCCTGCATTAAGGGAAGAGATAGGGCTGTGAAATATTGTGCTCATCAGAATTCTCCACCCTTAAGAGCCAAAAAACTCTCCCCACTGGTGAATCCCTCTGTATTGTTATTAGGCCCAAAATATGATTTTCACATCTGTTTCATCTGAGAAATATCCTCTCAGTCCACATGCTAACATCATTCTAGTCAACCAGAAAACTCAGATACATCTCCACTTTTGCTCTGTCATTTGCTAAATGAGGTGGGAACAGAAAGGCTTAAAGTAAATTCAGACAAGGCTTTCAAGTAAATTCAGACAAGTTACTTGTCCATAACATTGTTTTACTGGTCCACATGCCTGTACATCCCTGTATAAGCAATTTAGAAATAGAAAAAATTATTAATTATCTGGAAAACATTGGGTGTGGCTATTTGGTGAGTCAGCTCCTTCATAAATGCCTCTGATGAAGTAGACCTACTCTAGTTGTGACCCGCTATACCCATGATGGCGAACCTTGGCACTCCAGATGTTCTTGAACTTCAATTACTAGAAGCCCAAGTCAGCACTCCTGCTGATCAGGCCTTCTGGGAATTGTAAGTTCAAGAACACCTGGATTGCCAAGGTTCATCATCATGAGTATAGGTGAACTGAACTATACTATACTAACCACATCACTTGCCACACTGATGAAAGGGTATTTTTCTCTCCCACTTCTGGTTTACAGCAAAATTAGATTGCATAATAAGAAGCAGCAAATGAAAGCATGAATCTTCTCATTCCTTAGAAACAAATACTTGCGCCTATGACTGTAGCCCACTCCATCAGAAGCATGTAAAGAAGTGGTCTACAGTCCACAAATGTTTATGCCAAATAAAACTTCTTCAAGGTTAGAGAAGACTCTTGCTTGTTTTTCCTGCAACAGATGACAGCCTAACAAGACTATTGTTCTGGAAATTTGCATAATCAATGCAGCAGCAGAGCTGGAGGCCCACAGGGTCAAAACACTGGTGGCACTTTTTGATGAACAGGAATAATGACATCATCTAACACCTCCCTCGCCCCATCTGGCTTCTCTCTAAAATTAGCTGCAACCATCATATAAGCTGGAGGAGATAGAGGTTCCCTCCCCTTGCCCCAATGCAAAGCATTTTAGGGATGACAATCTTGAACAGGGGGACCTGTTTTCATCTTCCTGCGGGAGAAGTGAAGTGCTAAGACTTGTTTCTTGGCATGAATCAACACAACCGCTTGCCATTTTGGATATCACTTCAGGGTATGTATGGTCATGAGGGACCATCATAGACTCATAGTCAACATCTACAGCAGTGTTTCTCAGTGTTTTCTGGCCTCGGGCCTGACCACACCTCCTGGGCAGCTGATCGGGCCGGTAACGTGGTTCCTTCCACCTGGAAGCAGAAGTGGAATGTGCACCGTGCATGCACAGAATACATTTAGCGGCGTTCTGCGCATGTGCGGCATGCATTTTTCCACTTCCTGTTTGGGTGAGGGTGCCTTAGGGCAGACCTGATTATTATTATTATTATTATTATTATTATTATTATTATTATTATTATTATTATTATTATTATTATTATTATTATTATTATTATTATTATTATTATTATTATTATTATTAACTCACATTTATTACACCGCCCCAATCGGGTAAACCCGACTCTGGGTGGCTTACAACATGAATTTAAAATCACAAGTAAATCTGTTATGATAATAGCATTTAAGATCTCAAAACCTTAAAATTAAAAGATTAAAACAGTGCAGCAAATAAACAAAGCAAGAGGGGTGGCTGTCCCTTAAATAAGCCAACCTATGTGGGATCCCGTGTTACTGGGCCCCCATACATGCTCCGCCAGCCAGGTCTTCAAGCCTTTTCGGAAAGGCAGGAGCTCTGCCTGTAGGCGCAGCTCAGTTGGAAGGAGGTTCCAGAGGGCCGGGGCAAACACAGAGAAGGCCCTCTTCCTAGTGCTAGAGAGATGAGCCTCCCTAGCTGATGGAATAACAAGAGAGCCCCTCCGATCCGTCCTGGTGGGACGGACAGACGTTCTTAGGGTGGCTTCAGGGGTGGGGGCTGGCCCACAGGCCATAGGTTGAGAATGCCTGGGCTACAGTTTAAAACTAACCCCTGCCCCATTTTGTGTAATGTTGTACTGACTGAGAAGAAAGAGGTTTCAGAACAGTCTAGCTGTTTTCACCATTACAGAAAGCACACCTGTGAAAGACAAGCCTACCACAAAACAGAATTCATCCTTCAAGACACACACACAAATAAACATACACCCATACAAAGGTAAATAGCAAGAGTGAAGGATACTTCCTGAAGAGTCAAACTGGGAGCCTGTGTTTGGAATGCTTTGCATACCTCTGGTTATCTGATTGTAGATGAAGAAAGTAAACTAGAAGGCAACCAAAACTGATACCCAGAGCCAGCAGCCCAGTCACTCACAGAGGTTATACTAACTAGGTCAAAGGTTTCCAAAAAGGAACAGACAGAGGAGTAAGAACAGCAGGACCCTGTGTCTAAAACAAGCCGTGTCACTCCCAAATAACTATATTCTGTGAAGATTGTATGATTATAGAGGTGAAAACATGTCCCTGAATAATTCAAAATAAATTTGGCTCTTCAACTGAATGTCACTCTATCTTTCAATGGTGACAAAGTCGGTCAGACAGAAAATAGATTGAGAAATGGGAGAAAGGAAACATACAGTAATACCTCGGATAACGATTGCATTGGATAACACTAGAATCGGATAACGGAAGTTTTTTGGAAAAAACTTGCATCGGATAATGATTCTGGATAACAGTCCTTTAGTGTTATCTGAGGCAATCGTCTGGGGGGGAGGGTGGATTGGGTAGAACGCGCCTTTTCGTGAGTGAGCGAACGCCTTTTCTCCCGACCCTACTGGACTCTTAGCGAGCGCTAAGAGTGCAGTAGGGCCAGGAGAAAAGGCTACGGTTGGGAGTTGGATTGGGCTGCCCTATCCACCCGCCAACCGCAACAATGACTTCAGGGACAAACCATGCAGTTTGTCCCTGAAGTCAGGGCTTTTGTGTGTGTGTGTTGTTTGATGCATGCATCGGACAACGCTAAAAAAATCAGATAACGTCATGACCTGTAGAACCAAGTCATAACATTATCTGAGATTTGACTGTACCAGTAAAAGTCAGCAAAATAAAACTAACCCAGAACCCTTGAAGGGCTGCGCAGGCTTAACAATTCAATGTTCTTTCCCCAGCAACTATATATGGAAGCTTCCCTGAAGACACACTTTGTCTGGGACACCATGTAAATTATTAGCTACTCAAATCAACACCATGCTGATTGCAGGAGCTACATTTTGAAAATACCTGCAGATCTTTAGGTTCAGCTTCCTTTGTTTTACCCAAGCTGGATCCGCACAACTGCTCCAGCACGTGGGAGCTTCCGCCACTACCTGGTGCAGTTATGGGGATAATTCCATAGCTCTTGGCAGCTGTGGTTGCTTGTTGTCGTTTGTATCATCCTGTGACAACTTGTCTGTGCTGACATGAGCCAAGGCAGTCCCACAAACATCAGTGGACAGGCAGAATATCCTGTTTGGGCATCTTACAAGTTTTTCAGAAAGTTAACATGAACATCACAGCCCAACCTGCACTTGTGCTGACTGGCACTCACAACCACCCAAACAAACAACAGCACAGCAGAAAGTGAACACAAGCTGATAAAACCCACAGCTATCTGCTGGCTAACAATTATGCCATGGAATCAGTCACATGATGAGATAGCCTAACAGTACCCTAAAGTCTGGGGTCTTGTCTTTCAGTATGTCTCCAACATTTTTATTCTCTTCAACTGGCCTGTTCGAAATTGCCAGGGGAAAAACTGATGTTGGGAATCTCACAAAGCACAGATCTTTCTCTGTGAAAAGATCTGAACCACTGGCATAAACTGTATTTGTGTGAAATGTATTTTTCTTTTCTTTTTAAGTGAAGGAACACAGTTTCAGTAGAATACTGCTGAAAGAACTGGAATCAATTTTATTCCTGTCATGTTTAGACCTAATAAATTATGAAAGGATAATTTGGTTAATAAAGGAGCTGATATGGCTTAATATATGTATATTCTAAATTAACAGATCTTATTTCTTACACTGCCAACAGGCATTTTACACATATAGCAAAGAAACCAATAGGATGAACGCCTACCATTTCACTAATACTATTTATTCATTTATGTATGTATTTAACCAGCCATTTAACATTCCACATTTTTGATATTAAGGAACCCCCAGGCAACTCTAAACATTAAAACAGCACAAACCATTTTTTAAAAAACGATTATTTCTCCCACTCCCGCAGTAATCTTTCCTTGCTGATCTATAGAGAAAGTGTGGACAAATTATGTGTTGGCTTAGAAAATGGTTACTGCCTGAAAAGGGCACTATGAAAATGTTGGTTTCTCAAACAGCCAATCAGACAAGAGTAGCAACAATGCTAAAGGATAATTCCTTAACAGTTAATTTGCATAACAATAAGACCTTGGGGGGGGGGGGACTGAAAATTATACCTAATACAGTAATACCTCGGATAACACTAAGACTTTTCCACAAGTCTTGGTGTTATCCGATTTTTAGTGTTATCCGATGCATGTTAAAATCCTATGGGATGGATCGGATAATGTTAAAGCTCCATAGAGATACATTGTAACCGCACAGGCTTTAGTGGTTGTTATCCGATACATCCCATAGGACCTTAACGTTATTCGATCCAATTCTCCTCCCCAGATTACTTAACGTTATGCAATTTTAGCGTTATCCGAGGTAAACGTTATACGAGGTATTACTGTATCCCAAAAAACCTACTTGATTACATCATCATCATCATCATCTCCTCTAAACAATGGAGGATTATTTAGAGGGGATGCAAAGTTTGCAATGGGCAGGGTGCGGCAGCATAACTTCATTTTTTAAAATGCGCGCAATTCAGTCGGTTGATGTCATAGTAGAGTGCTAGTGGTCTCATTCGAGAGGCGGGACTATAAAGTTTTGTCGTAACACAGTTCCGTCACCATCATGCATTGGCATAGTGTGGAGTGTGCGTTTGCCACTGAGGCCTACTTTTCGAGCGGTTGTTCAGTGATTGCAACCCAGCATACAGCCTGCTATGCTGGAAAGAGTCATGACAAATGCCAGAAATCGGTTTACTCAGTGTATGGAGAATGGGGGACATCAGCTACCTGATTTGATCTTCAAAACTGTGTAAAACAAAACTTTAGGTATGTGTCTACATTATAAAAAACAAATAAAAATTTTCTGATTCATACAATGGGTTTTATTAAGTTTTGAAAACAGGACGTTATGCTGCCGCACCCTGTATAATTCCCACCCTGGTTGATGAGGACTGATGACATTCAGTCAACAGAATATATTTTAAAACTGTAGAAAGGAAAATGGAGCACAAGGAATGACATAAGGAACTAAACGGCCCCTTTTGAGAGATAGGCTGGGCAGAACCCTCTTTCTTGAAGGGCAGAGGGAATTTAAAGCAACTCTCCCCACCACACCACTACATGAATAGTGCAGCTTTAAGATGGCTGACATTCACTTCCATTTTTAACCATCTAACCAAAGCAATGTGGATCTACAGACAGCTGCTAAAGATATCATAGTTTGACCATGTGACTAATGTAGACGTATTGCACCAAATGGATAAAGAACAAGAACTCTTTAAGACCATTAAGCAAAGAAAGCTCCAATACCTCGGCCATATCATGGGGAACTACATAAAATCAGTGGCGTAGCGTGGGGGGGCGGGGGGGGCGGATGCCCCGGGCAGCGGCTTTCAGGGGGCGGCAAAATGTCCTCACCACTTTGGCCTCCTCCCTCTGCCTGGGCTTAGGAAGGAAGCAGGACTTCCCAGGCGGAGGGCGGCCCTTTTGCTGGTGAGCGCTGCTCGCCTCCGTCCCATTGGCTCGGGTACTCATTTAACCGGCCTCGGTCGCCAGCAACCGAGGCCGGTTAAAGGAGTACCCTAGCCAATGGGACGGAGGCGAGCAGCGCTCGCCAGCAAAAGGCTCGCCCTCCACACACCTGGGAAGTCCTGCACGCGCGCGCGCGCGCTGCCCACCTCCTCCCCCCCACCCCTAGCCACCCAGCCAGCTTGCCGTCAGAATGGGCGCTCGTCGGGGGGGTGGCGCCGTAGCGGGGAGCCCCTGGCTGCTGGCTGGGTGGCTGGGCGGGAGGAGGTGGGCAGCGCGCGCGTGCAGGACTTCCCAGGTGTGTGGAGGGCGAGCCTTTTGCTGGCGAGCGCTGCTCGCCTCTGTCCCATTGGCTAGGGTACTCCTTTAACCGGCCTCGGTTGCTGGCGACCGAGGCCGGTTAAAGGAGTACCCAAGCCAATGGGACGGCCACGGAGGCGAGCAGCGATCACCAGCAAAAGGCTCGCCCTCCACCTGGGAAGTCCTGCACGCGCGCGCTGCCCACCTCCTCCCCCCCAGCCACCCAGCCAGCAGCCAGGGGCTCCCCGCTATGGCGCCACCCCCACCCCCCCGACGAGCGCCCAGTCTGACGGCAAGCTGGCTGGGTGGGTGGGTCGGCACCCCCCCCTGCCAGCCCGCCGCCAGAAGTTCAAAAAAGGTAAAGATCGCGGCTCGACTGCGGGGGTTAGCTGGGATCCCGAGGGTTTTCCCCATCGTCGCCTAACCCCCGCAGAGCTGCCCACGCGCACGCCCGAGGATTCGAAAGGGTATTCCTACCCTTTTGAATCCTCGGGCGTGCACGCGGACGGCTCTGCGGGGATTAGGCGAGGATGGGGGGAACCCTCGGGATCCCAGCTAACCCCCGCAGTCGAGCCGCGATCTTTACCTTTTTCGAACTTCTGGCGGCGGGCTGGCAGGGGGGGGGTGCCCACTATTCAGCAGGGGAGGGAGCGCCTTCTGCCTGGGGGGGGGGCGAGCGGTGGGGGGGGGCAGCGAGCGGGGGGGGCGGGCGGCGATTTTCTTCTTCGCCCCAGGCGGCTCAACGCTGCGCGACGCCACTGCATAAAATATAGAATACACCAACTTGCTCTTCAAGGAAAGATTCCTAGGAAGAGAGGCCCTGGACATAGAAGGACTTCATGGCTGAAGAACCTGAGAGACTGGTGTCCTCAGAAGAACTGTTCCGAGGAGTTGAGGACAGGAAGACTATTACCATGATGATAGCCAATATCTGGAACGGATACAGCACCTGAAGAAGAAGAACCACCAAAGTAAATTATGTGATTACCATGATGATAGCCAATATCTGGAACGGATACAGCACCTGAAGAAGAAGAACCACCAAAGTAAATTATGTGATACCTCAGCTATTGGTCAAATGCCTCTGGAAAATACCAGCCTGGGGGAAGTGTGCTAGTATACTCACAATTAGGCAACCTTTTTATTTGGAGACCTGATTTGGGTGTCCCATGAGCAGAGTTTCTCCAGCAAAAATCCTTTTAAACCAGAATAATTTCTGACATCATTATCCTGGTTGGTTGGTTGGTTGGTTAGATACATTTTCAAAAGAGGTCAGCAAACAAGGCTCCCAGAGCAAATTTGGATCAAGTATGCAGAATGTAGTTTACTGATTTATTTAGGTATTACTACAAGTGAATCATCATCTCAGAAACAGCTGTACATCCTTTAACATTCTCATAGTAGAGGAACAGGTTCAGGAGATGAGCTCTGGTTCAAATTAATCCACTGGAATTGCCTTCCTACTGAGACTGCTCACAATAGTTCCAGGTACACCTCTGCAGTTTTTTTTTTAATATACCTTTGCATTAAGCAAGAACCAAGCTAAAGTAGGAATTCTTTCTCTTTGCTGCTACTTTTTGATTAGCCGGAACAGGGGAAGTGGAGATAACATGTTGTGAATCTTAAGCCTCCATAAATACTCATTGTTCATCAAAGTCTGTGAGAACCTCCCTCTTCACTGGGTTTTTTTAAGATTCTAAGTGTGAACTAGGAACTGACCTATCCAGAATTAGAAGGTTCTTTCTGTGTTTGTGTATATGTGCAGACAGACACATGAGTGCCTGAACTCCTAATTCTATTCCTTACTCCCTCAGTTCTCTTGTCCCTGCCATCCCCCATATATGTTAACCAACATTCAGTGACACTGAGTTATTGTGGGCTGATTGTGTGGGGTCATTCCCTCAAAATCAAAGAAAATTAGAACACTTCTCTTGAATCTTCAGACATTGGTGTTACTCTTCTGCTGCTGATAGCTCTTGAGCACAGGTCATGCATTCTGAGCCCAGTAAGGTCAAACTACATAACCCTTTGCCTCACTGGCCTTACTCACAAGGAGATAAATTCCAAACAATGAGCCTGTGTTGTTGTTGTTGTTGTTTAGATATGTTTTTACATAAACTAATACAAATCAGTTTTTTAAAGTGTTATTAAACACACAATAAACTGGGCAGTCTGCTGGGCTCCTTCTGGAGACAAAGCGACTTCCATGAGTTTTGCCTCCAGATGGTTCTTTCTGTTTTGCACTGCAACATGGGTGAACTTCTTGCAGTGCACACACGTCTGGACTTGGTGAGCTTCACCCAGGCAAAACAGGCATGCGCTATGTCCGTCGGAAAAAGGCACCTTGTTGTTGCAGATGGTACAGCGCTTGAAGACAGCCGTTGCCATCAAAGTCAACAGTTGCTGAAAAATTATTCAGCCCAAATGCCCCAGCAAGTGGACAAATGGCGAATCTGCCAGTCCTTTGCAAAAAGGACCGACAACGAAAAATTGTTTAAGTTGGAGTGTATTGCCACTCGCCCCGCAAGGGAAGAACGGCCTCTGAAAAAATTAAAAGTGGGCCCAAAGGCCTGGAGACACTCCCCCGAGGAGGAGCTTCTCCAGTGGAAAACTGGAGAAAATGAACTGACTTTCCACTAGGAGAGATGGTCCAGTGAGGCAATCCTGTTGCGAGGCAAGATTGCCCAGAAAAAAATTGATGCAAATATGCTCTTTCTGATGAAAGACTCAAAAAAATTGAAGAGAGCTATCAACGGTCTCCTGCTGCTATGGCAGAAAGAAGAGAACTGAGGAAAGAGTGTGAAATTGAGCCGAAGGGTGGGTGGTACAGTGGGCGGCCCTAACATGCAAACTTTTATCCAATCAGCTTGAAAGCTCCAATAATGGCTCTGCCCAGGCGCAGAACCCAAAAGAGTGAATTCACAGACTACATGAAGGAGAACTAGCCACTGAGACGGCCTTCTTTCACGTCCTCACAACAGGAGCATCTGAGAACGTAAGGACCAAATGAAGGGCCTTTCTTGCAGATCTCAAAGCCCAGGCAGACTTGGATGTGGAGCAATTAGCTAGAATACTAATCATATAACACATTATAGGTCATAACCAGTACTTTGCATTGGGCCCAGAAACTGAAAGACAACCAGTGGCACTGTTGCAACATGGGAGTTGCTGTGCCCTTCAGCCAGCCCTGGTCTGCACCCCAGTCACAATACTTTGGACCAAATACTCATAATGAGGCAACTCCATTTAGGAGCAGATCCTGGTAATCAAAATACAAAATAACCAAGGCATGTATCATTATGGCCATCTCAAGCATTATCAGGCATGCCACAGCCCTGGATTATAGCCAGAGCCCTGGATTTAGTAGTGTAAAGGCACTATCAGCCCCCACAGTAACCCAGGAATCCATGACCAGGAATGAATCCAAAAGTACCTCCAAATTGCAAATCTTATCTCTTCCAAGGAACATCATCTCATCTAATAAAAATTAAACATCTATTCCTTTAACTGACGATCGCTATTTCTGTCTTTTCTGGTTTAAAGTTCAATACATAGACCTCATTCAACCCATTACTCATATTGGTTCTTTAGATTTAATGGAAAAGGAGAAAAAGGACTGGATGTCATTGGCATGTTGATGATGCTGAACTCTGGACCTCCCGACAGTTTCAGGCAATCATTAGCTAGTATACTTCAGCTGTTAAGTACCATACTTCCCTGAGTTTACAAATTTATCAAATACAGTACCAGTATATGCTTTATGAGTTATACAACCAATGAAATCAATGAGAAAGATACTTATGCTTCATTTTCTCCCATTAAAATCAGTGAGAATTAAAATGATTAATTTTGGTTGCATCCCACCTTTAAACTCCATATCACATTCAAGGTAGCTAGCAAAAATAAAATACAGAATTATATACAAAACTACACACACTTGCTTAAATCCTTTTGTGTTGCTATACGTGTGTAATGCAAATGGCATAACATTTGAAGGTAAATTTGCATCAAACTAAGAAATCATTTATAGACATTATTTGTTGTGCATGGAATAGAAAAAGCCAACAGCAATTTCTTATTTTGTATCCAAAAGCTGCACTGTTTATATATTATTCTCTGATGTGGGTCTTCCAGAAAAAGAAGGATGAGAATATTTTTGCCCCTGTAAATAATAGTATTTGGTTCCACATGTTTGGTTAGCAACAGAGAGCAAATAAACCATGTGCGAGTATGATCCAGACCTAGGGTTGCCATAATTCTCTCCCACCAAACCAGGACAGCCACATGACATCATTGCATTCTTCAAACTGTGTATGTGTCACGGAAACCGCCGCTCTAAGACCCCACAGAATCTCTGTCCAGGGCGGGCAGCCATCATCACTTTAAAAAAAGCTGTAGTCAAGAGGTTGTTTCCCATATGATTCTTCTTGCAAAAAATTATTCTTGATGGTTATATTGTTATTTCTTTTCCCATCTCTGCCCCAGCTCCTGCCAACCTAGCAGTTTGAAAGCATGAAATTGCAAGTACTGTAGATAAATAGGGACCACTTTGGTGGGAAGGTAAACAGTATTCCATGCACTCCAGTGTCTAGTCATGCCTGCCACATGACCATGGAAACATCTGCAGATGCAGATGGCATTGGCTCTTCAGCTATGAAGCAGAGATGAGCATTGAACCCTAGAGTTGGATACGACTGGCTTTCGAGCAAGGGTGACTTTTACCTTTTTAAAATGTCTTGGGCCACGCTTTACCACCCTCCCTCCCCCTGAGGTCACCCCCTGCCCTTCACACACATACACACACCCATTGAAGTAGACTCACCCTCAAACCCCACATGAGGATCCCTTGGAAGAAAGTTCTAAGGAGGGGCCTGGAACGGCAATGCAGCCCATGGAGGCTCCATTTCCCTCCGGAAGGAGAAAAGCAGGAGACAGGAAGGGATTCTCAACCTGTGGCCCATAGCACCATTTCATCCCCCCACTGCATCCACCACACCTGGAAGTGGCTTGTGGTGGAGGATGGACAAAATAGCTGTCTGGCCCCTGAAGCTGTCTGAATAGCTGTCTGGCCCCTGAAGCTGTCTGAGGGAGCATGACCTGGCCCCTGGATTTAAAAGGTTGAGAACTCCTGGTATAAACTGTGCAAATAGATTCATGGTCACCAGTGAACCTTGAATATCCAGATTCAAAGCTAAGTCCATCTGTACACCTAAACGTAACTCCAACCAAGACAGACTGTACTCTGTTCCACTGTCTGCTTTACAAATGACCGGAAGCATAAGCTGTATCTGTATAAAACTCCAGTTTGGTTGTTCTCATCTTGTGCATTACTAATGTCAAAAAATCATTTTAGAAATCGAATGGCTTGCTAGGTTTAGATAGAAAGAGTGAGTTCAGTGCCAGGAGACTGGTGGCATCAAATCTTCAAACTCCAGATTATCTCTCCCGGTCATTTCATTCATATCCTAAATAGTGGGGGGGGGGGGGGGGGACAAGGGACACCATAAGCAAAAAAGCTACAGAACCAGTCTGGATTCACCATCCACAGTTCTCTCCATGTCAAGCCGTAGGAGCTGATCCAAAAGGATATCATGGACCACCAAAAGCTATAGAGGAATTTAACAGAGGTAAGGAGAACATAGCCTGGGCCTATGCACCGTCTGTCCACCAAGATGCTTTGTCTCATAATTAGTCCTAATGTCAGACTGAAATGGATAGGACAACCCTTTTTGTCAAAAAGGCAGTGGGATCTCAGATACTGACAAGCCTTGCCGGAGAATGGAATACTGAAGATTGTAGAGAACAGGGGTTTCCAAACTTTTTGGGCCATGGGCCAGTCACATGGTTGAGCAGGCTGGTCACATGGTTCCTCCCAGTGGAAGAGGAAATACTTGCCTGTGCATGCACAAAATGCTACCATAAATGCACTCATGGCTGTCATAAATGTGTTTACAACAACCACGTGTTCATTTACAACAGCATTTTGCACATGTGTGAGTGAGTTTTATTTCCACTTCCAGGAGCAGTGAGGGTGGAGTGGGTCAGATTATTAGCAGGGGCGTAGCTACCGCCGTATCTGCCGTATCAATTATACGGGGCCCCCGGGCCACGGGGGCCCCCTACAGCAAAAATTAATAAAAACTTCCCAATTTTTTTTATTTCACAAGGGCCCCCCAAACAAATTTTTATACGGGGCCCCGTTAAGGCATGCTACGCTTCTGATTATTAGGCACCTCAAACCAGATCCGGCCCATGGGCCATAGTTTGGGCACCCTGGTACAAAAGCTATGCAATACTGTAGGTACTGAAAAGTTCGATAGAATAATTGAAGTATCACCACCTTCTATTTTTGGATGCTAGTAGCCCAGTATCAAAATCGTACAGTTGTACCTCTCTTAAAAAGCATAATGTGTTCCACAGGATTGCTCTTTAAGTGAGTTTGCTCTTTAAGCAAAACACCATTGCAAGTGACCAATTGTGACTTCTGGGGGGGGGGGGTTGCAAATCCTAATTTATTTGTTAAGCAAGTTTTTGGTTGGTTTTATTTGTTAAGTGAGGCGACCATTGAGAGAAATTTATGCTCTTTAAGCAAGTTACTCTTTAAGCGAGACACTCTTTATGAGAGGTTTGACTGTATTACTGTTACCTACATAGCCAGGTCAGTTTTATAGGCCTGGAAGAGCAATGATCAAACGCATCTAGAGTAGGCACATCTGAAGGCTCTACGAGCTGGAAAGTAATCATTATAACTACACAAAGTAGAATCAAAGTAAAATCAACTGGACCTGCACAAACTATGGCAGCCCAGTCAGTATAGATAGGAATGATTTTATATGTAAAGTGTCATGCAAATCATAATGAAGTATGTGAAGATTCTACATCTCTAGTTACACTCCTACTTTATAGTGGTAATTAAAATTCTGCCAAAACCGAGACACACAAAAGAGAAAACCACAGAAAGACAACACAGAGTGCTACAGAAGTCCTGATAAACAATTTCTTATTTTGCAAGTAGAATTTATTTAATAATTGTAAAATCTTTTATACCAAACAGTCTATTTCCATACTTTACTCATGACAGCAGAATCTTAAGAACTGGGTGACAAAACTGGGGGATGGGATTACTGATGCTCTTTCTATCAATCAACTTTTTAAAAGGTGAGTGCATTCTTACTTGCCAATTTACATTGGTGAAGCATCTGCAAACTTATCAAGTTTCATACAACTATTTGTGAGTGGCAAATAGTTATTTAGGGGAGGTAACCATGTGTCACAAAACGGGCCCTGTATCATTTCCTTATTACACAGCAGAGCAATCCACTCAGCAGGACCTACTGGGATCTTACTGGGATTCAAGGAACCATATTTTTATTTATTTTTATTCATATACAGTTGTACCTCACTTAAAGAGCATAATGTGTTCCATGGGATTGCTCTTTAAGTGAGTTTGCTCTTTAAGCGAAACACCATTGTAAGTGACTAATTGTGACTTCTGGCAGGGGTAGAGTTGCCATAATTTTCTCCCACAAAACTGAAACAAAAGTATACTTGACAAAAATGGACGGGTTATCTACAAAATAGCCTTTTTTTAAACAAACATAACATAATGACAGCTAAAAAACACTTTCACATTAAATATATCAATACATAAATGAATTTATTTACAACAGTTAATTGTTACTGTAAGATGATCTGTTGCACTTCTGAGAAGTCACCTCGTGGTCAACTCTTAGCGTCCTCAGTTCCAGGAAACACACTAGCCACACTTATTGGGTGGTGTTGTTAGGCGAGGACATTAAGATTTGTCTCTAGGTATACTCAACTCCAATGTGGCAGGAAATCGCTCTTTTGATGGCAAGAGTTCAAATTTATTTTAATAGTGTGTTATAATACACAATCAGTAAGTTTTAAAAATCCGGGACTTTAACATGATTTTTATTGAACTGGCTGGGACAATTTTTCTGACCTTGAACCCGGGACAATCCCGGTTTTCTGCAACATATGGCAACCCTAGGCAGAGAAGATTGGGAACCCTGATTTAGTTGTTAAGTGAGTTTTTGGTTGGCTTTAGTTGTTAAGCGAGGTGACCATTCAGAGAAAATTCTGCTCTTTAAGCGAGTTAGTCTCTAAGCCAGGCGCTCTTTATGTGAGGTTTTACTGTACAGTTTATACCAGCATAGGATATTATAGCACTCTAGAGCAGTGTTTCCCCAGCCTTTGGTTTTTGGATTTCAATTCCCAGAAGCCTAAGTCAATTCCCCAAATCACTGATCAGCCAATGTACTGTCTTAGACTGATCGGGAATGGGGCTCACATTGAGAACCACTGCTCTAGAGTCATATTTTGCTGCAGACACCACATGAATGTGATCTACACAGCAAACATATGATGATATTGTCACCCAAAAAGTGGTAGGCAATATCTCGAAGTCTCAAACAATTATTACATATATTTTTAACAAAAAAAAAAAAAACCAACTGGGACAAAATTGCCCCATAAATCTGCATTTTGGTGCAGGGTTCCTTTTCATCTCAGCTAATGTAACATATTATGAAAAAAAATGTTCCATATCATTTTGTAGAAGATCATTACAGTCTTCTGACAGTCAGACTCTAGCTTTCAGTAGACCAGTCTCATTTAAGAGGGGTCATGAAGAGGGGTGGAATCTCAGTGGAACCAGGAAATGCAAGACATGTACAACGCAATCTAGTCTTAATCCTGAACATAACACTAATTGTTAACTCTCTAACGACTGGAATTCTCAGTCTCAAAACAATTAAACAAATCCAAAAACTCACTCAAGAAACAGGTGATCAGAGTCTGATTCCCACAACATCTGGAGAACTTCAGATTCATCAAAACTTTTAAAATTAATTTCAAAAATATTTAATATTTATGTACAGTAAACAGTATTCCATGCACTCTGGTGTTTAGTCGTGCCTCCCACATGTCCACAGAAAAATCTGCAGACACAGAAAGCGCTGGCTCTTTGGCTATAAACAGAGATGAGCACCAAACCCTAGAGTTTGCTACGACTGGCTTTCAAGCAAGGGCAACCTTTACCTTTACCTTACAGTAAAGATTCATCTTCTGTAACAGCAGATGTAAGATATTGTCAAAGATCTATCACTGATATTATAACTGGTCTAATAAATCATCTTTTATTTGAAAGCAACCAAACAACACAAAATATTCAATTTAATCCAGGAATGTCAACGTGCAAGTAACAACTTCTTTCTCTCTTCCCCCCTTTTTTTCATTATTAGGTCATTAATTAACAAGATGGAAAATGTCTTGCTTTCTTGCCCTTGATAGCTGCAGTTTAAATCTTGACAAAAAGAAATAATACTTCACTTTATCAGCTACCTGCTTTAACTGTTGGTACCGGCAAACAATAGCAGAGTATAAACATGGCACTCCATAATAAGTGAACAGAAAAGTTACAGAAAAGAATTTACTGTTCATTCTTTAGTCATCTTACATAACACTGTCAAAATAGTGATTCATCATCATGTTTCAAAGTTGATTTTCAAATTTAAGTAATGCATGATTGCAATTACCATATGCATCAAGGCTGTTGAGTATTAAAGCAACAAAATACAGTACCTGGAACAATAACATGTTGTTGAGAACACCACTCTATGTAGATCTAATTAATAGGATTTATGTGTGGTGACTGTGTAAGATAGGAACATGAAAAACTATTGACCAATATCTCATAAGTCAATTGACTAATATTTTTCTCCCAGATTTCCAACCAACATCTTATAAACCAAGGCCCATGATACAAGGGTTTTACAATTCAAATACAGTACCTGTTGAAGCCAAGGAGATTTGGGTCAATTCCTTGGTTAAAATAGTTGGAAATTTCATTTACCTCTTGCATCCAATCACAAGAAAAAGACAAGATAAATGGGATCTAAAGAACAATTTTAAAATACAGCAAATCTTGAAAGAATAGATGTGTATACATCTCTCCCACTACTTCTACAACAAAGGATAACTGAAAAGAAGCTGAAGAGAAACTTTTCCTGACACATTAACAATCATTATTCTGATGTAAATGTACACAAACTACTATTTGATTCACAGAATGGCTATTTGCAAGCAAAACATAAATGGGAAAAGGTGACATTGTGAAACATTCCAATATAAAATAGTCAAAATATACTTTACTAAGCTAAGGTTTCAGCTCACACTTTTATACCTATATACATCACTATGTATGGTTGTGAGAGCTGGACCATTAGGAAAGCTGAGCACAGAAGAATAGATGCCTTTGAGATGTGGTTTTGGAGGAGAGTTTTGAGAGTCCCCTGGGTAGCGAGGAGAACAAATAGGTCAATCTTAGAAGAAATCAACCCTGACTGCTCCTTTTAGAAGGTCAAATAATAAAGATGAAGCTAAAGTACTTTGGACATCAAATGAGAAGAGAAAATTCTCTTGAGAAAGCCTTGATGCTTGGAAAGGTTGAGGGCAAAAGAAGAAGGGGAAAGCCAAAAATGAGATGGCTAGCCGTTATTGTAGACACAACGGGTGCAGAGCTGAGCGGGTTGAGGAGGACGATGGAGGACAGGAGTGCCTGGAGGACAGTGGTCCATGGGGTCGCAAAGGGTCGTAATTGACTGTGCAACTGAACAACAACAAGACATCACTAGAGTATTAGTATTTATCAATAAAATGTTTACTATTTTAATAAAATTCATGTGCTTGTTTCAAAATGGAATACAGTATTATGTAACATCCACCTGTTTTTAATTGTTTCTTTCAT
Source organism: Furcifer pardalis (assembly GCA_030440675.1). NCBI lineage: Eukaryota > Metazoa > Chordata > Lepidosauria > Squamata > Chamaeleonidae > Furcifer > Furcifer pardalis. The sequence goes on along the minus strand of CP126891.1, from coordinate 147,141,341 downwards.
TTCAAAATTCATAGTCATCTAATGACTGGAATAAACTTTTATACATCTTTTGCCATAGCAGGGCATACACACAAGGGACCCACTTGAGTGTGTCCTTGATGGTAGTGTGCAGTAGTATGAGAATGGTGTGGCACAATAAGAAGAATTTCACAGTATTTCTTAGTATTTAATAGCTCTGTAACAGACAGAAGTTAAATTGGTTCCTAAAATGTAGAGTAAACAAGGAAATTGGAACCTGTTCAACCTCTGCCCTTCTTGCCTCTCAAGACAACATTTTCCCATTGTTGAGGGAAATGGCACCTTTCATTACAGGTACAGTATTATGGACTGTGTGTTATCAGAAAATGACCATATGCATGGAACCAGTGCTCCCATGCAGTTACATTGAAGGGTGTTTCTAAGCCTGCAATTTTAAGAAAAATATTCAGAATCTCCTCAGTGACACTTCTGAGTATAGACAGGAATGGAACTATAAGACACATAAGAAGTTCTATAAGTCATTACCACATCTGAAACAGTACCATGGAATTCAGCCACATCTACAGTACAGTACTTGCAAAACACAGACATTCTCAGTATGCTGTATTTATACCTTTTATGAGATTAGCCAGCCATGCAATTATTCTAATCACTGACATTTTACAGAAGAAAATTACTTGAATAAGTGGCCAATGGTCCCAAAGGGCAATCCAATTGATGACACCTTTACACTAGATCAAGTTCTTCTTTGTTTTGTCTCTCTTAAAATCTAATAGCTAGCCAACTGCTTCCATCCATACCTATTATATCAAACATTTCCATAAATACCAAAGCAACTGACTTCTGCCCTCAAATTTCTTGTTATCTCCATAACAAATGTCCCCATGCATAACAGAAAAGGACCCATTTCCAGCAACAATTGAGCAGGGAGAGACAAATCTTCTCATTTACAAAAGGCACCTGTTGTGATTTTCAATTAAGCTCTACCTCCAAAATAAAGAGGTACTGTACTCTTAAAAAACTTGTGTTTTAAAATCCAGGAGGAGGTAAAGTCACTTGTTGATGTGTAAATTACATGCCAGAAGATGGTTATGGAAAATTTCAAAAGCTTAACCCCTTTTTTGTTGAAGACCTAAACATCTACTTGACTAGATGAAGAGCTCCAGATGCAGAAAATCCTTTCTGCACCCCAAAACAAAATCTTATCTACCCAGCATAACAGAACATAAAAACTAAGCAGCACACCATTTGTTTTTTTTCCCCTCCAATATCCCCCCTCTCCCTCTCTCTCAGCTGTACTCAGGTTTAGTGTGTATGTTAATATCTACAGTACATTCATTCTTTCCTGTCTTCATATCTCCTATCCAGTGCTTAAAATAAGCATAAGTGAGAAAGTAAAAATAATCAGCTTTCCCTGGAAAGGTGTGGGTTTCTACCCGCAGAGTGTCTCTAATTACCCTGTTTTGTGCTCCATCATTTCAAGATGTTGAAGGCCATAAGGGTGAATTTATCTTTCCTATGAAAACGTATACAGTACCATGTGCACTGATAGTATTTTGTAAATACTAAGAGCCGCATGTCTTCACAATAACAGAGTTCACAACAATGTAGGAGGGATAAATAATTGAGACATTGTTTACTTTCTTACTGAAATGCCAATTCAGCAAAGTGTAAGACTGTAATAATCATTGTCATTACAGAATCAATTTCTATACTATTTACCATATATAATATTATATCCATGTAGCATATACATCACTATCATGCGTAACTTGGTGGGGCTTAATCAGGATCAGACGTTAAAAGCATTTAATTTAAAGTAATTAAAGACTTCCTAACCCTTTCTTTTCCGATTGCAAGTCTCCCTTTTGCAATCTCAGGATGGAGGGAACCTTTAAGAGTCAAAAATTGCCACCAGATTTTAAGGACCTCACACAAATCAAAAGGGTGTCACCTGGCACTACAACAATTATAATTTCAGGGCAAGGGTCCACAGATATGCGGCATAGTAGTCGATGCAATCTTAGGGATAAGTCACATGCTGAATCTTAGGGATAAGTCATATATTATGTTTACAGTATCCTGGACTGGAAGAATAGATGCCTTTGAAATGTTGGAGGAGAGTTTTGAGAGTACCCTGGACAGCGAGAAGAACAAATAGGTCAGTCATAGAAGAAATTAACCCTGACTGCTCCCCAGGAATGCAAAATTCCATGTCATGTTTTCAGGTGATGGATACATTCAATGCCCTAATAACAGGAAAAAAAGTAAATCCAGTATAAGAAAAATGTCCACTATCTGCCCCCAGGTTGGAGCCCTCGAGAAATTTAAGCCAGCCAGTGACAAATTGACTATGAAGTTTACTCCCTCTTGAGAAAAATAGCACAAATGCTCCAGGGTTAAAGGACTAATGTTCCACTTACCTTGCCTCCAACCATGGAAGGAAGTGATTGAGAATGTAAAGAGGGGTACATTTTTAATTCCCTCACCTCCCCCCACTAATCAAGTGGCTTTTTAGTCTGCCCATTAAGTAGATTAGTGATGGCCAACCTGCTTTTGAAACTCCTTAAACTGGGAAGTAGTCATTTAAGAGAGGGATGTCATGAGAGACAGAAAGTAACTGGGGAGCAGTCTTCACAGATCCATAGAGTCTAAAGATATCATGTCCAATTCCCTAGTTAATGCTTCCTCCCTTGGAAAGACATGAGTTCAAAAGTCTACTCAGCCATGAAACTAACTGGGTGACAATGAATGAACTGGTAACAATTCTCCAATCTCATAAAAGTGTTGCGAGGCTAAAAGAAGACAAAAATCCATACAGGCTACCAAACTCTTCCTGAAGGAAGAACTAAATAATGATATAGAAGTAACGTGAAAAGATCAAATTATGTAGTCAAACCTCGCATAAAGAGCACCTCGCTTAAAGAGTAACTTGCTTAAAGAGCAGAATTTTCTCTGAATGTTCGCTTTGCTTAACAAATAAAACCAACCAAAAACTCGCTTAACAAATAAATAGGGGTTCGCAATCCCCCCCCCACCAGAAGTCACTCTGTCTCCCTCAAATGTCCTCCCCCATCATAACATCTGCCAACATACACCTATGTAACTTTTTTTGTTACATCAAAGGCCAAAAAGGAAAGACAATGATCAGCTCTACTCCATACCACACCACCCTGTCTTTATGCATTTCCCTCAACAGAAGGGGAGGGAAACAAGGGTTGGTTTTTACTTAAGACAGATACAGAAAAACACAAACACACCTTACATTTCTGAACTGTTCTCAAAGACACCTCAAATTAAAGAGCTATACTACACTAGTTAAGTTAGACATCATGCTAGACAAGTAGATACAGTGATGGGATGTAACAGGTTCGCACCAGTTCACCAGAACCAGTAGTAACATTTCCCAGTGTCCCAGAGAACCGGTAGCGGCTTTTGGAGGGAACCACCTCGGGGGCTTACCTTTTTGCCGGTTCCCCCACTGCACATGCATGCCAAGCGCTTGGTGTGCATGCGCGCCTACAGCACTTGGCTTGCTGTCTTCCCAAGTGGGGAGGAGGAAGAGAAGCTGCTAGCCTGAAGCTCCTATAGCCTGCTCTCCAGGGTAAATGACTCACCTTTGGGTGTGGGTGTGTATTTTAATGTGTATTTAATGTATATTTGTTATGTCTTATATGATGTGAAAAAATATGTTGTTAGTTTTAGTAGTGTTATGTTATATTTTATTATTTATTTTATTTTTTAAAAATTTAAAAAAAATTAAGTCACATGACCAACTTTGGCCCCACCCACTATGTCACATGGTCCCACCCATGACATTGGCTCTGCCCACAACATTGGCTCCAGCCACAAATTAGGCTCTGCCCACATCATTGGCTCCGCCCATAGTGTGGTAGTAAAAAATTTGACATCCCACTACTGAGTAGCTACTACCAAACCCTAATCGAGTTTCCCCAACACAAAGTCTAGTGCAACTGGCCTTCCATTATGACAGGACGCAGATTCCCTCCTCTCTACACACTACTGGCTGCCAGAACATCAATTGCCACAAATATCATGACATGAGACCACACCAAACATTCACCAGAATTATTATTATTATCCACAGCACTTACGTGCAGAGAAAGACAATGACTACCCCTACTGCTGTTAGTGTCGTCGTTGTTCCTAGGAAAGCCTTTATTCAACACCTTCACAGCAATCCAGCCAGCGCAGTTCTTGAATAATGCCCTTTAGGCACAAACATATATATATGTACAGGTGAATGCGTTACTCTGCACCTCAGTGTAAAATTGCTATAAGTATACAACTACTGTTGTGGCAATCCTATGCTAAAACAGCATTTAGGTACAGACACAAACATTACGTTGCCAAGATGCCTGAAAGCTGTGAAGAAAAGGTTTAATTCAGCTGAGGAAAAGGTTTATTTCCCACCTGTGCATTTGTAAGAGAGATAAAAGTGTCCAGAAAGGCTTAAAGACAAGATTACCAGGAAGCATCCAACTTTCTAAACCACTTTTCAAGAGTTAAATATCCCAAAACACCTCTAAAGATGAAGCAATGGCAGAGGCCAGGGGCAGGGGGGGCACCTTCAGCATTATATTCTAGTTGAGCAATGAAGCATGAGTAACTAATGGAGGCTTTTCGTGGTCTGGTGACTTTAAGCTATGAGCCGAACATTTAACTATTAATGTACTTAGGGTGTGTACAAACATACATCCAAAGAACATTCACATTTGTTTTTCTTTCTTTCTTTCTTTCTTTCTTTCTTTCTTTCTTTCTTTCTTTCTTTCTTTCTTTCTTTCTTTCTTTCTTTCTTTCTTTCTTTCTTTCTTTCTTTCCTGGGGAAGGGCACAGGTAAGACTATTGACTCTGATCCTTCCAACCTTTCAGAATGGTATGGAAAACAAAACTTCCAATATTAACTCTGTCCTTAATCTTGCCTCTTCTCCATGCTTCGGCGACAGCAGCGTTTCCCAGCCTTTGGGTTTTTGGACTTCAATTCCCATAAGCCAGAGCACTGATCAGCCAATGTATGGATTTAGGCTTCTGAGAAATGAAGTCCCCCTTTGGGGCATGGGCCCCACCGTTGGGAACAACTGAGCCACGCTGCCTGCTTTTTATTCTTTTTCTACAATTAAACATTTTCCTCCAAGGGGTTTATTTTTCGAGAATAACATTTTTTTAAAAAAAAATCGCTCCAGCGTAAGGAATTGCAGCATTAGAACACTCTGTCCAAAACAAAAAAAAATTCACAGAGCATAACCAACTTCTAATGCCAACTCATTTCCCCCTGAAATCCATTCTGGGGAAAAAAACCAGGCACTGATCATACATGTTTATGCACCTGCAATCCTAGAGCTGCCTGTGGATCCAAGGTTTGCAAAAACAAGCTGGCAATTTGCAGAGGAGGAGGAGGCTGGTGCCGGTCAGCACAGCTGTGAAAGAACAAAGCAGCAGATCAACTGACCATACCAGAGGAGGTGGCTGGCGTTTACCCTGGGGATTGGGAGGGAGGAGGAGACTGGCTCCAACTTACTTGCTGTAAGCCTGGGATGTGGCGATTAAAGCATGTGATGAAGTGGCAGCCAGACAAAGCGTGGAAACCTACTGCTGACAGGAAATTCAGATTCAACTCCATATAAAACAGCAATCACTGGAGAAACGCTGGAGGGAATCCATGCTAAAAGGCTAAGGCGGCAGAGAAAGATACAGGGCAATCCTGGTATAGATGAGAGCCATCAAGAGATCCATGGGTCCTCTTGAGAGAGAGAAAACACACTTTTAAAATACAAAGGAATTTTCCTTTTCAAACACCAGAGATTTGCACAAGGGAAGGAAAGACTTTGTCCCCAAAACTTGAAGAAGTGTTGTAAAGTTATGCAAGTCTGGTGTATATATATATCTGCAACTTTGCAGATTTTTGTTTTGTCTTGTACCGTCCTGTCTTCCACAAACAGAAGTGGTAGACAGATAAACGGAGGCGAAAGCAAATCCCAGGCAAAAGCAAATCGTGGATCTCGGTTAACAATGGGTGTTTATACAAATAATGGTAGAGAAGGCTAGGAATCAACAGCACATGGATCATGCAAGTGGGTAGCCACTTGGGGTTCAGGATTTCCCTTGTAGAAGCTCCTAATGGTGAAACATAAACTCTTTTTTAAAAAAAATTAGAAAACAAAAACAATTTGGGAAAGTGAGGTTTTTTCCTAGTAAAATTTATAAAAAGGCTATTGATCATGTGGATTCAAGCAGCACTAGCATTTTCCCAAGCAGTTCTGTAGCAATGTGGAGTATTCACTCTGTAAGAGAATGGATCGAACAAATATTTTTTTTAAAATAACATATTTTCAAAATAAGAACTGGATGGGAATTCACACTGTGGATGTGTCTGCAAGAGAGAGTGAGAAATCCCAATTTGTTACTAAGAACCTAATTCTGCCCTATGATGCTCCGTCATAATTTTTGGAATTATGGGTTATCAAGAGCCTATCCCAGTGATGGCAAACCTTGGCAGTCCAGGTGTTCTTGAACTTCAGTTCCCAGAAGCCTTGATCAGCAGGAGTGCTGACTTGGGCTTCTGGGAATTGAAGTCCAAAAACACCTGGAGTGTCAAGGTTCGCCATCACTGGTGCCTTCTATAACAACTGGCTTTTGGACACATCTCCACATCCTGCTAGGGCAGGAATTCGCAAACTACAGCCTACGGGCTTAATCCAGCCCATGATGCCAATTAATCCAGCCCACGGTGAGGACCCCGCTGCCATCGGAATCACCAAAAATGTGCCAAAAGTGCTGAAAACACACACAAAAGGTGCTGGAGGCGTGCCGGAAACACTGGAAGCCCACCAAAAACACACTAAAAAACCACAGAAAACTGCTGAAAACATGCCTCCCTTGCTCTCACCACCATGGGAAGAGGTGGAAGTGACAAAATAATCAAAAATGTGCCATGAATGCACCCGCCACCACTGCTGCCATCACTGCTGCTGAAAGAGAAGAACTATGACTCCACCCTGTCTGATGGGGCGTGGCCCAGGCAGCAGCGCAAAAATGTTGTGAACTCGTGCTAGGGGAAACTTTGGAGACCGAAAGAGTAGCATGACTTTGCTGGTGTGGAGACCAGGGGCTTGAAAACCCACAGACGCACATTGGCCAACAACACCCAGATAAGCTAGTCTGGAGCTTATTGCTGGGGATCAGCATGTGACTTCTGGGATGAGTGGATCCCACCTCTGAAGCTCCAGAATCGATAAAAAGGCCTGAGTTCTTGACAAGTTTGCTTTGAGGAGGTGGCACGTTTGGTAACGAAGAGCGCTAATGTGGAAGCTTAACAGTCAGAAATGAAAATGCTAAATGTCGCGCAGATCTGCAGTCCCCTAGGCAATCCTAAACAGCTGGCCAAATGACCTACAAAGGACAGCTAGATTTAGAGACCAAGATTTTCAAATGTACCCCAGAATCACTGGTGTGCTCATCTCTTCTTGCCTTGGTGTCAGAAACTAAAGCTAAGCTACAGCTCACATTTTTGCAATGACCTTTGGTTTTAAGCAAATAAATCTAACTCACCTAAACTGAGTCGCAGTTCTTGCAGTGCTTCTGGTTAGACCACTGCAAATTGTAAGGGACCCCCTTCAGCTATTCACGCCAGAATCTCTTATCATGTGAGTGAGAATGGGAGTGGGGTAGATTTCTATACATGGTGGATACGAAGTCTTAAAATTTATACAAGTCTAGCCTGTCACATTGCTTCACACTTGGCTGGCATTGTCTGAAACCTAATAGCAAGCCGGGGGGGGGGGGGGACAACCCAAAGAAACTCCTATCATATCATCAGTCCTTTTTTGGCTTCTTAGAGGTGTTTTGAAACAATATAACAAAAACATGTTTAATTTCTCCACACATGTTGATTATATTGATAGAAAATTGTCCTCATGCCTTTCTGCAACTGACTGCCTCTGCTTCTAAAGCAATTTCTGCTTGCTCTCTCTTTTTTCTTTTTTTGAGGATCTGTGGATATCCAGCTTAGTTGCATATGTCTTTTTTTGCAGTCCCTGTTCCACAGTAAACAGGAAGAGGCAGGAATCAAAGCTTTCAGCATCCTGGCATGCTTCAGAAAACTACTCTGAACTCTAAGGTTACAGTGGAGGTCTAAACTTTATATCCAAATGTGAAATCTGACAACCTGATTTGAATGTTATTCAAATACAGTACAGAGAGCTCCCCCACTTTCAACATTCTATTTAATGTTAAGTGATTGTAAACCTTTATGAAATTAATCTCAGATTGTCAATTTGAAATGCAAATACATTCACCAAATCCATAGATCCCCTGTATCATGGGAAGCACCTGGAGCCATATTGATTCTGGTTCAAATCGAACTTCATCATCACTTAGAAATCACTGAAAAGGTCCACACTGCATAAATCTATTTTCCTGCCCAGGATTGCAATGGATATTATTTAAACTCATATCTCATTGTATTGCTTAAGAAAAGAACTAGAGGTAGTTTATCATAATAAAACGAGCAATTATAATCAACCACAAATTCTCAGACAACTAAAGAAAATTTGAGGCAACACAAGGCCAGAACTTGGTTCATATTATTATGTCTTTACAACCAAAGCCCATCATTCTATAGCACAGGGGTTCTCAACCTAAGGCCCGTGGGCCGGATCCAGCCCACAGCACCATTTCACGTGGCTCCCACCTCTCCAAGGGCATTCAAGAAACAAAATGGCCACCCCTTTGAAGCTATTGGGACAAAATGGTTCATATTATTATGCCTTTGTTAAAAACCAAAGCCCATCATTCTATAGAACAGGGGTTTTCAACCTAAGGCCCGTGGGCCGGATCCAGCCCATGGCACCATTTCATGTGGCCCCCACCTCTTCAAGGGCATTCAAGAAACAAAATGTCCATCCCTTTGAAGCCTACATTCCTATTGATATTCCTAAAAATCTACAGTTCTCTCTCTCTCTACTTCAATTTTTTTCAGCTTTGGGTGGAAATATGATTCAAAACCTACAAAACAATATTCTGCATATTTCCCACTTTCAGACTTCCTCTGAACTGAAACATGAATCGGTTAATTATTTTGTCTAAACATTTTATGGGCTAAAGAAATAATTAACCGACAAAGTACTCTGCCCCAATCTATCTGCATGTTAGAAATAGCAATGAACCCGTTTGAACGCAGGTGGAGTTACCACTCTGGTTTGGATCTCCAAGCCAGAAAAATCCTGCAGAGCAGGACATGGAAGAAATAGGTTGAGCAATTGACTTGAAGGATACAGGGAAATTAAGCCGTTTATTGCTGGTGTGCTTCTTCACCAAGTAACTTTAACTTTAGAAGTGTTTTCTCTAATGTAGTACAGTAGTTTATAAGAGGACTAGCCTTTATCATCTCAGTAACAGACATGCTTGTTGGATCTGACTAATTACCTTCATGGCCACATGGCAAGATACAGTACTGATATACCTGAACAAGCTACCATTCAGGAGCCTAACAGGGTAGGTGGCATTAATGGACACATGTTAACATTCCATATGGCATGTGCAATTTATCTGTCCATTGCCAATCCCACCAAATTCACTCTAGCCTTCTGGTGAATTGCTTGAAAAATAACTCTCATATGGATGGGCATGGGGTGCCTGTGGTGTCCCTGTCAATGCACTACTTATTTATCTGTCCCATGGACAGAAGAATAGTTTTCAGTGATTTCTGTGAACATGCGTGATCTTGAAAGTAGGGATGCACAAAAGATGGACAGGAATCTACTCATAGATCAATGGTCAATTATATGGATTGGAAAGGATTTTGGACTCCAAATGGTTTAATAATAAATGACTACTGAAGTACTGCCCCCTACACTCAAACTGATTCCTATGAGAACAATTCCAGAGACTCAACAAACTGTCAACTGTCCAGTACCATCTCCTATTCCAATCTCACCCTTTCTAGGCCCTGGCAAGATACTGATTGTCTCTGATTGTCTGTCACACTGCAAATACAACACAAGCTCAAATCACTGTTCAGGAGACTTAAGTTTTTAGGCACCAAGCTGTGGTGTTCCTTTACTTAATTGTATCACCAGAAAATTATCTGTGGAAAGAAGCAAATTAAAACTTATCCTGTGGCTTTTTAAGGAGGTTTTATTGGATTTTCTTTAATATCTGGAACCAAACAGAATTTCAGACTGATGTTTCTAGGGTTTCATTGACTCCTACTAAATCTGTGGGACATTAGCATTAATTTGGACTGGTAAGACTATTCTCTTCAAAATAAATCCTTATTTTTTTAAAAAAAATCACAATCAATGCTAAATGCTGCCCACACATGACCTTCTTCTGCACTATGTGTCAGAGAAAGATGCACCATATGGGCTGCTGCTATCCGGTGGTATCTGCAGAAGTACTTGTTCTGTGAGGAAAGAGACAAGCTTTTCCAGTTCTCTCAAAGCATACACAATGGGATTGATTCCATTTCAGAATGTGTGACCAAACCACCACACACACACACACACACACACACACACACACACACACACACACACACACACACACACACACACACACACACACACACACACACACACACACACACACACACACACACACACACACACACACACACACACACACACACACACACACACACACACACACAGGCCTTTAACATTTCTTGCCATTGCTCCTCATCATACCCTACAGAATCCATATCAGTTGCCAGGACTGCACAAGCAGATTTTGGAAGGCAAGCATCTCCCAGGGCTTCCTCGGCCTCTTAATTTCACAGGTATGGCTGCCAAGCTGGCACTGCAGCTGAATCATTTCTAGGGCTTTAGTCTGCGTCAAGCGACGGCAGTTTCTTCCGACCAAATTCTGTGTGGCCATATGTGGGCCCAACTGCACCTGGATCAACAAACCCCATCCTGTAGGTTTCCAAGCCAGCTCTGTGACTACTTTATCACCATGGCCTCAGAAATAATAAGCCCACATCCAGCACCACAGCACGGCTCCTCCTCTGCCGTGGTTCTTCAAGCTCTGCTTTATCTGGATTGGTCCCCATTTTCCTTTGCTGCTCTTTGTGTGTGTGTGTGTGTGCGTGCGTGCGTGCGCGCGTGCATGCGTGCAAGCATGTGAGGGTGCTTGTCCATCAACTGTGAGTTGTTCTCTTTTTAAAATAATCTAACACAATATATGCAGACAGACATACACCAATGACGACTGGAGTGTGCGTCAAAAAAAGCAGGGGGGAGGGAGGAAACAGGCAAGGAAGCCCAAGGTCAGAAACACAGCTGGTGCCACCATCAGAGCTGCACAAGCTAGAGGAGTGGAGGGTGAGTAGAATTAGATTTCAGCTGCAGGAGATCAGTACATACATACATACATACATACATACATACATACATACATACATACATACATACATACATACATACATACAGTCAAACCTCACATAACAAGCGTTTCGCTTAGCAAAAAACTCGCATAACGAGCAAGATTTTGCTAAGCAGTATGACTCGCATAATGAATTTTTCGCTATGCGAGTCGGACTTTTCCCTATGGAAAAACTCGCATAACGAGCGTTTCTATGGGGAAAACTTGAATTTCACTATGTGAGTTTTCTCCATAGAAATGCTCATTATGTAAGGTTTTCCATAGGGAAAAGTCCAACTCACATAGCGAAAAATTCGTTATGCGAGTCAGACTCACATAGCGAATTTTTCGCATAGTGAGCAGCCTCGCAGAATGAATTAAATTCGTTATGCGAGGTATGACTGTACATACATACATACATACATACATACATACATACATACATACATACATACATACATACATACATACATACACACCATTCCCCCCCCCCCGAAAATAAGACATACCCATAAAATAAGCTGTAGCAGGATTTCTCAACAGTTGCGCAATATAAACCATATCCCGAAAATAAGATATAGTGGTAGGCATGGCTATACAGCATCCTGGTGCGGAGTGGTAAAGAAGATGGGCAGCCATAGTGATAGGCGTGGCTATGCAGCATCTTGGCGCGGAGCCAGTGGCGTAATAAAATAAGACACCCCCGGAAAAGAAGCCATAGTGTGTCTTCTTGAGGAAAGATATATATAAGATGGTGTCTTATTTTCAGGGAAACACGGTACATACATACATACATACATACATACATACATACATACATACATACATACATAATGGAGAAGTCACAACACTGCCAGTATGAGGAACACTCCACAATGTTTGTCAGGCTATATCAGTGAGAGATAACACACGGTGGCTTCTAACCAAGAGCAGAGCTCTGAATAAAATACCATCTGGCCCAGCAATGCTCTGTGTGTATGAAATGGATAGTAGGCTGTAGTTGAAGGGTAGCCCACACACCATGCATGCAGAAAGTACCCATGTTCAAAGCAAAACATCTCCTGTGAAAAGGGTAGCAGGCATAGGAGAATTTCAGAACATCAGGAAGGCCACATCTTGCCCATTTCAGATAAGACTCTACTTAGCCAGATGGACCAACTGTCTGAACTGGTTTGAGGCCATTTCCAGCGTACCTGCAGAAGATTTTACAAGACAACAGTTCGGTGAGAAACTATAGTTTGTCATTACAAGAACAGCTGAGAGTAAACTTGGGTCTGCATGTTTTCCTCACTTTCCATCAATCAGAAGAGACACAAAAAAAGCTTCTGTTCTTATTTAATCACAGCTTGTAATGTCTTCTGAACTCAACAGTGTGTGGTTAATCTTAGCCAGCTAATTTATTCCAACAAACTGTACCTAAAATTAACTGCAGTTTAGGATTTAGGCATAACACTGAATTGGAGTCATCAAAACACAGAGTCACATGCTTCCAATCTCCTTCTCACAGGGGCATCAAAAAAAAAAAAAACAGAACTGGGAAACATACACATTGCAAACCAAGCCTAAACAGATAAACCACTGTTCATTCTGATATTCAGAGTGACTCATTGACACCTTACTCAAGCAACAACAAACTCCAAATAATGTACAGTGGTACCTCTTTTTTGTTGTTCAGTTGCACAGTCGATTCCGACCCTTTGCAACCCCATGGACCACTGTCCGCCAGGCACTTCTGTCCTCCACCATTCTCCTCAACTCGCTCAGCTCTGTGCCCATTGTGTCTACAATACCATCTTGTCATCTCATTTGTGGCCGCCCCCTTCTTCTTTTGCCCTCGACCTTTCCAAGCATCAAGGCTTTCGCAAGTGAATCTTCTCTTCTCATTTGATGTCCAAAGTACTTTAGCTTCATCTTTACTATTTAACCTTCTAAGGAGCAGTCAGGGTTAATTTCTTCTAAGATTGACCTATTTGTTCCCCTTGCTGTTCAGGGGACTCTCAAAACTCTCCTCCAACACCACATCTCAAAGGCGTCTATTCTTCTGCACTCAGCTTTCCTAATGGTCCAGCTCTCACAACCATACATTGCCACAGGGAATACCATTGCTTTGACTATGCGAATTTTTGTTTGCAATTTGATGTCTCTACTTTTAACCATGTTCCCCAGGTTTCTCATCGCTTGCCTCCCAAGAATCAGTCACCTTTTTATTTCATGGCTGCAATCACCATTTGCAGTGAGCTTAGATCCTAAGAAAGTAAAATCTGTCACTGCTTCTACTTCTTCCCCATCTATTTTCCAGAGATTGATAGGGCCTGTTGCCATTATCTTGGTTTTCTTGATATTGAGTCTCAAGCCAGCTTTTTCACTTTCTTCTTTCAACCTAATCAGGAGCTTCTTTAGGTCCTCCTCACTTTCTGCCATTAGGGTGGTATCATCTGCATATCTCAAATTGTTGGATGTTTCTCCCAGCAATTTTGATCCCAAATTGGTACATCTTACAACGATTTTAATCCGTTCCATTGGTCTCGTTGTTGTACGAAAAAATTGCTATACAATGCATTTCCCTATGGGATGCATCATACAACAACTTTTTTTGTTAAGTGGTTTTTCCCATTGAAAAATTTTTGTACATTTTTTTTCCATAGGGAAACTGTTATGCGGGACATCATTTCCACACAAAACCTAATTGTTATGCGATTTCGTTGCTATACGGGGCGATTGTTGTAAGAGGTTCCACTGTATATCCTTCTTTTTAAGGCGGGGTCCCTTTAAACGGAAGCACCATGGTACATAAAATATTCTTCCAGCACTGTATACAACACAACATGCTATTTATGCCCATACAAACAAAAATGTACCATTTGACCAGACCAGAATGAAATGCTTGAATTTTGCCTCATACGGCACATCAAGAACACTTCAGAGAAGTTCATTCATTCAAAGCACTGTTTCCATTCACAGCTACATTTAAATCATTCTTCCCATTTACTACATTGATTTCATTCATCCAGTAGTTTGAACTGTCATCTTCTCATAATGTATTTTGCCAGCTTAACTGCAGAGGAGAAACACATTGCTTAGAAACTAAAATAAAACGAGAGCACAGTTCAATGTTAGTTTTTCATGACAAAAAGATTTAAGGCAGGTTTTCCTCCAAATTTGCTTGCTGTATCATAGATTAAACCTATCCATCTTCTTAAAGGCTTAGAAATTATCTTTTTGGATCCATCAAGTAAACCAGGGGTTCTCAACCTAAGGCGTGTGGGCCGGATCCACATTTCATGTGACCCACTCCCTCACTCCAGTCACCACTTCCACTGCCACTTCAACGTCCACCCTACCACGGATTGCCATTAGGGACGCACCAAACCAAGCAGAGGAGACAAGGATTGAGGTGGCATCCATGGAAGCAGAAGCGGCAGATGCACATGACTGCCTGGGTGTTTTCCATGGGCTGCTCTGGCTGAGTACAGGTGAGAAGGACAGCCTAGACCCCTCCACAGGTTTACGCTGGGCCGCAGGTTTACACAGTTCTTGTAGAAAATGACAGTTTCATTTTCATGTAGAACTGTCATCTAAAATAAATGTTCACTCACTGACTACATTCAGACATTAAATCTCACCTCAGCCAAAGCAGGAAAGAAAGAGTTCCGAAGCAAATTAGCATAAGAAAGGATGGCTCAAAGTTTGCTTAACATACTGAACAGAGTTTGGAAAAATTATTTTACTGAACTCATAAATGCCAAATTCTCTCAGCTAACATGGCAAAATTGTGATCCTGTTTGGGGACCATTAATCACTGTTGCCTAGTGTGAACATGGAAGAATGCCATGGTTGACATCTAACTTCCTAGCCTGTCTTCCTGTCTGGACAAAGGGAGGAGCCAAGTGCCTGCATGCAGCTACAGGAGGCTTGTTTGTGTTCATATCTTGTCTTTTTGTTGCCTTTGACGGACAAAACGTTATTCAGAGAGTTCCAGTGACTCTAAGTCAAATACAAGCACAAGCACCTCTTACAACTAACTTCCTTATGTAGTAGTTCTTGATTTTTCATAGCACATACTCAATACCCAGGTGTTACTCTTAGATCATGGGAATTCCTTGGAGCACAAAATAAAATAACTGGAGGAATTGCATTTGCTATTTCAATTTTCTTGGCCCGGGTGGCATTACATCTGGCCCGTTCATAGCCATGTTTATTCTGAAACCATCTCAGGAGCCACGTTTCCCTCTTTGGATGAAAAGGGTAGGTTGGTTGGTTGGTTGGTTGGCTGGTGTAGGAAATGAAATATGGCCTCTTACATACAAACGTACCCAACATGCTATCTTGTAGTATAGCAATGCTAAAAGAAAAGTCAAGTTATGGGCAAGTTATCACAATGGCATCTTCCATAACTGAAGTTGTATGACATTTTGTGTGACATTTTTGTACTCCGAAAGTGGTATAAAACTGAGACGCTTTTCACTGCATATAGGGACTAACTGGGTGGCATCTTCCTGAGTTGCCAATTTAGCACTGTTGCTTATACCAAAAAGTTCTTCCAAGAACTGAAGTCAGTGATGGGATGTAACAGGTTCTCACCAGTTCTCTAGAACCGGTAGTAACTTTTCCCAGTGTCCCAGAGAACCAGTAGCAGCTTTTGGGGGGAACCACCTTCGGGGCTTACCTTTTCACTGGTTCCCCCACTGCGCATGCGTGCCAAGCACTTGGTGTGCATGCATGCTGTTCCAATTGCTGTTCCAATTGGAGAACCCTTAAGGAGGTACAGCTGTTTTACATTTACATTAAGGTATATTATCCTAGAGAACTGGTTAGGCAAAGACTTAGTACCTAACTTCTTTAACTGTTGAAAAGTTGAAAAGTGCCAAAATGAAGCCATCTTATGGAGAGTTCATTCTGTAGTTCCTTCCGTCTGACCTAGTGTAAGAAAGATTAGCCAGAATAAGCTTTAAGCTCTGGTTTAAAAGGTGTTTGATTTGTGTTTGGGGTGGATGGGTGGGTGATTGTATTTAAATGTATTTTTTATTTTATTTATTTATTTTTAAAATTTATTTATGGGTTTGGGTTGTGGGTGGGTGGGTTGAGGTGTTTGTGTGTGTGCGCGCGCGCACGTGCATGCTTATTTTTATTTTATTTATTTATTATTTATTATTATTATTTATTTATTTTTTCTTTGGCCCAGCCATGTCATGACATTATGATGTTGGCTCCGCCCATGACATCATGATATCATGCCATTAGCTCCACCCACACTGTGATGACATCACGGTGGTGTAGTAAAATTTTTGACATTCCACCACTGACTGAAGTACTTATTTTCTGTGGGACATCACTTTGAAAAGACAGGTCCAGCACATGGGCTGCTTCCTTGTTCCCAACATGAGTATAAGAAACCAGGGTAACAGCATCTGATCCTCTGCATCACGGTGAGTTGGTATGCACATTGTGTTCCTCATGTAACTATCAATCTGCAAACTATGGGAATACTGTATAAGAACTTTAATGTCTCTCAGACTCTACTTAAAGGATTGCTCTTTCCATACCTCCAACATGAAACAGGTCCCCAAACAATGCAACTCTATATTTGTATTGACACACTGGAAGCTCCATTTTAGAGCTGCTTAATACCATAATACCCACAACTCCAAAGTTCCCCTTCTCTTGGGCATCTTCAGATGGCAAACTTAGATATTACCAGGTTGACAAATGATTCTGCTACTGTTCTTCATTTTAAAAAGGTAAAGACTCTGAGTTGTGGTATTTTCAGCATCATTAAGACTGAGAAGCCTAAAGAACTCCTCTCATGCTAATGAATCTGCTATAGTTGATTACAGTATTTTAAACATGCTCCCAACACTATATGAATAAACAGCAATGTCTGAAAAGAAACCTGATTATGGCAGGTGCTGGACTAGATGCAGTGGTGGGCAGCAAACAAATTTGCTACCACACCATGGGTGGAGCCTAGGTCATGGGCGGAGCCTACATCATGGGCGGAGCCTACGTCATGGGCGATCTAGTCATGCCTGCCACATGGCCATGTATACATCTGTAAACACAGGCAGCACTGGCTCTTTGGCTGTAAATGGAGATGAGCACTGCACCCTAGAGTCAGATATGACTGGCTTTTGAGCAAGGGAGACCTTGAACCACTTGCAGGGACAAAACCTGACGTCAAATTTGAATACCAATCAGGGATCTCCTGTTATTAGGTAAAGGTTGCCCTTGTTCGAAAGCCGGTCGTTACCAACTCTAGGGTTCAGTGCTCATCTCTGTTTATAGCCAAAGAGCCAGTGGACTTGATCCACAAAAGCTCACATTAAAATACAGCAGTTAATCTTTAATGTTTTTGTCTTTTTGTTTTGTTTACTCTCTGATATGCTTGCATAGAATAAAACTTTTTAAATGGTAGCTGTGTTAGTCTGGGCAGGGCAGGGAGGTGGGCGTGGCCACCCAATTTTGCTACCTCCCCTGCCTGAAGGCCACCCCCTGCCGGGTGTGTGTGTGTGTGTGTGAACTTGTTACTGCCCACTACTGACTAGATGCACTTTGGTACAGGAGAGTTCAGATCCTGCACTGTCAGACAGAATGATCCTGGCTAAACATGGAGAATTTACTCTGACATTGTCCCAACACATCTTTCCAAAAAATTCTGGACACTCCTGCAACTCTACCTGCTTTTCATGAATTCGACCATCATTTCCAAACAGAGTTTGCGGTTGGTTTAAGTAAGCAGAACAATGAACCTGGAAGGTGTGCTCATCTTTGTCCATCACTATGAGCTAAACGAAGAACCACACTTTAAAGAACCAATTATCTGAGCAAGTAGAAAGAGCACAGAATAAACCAGGAAAGGCATCAGAAGAATTGCAACCCCCAACCTTAAAGGCTGGGCAAGGCAGGCTATTGAGCTAAGGCTTCCAATGAATATGTATCTATTTATCATGCAAGTAGAGAATTATCAACTTAAAGAACATCAACACCTGAAGCGTTTACTTCTGTCCCATGGCTGTTGTATTTGGCCCACCCAATCCGAACACAGCAGTCATGATTTCTGAAACCAATATTGATTCACACACACAACACCCCCCCCAAAAAAAAAAACCAGTGAGAGAGTATTTCTTGAGGTCATAGATGGTAAAGGTCACCCTTGCTCAAAAGCCAGTTGTATCCAACCCTAGGGTTCGGTGCTCATCTCCATTTATAGCCAGAGAGCCAGAGCTGTCTGTTTGCAGATCTTTCCGTGGTCATGTGGCAGGCATGACTAGATGCCAGAGTGCACGAAACACTTTTTATCTTCCCACCAAAGTGGTACCTATTTATCTAATTGCAATTTCTTGCTTTCGAACTGCTAGGTTGGCAGGAGCTGGGACAGAGGATTGGAGCTCATTCTGTCATGAAGCACTCAGGTCCCGACCTGCTGACCTTCTAGTCATCAGGTTCAGCAGTCTAACCACTAAGCCACCATGATGGGATACTAGGAGATGCCAAGAGATACTGAGAACACTTCCTAAAAAGTCTACCACATCTCAGAGCCAGGGTGTTTGCTGGAGGACTGTCAGTAGATCTCATCAATGCCTATGTTGGTTAAAAGGAGATCGGAGCATCTGGGCAGCCTCTGATGAGGCTGAAATCCCCAAGGAGAGAGGAAATATTCAGCTCCCCTCCAATACTGTCATTTTTTCCTTCCCCACATAGAAATGAACAAAGCCATTTACTTCTACAGAGAAAAGTAAAATGTGGCACGTGAGCATCTTCGGGGTGAGATGAAAACCTCTCCATACTAGATCAGGGGTTCTCAACCTACGGCCTGGGGGCCAGATGTGGACCATAAAACCATTTCATGTGGCCCACCACCACCTCCACCACACCTGGAAGCACTATGTGTGGCATGCAGGGCAAAATGGCCGTCTGGCCCCCGAAGCAGTCTGAGGGCGCGTGACCCATCCCTTGCCTTTTAAAGGTTGAGAACCCCTGCACTAGATAGTCCAGCCCACACTGACACAGACTCCCCACAGGGTTTATGTCTGTGTGCATAGCATGTAGAGAGGCTCTGTACTCCCTCCCCTTCGCCCATCCTCCCCACTCACAAAACCACTTAAAAGCTACCCAAATGCACTTTTTCAAATGCAACCTTTGCCATGCCCAGCCCACTGACAAAACACATCCCTCTTGCTTGCTTCTGACTATGCTAAACAGGATATTTAGCCCTGAATATCCAGCAAAGTGACCATGAAAGAAGAAAGAGCAGGTGATACAACAGTGTTTTGATTTCAGGTCTTCTTTCCTCAGTGCCAATTTGTAATTTCCCATCAGCCACACTGGCAGCCGGACTCCAGCAAGGATCAAAAATGCCTCGTGAGGGCCATCCCTGATCAGGGAAACTGGCAGAAGACGCTGCCTGGAGAGGGAAAGCAGTCCCTCCGCTGAAGGGCAGCAAAGGTCAACCAATGCAGCCCCAAATATGCCACAGGGGAATCTGACTCCACTGCTTTCCGGTTCTTTCAGCACCAAGAGGGCCTCTGGGAATGACAAGACAAGCTCTCTAGCCCCACGGACATGCTTACAGGCCATTCTGGAAGTCCTCTCACTTCTGCTGGCAGAGGGGAACAGAGCCCCAGGTATAGGGTGAGGGGCAGCCAAGGAGGCAGTCTGAACCAGCATCTTATCTCCTCCAGGTACCTGAGGGGGGAGGGGATGGGACCAGAGATGTGTTGGGAAACTTGGGAGGGCAGTGGACAGGAAGTGATGGGAGGCCCTATTGGGAGGGTTGGGGGGAGAGATCCCATACATTTCCATTACCTCTGCCTGCCTCTGGGGGGCGCCAGTCACTGGGGCACACCAGGATGAGTCCCTGTATCCCTGTGGGCCAACACACCACTGGACAGGACCAAACCCACAACTTTCCCAGAAAATTAGCCCTGTACAGATCTGTCCCAGGGACAAAGTACAGGCACAGAGGACTAGCCTCTGCCAGGCACAAAAATTGGGAGGTACCAAAAGTTTTTTTTAAAGGGTAGCTGCCACTATTGGAGGGGGGGGTCTGGGTAGCTGGAAATTGGGGGGGCACCTCTTAGGAGACTGGGGGGGAAACATTCATGAGGGTAACCAAGAGCAAAACAATTGGGAAAATGGAGGAAGGAATTCACTGGACAAGGAACAACATTAAAGGAGGATCTAGCTGAGGAACCAGACCTCCCTTATGTCACTTGAAGGACCCTGAATGTGAGACCCACATGCTCAAGACGTGCTTGGCGGACATCCACATGCTGTGTGAATATGGAGATACAGAACCGGGCTTATTTACCAGTCTGCCGATGACTGGCAGAAAAGTGTGCCAATGAAGACTTAAGTTTGGCCAACGACAGAGACAAGAAAGTGGCTCCGTTTTGGCCGTCCAGGGTTTGATCAGGACAGGGAAGGAGGCTGAAAACCCCCTTATTCTGTCTCTTTGCAAAACAGCCTTGAAAGCCCCAACGAGGAACCAGGGCTGATTGTAGTATACAAGGGGTATCCAAACTTTTCAGGCTGTGTGCTGGTCATGTGGCTCAGGGTCACTATGTCCCAGGGGCCGGATGCGGCCCCGACGCCAATTCATCCGGCCCACAGTCGCTCCTGGAAGCGGAAGTAAAACGCGCTTTCAGGAGCGACGAGGGCTTCGTGGGCAGGATGAACCGGCACCCGGGGCCCACATCTGGCCCACAGGTCATAGTTTGGGCACCCCCGTAGTAAACGATACTCCGATCCTTTGATGTTTCCCATCCTGGAAAATTAAACTTCTGGAACAAGGAAGGAGAGGCAAGAAGGGGGAGAAGGTGGCAAACCTTTTCCATGCAAGTTTCCCTTCCCCCCGGCTCTCTGCCTGGCCTGCCTCTCCCTGCATATTTTTAGGTAAGGTCATCAGCAGAAGAGCCGGCCGCAATCCCTGCTTGCCCGCCGCCTCCCCCACCTCGCTCCAGGCGCCGCAGGAGGCCGGCAGGCCAGCCGGGCTCGCCCACCGTCCGTGGGGGGGTGGGGTGGGGGAGAAAGGCCGAGGCGAGGCAGCTGACATCCCCTGCCGCGGGGCTCCCCTCGTGGGCCAGGCGCCGCTCTAATCCGCCGCCCGCTTCGACGCAGCCGCGACGTGGGAGGGTCAGCGAGACCCAGCAGGCTCCCTTCCAACGCCTGCCTGCCTGGCTGGCTGGCTGGCTGGCTGCAGACACCGCGGCTGTAACCTGGGAAACGAACCACCGATTAGGCGGCCCCGGGGGGGGGGGGGGGGACGCCTGTGAACCTCCAATGCAGTGGCCGGCGAGGGAGGAGGGACGGAAGGAAGGAACTCAAACACCCCCCCCCCCCAATAAATCCTGGAAACCAGCATCTGGCGTCCTATTAAAGGGGGGGGGCTGAATCTTCCCAACAAAACTTTGCTCGGTGGCCACTAAGCAAGCGCGAACCCCATTCCCCCACCCCGAGCCAAGAGAGGTCTAGGAAGCCCCAAACCCACCTCCGGCAAACCGCGCGCAGCTCTCTGCCCCGGGCTGGGTCCAACTGCTGTGCTGCGACCCCAAGGTTGCCAGTTCGAGCCTGGCCAGGGCTCAAGGTTGACTCAGGCTCCCATGCTTCCGTGGGCGGTAAAACAAGGAGCCAGCAAGTCCCTCCGAGGGGCGCTGGGTCGGGGGAAGGAAGGCTGCTCTTCCGTCGGGAACCGCACGCGGGCACAGACACTCCGATCCTTTCTCTTTCCTCCGCCGCCCCCCCCCCACCCTTCTCGCTTTTTGTCTCGAAGAGAGTCACTGATCTGAGACCGGCGTGGCGGCGGCGGCGGCGGCCACTGCAACGACACCTCCCCGGAAGGAAGGCAGGGAGGGAGGGGGAGGGAGAAGGTGGAGGGGAGCCAGCGGACCTGCGCCACTCTCTCGACAGCCGCACCGCCCCCCCCCCCAACAGCCCCTACCAACACCACCCAAGGAAAGGACATTATTTCTCAAACCCCCCCCCCCTGCCGTCGCTTGGAAGACCCTGAATAGGCTGAGGGTCCGAGTCCCTAAATGTAAGACCCACATGCTCAAAGGGGGGGGGGGCTGCTGGCCGACAACAACACGCTGTGTGCGAATGTGGAGAGAGAGAGAGAGAGACAGGATCCTGCTCATACACTGGTCTGCCGAGGACTGCCAGGAACACGCGCCGTTGAAGACTGAAGTTTGCCCGACGGCGAAGCCAAGAAAGTGGCTTCCTTTTTGGCAGTCCGGGACACGGAAGGAGGAGAAGGAGAACCGCCGCAAACTTTTCCGCAAGACTTTCCCTCCCCCCCCCTCCCTTTTCTCAGCCCGTATCTGCATATGTGGCCAATGGAGGCGGCCTCCCCCCCCCCCCCCCCCCATCATCATCAGACGCTCGCACCTACCGGAGGCAAAGCGATCCGGACGCCCCAAAAAAGGAACAGCCGCCGCGATCAAGCGAAGGGAAACGGGAACTGCCGGGCCAATCCGTGTGTGCGTGTTACGCGCCAGCCGGATTAAAGATCCAAATCCGGAGCGCACACCGTAATGGTGAGGCTGATGAGGGTGATGATGATGCCGCCGTTAACACCTGCCCCAAAGGTATCCCTGCGAAGAAAGGCGAGCCGGGGGCAGCCGCTGCCCCGCCGAGCGCATCGGGGCTGGCCTCGAATCGAAGGGTTCGCGGGGCGGACCAGAGAGAGACCCGGGGAGGGGGGGAGAGCAAGTGGGGGATCGCGGGGCAAGTTGCCCCAGCGCTTCCTTCTCTCTCTCCGTCCCTTCCTCGCCAGCGATTTCCTTTCCCCGCAAACCCACCTCTACACCCTCCTGCCAGGACCGAGACAGGCGGACCACATTGCAAAGGGCTGCCTGCCTGCCTCTCGCTCTCGCCGCCGCTCTGGCTAGTGCTGGTGCCTGGGGCTGCAGGCAAAACCCGGACCGAACTTGCGGCGCCGGCCCCCTGCGAGCTGCCCACTCTCTCCTCCTCTTCCTCCTCCTCCTCCTCCTCCTGCTGCGGCGCTTGGCTCGCAACGCGCGCTCTTTTTGCCCTTGTCTTTGGCGCTCCCATGGCGAGCTTCCGCCCGACACACACACACACACACACCCTCAGTCAGCAAAGCGAGACGAATTTCGCAGGGGCTGCTCAGGCGGGCCCAGTGGTCTTCAAAGGAAGAGCCTTTCTCTTCCCCCGTCACGACTCCGATTAAGGCGGACAAGGCACGGTTATTGTGCCAGGATGCGGGGCTTTGCGCCTTCTTGCCAGGCTCCCTGGCTGCCATTGACGGGGTGACTCTTTCGCCGCCGACGACACACACACACTTAAACACACACACACTAACCGTCACAATCCTTTCCCCCCTTTCAAGCCCACAATGCAAAACTTTGTTGTGCTGTTCACACACACACAGTCCTTTTCCCCTTTAAAGCATACAATACAAAACTTTGTTGTGCTGTTCACACACATACACCGTCACAGTCCTTTCCCCCTTTTAAGCCCACAGTGCAAAACTTTGCTGTGCTGTTCACACACACACACAGAGAGAGAGAGAGTCCTTTTCCCCTTTAAAGCATACAATACAAAACTTTGTTGTGTTGTGCTGTTCACACACACACAGAGAGAGACACACAACTTGGCTGTGCTGTACACACAGACACACGCAGCCCTTTCCCCCTTTAAAACCCACAATGCAAAACTTTGTTGTGCTGTTCACACACACACACACACACACAAACCATCACAGTTTCCCCCTTTTAAGCCCACTGTGCAAAACTTTGCTGTGCTGTTCACACACACTCACACACACACAGTCCTTTTCCCCTTTAAAGCATACAATACAAAACTTTGTTGCGTTGTGCTATTTACACAGAGAGACACACACACTTTGCTGTGCTGTACACACACACTCAGTCCTTTCCCCCTTTAAAGCCCACAATGCAAAACTTTGCTGTGCTGTTCACACACACACACACACACACACACACACACACAAACCATCACAGTCCTTTCCCCCTTTAAAGCCCCAATACAAAACTTTGCTGTGCTGTGTTGTTCACACACAGAGAGAGACACACACAACTTTGCTGTGCTGTGTTGTTCTCTCTCTCTCTCTCTCTCTCTCTCTCTCTCTCTCTCTCTCTCTCTCTCTCTCTCTCTCTCTCACACACACACACACACACACACACACACACACACACACACCAGGGCAAAAACCCTTCTGAGCTAACAGCCTGCCCAACCCAACCCAGGATGCCAATTTTATTTATGTGTGTAATATTGTTGCCCCTCCTGATTTTTTTTTTTTGGGAGGGGGGCATCCTAGAATCCTGACTACAGTGCACGCACGCACACATGCACACAGAATGTGCCATGGCTACATTGACCATCACAGTCCTTTCCCCCCTTTAAAGCCCACAATGCACAAACTTTGCTGTTTAGTTGGCAGGAGACGCTTGGGCTGGGAAGTCTCAAGGTTTCTCTCTGGAGTTTCTTACAGCTAGTTGCAAAACCCCGCCTTCGTGGGAAGGAAAAAACGAGGAGGTCTTCTTCGCCTTGCAGCCTAAGGGCCTTGACAGAACAGCTGCGGTCTTGGGATGTATAGGAGAAACCCTTCTCAAGATGGGAAGAATCATCACCGCTATCTCAGAGAGAAAACAAGACAAAATTAAAATGTTGTGACACCTTAAAGACTAACTCCTGTATTTTTTTGTCTTTTTGTTTATTCTCTGATATGCTTACACAGACTAACACAAACGGGCACCGACTCTGACTAATGCTAGGAAGAAATCTACTGCTGTGTCCTCTTTAACATGGTACTGTACTTGCTACTCAAAAACCTTTCCGTTCAAGTTTTTCCATAGGCTGCTGGCTTCTGAGTGTCGCAGGGGGGATATGGCAGGACAAAATCTTCAGGGCCCAGACCTTCTCTAGCAGCCCTAAGCTGCAAAATGAACTATTCTCTGGATCCGCTATTGTTAGACCTCTACTTGCAGGGCATCTTCTACCGGGGTCTGTAAAATTCCCCTGAGGTGCCCCCAATGGCCTAAACTCATACTTCTTCTTCAAGTGCTATATCCTTTCCAGGTATTGGCTACAGTCGTGGTGATAGTCTTCCTGATCTTCAATCCTCACTAGTCCATTTACATCAAGGGCCTCTCTTCCCAGGGATCTTCCCTTGTATAGCAAGTTGGAGTATTCTATACTTTATATCATTCCTCATGATATGCCCAAGATATTGGAGCTTTCTTTGATAAATGGTCTTAAACAGTTCTTGCTCTTTATCCATCCGGCGCAAGACTTCTACATTAGTCACATGGTCAACCCATGATATCCTTAGGAGCCGTCTGTAGATCCACATTTCAAAAGTTTTTATTTCCTTTTTCAGATGCTTTAGTCAAGGTCAAAGCTTTGACTCCATATAGCAGGGATTCTCAACCTGCTGCCTGTGGGCCAAATGCGGTCCACGGTACCATTTCATGTGCCCCCACACACACACCTCCACCACAC
Source organism: Furcifer pardalis (assembly GCA_030440675.1). Taxonomy (NCBI): domain Eukaryota; kingdom Metazoa; phylum Chordata; class Lepidosauria; order Squamata; family Chamaeleonidae; genus Furcifer; species Furcifer pardalis. Next base: position 147,115,496 of record CP126891.1, on the reverse strand, counting down.
CAGGAAGTGCCATGTGGTGAAGAGTATAATGGCCATCCTGGCACCAAAGGTGTCTGAGGGAGCGTGACGCGGCCCCTGGCTTAAAATGTTTATGAACCCTTGCCTTAGAGCAACACTGGGAATATGCAACATTTCACTATTCAGATCTTTGTAGCAAGAGTTAGATCTCTACTGCATAACAAATGTCACGTTTTTATGAAGGTGGATCTTGCTTTTTTGCTATTTATTTTTTAATTTCTACCTTGGGATCCCACTTTCCATTTAACATACTCCCCCAAAAGACAATATTATCCAATATTATCTTGTTTTTCTGCCACTAGCTTGCCGTGAGCTGGTGCTCAGCATATAACAAGATATTTAGTCTTCTTGGTGTTGAGATCTGATTAATGCTAGGAAGAAGTCTACTGCCATGTCCCCTTTAACATGGCACTTGCTAGTCAAAACATTTTCAGTTCAAGTTTCCCCCAAGGCTGATGGCTCCTGGGTGCAGCAGGAAAAATGCAGGACAATACCTTCAGGGGCCAGACCCTCTCCAGCAGCCCAAGGCTGCAAAAGGATCAATCCATTCTCTGGCTCCACTACTGCTAGACCTCTGCTTGTTAGGCATCTTCTATTGGGGTCTGCGGTGGCTCAAATGGTTAAGATGCTGGACTTGAAGACTGGAAGTTTGGAGTTCAATACCTGAGGACTGCATGGAGCTGAGACAGAGATCTCTGTCTCAGCTCCTGCCATCCTAGCAGTTTGAAAGCAAGAAATTGCAAGTAAAGTGGTACCTCGCTTAAAGAGCACAATGCATTCCATGGGATTGCTCCTTAAGTGAAACACCATTGTAAGTGACCAGTTGTGACTTCTGGCAGGGGGGGGGGGTTTGCGACCCCCGATGAGTTTGTAGTTGGTTTTAGTTGTTAAGCAAGGCGACCATTCAGAGAAAATTCTGCTCTTTAAGCGAGTTAGTCTCTAAGCGAGGTACTCTTTATGCGAAGTTTTACTGTAGATAAATAAGTACCACTTTGGTGGAAAGGTAAACAGCGTTCCATCTAGGCAATGCATGCCATGTGTCCACAGAAACATCTGCAGATGCAGGCAGTGCTGGCTCCTTGGCTATAAACAGAGATGAAAACTGAACCCTGGCCGTTGAGCAAGAGCAACCTTTACCTTTACTGGTGTCGTCAAGGTTCTCCTGAGGTGCCCCCAAAGGCCTAAACTCATTTACGCTGCTGGAAAGAGACCCTTCTTTTCTCCTTTAAAAAAACATTTTAAAACATCTGCACCCTTTCCTCTCATGTCTGGGTGATGGGGAGATGTAAATAGCAGGGGCCCTCCCACAGACCTGGCACTTGCTGAGCACCACAGGGGGTGGGTGGGCTGTGACATACCCTCTCCCACGCAAGAACGAGAAAGCACACACCCAGCACTCTACTACCTCCTCAGCTGGTTAAAAGATTTGGTGCGCGGGCGTGGCAAGAGTGCACATGGGGTTGTCTTGCGGGGAGGGGGGGAGCAGCCTCTACATAACTGTATAGACAGATACCTGGAGGACCTGCTCAACATTTGCTGCTGACTGTAGTGCTATGAATTCCACCAGCCAAAAAAAAGGCTGTTTTAATTTCTATCTATTCTGCCAGCAGAAGGATGCTTTAGACTTGATCTCATGTAATAGTAGAGTAATATACATTAAGGCATAGGTTCTATAACTATTTTCAGGTGCCAGTTTCTGAAACAATATAAATAGGCCAATTTTGTTAAGTGTCATTAGAGGATGGCGCTTTGCAGTTCTGAGTTTTGTATTATTCAGCATAGTACAATTATTGTTCTGTTGGATTTGCTTTATCACTTTATGTGACGATGCGAAATATCTCGATTCTTGTGGCCTTCTAACTCTTGTCATTCATTCATTCATTCATTCATTCATTTATAACTACCCATCTAGGATATTTTCCTACTCTGGGCAGTGCACAACCATTAAAATACTGTATTACAAATCTTACACATATAACAAAGAAGTAAGGCCCACAACCATAAACAATAATAAACCAATAAATAATACACAATAAACAGCCAACATTCTTTAGCATTGGTGACTTCTGAGCCATGATCATGTCACATCATATTTAGGTACATGTTTTCAAATGAAAAGTGTTGGTTTTAATCTGTCTCTAATGACTTTACTCCCTCCCCCCCCCAAAAAAAAAAAAGGAGGAAAGAGCAATTCAGTCACAACTGAGGTCAAAAAGTACCTGAAGAGCATCACTTTATGTGGCAAACAGGGTGGAACTCAGTTTTCTTTCCCTAATACAGTAATACCTCATATAACATTAGTATCGAATAACACGAAAATCGCATAACATCAAGGAATCTGGGGGGAAGAATTGCATCAGATAACATTAAGATCCTATGGGATGCTTCAGATAACAACCGCGAAAGCCTGTGTGGTTACAATGTATCTCTATGGATCCCATAGAGGATCAGATAACACTAAAAATCATATAACACGAAGACTTGTGGAACCAGGTTTTAGTGTTATATGAGGTTTTACTGAGTAAAACCTCAGATAACACTAAAACCTGGTTCCACAAGTCTTGGTGTTATACGATTTTTAGTGTTATCCGATGCATGTTAAAATCCTATGGGATCCATAGAGATACATTGTAACCACACAGGCTTTAGCGGTTGTTATCTGAAGCATCCCATAGGATCTTAATGTTATCCGATGCAATTCTTCCCCCCAGATTCCTTAATGTTATGCGATTTTAGTGTTATTTGATACTAATGTTATCTGAGGTATTACTGTAATTGGATTCTCATGGATCACAAAGTCATGGACCACAAAGTCATATCCAGCATACCTTAAATGGTGATGATCCATTAAGGGTTCCATCCCAAGATTTGAACAAGATGAGAACTTATTTGTTTTCATAAGTGGATTATAATGGTTCATGTTCCTATGTGCGAGGGTGGATCTCACCTCCTGGTTGTTGCAGTTGCAGAGCCCTTGACCCTGCAAACAGCACATGAAAAGTATCAGACCTTTCTTGTTCTTTCTCCCTAATATTTGGAAATGGAGGCTCCATTTAGCTATATAGTACTGAAAATCTCTACTGGCCATTGAAAGAAGGGACAGCTAATGGATGGAGCAGAGTAGAGCGTCCCCACAAAGAATTTCAGGCAAGCACCTCCAAGTCCCAAGCTAACTATATTGAACAGGCCCATTCTTCATGAATATGTTTACAATTTAAAGCTCTTTTTAGCGCCTATGTCCACATGTTACATCAGTAAATTCCATGTTAATCATATGCCATGTGAAGCTCTTCTTTTATCATGCCAAACAGAGCTCTAGTATCTTCCACTCGGGTATTTTTCAAGGAAAATGTTTACAATGCTACATTTTAGACATTTTAGGGTCAAGAGATCACATGGTATCCTTTAAGCAAACATGTAGCCAGTCAATAATTGCTGGTGCCAGAAGATATTGACTTGTGTAAAAAAAAAAAAAAAAAGCAAATGGTTAAATTCTCAGGTTATATGAACCTTTCTGTGTGGTTAAGGGCAAAACAGACCATTTTCTGCACAAGAGAATAAGATGAACCTACAGTCTGAGTTGAAATCTTTCATGAGTGCATGCAGATGATACACATAGCAAATCTTGATTTGTACATAGTGTTACATAATTTAAAATTATGGACATATATGATTATATATATAATTCAAACATATTAAAATGTTAAAATGATTAGACCAGGGATTCTCAATCTGCAGCCTGTAGGCCGGATGTGGCCCACAGCACCATTTCATGTGGCCCACCACTGCCTCTACCACACCCAGAAGTGCCATGTGGTGGAGGAAGGGCAAAATGGCCATCCAGCTCCTGAAGCTGTCTGAAGGAGCATGACCTGGCCCCCAGCTTTTAAAGGTTGAGAACTCATGGATTAGACTATTTTTTGGCCATAAACAGACTAGTTCAATAGTATTATCCTGGCTGTTCTTTTGGTTCAACCTAGTAATAGAAAGATTAAACCAAAGGAACAGCCAAAATAAAACGCAGGCTGTCTCATTTGCTGGTCTGCTGAATATTGCTGGAAACATGTACCAATGAGGATTTAAGTGTGGCCAACAAGACAAGAAGGTGTCTTCATTTTGGCAGCTTAAAGTTTGACCTGCACAGGAAAGAAGACGAAATCTTGGCTGTTTACTAGATCTTAAACTGAATGCACATAAATGCTGCTGTTGATTGAATTTCTCAACATTCACAGGAAATCTGTCTCGTATCCAGGTAGCCCCATTTTACATGATTATTCTTTTATCTTCCTCCTTTGCTTCAAAGTCTATTAAGTGCCTTCCAGGTGATCCAACCAGAATCTTGTCCTAGTGAGAGACACTCTTCAGCATTCATCTGTTCAGCAAAGTGTGTTGTTTTGGCTCTTTGTAGGTTTAGCCCAGCCCAGTGATGGTGAACCTTGGCACTCCAGGTGTTCTGGAGTCAGCACTTCTGAAGTCAGTACTCCTGCTGATCAGGGCTTCTGGGATTTGAAGTTCCAGAGCACCTGGAGTGCCCAGGTTCACCATCATTGGCCTAGCCTGTTCTGGTTTCATATTTGGAGCTTGAGAGGTCTGCAGAAAACTTTCCCTCAATTTTAGCCTTCATCTTGGGGCTTGGCATTCACAAAGTGGATGGGTTTGGTCTGGTGTTACCTTATTTCATTCATTACTTGCTAGCACCTCTCTATGTATTTTCAGGGGGCAATGCCAGCCTAATAAGAGACTCTTTTAGTGGGGGTAGGTTTCAGGCAGCCAGTCATAATCCTGCATGACTCATTAAGAGCTGCATCCACTTGTTTGACATGTGCTGGTTCCTACCATAAGGCATGAGTATGATCTGCTGTGGAGGAGCACAGGGACCAAACTGTTCTTCTTACTGTTAGTGGATGTGTTCACAGTCCAAAACAGGCAGTTTCCTAACTCTGGAATTTCTGATGACAACTTTGTTTGGTGTTTAGAAAATGTTTTCTGTAGGTCAGACGTGAAGGCACCTTTTGGAGCAATCCAGAATGATGCTCAAATATTTTTGGGTGGGCCAATGGTGTGTGGACGGTATGCATATGCCTCACCACTGCTCCAGGAGCTGCACTGGTTGCCCGTATGTCTCCGGGTGCAATTCAAGGTGCTGGTAATTACCTTTTAAGCCCTACATGGTAGTGGGCCAGGATGTTTAAGAGACCGCCTCATCCCAAGAACATCTGTCCATCCCACCAGAGTGGACCAGAGAGGCTCTCTAGTTGTTCCATCAGCAAGAGACATGTATCTCCCTGGCACCAGAAGGAGGGCCTTCTCTGTGTCTGCTCCGGCCCTATGGAACCTCCTGCCAACGTCTCCAGACAGAGTTGCTGCCCTTTAGGGAGAATCTAAAAAATATGGCTGGTGGGCCAGGTATGGGGTATGGGTTGCACAATGACCCAACTCACTGGCTGGTTTAAGACCCCTCTCTCCCTCAACTTTTTAATCGGTAAGATGTAGCAGCTTGGCAATCTTTTAATTTTTTTAAGATTTAAAATTTTTAATCTTTAATAGTTTAAATTTGAGGATTTTAGGGAATTTTTTTATGTCTTTGTTGTTGTGCTTTTTTATGATGTGTAAACTGCCCTGAGTCACCTTGGTGAGGAGGGCATTGGATAAATATGAATGAATGAATTAATAGATAAATAAATAAATAATGTTCCAAAAGCTGACCTTACCTAAATCAGAAATCCCTCTTTGCTTCTCTGTTCAGGGAGTGGAAGGCATAGAGCTATGTTTTATAAGAGTTTGGTTTCAACTGGTTGTTTTTATAAGGAAACATTTTCTAAAACAGAGATTAGCAGCGGGCTCAAATGTTTCCCCCTGAAGTGTCAATGCAAGATCATCAGCATAGATGAAACTCCTGGTGCATGGGAATATTGGTTAATCATTTGTGTAAATGTTAAAACGTAATAGTGCGAGGATGTTTCCCTGTGGGAGTCTGTTCCTTTGATTCCTCCAGTGACTATGCCTCCCTTGGAATTCAACAAAGAATCTTCAGTTTTGAAGTAGAATGGGAATCATTTATGTTAGTCCATGGCCTTGTTAAGGAGGTAGACTTTTTGAGCAGCAAATGATGGCAGACAGTGTCATATACTGCTCTAAGGTTGACAGCTGCTGCTCCAGTTATGTGTTTCAAACCCATACAGTCAAACCTCGCATAACAAGCGTTTCGCTTAGCGAAAAACTCCCATAACGAGCAAGCTTTTTGCTAAGCGGTCTGACTCGCATAACGAATTTTTCGCTATGTGAGTCGGACTTTTCCCTATGGAAAACCTCACATAATGAGTGTTTCTATGGGGAAAACTCGCATAGCGAAAAATTTTCGCTATGTGAGTTTTCCCCATAAAAACGCTCGTTATGCGAGTTTTTCCATAGGGAAAAGTCCGACTTGCATAGCGAAAAATTCGTTATTTGAGTCATACCCGCATAGCAAATTTTTCGCATAGCAAGCAGCCTCGCAGAACAAATTAAATACGTTATGCGAGGTAAGACTGTATTTGATATGATTGGTTAGGTTTAAGATTTAAGTCATTGAGTCTAAAGCCATGTCTAAAGTTCTGGAATTAGAAAAGGTTTAAAATTGAACATACTAGCAGAAGTAACAGTGTCAAGGCTGAATTCCAAGGTAAGTCAATTTTCAATTAGAAGACAGCAAAATGAATACCACAAATGTCTAAAAAAATCATCCATCCTGGGATAACAAAGAACACTGAGGAAAGTAGGTATGGGCTCTTTACTGATTTTGGCTGAAGTTGTGTTAAATTTCTGTACTTAAACAGCACCAGCAAGTGAACTCATGACTCCACATCCACCTTTTCCTGTATGGACCAATATCCTTAGGTTTAGACCAGTGGTTCCCAACGTGGGGCCCACGCCCCACAGGGGGACTTCAATTCCCAGAAGCCTAAGTCAGTACACTGGCTGATCAGTGCTTTGGGGAATTGACTTAGGCTTCTGGGAACTGAAGTCCAATAACCAAAGGTTGGGAGACACTGGTTTAGATTCTGTTTCTTCAATCAATTTAACCCTATTTTGTAAGGTCTCGCAGTCTCAGCATCTGGCTTCTCCTTTGTTGCCCTTGGACACTTAAAAGATGTGCAGTTTTGTTGGACCGGGGGGAGGCAAGGACTGCCAGGCACTAACCAATCAACTGGAAGAGTAGTGGAAGGAGATGGAAGAAATAGCCACAGTGGTTTAATGGGAAATTCAGAAGGGGCGGGTGGCTGCCTCAGAACAATGTAGCATTATTGTAGTGAATGTGACCAGTCCGGAGTCATACTCTTGTTGGTAAACTGGCAAAGGGAGATCTTTCTGGATCAAAAGGCAGCAAATGTGTAAGTCAAATAATGAAAACACAGGATGTTTCCTGTGCTCTCAGTAGTGCTGTTATCAAACAGAAGGACAGAAATGGTTGCCTGTCATGGGTGCTTGACTGAAAATTCAGCTTAAGGTATCTTTGGCATATAAATATGCCTTGGACTTACAAGGAAGATGAATGTATTGGAGCCCCAAAGTCACAGCTGTACTCCTCCACACACTCAATGATTTACAGGAAAGGAGAGATGGTTTCAGTGGAAGCTGCTGCCTGACCTTTGTGTGTACCAATCCGTCTAGCCAGAATGGACTGTTGTGCCTTGAGAATTCACCACGTTGCAGACAGACAGCTAGAGTTAAAAATTAACAACTTCATATGCACATGTCTTCTAGAAGTTGTGCTGACATGTATACACACTCAGATCTAAGGTAATTTGGGCCAAACTTTGATGTTAACTATGTACTAAGTATAAAGAAAGCGCCTCCATGAAGAATGTGGTATTTTTAAACCACAATCAGGCAAATCTTGTTAACTGACAACCTTGTGTTGCTGGCTAATCTTTCTCACACCAGGTCAGGCAAAAGGAACTGCAGGATGAACTCGCACAAAAGGTGCCTTCACAACTGGCCTAGACTTGGAAGAATAAGATGTAAAAATAGAGTTTTAGGATTCTATTCTTAGTGTTACTATGTTTGCTTTTTTATAACACTTCAGTGTGATTTGTCCCAAGGTGAAAGAGGAATAATTGTATAATGATATGATCTAACCTCATCTGGAAGCAGATTCTAATTTCTGCTTGTTTCATTGTTCAATCGCACAGTCGATTCCGTCCCTTTGTGACCCCATGGACCACTGTCGGCCAGGCACTTCTGTCCTCCACCATCCTCCTCAACTCACTCAGTTCTGTGCCCATTGTCTCTACAATACCATCTAGCCATCTCATTTTTGGCCACCCCCTTTTTCTTAATGAGAGTAAATCCACGGTCTTGTGTCCCATCTGGACTGTGGTTTCCAATTATATAGTACAGTAGTTTGCATGCACTGGTGCCATGCACCTACTGTACAGCTCAGCATGTCTGCTCTGCTTGTCATACATAGTTCCAGGTGGAACTAAAATGGAGATTCCATATAGTATCTAATGTGCCACTATATAATTTGTGAAACTTCATTTCTAGTGTTTCTAATTTTTACTGTGAAATGAGTGGACCAAGACTGACAGATCCTGACACACACACACACACACACACACACACACACACACACACACACACACACACACACACACACACACACACACACAAGTACTGTAATATATATAAAGATGTTTAAGCCTTGTTTGCTCACTCATTCACTGATATTTAAAGCAGTATGATGCAAGAGACTCTGGTTTGTAGAACAATCTGAACATGCCATTTCTATCAAAACATTAGATAGATAGATAGATAGATAGATAGATAGATAGATAGATAGATAGATAGATAGATAGATAGATAGATAGATAGATAGATAGATAGATAGATAGATAGATAGATAGATAGATAGATAGATAGACACAGACTGGTTTAAATGAGTAGAATATACATAGTACAAGACTGCCAGTAATGCTTGTATGTGGGACTTGCATATTTTTCCACCCCAAAATAGGGGTGTGAATTATGCTTAAATGTCATTTGTACATCTGGAGATCAGCACATATTCAGTACAAAATATCTGTTTATTAGAAAACCACAACTGTAGCACATATGGTCGTACCCCAAGTCATTTAAAAGCCTAAAAGCAGGCTATTTTCCATCTGTCACAAGTGGACACACAACATGTGTCATGGGGAAAGATGCAACTCATGCTCCTGTACCTATTTTCTAGAAGAATCTGAAGCAGAGTGTCTCCACCGCTCATTGACTCTCTTGAATCAATGAGTTGAATAATGTCAGGGAGCAGAAATGTTCATTTATAACTCTGTTCCCCCCCCCCCCCTTCGTGTCCTGATCAAACCCGGGACTGCCAATATGAAACCACTTTCTTGGCTTTGTCATTGGCCAAACTTAAGTCCTCCTCAGTTCATGTTTCTGGTAGTAATCAGCAGACCAATAAATGAGCCAGATTCTATAGCTCTGCACATCTATCTACTTCATTAACTTATAATAGTAGCAGACGCTGGATGCATTGCACTCAGAAGTGTCTACTCTAACAAACAGAGAGGAATAAGGAGAGCTTCCTCCACGACCAACCAACCACTCAAGATGCCAAAGAACTGACCTGGGATCCTTTGAATGCAAAGCACTAAAATAAGGTTGTCCCCCTCCCCTAATTCCACAGATCAGCTGTTCCCAGTCATCTTGGGTTGAAGCAGCATTCCATCCTCACTGTTGTCAGAACTTGGAAATCCCCTGAAAGCCTATTCAAGTGCATGAAAAAGTCCCCAGATCTCCCACGCAAATACATTCAGTCCCGTGCTGAGCTTGCCTGTGGTGTGTGCCGATTCGTCCTGATAACTCTGTCAAGCTAAACAGAGGACACAAACAAGATGAACTGATGTCTTACCTTTATGTCTCTGCCAGAAATGACTGGTTCTAAACATACATACTGTATCTGGGAGGGAACATCATCCTTCAATATTACACATTTTAGTGTGTTAATTTAGAATAAAGCAGTTCAATTCTAGAGAAGCAGTTTGTTTGACTTCCAGGAATGAGTGAGTTGGCCAAACCTAATTCCCTTCTACATCTTCCAAGTAGTTTAGCTCTGAAATTATAATCTTTCTAGTAAAAAAAAAGTGTGTGTGTGCGTGCATTCATGCATTCATGCGCACACGTGCACATGTGCCCATGTGCCCATGCGTGTGTGCATGTGCATGCATGTGTGTACATGCATGCATGTGTGCATGCATGCATGTGTGCATGCATGTGAGCATGAACATGCACAAACACAGATTTATTGTGCATGAACATGCACAAACACAGATTTATTGTGACGCCTTAGATACTAACATGCTTTGTTTGGCATAAGCTTTCATAGATTGCATCCAACTTCTTCAGATAACTGTTTCTTCTGCAAAATGGTTGTGACCCTTGAAATATTTCTAAAAGAACTGTATATGTTCAGGAACAGAGCTAATGCATGGAGCAAAATGCAGGACAAGCTACGGTCAAGTAAGATTTAAATTACTCCTCCACCTGATTCTTCTTCTTTCAAAATGAAGCACTTTCTTCACTTTTTCATTACCCAAACCCAAGTCAAGTCCTCATTGGTGCATCCTCCAACTGATGAACCACTAAAGATGCTTACTGCAGCCTAAAGAAAAAATACACACTTCTGAGTGTTTCTATCTGTAGGCAAGTGCCATGGAATAAGAGAAGGACTTCTGATTCCACATGCCAAGGGCTAAACCAGGAGTTCTCAATCTTTTTAAGCCAGGGGTTGGGTCACGTTCCCTCAGACAGCTTCGGAGGCCAGACAGCCATTTTGCCTTTCCTCAACTACACGGCACTTCCTGGGTGGTGGAGGCAATGGAAGGCCACATGAAATGGTGCCATGGGCCATAGGTTGAGAATCCCTGGGCTAAACTATAGATCTCGGAGATCAGCAGCACAGTTGGAGATCTTGGAGATATATCAGTGTTTAGAGACTCTGGTGTCAAATTACCCAGATTATGCCATAATAACCCCACAATACATCTCTCCCAGCAAAGACGCTTGGAGTGGGCAGTATCAGGGAAGGAGCAGGACTTCCCTTAAGTTCCTAAGCTCTCTCACATTTCCAAGATTGACAGAGATGATCTCATATCTCTCCAAGGTACAGTACATAAAAATATTTCTGTGAGAAAATTCATTTAGATAGTTTTCCCTATTAGTGGGTTCTCCTTTTTTTAAGGACCCAAAAAGGGGAAACTCCCCAATAAATTTTGACCATTCTGGCATAAATCAGCCTTAAAATGGTCAGTTGGGTAATTATTTTTTAGGTCGTGGCAGTGGTTTCTATGTTTACTGAATCCTCTGTTTCAGAAAGAGTAAGCTAAAGTACTTTGGGCATCAAATGAGAAGAGAGGATTCACTTGAGAAAGCCTTGATGTTGGGAAAGGTGGAAGGCAAAAGAAAAAGGGGGCAGCCAAAAATGAAATGGCTAGATGGTATTGTAGAGACAATGGGCACAGAACCGAGTGAGTTGAGGAGAATGGTGGAGGACAGGAGTGCCTGGTGGACAGTGATCCATGGGGTCGCAAAGGGTCGGAATCGACTGTGCAACTGAACAACAACAAAACATGGAGCTTTAGACCAGGGATTCTCAACCTGCGGCTAGTAGGCCAGATGCGGCCCATGGTACCATTTCATGTGGCCCCCTACAGCCTCCACCACACCAGGAAGTGCCATGTGTTGGAGAAAGGGCAAAATGGCCATCTGGCCCCTGAAACTGTCAGAGGGAGCGTGACCTGGCCCCCAGCTTAAAAAGTTTAAGAACACCTGTCCCTCCAGAGGACATCCTTAGGACATGAACTTGAAAACTGCAGAATGTAGTGTTAGAAGACGATTTTAGAGATAAACTCCTGTGAAATACTCCACCTTGTATCAATTAAACTGGCATACATTTATTTGGCAATAATGGGAAATAAAGGAGGACTTTTTCTGCAGATCTCAAAGCCCAGTGTTATGAAAGATACTATGTTTGCTGCCTAGCACCTTTCTCTTTTCAGTAAAAAGTACAATGTAATGTTTGTGTTACACTGTTTCTCTTCCATCCCACTTAGTCACAGGTTGGTTTCAGAATGTGGTTGTGTATGTGGGAAGGGGAGGGGGGGAACTTCATATAGCACAAGGATATCTTGCAGAATTAGGATGAGGGGAAACACAAAACCTTTATCCTTGGGTTTGTAATACAGTATTATGGTGTTAGCAAAGTACCTATGTACCAAAGAATTGGGTTCAGACAAATGGGCAAACACTTCAGCTTCTTACTTTTGAGAGGTACATGTTAACCGACATGCACTCACTGATACTCAATGGCATTAATCCATGTAATGTTTCATACTAAACCACTTCTGAGCAGTTTGTAGCAATAATAATAATAATACTGGTCAACACAATTTTTCTGGCATGAGGTACTCTAACAATTCTAAGGTAATTTTGAGGTGCTGATTCCGAATCTGACATCCGTTTTTTTCTAGCACATCAGGTTTTTGAGATCTCAAATATTGCAATATACCTATGAACAGCAAATTTATCATCATACACAGCTATAAAAAAAAATTCCTGGCATGAGCTTTTGCAGTTGTTTTATACTAATTTCAGGCTGCTGATTACAAATATGATCTCAGATTTGCTCTATCACATCACATTTGTATGCTATTGGCCAACCCAATTGTCATTCCTGACTCCATGTTGGTGCGCGTCAGTTATAGAATTATAGTGATAAAATTAGTGACTGGTCAACACAATTTTTCTGGCATGAACGATTCTAATGTAATTTTGAGGTGCTGATTCCAAATCTGGCATCCATTTTTTTCTAGCACATCAGGTTTTTGAGATCTCAAATATTGCAATATACATTTGTTGTTCAGTCGCACAGTCGATTCCGACCCTCTGCGACCCCATGGACCACTGACCGCCAGGCACTCCTGTCCTCCACCATCCCCCTCAACTCGCTCAGCTCTGTGCCCATTGTCTCCACGATACCATCTAGCCATCTCATCTTGGGCCGTCCCCTTCTTCTTTTGCCCTCGACCCTTCCAAGCATCAAAGCTTTCTCAAGTGAATCCTCTCTTCTCATTTGATGTCCAAAGTACTTTAGCCTCATCTTTATTATTTGACCTTCTAAGGAACAGTCAGGGATGATTTCTTCTAAGATTGACCTATTTGTTCTCCTCGCTGTCCATGGGACTCTCAAAACTCTCCTCCAACACCACATCTCAAAGGCGTCTATTCTTCTCCGTTCAGCTTTCCTAATGGTCCAACTCTCGCAACCATACATTGCAACAGGGAATACCATTGCCTTGACTATGCGAATTTTTGTTTTCAATGTGATGTCTCTACTTTTCACTATGCTCCCCAGGTTTCTCATTGCTTGCCTCCCAAGAATCAGTCACCTTTTTATTTCATGGCTGCAATCACCATCTGCAGTGAGCTTAGATTCTAAGAAAGTAAAATCTGTCACTGCTTCTACTTCTTCCCCATCTATTTTCCAGGGACTGATAGGGCCTGTTGCCATTATCTTGGTTTTCTTGATATTGAGTCTCAAGCCAGCTTTTTCACTTTCTTCTTTCAACCTAATTAGGAGCTTCTTTAGGTCCTCCTCACTTTCTGCCATGAGGGTGGTATCATCTGCATATCTCAAATTGTTGATGTTTCTTCCAGCAATTTTGATCCCAAATTGTGATTCCTCCATATGTATATGTATATGTATATGTATATGTATATGTATATGTATATGTATATGTATATGTATATGTATATGTATATGTATATGTATATGTATATGTATATGTATATGTTTGCAATATACATACAAACAGCAAATTTATCCTCATATTTGTTGAGCTAAACAGACATACACCTTCAAAGGTTGCATAATTCAGAATCAGCTCAATCTACTAAATCAGGGCTCCTCAAACTTGGCTCTCCAGGTGTTCTTGGACTTCAGTTCCCAGAAGTCCAAGTCAGCACACCTGCTCATCAGGGCTCCTGGGAATTGAAGTCCAAGAACATCTGGAGAGCCAAGTTTGAGGACCCCTGATCTTGATCATAAATAAATAAAAGATGCAAAGAGAGGACTTCATGAGAATCAGCAGAAAATAGAATTGTGTGTGGGATAGGCTCAGTAGATAATGGTTTTGTATGTACAACCCCCCCCACCCTACCCCACCCCACCCCAGATTTTAACATCTCTGATCAACCAGTAAAACTCATGAGAGACTGTTACATAGAGAAGTGGAAGTAATGTGAAGAAAAACATGTTTCCTGACATTTCCCAGTATTGTTCACAATAGTGAAATAAACCACAGGGACATACCTGGTTTCAAATCTGTGACCGCCCCATTCTCACAAAACAGCCTATTGGAATATACTCAAAAAAATGAAGGTGTATGGGCAATTGGATGTAGGCCAAATAATGCATAAGTAGTCAGGTGGGATTTTCAGATGTCAATTTGGAGGAGAAAGCAAAAGGGCGACTTCAACATAAACAAGAACATATGCAGCTACTTGGTTTAAACAGGGTGTAGAAATAAGGCTATCATTCTAAAGAAACATTACTCTAGATTAGATTATGTGCCACATTAAACAGAAGACACATAGGAAAAGAGTGTGGATCACTGTCCTTATGGCAGGTAGTGCACCTCAGCAGATGTGTCAGACAACCTCCATCATTCCCAGCATTAGTCAGATAGTAGGGGAGGAGGCTGATGGAAGCTGGAAGGTCATGATTTCCCCCAGTTAAATTAAGATTCAAAGTCAGTACGGCTGATGGCTGGAATATGGGTGGCAAAAAGCCTGTGTTGTGGCAGCAATGACAGTGATGAGGGTCTTCTTCTACAGTACCATTATATCATTTCAATGCTGGCTGTCTTAAGTGGTGTACACAGATCATCTGCTCTCTCCCTCCCTGCTCCCAAGACTGCAGGAGGATCAGCAAAATATTTTGAGGAGAAACAAACTTACTTTTAGGCCAGGGGTTTGTAACCTATAGCCCATGGGCCACCCCTGGCCCCCGACGCCATTTCATCCGGCCCATGGTGATTACCTTGGAAGTGGAAGTAGACGTGTTTACGACAGCCATAAACTCTTAACTATGAATTAAGAGACAGAGAGATTCAACCATAATTTTCATTTGTTACCTTGTCCTCAACTATTCTGAAGAAGAAAAATGCTCTTATCCCAGTTTTATCTAATAATATTATGAAATCATGGGTATCCCCAATCATAGTGCTTTGCTTTCTTACATATGCTATCCCTTTGTATGATATTAAGTAGAGACATATCAGAAAACAAAATAAAATAAAACAAAATAAAAAAACACTGTAGCACTTTAAAGACTAACTGCTATATTTTTATTGTTAGCTTTCATGGATCAAGTCCACTTCTTATTTTGTTTTCTGATAAGCCTGAACCACAGACTAACACGGCTACTGTTCAAAAAAAAATAAGTAGAGAATATCAGAAAGTAAACAAAACAAAATAACAAAAAAGACAAAAAAAGTGGCACCTTAAAGACTAACTCCTGTATTTAAATGTGACCTTTCATGGATCAAGTCCATTTCATCAGACATAAGAGTGAGACCTCATGGCATCAATTGATGCACATCAAGTACAGAGGTACACAATGACACCTAAGTAGAGAATGACACCTAAGTTTTGTTGTTGTTGTTGTTGTTGTTGTTGTTGCCGTCGTCATCATCACATAGTCGATTCTGACCCTTTGCATGGACCATTACACACTAGGCACCCCTGTCCTCCACCATCCTCCTCAACCCTCCCAGTTTTGTGCTCATTGCATCAACAATACTATCTAGCCATCTCATTCTCTGCTGCCCCCTTCTTCTTTTGCCCTTGACCTCTGCCCACATCAAGGTTCTCTCAAGTGAATCCTCTCTTCTCATTTGATGTCCAAAGTACTTTAGCTTCAGCTTCAATATCTGACCTTCCAAGGAGCAGTCAGGGTTGATTTCTTTTAAGACCAACCTATTCATTCTCCTTGCTGTCCAGGTTACTCTCGAAACACTCCTCCTAACATCTAAGTTAACGGCATTTGTATCAGAGTTTGAGAATAACTATTTAAAACAAAATTGTTTTTGTACTGGAAAATTACGTATTGCTATTGTTTGTTATGAGGTCAGAAAAAGAACTTGTTGTTGTGGAACTTTGGTAATTCCTTTGTAGTTAAACAGCAGAAGCACAGACAGCTGAAGAGAAGAATAGCCTCAAGTCTCACATTTTACTCCTTTATCACAATCATAAGCACTTAATATGTAAAAAACAATGGAAGAGCAGCTTAGATATAAAGAAAAAGTATTTTACTTGCAGTTGTTCTTACTTGCTCAGCCACATTACAACAGGGGTTCTCAACCTTTTAAAGCCCGGGGGGCGGTTCATGCCCCCTTAGACTGTTGAGGGGCCAGACTTGTGGTCCCATTGCTGCCACCACTGCCACTGGTGGGAGAGGAGTTGTGGGGGCTCTGGGTGGTCCTGCAGCCACAGTTACTGCCTGCAGGACTACCCTGAGCCCCCACCACTCCCCCCAGCCCTGCCACCACCGGTGACCACCCTGCACCACCCACCACTCTATAACACCCACCCCACTTCCCTACTTACAGGCCTGGAGGAGCTGCATGGCATGGATGAAGGAGGGGTCCAGGCTGTCCTTTTCACCCATTTCCAGCCAGAGTGGCCGCTGGGAAAGATGCAAGCGATGATGGGCATCTGCTGGGAAAGATATTTGGCCAGAGCAGACCCTGGGAAAGACGCAGGAGGCCTCATGCATCTGCCACTTCCACTTCCACTTCCACCACCACCTCAATCCTTGTCCCCTCCACTTGGCTTGGCATGACCCTAATGGCGCTTACAATAGCCACTCTGCTATGGAGCATTGAAAGGGACATGCCAAGCCAAGTGGAGAGGACAAGGATTGAGGTGGTGGTGGAAGTGATGGCTGGAATGATGGGTCGTTGTTGTTTTGGATGATCCAGTGCTGTGGGGCAGATCCAGCCTGTGGGCCATAGGTTGAGGATCCCTGCATTACAAGAATAAAGAGAAAAACAAAAGTTTCTGGCATGCAGAGAGATTTTACATGCTGGTTGCTCACAGCAAAGAAATTACACTTATATACTGCCCCATAGCTCAGTGTGTTCTTTGTGTAGTTCACAAGATAATTAGCATTTCAAAACCAACATACATCGTTATCCGATGTTTTACTGTACTGAGTACTTCTTTTACTGACCTTGGAAGGAAGGCTGAGTTAACCCTGATACCCTTCAGGATCAAACTCAGAT
Source organism: Furcifer pardalis (assembly GCA_030440675.1). Classification (NCBI taxonomy): domain Eukaryota; kingdom Metazoa; phylum Chordata; class Lepidosauria; order Squamata; family Chamaeleonidae; genus Furcifer; species Furcifer pardalis. The sequence goes on along the minus strand of CP126891.1, from coordinate 147,098,154 downwards.
CACGAGCATAGTTTTGGCTGCAGTACATCAGTTTAACCACTGTGCCAGAACAGCTCTTGGTTTGGGGGCAAAGAAGTAAAAATGACAGAAAACACATGAGGGTTAAATAGGAAGAAAAGCAGTGTCTTCCCTAGGAATCCCAGGAGCAGGAAGAACTTAACTAATTGGCTAGTGTTGAAAGATAGACAGTCACCTTAGCCGACAAAAGTCCCTCCCAATTATGCTCATGTTAGCAGCATGCAAGATTGCCAATTATTCCAGCATTTATTGCCTTAACAATTATTAATGTATTTTTGCTATTTTGTTACATGTTTAAGAGCAAAACAAATCTTTGGAAGAAGCATGAAATTTGAATAGTTCATGCTGAAATGTTTCTAAAATGGCTTTTAAAGGCAACACTTACAAGTAACTAGAAAATGCCTGTAAAATAGCCAAAGACATATCTTTGATTCTGCTCATTATGTTACATTTGAAATGTGGCTATTACATTCTTGTCCCCCTCCCAAAAGAGAGAGATAACTTATTACAGCTAATCATGTTACTTGTGTGCAGTTTTCAGCAAGCAATTACATCATGTTTTGTATTTATTTTGCACCCTAGCATGGATATGGATATGTCCAGCATTTAACATAGCTAATGGCTGTTTTTGAATCTGAACAGCCAATCAGCAGGTTAAATGTTTCTTCCCTGTCAAAATAACTGTTTTTCCACTCTAAGGTCTCTGTGTGGTAACTATTTCCAGACACCAAGCTTAACTTGCTTGCTTCCCCCTAATAATCCACTGGAAGTAAAACTGGTTCTGCTGGCATAGCCCTATCCTAGATTCCATTTCTTGGCCATTCTGGAGTAGAGGTGGAAAAACAATGGATACTGATGAACTAGTGTTCCCATCATCACTTGCCATGTTAATAACGGCTGATGGGAGCAGGAATCTAACAACTTTTATGGGTTTCTTAGCTCTGTGCTAGAGAAACTACAGACCTTTTGATTCATTAGAGCAGGGATGGCCAAACTTTTTGCACCATGGCCCTGAACACGCCCCCTGGACAGCTGAGTGGGCCAGACCACACACCCTGGAAGTCAAAGCAGGCACATTTACAGCTATCATAAATGTGCCCACTTCCATGTTCATGACAGCCATAGGTGCATTTGCGTATGCATGGGCCCATTTTATGATTGGCATAAACACACCCACTTCCACTTCTGGGTGGTGGGGCAGAAAGTGACAGGCCAGATGGAATGGCATTACGGGCTGGTGTCAGACTTCAGGCGTCTCTGTAAGGGCCCTCCCACTCATGCTCCTGAACATATGCTCATTTTTGGAACATATTTAACCCTTACTATCACCTTTGAGAGATCTGAGCCACTTTTAAAAAGAACTTACTGAGCTCTGGTAGTAGAGCAGAACAACGGAGGTTTCTTCTTCAGGTAGCATGCAGCCAAGTTGCCTTGTGTGTGTGTGAAAAGAAAAACAACAGTCTTCAAAGAGAAACAGCTGTTTTATTCTTCAGGTTCATTGATAGCAAAGTCCATGGAAAAACCGTAGATTAAAAGGTCATAACAAAGAATCAGTCCAATAAGAACAGTCCAAGTATCTTTAGGTAATCATAGTGAAAAGAAAAAAAACATAGTCCCACCATAGCCAGGGTCTTAAGCCATTGAGAAACAGAGATGAACTAACTCACTGTTCTCCAAAATGGAGAATCCCTGGTTAGGTGGTTTAGCTTTAGCCACGCAGGTAACAGAGAAAACTTTCTCAAAACAATGAATTGTTTACATCCATGTGAAGACATAACACTAAGCTCTGCTAGCTAAGCTAACTAGAAAGATAACAGCACAGGAATACTGTAATGTCAACAAGCCACTCGTGACAGTCTTGTGAGGCATACAGAGAGAAAAATTGATTTTTATGAGGCCTAGTTGAGAAATAGCAATTTCAAGCCTTGGGAAGCATTAGGAAATAGGTTTTTTTCCTGACAGCCGGGTACAGGCCACGGGCTGTAGGTTGGGAACCCCTGCATTAGAGTTTCAGTGTTGCAGCACAGCTGGGGTGCCTAATTTAATTTAATTTAATTTAATTTAATTTAATTTAATTTAATTTAATTTAATTTAATAGATTTATATACCACCCCATCCAATGGACTCTGGGCGGTGTACACAAGTTAAAACCAATATAAAACAATTTAAAAACCCTTAAAAACATAGCAATATTACCCCCCGCTGTGCCATTTACTATCTAAAAACAAATATAAAATCTACAAGACCTTCACATTAAAAAAAATAATTCCAGGAGGAGGGAGCCTCAGACAAGCCAGAAAGGGAAGCTTGTTGACAATCCCAGCCCCCAGACCCATTTTGCCAACCACATCTTCCATTCTTTCCTAAATGATGGCAACTGGACCTGGAGGCATAGTTCGACCAGGAAGAGGTTCCATAGTGTGGGGGCTATGACCGAGAAGGCCCTTTTCCTTGTGCTGGAGAGGCAAGCCTCCCCAACAGATGGCATCTGAAGTGTGCCCTCTCTGTTTGTTCTCATGGGATGGGTCAATGTCCTAGGGACAATGCGGTCTCTGAAGTATCCTGGTCCACTACCATGAAGGGCTTTAAAGGTGACAACCAGCACCTTGAATTGCACCCGGAGACATATAGGCAGCCAGTGCAGCTCCCACAGCAGTGGTGAGGCATGGGTGAAATGACTGCGCCCCGCCACTGTGCAGGCCACCACATTCTGGACCAACTGCAATCTCTGGATGGTCATCAAGGGCAGCCCCATGTAGAGTGCATTACAATAGTCCAAACAGGAGGTGAGCAGGGCATGGGTGACCGTGAGCAAGGCCACTCTCTTCATTGTTGAGTTCTCAATCCAACAAGCAATGAGTCTGAAGAGGATACATTTCTCTGTTTCTGTAGGCCCTACATGAAAAAACCCTAGAAAATCCAGGTCACATGCAGAGCCTGAAGCAGCAATTTTTCTTCAGACTTGTCACCACTTGCACAGAGAAAACAACAAACAATTGAATAGGACTTAGACAATGCTGTTGGATACATACAGAGTAGATTTGACTTGAGGGATAGGAAATGTACTCATGGCTAGTGACCACAAAATCCCTGATAGAGGCCTCGCCTTATATAAACTTCCTGCATTTCAGAGATAGTGACACTTTGCTAGTTTCCCACAACACATACCTGTGAAATAGGGAAGCAAGCTGAGCCCAACAGTAACTATCGCACACATCCAAATTACAAGAAGCTGAATCAGCTGGGCTTGTGATCAATGTTATTGGAATGGCTGATAGATCTAATCTTGCCAGCACAGAAAACTGTCTGCCCCCCCCCTTATCTGAGAACCATCCATCACACAAGTCAATGCTGTTTCTGCAGCCTGAAGTAGATTGGAATGCTATGGCAAGTTTTGTGATCTTCAAATATCTCCAAAGCTACTCTTTTACTCAGAAGGGTCACGGGAAGCAAAGGAATAAAATGAATTATCTAGCTTCAAGAACTGATGTCTTAAATATAGGAACAAAATAAGAGAATACACCATGCATTCAAGGAACATTCAAATGGAGCAGGGTATAGATTAACTGTGCAATCCTGGAAACCAAACTGTAGTAAGATCCCATTTTTACTTCTGTGTAGCTCACATTAGTATTTGGCCTGTGAGATTTCTCTCTTTTTTTCAAATATTTACTAACCTACACATTACCTAGAATACAACAGGGAGGCGATAGGACTTGTATAACTCCTGCCACTCTATATAATTCTGCTAGGATGAGGGGGGGGGACAAAAAAAAGGGAAGAGAAAGTTAAAAAATGGGAAAATATTGTAGTTCCTCAAGGACTAACATGTTTGTTTCAGCATCGGCTTTTGTGAATCAAAACTTGCTTCTTCATACACATCTTTATAATGCATTTTGACCCAAAAAAAGCTCACACTCAAATGTGTTAATCTTTAAAATGTTACAATATTTTGCCCTTGTTTTCTTCTTCTTTTCCTTCTTTCTCTCTCTTTTCCTTTTCATTTTTATCAACATGCTGAGACAGACTAACTCATGCACTTCGTTGAAATGGATGGAATGGGGAAAAAATACCTTGGGCCAGGAGAATTCGCTTACCCCATTATTATGACTAAAAGTGGTCATGATTTTATTTCTGTTGTTCATCTTGACCACAGCCATTCAGAAAACTGGATAGTTCATGTGAGATTTTTTTTAAAAAAAAAAGACAGATTGTCTCTGCAGAGCCACAGTTTTTAAAATTAAAAAAGTCAAAGAAGAACAGGAGGAAGAGGAATTGACTGGAACTAAGTGGAAGAGGAGAGGAAAGGCCTGAGGTAAAGAGATAAACTAGAACTGGAATGGCCAGGTCCTTGGCAGCTGTTAATATGAAGAAGCTGTGGAGTGAGTACAGTTTGTTTATTTTTAGATATTCAGTTGTTTGTTGTGTTTAATAAAAGGATTTATATACTACTTTTCTACTCCTCAGAGCTATCAAAACACAAAGCACAGATCAATCTAATCATGGCACAGCCATGTAAAAGTCTCTGTCTCACGTACCAACAAGCCTGACTTCTCTTGGTGGGAGAAGCACAGTGGTGGGATTTTAAAAAAATTACTACCTACTCTGTGGGCATGGTATGGTGGGCATGGCCAGGGGGTAAGCCCTGCATTGCACCCGAATTAGGGCTTCTTTACTTCAAAACATGGGTGGGTGGGGGCAGCCAGAATGTCTGCTACCAGTTCTGGCAAACTGGCACGAACCTGCTGAATCCCACCACTGGAGAAGCATAAAACAACCTCCCCCTCAGGATCTTGAATTATGAGCAGGCTCACATGGGTAGACATGCAGTGATATTGTGTTTTTTCTTCTTCTTTTCAACAGGTGCTTTGAAAAATGTGATGGCATCTGGTTAGACTTTAAAGCCAAGGAGACATTGAGCACAGTTGGTTCTTGTGAAGAAGGGACAGACAGAAAGCGATGTTGAGTTTGTCCTCTGTCCACATTCTTCCTTGCCCAACTTCCCAACTGCTCTTCCATTCAGGATCCAAAACCCAAAGAGGGGAAAGGGCCCTGAAGAACAATGGCTCTGAGGATGGGGGTAATCCATAGATACGGAAATGTATCTTTCTCTTAGTCCTGAGAGAAGTGAGAATATTCCCCACTAAGGGAGGAAAAACAAGAGTGAAGGATGACAGAAGTGTGACATCACAAAGTGTGTGGAGATTCCCTTCATTTCAAAGGGTGCTCCTCCGCCAGAGGGAATAGTCCTGCTGATCTCGGCACTATGCAATCAGCTTAGCTTAGCTTAGCTTAGTTTTTCCTAATCATTACATAAAGCAGACACTGGACATCTGCTTCGTTCCTTGTTTGGGTGCTTGTCAGCTTTTCCTTTTGAGTCATGATCTCTCAGCCTGAATGGCCTTTTGGCCGACTTCCCCTTCTCTGACAAGGCCTGCCAGAGCTAGACAAGATTGTACTTGTGGCCTTGCACCTGGTCAAGTGCAACGAACCAGATTAGCAAAGCCAAACCAGCAACAAGTCCTTCCATGGACTAAAAATAAGCAAAGGAATGGTACTGAAGCAATGGCCACATGACTCAGGATCCTGCTCAGAATTCCAGGATCAGGGCCACAGGTTTTGCACCTGCATCCTGGATCAGAACCACAGGTTTTGAACCTGCATACTAAATAAGAATCACAGGTTTGAACCTGCATCCTGGACCAGAACCACAGGTTTTGAACCTGTTTTGAACCTGCATACTGGCATCTGGTTACACTTTAAAGCCAGGGAGACATTGAGCTCATAAAGCCAGGGGCACAGACAGTTTTTGTGTAGAAGTGAAAGACAGGAAGTGATGTTGAGTTTCTCCCAAGGCAGTTGCCCTGCTAAGGGACATGATGTTTGTTTATTACATTTCTGTCCCACGTTTTTCACTGAAGGATAGAGCTCAAGACAGATAGTAAAGGAAAAACAAGTTGAAAGTTATTTTTAAAATGACCAAAAGCAAATTATAAGCCAACTAGAGGCAAAGCCATTAGAACTATCACAATGATTAGTACTATTAAAGTCATCATAGCAATCAATAACTAAGAGTCTTTTCCTACCCATCTTCTCTAACATAAAATAGCGAGGCAGGATTCCTAACACCAACTTTACAAAAACATGAAACCTCTGCAAAAAAAAAAAAAAGCAAGCATGCTCACTGCAGCTCAGCTTCACTGGATGTTGCACATGTTTTCTACAGAAGCTTCCCATATAGCTGAAAAGATGTTCTCATAACTGAGCACAGGAACCCAAATGGGTCCTTCCTTATGTTTTAAAGACTCTGTGTTGAAATAGTGACACACCATCTCTGCAGAATAAGTGTGCATGTTGTACGGCCAGGACTGCAGACTCCATCCCTTACCTAGAACAACAATAGGTATGTTTACAAGATATGCAGTCATGGCCACCTGTCCATGTTTTTGCAGCCATCTCACATGAGAAAAGTTATTTTAAAAAATAAAATCTCAGGCTGATGATGATAACCCTCCATTGTAGCAAAAGGAGAGGAAGGTCATAAATCTATCTGCCTTTGCCTGTGGTGGAATATATACAGGTAAAGCTTTTCAGAAATGCCTTCTGTGGTGGTAGTAACAATTCTGCATGTTATCACCGGGAACCATCTACAATGCGTGTCTTCTTTGAAGTGCAAAAGGTGAAACAAAAGCTACAGAACCTGGTTTTCTAAACCAGTTTTGTCATTGTAGCTCAAATCAGTCTCATTCAGTCCACGTGTCCAATTTGCATATTATTTGTTTGATGGGGGGGGGACACTCTTAAATGTGAGCATTAGGTCAGACTGTATTTATCACTTTATATCATGGAGAAATTGAATTTATATTGAATAATATACCTAAGCCAAATTAGTGTGAAAATCCAAATTTGGGGGGGGGGGGACCCACACGTCCACAGGAAAAAGTTTCAAAAGTTTCTCACCAAACTAAACAAACAAGGCACAACAAAGGCAAATGAGCAACCTTAAAATGGTGTGCTCTGGGGAAAATAATCCAATTTTACATATAAACTGATGGAATCTGGAAAAGTAGCAACCAAGCCACAAAAAGATCTTGAGGTCCTGATGGATAATTCAACAATTATCTCAATGTGTGGCACCAGTTTTTATTAAAAAAAGCAAATTCTGTGTTGGGGATTTTAAAAGATCCGGTTGAAAAAAATTGCCAGCATTGTGACACCTTTATATAAATCTACAGGGGAGCTGCACTTGAAAGGCTCTCCACTGTTCTGCTGATCCTTTCTCAAACAGTATTCAAAAACTGGAAAGGGGTACAGAAATTTCCTTTAAAAAAATCAATGGAACCTTATTTGTAATTGTATTTTTTCCCTGCAAATGGTACCATTATATAGGAACTACCTAATAAGTTTAAATAAGGATAAACAAGTTTTTCCTGCCTTTGTTTCATCTTGTTATCTTAAGGAAGGAAGGAAGGAAGGAAGGAAGGAAGGAAGGAAGGAAGGAAGGAAGGAAGGAAGGAAGGAAGGAAGGAAGGAAGGAAGGAAGGAAGGAAGTAGAGACAGCCCATCTACCCACATTGCCCTTTTAGGAGGGAATCAAAGAGAACAATCAGGACTATTGCTCTCATAATGCCCATATTCAATTACATCTGATGGTTATCTGAGGAAGATGAAGAACACCAAGTCCTCAGACAGGTGTTGCCTGGTCAGGGCCCTTTTAGTCTGCCTGTACCATTCAGTCTATGACCTAGCCTCGCAATTTGCATTTCCCTATGGATGAGAGTGGAGTTTCCCCAGATAACCAAAAGTTAATGTATCTTCCTTCTAACATGGCACAGATCTAGAGGCCAATCCATACTTCTAGGTATAAATATGAATTTTTAATGTCAAGAGATATGACCATGTTATTCTACAATACATCAGTATTTTGAGAATTCTGGAAACTTGCACCCTAATATCAATTCAAAGTAGTTAGTCTATCAACAGCTTTATACCAATTGTAAATACCGGTAATATGGTCAAAATGCTCATACCAGTCAGGTACCACATTGTATTTCTTTAAATTTATAAACATTCATCTCAATGACTGCTATGAATGAAGTCAAAACATGACATTGAAAATTGAATGTAAATGTGTAAAATAAAAACTTCCAATCTATGAGATCAAATGCTTTCAGGCTCAAAAAATATTACTTAATTACTTTTTATATTTCTGACATAGAGGTCCTGCTGTTTCCACCCTGCCCTTCTGGGAGGCAGCTCCTCTGGCCTCTGGATATCCCTCACATCATCTTTTATCATAGCTGGCAATCCTCAATGCATCACCCCTCTGTCTTCACTGCATGGTGAATGGCCCTTACAGTGCCTGGCAGCAATGAGGTTTCTGGGTGCCATAATGACCCACAACCCGGCTACAGCTGTCACTTCTACATTCATTCTTGAATACTTGTCATCATCTACAACCTTTTCAATCTATAGCACTTCCAATTGATCACATTATTCACCACCCACTTATTAAAGAAAAGCCATTAAGGGGGGGGGGATAACATTTGTGCATTTTCTTTTAAATGTGAATGCTAGGAGCTGAGGGTCAGGAAGCACAACAGGAACAGTTATTGCTGTTAAACAGCTTAAAAATAAGGGGTCAATCCCTTAAACTCATCAACCCAGCAAATTGCATGCTTTCTGGAACACAAGTGTCTTTCAGGCAGAAAGCAAGAAGTGAGGGAACTGGAATGGGCTTCCCAGAAAAGGAGTGCCATAGTCCAAGTACAGAGGCAAAGAGGTGTCTCATCACAGGGCTACAGTCACCTTGCCTGGGTACAGTCTTCTGCATACACGGTGCTCTAAGCCCTTCACAACAAAGCTGGCTGTGTAATCTTGAGAATGCAAAGCAAAACCTCCTCAATAGTAGTCTGGCCTGAGTGCACAAATCAAACATGACTTAAAGCACTGCCCCGGATGTGTCTATTCACAAGCCTCATTGAGTTCAATGGGGCCCACTCCAAGTAAGTATCCATGGGGCTGGCCCCTCTGTGAGGCAGCCAGGTTGCCAAAGCAGTGAATTCACTGCTATGCCTGGAAGGACCTTTGTTGCTTCAAAGAGCTGTGAAGTAATCCTAAGCCAGGAGCTTCCTAGGCATCAAGCAATATTTGGTTCTATCCACCACTGGGCCAGCCACTCTCTGTGGCTAGCACATTTCTCTGTCTCAAACAATGTGGAGGAGGCACATCCTTCTCCAGAATACCTGGGCTTCTTGCAACCTATGCAGTTCCATCCCAAGCTCTAAAAAATAGGGGGTCTGCCACCACCCTCACCCCTTGCAATGTTATGTGTGGGAAGGTTCCTGCTGCCCAACCTCTGATGAATGAGGAAGATGCTACCTTCCCAGGAGTTTGTAGTTAAAGCACTGAACTTTATGACTGGAAGGTCGGCAAGTCAGCAGTTTGAGACCCAAGTGCTGCACAATGGAGTGAGTGCCCTGTTGTCTGTCCCAGCTCCTGCCAACCTAGCAGTTTCAAAGCAAGAAATTGCAAGTAGATAAATAGGTACTGCTTCAGTGAAAAGGTAACAGCATTCCATGTGCTTCTGTGTATAGTCATGCCTGCCACTTGACCACAGAAACATCTGCAGATGTAGACAGCACTAGTTCTTTGGCTGCAAATGGAGATGAGCACTGCACCCTAGTCAGATACAAATGGCTTCTGAGTAAGGGCAACCTTTACCTTACAGACTGTACTAGCTACTACAGGGCGATCTGGGGATGAGGGGTGCCAACGCCACAAGAGATAGGTGCATGTGCAGCCACTACAATGGCAGGGTAGCATTTTGCTTCCCATCTCAGGCAGCAGAACAAGCTTGGGCTGCCCCTGAGTATGTTTGGCTCTTCAGTGGTGTGCCTTGTCCTGATCAAGGCCATTGATGTGTCAAGCACAGCTTTTGCCAGCTCTGTGTTCCAGTAATTTCCCACCCTTGCCACACTGAATGCACTATAACTAAATGCACTGGGGACTTTTTAAAAAATAAGTAGTTAGCTCTGGGATCTAGGGAAGTAGCTAGTTAATGTTGTAGTTGCAGTTTCTAACAAGATGACAATTGCCTTTTTCTTCTTGTTTCTCTCTTGGCTTCTCTGATGCACTCCCACATTAAGGGATCTGGTTGCTATAAAAAAAATCAGACTTCTTCACATTACTGGATTGAAGTACAAGACGTTCTCTCTAACCTGATCTGGTCAGATGGCTAATCAGTTAATAAAGGGTGATGATGATGATGATGATTTGATGATGATGATGACCATACTATGGCTTGAGAGACAGTCTGGCCAAGTTATCCTGTTATGGTAGTAGAATTGACTTTACTGCAAGCAACTCAACGCTGATAATCAGATGGTTAACTAAACTGACAACCTTGAAGACTAATGGCCTTGGGTGACAAAGTCCACAGGGAAGGGTGATGGCCTTCAAGTGAATCAAATCCCACTTGAACCTATCTTGTTGGAGGGCAGCAGCTTCATCAACACTGGTCTGCAACTAATGAAGACTTTGTGTGCAAAAAGGGCTCGGGACCATAAAGTGACTCATGGAACTGGATTAGTGGTATGGGTGTCTCACTGCAATGCGGAAGGCAAATGGAAGACTAATGCATTACTGTATATTGTTCCCAGGATAATCTTCATAGCTGATCACCATGAGGATCACCAATTTTTGAAATAAGATACGGCACTTCTTCTTCAACTGCCGTATCTGTTCTGGATATTGGCTATCATCATGGTAATAGTCTTCCTGTTCTTAACTCCTTGGAACAGTTCTTCCAAGGACATGCCACACTCTCAGGTTCTTCAGCCATGAAGTCTGTCTACGTCCAGGGCCCCTCTTCCCAGGGATCTTTCCTTGCAGATTGAGTTGGAGTATTCTATACTTTATGTTGCTCCCCATGGTATGGCCAAGGTTTTGGAGCTTTCTTTGCTTAATGGTCTTAAATAGTTCTTGTTTTTTATCCATCGGGCACAATACTTCTACATTAGTCACATGATCAACCCATGATTTCCTTAGCAGCCATCTGTAGATCCACATTTCAAAAGCTTCTATTCTCTTTTTAGATGCTTTAGTCAACATTCAAGCTTCAACTCCATATAGCAACACTGGGATTATGTATCATCTCACTACTCGAATCTTTGTAGCAAGAGTTAGATCTCTACTGCATAACAAGTGTCATGTTTTTATGAAGGTTGATCTTGCCTTTTCTGTTCACATTTTAATCTCTACCTCGGGATCCCAATTTTGTTTTAACATACTCCCCAAATAGACAATTTTATCCACTCTTTCAATTTCTTGTGTTCCTGCCATTAGCTTGTGGCACTTAAGTGCCATACAGCACTTAAAGATGAAGAAATGGCTTGAGGGCCACTATTACATCTCCTGGTACTGAAGTCCTATTTGACTGTGCATCATCTGACAATGTCCTTCCCTTTCTCTGCCCTAAACATCATACTGCTGGGTCTAACTGGGATGTCATGCAGTGTCCCTTCTGTCTGTTATGTGCAACCAGGTCACTTCTGACTTAACGGTGACCATAACAGGGTTTTCAAGATAAGTGAAATAAGGAGTTGTTTTTACCAGCTCTGCAGCTGAGAAGGAATTCAAAACCAAATCTCTCCAACCTGCTATCCACTACACTACACCATAATGGCTCTCTGGGATCCTCTCTGCATCTTTCCAAGAAACCTAGACAGGGCTCAAGTTTGGACATGAAATGGTCTCTGAAGGAGTTCAGGGAAACCCATTATTCTGTCATAAGAAATTTTTAAGAAATAAGTTTTAAGAAATCTCACTCACACTCAACTTCTGTAAAAGTGTTTGTAAAGTCAGAAACACAGGGATTTTTAAAAATTAAAATAACTGAAACCAGTTAAGAGATTTCCCTTTTGCTTCCCATGCTGCCCACATACATATTTTCTGATCCATATTCTTTAAAAGAAAAAGGGGGTGGCCAAAAATGAGATGGCTAGATGGTATGGTAGACACAATGGGCACAGAGCTGAGCGAGTTGAGGAGGATGGTGGACAGAAGTGCCTAGCAGACAGTGGTCCATGGGGTTGCAAAGGGTCGGAATCGACTGTGCGACTTGAACAACAACAAATTCTTCAAGCATTTTGAAATCACACTAAGGGCACCTTTATTTTCCCCCACCACCACCCCCAGCAGCTAAAGTTTCAGTCTGGTCAGGTAATCCTGCTATGGTAATGGAGCCTATACTGCCAGAAACTCAGCCTAATTGTAAGGTAGAGGTTAACTAACCTGACAACCCTGAGGACTAACGCCTTAGGTGGCGAAGTGCACAGGGAAGGACAGCAGCTTCATCAATACTGGCCTGGGGCTGATGTGGATTTTGTGTGCCAAAAGAGCTCAAGACCAGAAAGTGGCTCGGGGAACTGCATTAGTGGTACGGGTGTCACTCTGTGATGTGGAAGACAAGTGGAAAACTGTTGTATTATAATGCTCCCAGGACAATCTTCATGGCTGATCGCCATGCAGGGCTTTGGCCAGGGGGGCCACCCCCCTAAAAACCCTCCTGAGGTAACAGCCAGCTCCCCCAACTCATCCCATGAAGTCAATGTTATATATGTGAGTGTGACATTGTTACCCCTCCTGAAATTTTTTTTGCCATGCCTGAAAAAAATTCACATATCCACTCCCCCCCCCCCCATCCACACACACAAATCTAGAATCCTGGCTATGACCCTGTTGCCATGAGGACAGCCAATATTCGGAATGGGATTTGTTGTTGTTCACGACCCTTTGCGACCCCATGGACCACTGTCCGCCAGGCACTTCTGTCCTCCACCATCCTCCTCAACTCACTCAACTCTGTGCCCATTGTGTCCACAATACCATCTAGCCATCTCATTTTGGGCCGCCCCCTTCTTCTTTTGCCCTCCCCCTTTCCCAGCATCAAGGCTTTCTCAAGTGAATCCTTTCTCCTCATTTGATGTCCAAAGTACTTTCGCTGCATCTTTACTATTTGGCCTTCTAAGGAGAAGTCAGAGTATAGCACATGATACGGCACATGATATGGATTGCTGTTGTTGTTGTTCAGTCGCACAGTTGATTCCGACCCTCTGAGACCCCTTGGACCCCTGTCCGCGAGGCACTTCTGTCCTCCACCATCCTCCTCAACTTGCTCAGCTCTGTGCCCATTGCGTCCACAATACCATCTAGCCATCTCATTGTTGGCCGCTCCCTTCTTCTTTTGCCCTCCACCCTTCCCAGCATCAAGACTTTCTCAAGAGAGTCTTCTCTTCTCATTTGATCTCCAAAGTACTTTAGCTTCATCTTTACAATTTGCCCTTCTAAGGAGCAGTCAGGGTTGATTTCTTCTAAGATTGACCTATTTGTTCTCCTCGCTGTCCAGGGGACTCTCAAAACTCTCCTCCAGCACCACATCTCAAAGGTGTCTATTCTTCTGCGCTCAGCTTTCCTAATGGTCCAGCTCTCACAACCATACAGTGCCACCGGGAATACCATTGCTTTGACTATACCCAGGGTCAGCAAACTTGGCTCTCCAGGTGTTCTTAGACTTCAGTTCCCAGAAGCTCTCTGATCAACCAGAGTGCTGACTTGGGCTTCTGGTCATTGAAGTCCAAGAACACCTGGAGAGCCAAGTTTGCTGAACTCTGGGGGCACATGAAAAAGAAGCAGCTAGGGTGGGATGGAAACGGGTGTCTTTCCTTGCTTCGCACTCTCGCCACTTTCTCCTCTCGCTCTTTCTCCCCCTGCCACGGTGATGAATCCCGATCCCCGACGCGAGCGAGCGAGGGAGTCCGGTCCGGCTCTTGGCTGCCGCTGAGCGCCTGGCCGCCTGCCAGCTGAAGTGTGTGGAAATGACACCGCCAGGGCGGCAGAGATTTTCCTTAATTTCTCTCTTTCCCGAATGCAGACAGGCTGACATTGGCTGGAAAGTGGAGCAGCTCGTCAGGGACAATCAATGAGAATCGATCGAGCTGCTCAGACGAGGCTCAGGGCTGGGAAAATAACACAGCCACATCAGCACGCAGACACACACACACACACACACACGCAGTCACACACACACACGAACTCACGCGCAGGGAGAGATTTTAATCTAATCTCCTGCTATTTCAGTCTTTTCCCACATCCCTTCCTCCGCTGCTCTTTGGCTTCTTGGAAGCCGCGTCTCCCCCTCCCCTCCAACGCTGCTGGTAACCACGTGGAGTTTGGAGGGAGGAAGGGGGGGGGGAGAGGACGGAGCAGCCTCGCAGGCTCACTTCGACGGGGATTATTCGACAGGCTTCAAATCATCGGAAACCAGACCAGACTTCGCAGTCCTGTGACTCATTCACCCGCGCACCAGGCTTGTCGCCCCCCCCTTCCCTCCCCCACACGCCTCACAGGGAAGGAGAAAAAGCCTCCTTCCCAGGCGAGGCGGGTGGGTGGGTTTTTCCCCCTCCTCCTCCTCAGAGGTTGTAAGTTCACAGGAGGCAGTTCCGAGAGCCGCAGGGTCAGTTGGTCCTCACGGGCCGGTTGTGTCTGGACCAGCCTAAGGCTCTCTGTGGACGTGGTGGGCGAACACAGGCAGCTGTAAGGCCGCGAGTCAGATGGTCCTTCCTCTCAGGCCGGTTTCCTGAACCCGTCTAAGGGTGTGTGTGTGTCCCCCAAGAGCCGTGGGTCAGACGGTTTGCTGAACCCCTTAAGAGGAGGGGGTGTCTGTGTGTACAGGTCAGACGGTCCTTATTCACAGGCTGGTTTTCTGAACCCTTCTAAGTGTGTGTGTGTACACGGGTCACACGGTCGTTCTTCACAGGCTGGTTTTCTGAACCCATCTAAGGCTCTCTCTCTCTCTCTCTGTATACACGGGTCAGACGGTCGTTATTCACAGGCTGGTTTTCTGAACCCTTCTAAGTGTGTGTGTGTGTACACGGGTCAGACGGTCGTTCTTCACAGGCTGGTTTTCTGAACCCGTCTAAGGCTCTCTCTGTGTGTGTGTGTGTACACGGATCAGACGGTCCTTATTCACAGGCTGGTTTTCTGAACCCTTCTAAGTGTGTGTGTGTACACGGGTCACACGGTCGTTCTTCACAGGCTGGTTTTCTGAACCCGTCTAAGGCTCTCTCTCTCTCTCTCTCTCTCTCTCTCTCTCTCTCCACGGGTCAGACGGTCCTTATTCACAGACTGGTTTTCTGAACCCGTCTAAGGGTGTGTTTGTATGTACACACAGGTCACACGGTCGTTCTTCACCCATCTAAGTGTGTGTGTGTGTGTGTGTACAGGTCAGATGGTCGTTCCTCACAGGCTGGTTTTCTGAACCCTTCTAAGTGTGTGTGTGTGTGTACACGGGTCAGACGGTCCTTATTCACAGGCTGGTTTTCTGAACCCGTCTAAGTGTGTGTGTGTGTGTGTGTGTGTGTGTGTGTACACGGGTCAGACGGTCGTTCCTCACAGGCTAGTTTTCTGAACCCATCTAAGCCTCTGTGTGTGTGTGTGTGTGTGTGTGTGTGTACGGTCAGACGGTCGTTCCTCACAGGGTGGTATTCTGAACCCGTCTAAGGGTGTGTGTCTGCTTGTGTGTGCGCGTGTTCCTCAGCAGCTGTACATTCACAGGCAACTCTAGAGTTGCGGGTGAGACGGTCGCTCCTCACTGGTTGGTTTTCTGAACCCATCAAAGAGAGAGAGAGAGTGAGAGAGTTCCTCAGCGGTTGTGGGTTCACAGGCAGCTCTAGAGCCGCGGGTCAGGCGGTGCCTTCCTCACACAGGCCGGTTTCCTGAACCCGTCTAAGGGCAGTGTGTCTGTTTGCGTGTGCGCATGTGTTGTCCTCAGAGGTTGTACATTCACGGGCAGCTCTAGCGTGTCGCGGGTCAGACGGTCCCTTCCTCACACATGCGGGTTTCCTGCACCCCCGCCCGAAGCCGTCGAGGCAGAAGTGGCGAGAAACCCAAAGTGCGTGCGAAGAACTCTCCCAGCCGGCCAGAAGGGGCCGTGTGTGTGTGTGTCTGTGTGTGCGTGGGGGGAGCGGTTCTGCAGACAGGCTGGCGAGCCGCGGTCGCTCCCAGTCCCGGCGAGGCCTGGGCCAGGGCGGAGGGGGCTTGGGGGGGGAGTGCGGAAGGCTGGTGTCAGCGGCGCGGAACTCCCTCCCTTGGAGAACGAGGTCACCGGCAAGGAAGGTGGCTGGGAGGCTCCGGGCTGGCTCTTGAAAGCGGCGGGGGGGGGGAGGAGAGGGAGGGGGCACAGGGCCAGCGCCGCTCGCGGAGGGCCAGAGGCCAACCTGGGCTCCTCAGGAGGAAGCCGCCAAGCTTGGAAAGGGACTGACTTCCCGCTCCCGTCGCAAGGGAGGGGAGCGGCTTCTCTTCGCACCGCATGGACGGCCCTCAGGAAGGGGGGCGGGGGTGGGAAGGGTGACTGGCCGAATGTCGTCGGAGGCGTGTTTTTGCCGGCCTTCCCGTTCAAGGAAGGCGCCATCCGCCTCCCTGCCGTGCCTGAGCCGCGACCTCGGAGAGGAGGCGTCCGAAGGTGGGCGTCCCCTCGGGGGGTGTCAGGACCGAGAATTTCAACTGTTACTGCACCCCTTCAAAACGTACTTTGTCTGGAGCGAGTTGAGTTGAACCTAGTGGAGATGGCAGCTGAATAAAAAAAATTTAAAAAAGAGAGAGAAATGTTTCTGAGCACTGAACCCTAAAATCAGATACGACACGACTGGCTTTCGAGCAAGGGAAACCTTTACCTGAGAGCCAGCGGTGTCGTCTCCGTGGCCATGTGGCAGGCATGACCAGACACCGGAGCGCACAGAACAGCTGTCTCCCTTCCCACCGAAGTGGTCCCTATTGATCTACTTGTAAGGTCTTGTTTTCGAGCTGCTAGGTTGGCAAGAGCTGGGACAGAGACGGGAGCTCATTCCGTCATGCCCTGCTCTGGAGTCGAACTGCTGACCTGCCGCCTTCCAGTCAGCGCCTTAACCACTTGAGCCGCCGCAGTCGCTTGGAATATGAATAAATAAAATAAAATAAGAGGTGAGCTTCCGACGCCGGCAAGAACCCCCCCCCCCTTTCCTCTCAGGCTGGCGATGGGCGGATATGCGGCGGTTCAGGGCTTGTGTGGACATAAAAAAGGGGGTCAGACGGAGCGGGAATATCGGGTTTCACTCCAAAGGAAGTAGCCGAGCTACGGCTCCTCTCCTGCCCGGGTCAGGGACTCGCTTCTTTCATGGCCCAGTAAAAAAGTATTATTACCCTGGAGTTTGGTTTCTCTCAAGGACCAGGCGGAGGGTTTTGAACCCTTTTGTATTCGAGAGAGTAGTGTCCCAACTCGGCTACCGCTTCAAAAATTTCAACTATGAAGTATTCTTTTGTAGTAAAAGGTAAAGCTCGCCCTTGTTAGAAAGCCAGTCGTATCCGACTCTAGGGTTCAGTGCTCCTCTCTGTTTCAAAGCCGAAGAGCCAGCGCTGTCTGCTTCTGCAGACGTTTCCGTGGTCATGCGGCAGGCATGACTAGACACCGGAGCGCACGGGACGCTGTTTCCCTTCCCACCGAAGTGACCCCTATTGATCTACTTGCAAGGTCTTGCTTTCGAACTGCTAGGTGGTCAGGAGCTGGGACAAAGAAAGGGGGCTCATTCCGTCCTGCAGCATTCGGGAATGGAACTGCTGACCCTGCCGCCTTCCAGTCAGCGTCTTTGCCACTTGAGCCACTGCAGTCTCTCTCTTTTGTGTTACTGCTGACTTTACTAAACACCCGGCCCGCCCTCCTTCGAAGAGAGTCGTGAGAATATTTTTGACAGGGAGGGAGGTGATCTCTTAAAAATATGCCCGCCCCGTCCATGAAAGGGAACACGATTCGCACAGGGTCCTCCTCTGAGGCCACCTCTTCCCCCCCCCCCCAGGCTGGATTGTGTCCCGGGGGACGTGCGGGGGGGAGATGGCGGTGGACCGGAGTATTAAACTTTGAGACGCGGCCGCGGGAGCCCCGCTGAGGACGCGCCGTCGGGAGCCTTCCGCCCCTGGGGATTAACACTTGCGCGTTGGCTGCGGAGTCAGGGCCGGAAACCCCGCCGCTTCATTAGTGGTTTTGTTGTTCAGTCGCACAGTCGATTCCGACCCTATGGACCACTGTCCGCCAGGCACTTCTGTCCACCATCCTCCTCAACTCGCTCAGCTCTGTGCCCATTGTGTCTACAATACCATCTAGCCATCTCATCCTTGGCCGTCCCCTTCTTCTTTTGCCCTCCACCTTTCCCAGCATCAAAACCTTTTCAAGTGAATCCTCTCTTCTCATTTGATGTCCAAAGTACTTTAGCTTCATCTTTACTATTTGACCTTCAAGGGAGCAGTCAGGGTTGATTTCTTCTAAGATTGACCTATTTGTTCTCCTCGCTGTCCAGGGGACTCTCAAAACTCTCCTCCAACACCACATCTCAAAGGCATCTATCTATTCTTCTGCGCGCAGCTTTCCTAATGGTCCAGCTCTCACAACCATACATTGCCACTGGTACTCTGCCATAAAACCCTCTTGCCAGATGGCTCCTTAATTTCAATGGTTGCTTACAGGATGCTTTGTTGCCAGGATTGGCTAATGCAATTTTCCCCACTTACTGATTAGGGAAAGGTCGCCCTTGCTCGAAAGCCGGTCGTATACGACTCTAGGGTTCAGTGCTCATCTCTGTTTCAAAGCCGAAGAGCAGACGCAAATGGTTCCGTGGACATGTTGCAGGCATGACTTGACAGTGCATGGAATGCTGTTACCTTCCCACCAAAGTGGTACCTACTTATCTACTTGCAATTCTAGCAGTTCAAAAGCAAGAAATTGCAAGGAGATAAATAGGGACCACATCGGTGGGAAGGTAAACAGTGTTCCATGCACTCCGTTGTTGAGGCATGCCTGCCACATGTCCACAGAAATGTGCAGATGCACACAGCACTGGCTCTTTGACTATAAATAGAGATGAGCACCAAACCCTAGAGTCAGATATGACTGGATTTCAAGCAAGGGCGACCTTTAAATAATTTCTTGCTTTCATGCTGCTAGGTTGGCAGGAGCTGGGACAGAGATGGGAGCTCACTCCACCACACAGCACTCGGGTCTCAAACTGCTGATCTGCCAACCTTCCAGTGATCAAGTTCAGCATCTTAACCACTAAGCCACCTCAGTCCTACTTACTGATTGCAAAGGGATAAAAGGAGATTCAAAGCCTTGCAAAAGTGTCACAGGCTGGCTACGAGCTGAAATTCTTCCTTTGCCAAAGCATGATTTTTTTTTCTGTTGCCAAAACTGCCATTCAGCATCTTTGCCACATAATCATTAAGGCCACTTTCAAAGGAAAAAGAGTGGTACAGTGAAGGTAAACATCTTTGAAGTAATCTGGTTTAACTCCCTTTTTTTAAAAAATAAAATCACAATCACTTCTGCCTCTGGCAAGCGGCTCCAACCAGGGCACAAACAGGTACAAAAGCCGACGCTTGTTCTGTCCTCTAAAGGGCAGGTGGCAAATCACGATTTATTTATTCACAATGAAAAATGGCTTTGGGAGGCCGTGATTTAGAGTTGGGGGAGGGAGGGGCGGCTTAATCGCTTTCCGACTGGCAGGCGTTTTGCTCAACATCCTGCCCAATCTCTCCACTTCCTTTCCGTTCACAAGGTTACAGGTGGATATTTATTCTTTCAGCCAGGAAAAAGCAGGAGGGGTGTTAAAACAAAAGCAGGGGGGAAGCGGTCCTGTCAGGAGAAAAAAGTGAAACGCACACAGAGAGACACCTCAGAACTGCAGCCCCCCTTTCCATTGTGGTGGAGAAAAGGCTGTGTAATATGTCTTGCCTCTAGCCCTAAACAAAAAAGCCAGGCCTGAACCCACATCAGGATACTTGGATTTAGGTATTGTGTTTTCATTCCTAAACCTTTTAAAGAAACTCAGTAAACTCAACATAACCCCCATTGTGTACCTGGTGCACTTTTTTCATGAAACCAGCAGGTACTTTGAATTCTTGGGTTGCATTCAAATTTTCAGTTTCCTAGCGTTCAAACTGCAAACTTACTGAAGCCGGAAAAGGACATATTCCCTCTGCTTTGCAGTTATGGGTCAGAGTGCCTTTGCCCTTTATGACTGTAAGAAAAGTCATCCTTCCCTCTCCTATGTCCACAGTCTTTTGTTCTGCTCTTTAAAGGTTTGTTCTGCTTAGGTTATTTTTAATTTTTGTTAAAAGGGTGAGCCTTCCTTGCTGTGCCAGGAGTGTTTATTTATATGTATGGCATTTCCAGCTCCTCTTTCCTCGGAAGAGTCCAGGAACCATTAAATAAAAACAATATAAATCAAGTAATAAAAGATGTACAACTTTTAAAAAAGAGAGAACAAAATAGCAGAGGAGAACGTAGCGTTAAAGGCACCCTTTCAAACAGTAACACTCGCGGCATAGACTATTTAAGACCCCAAAGTCTCCATAAAAGTGAACACCTTTACTGTGGAGTAAAGGAGCAAGGGATGTTCCCCTGCCCCAAACAAGCCCCCTCAAACAAAGTTACTTCATAGGATGATGAGGTATTATTATTATTATTATTATTATTATTATTATTATTATTATTATTATTATTATTATTATTATTATTATTATTATTATCATCATCATCATCATCATCATCATCATCATCATCATCATCATCATCATCATCATCATCATTATTATTATTATTATTATTATTATTATTATTATTATTATTATTATTATTATTATTATTATTATTATTATTATTATTATTAAATTAGACTTATATGCCACTCTACTCGCCTCGCTGAGGCGACTCAGAGCGGCTCACATAACATAAGCAACATATACAGTATCACAATCTCAAATATAAATACAGCATAATATATATAACAACAGATGCAGCACAGATAATGCAATCAATAAATTTTACATAAAAAGAATAAAACAATACAATAAAATACAGTGTAAAAAATACAGTACAGTCATGAGAAACAGCAGTCTTCGGCCAGCCAGCCAGTCCATACAGCCGCCCCTCATTCTCCCTGTCCGACCTGCAGGGAGAGTTCTGTGATGTTCCTGGGGTGGTCATGGAGGCAAGAAGACATCTGCTGATGATCTTACGAGGCAGCTAAACCTATGATACCAAATGGTAAAAAGCTATAAATATCATAACCAGTATTTTGAAGTGGGTCTGGGGACAAAAACTGGAAAGTAGCACACTTGTTATATGTGCAGCAACATAGTGGAAGTGGGGCTTGCAGTGTGTTGGAGCCCCAGGACTTTCTAAGCAGCAGGGACTGTGACATAATCCACCATTACCTTTATGCTTCCCTCTGAATTTAGCAGCACTATCACTAGCTGGGAAGGTGAGGGGTTTTTGCAGAAACAGTGCATTCCTGGATGTGATCCCTGTTGTAATTCAGAATATTTGAGGGTGGTCAACTGGCACTTAAGAGGAAATAGCTTTGGAAAACACCTGAATTGGTTTTTTTAAAAAAAGCTAGAACTCATTTGATATGGTTCAATTCAGCCTGCCTATGCTTTTTTAACTCTTGCCAAGCTACCTATGCGGACTTTTATTATGAACGCCTACACTTGGAAATATGCCACTACACTGACTAGGGGTGGTTCAAATACCATGTGACCATTTTACGGGGGGAGGGGGTCAACCAAAAGTCACAGAAAATCATGGGGGGGTTGGTTTTCCGGCGTGAAGTCACGTGACTCCAAAATTATCATTTGTTTTTCGCATCCAGCTGGCCATAGACTTATCTTCAAACCACGTGATGGGTGGGGGTGTCAGTCAAAGATCACAAAAAGTCAAAGAGGAGGAGGGGGGTCAAAAAGTGGCCTATTTTAGGTCACATAGTATTTGAAAGAGCCCCCATACTATAGCAATGGCAGTTAACAATCTGCCTGTTGCTTTATGGAACAGTTGAAAGTTTACAGACACTTGTTTGATACATATTGCAGCAAGAGTTCAGTGTAGCATTTTAGATGGGATGTGACTCCCCCAAAAAGTTACTGTAGCCAGATCTGGAGTCCCACGCCTGTCTCACATAGCAATCTAAGCCTTGCATAGACAAACGTGGCACTAGCCATTAGCAGAGCTAAGCTTCTCTTTCTAATTGTCTCAATGCAACTTTACTTAAAAGTGTATACTACTTGTTAAATCTGCCTATTATACTAATGTGGTTTACAAAAAAAATATATTAAAAAAGGCAAAATGCTATTGCCTCTCTTACATAAATATTTTCTTCAAAGAAGCAGCCTGGCCAGGTTATCCTGCTATGGTAATAGAGTAGACCATACTGCCAGCAACACAAACTGATTGTCAGGCAGTGGTTTACTGACCTGACAACCCTGAGGACTGACAGCAGTGGTGGGCAGCAACAGGTTCGCACCCCCCTGGTAGGGTGGGGAGTAAAACTGGGTGGCCTTTGGGCACGGATGTGGCAAAATTGGGTGGCCTTCGGGCAGGGGAGGTAGCAAAATTGGGTGGCCACGCTCACCTCTCTGCCCTGCCCAGACTAACACAGCTACCATTTAAAAAGTTTTATTCTGTGCAAGCATATCAGAGAGTAAACAAAACAAAAAGACAAAAATGTTGTGGCACCTTAAGGACTGTCTCCTGGATTTTAATGTGAGCTTTTGTGGATCAAGTCCACTGGCTCTTTGGCTATAAACAGATAGATGAGGACTGAACCCTAGAGTTGGTAACGACTGGCTTTCGAGCAAGGGCAACCTTTACCTAATAACAGGAGATCCCTGATTGGTATTCAAATTTGACGTCAGGTTTTGTCCCTGCAAGTGGTTCAAGGTCTCCCTTGCTCAAAAGTCAGTCATATCCAACTCTAGGGTGCAGGACTCATCTCCATTTACAACCAAAGAGCCAGTGCTGCCTATGTTTGCAGATGTATACATGGCCATATGGCAGGCATGACTAGGTTGCCCATGGTGTAGTCTCCACCCATGACTTAGGCTCCACACATGATGTAGGCTCCACCCATGATGTAGGCTCCACCCACGACATAGGCTCCACCCATGGTGTGATAGCAATTTTTTTTGCTGCCCATTACTGACTAGCAGTCTTGAGTGGGAAAGTCCACAGGGAAGAGTGATGGTCCCCAAGTGGATTAAATCCCACTCAAATCCATCTTGATGGAGGGCAGCAGCTTCATCAATACTGGCCTGAGGCTGTTGAGAACTATGTGTGGTAATCATACGGATTGATTACTGTAATGCTCTCCATGTGGTGCTTCCCTTGTTCCTGATCCAGAGGCTTCAAAAGGTGCAAAATGCAGCAGCCAAGCTGATTACTGGAGTGAGAAAATTTGAACATATCTCCCCAGCCTTCGCAGGACTGCACCCATTCCTATCAGGTACAAGGTGTCCGTTCTAACTTTTAAGGACCTAAACAGTTTTGGACCTTCCTACTTGAGAGCGTGTTTTGAGTGATGTTGCATGGTGTGTTTTTTAAAAGTGATGATCTGGCTTTTTCCTAACAGCAAATGTCTTGCCACCCCCTCCAAATGCTAGCTGTCCATCACTTTGAGTGCAGAATTAATGAGCTGCAGGAGCAGCAGCAGCAAAATTTTGGCTCCGTATGATTGTCACACTACAGAGGAGGTGGCTTCCATTTCACGAAAGGAGTGATGACATATTGTCAAGACCACCCACAGAAATTCTGTGGCCTAGTATACATGTCTGAGATAGGTCTTTCGTCTTCCCCCACAATTAATGAATTATGTATGCAGCATCGCCATGCTGGAACTGTGATATGGGCTAGCTCGTTCCTCAGTATGACTTCATTCCCAATATATCGGCAGGTTGGAGCACAGTGCTGCATAGAGTATCAGGCGTGATGCACCCTGTGCAGTGGCTTAATATTTCAAGGAACACCATTTCCTCTCTTGCGGCAGAAAGTGATAATTACCAAACAAAGTGTAATGCATATCTCACGGAAAAGAATGCAAGGTCTTGTTAACAAGGAACAGGTAATCATTTATTTGGAGGGTGTGGTATGTGACTGGAAGACTCCAATGTGTCCCCTCCAGTTCCTTGCAGGAGATGCAGCATGAGCTTGCTGACACTTTCCCTAGATCACACTTTGTAGGAAAATTTGTTGCCAAGCAATCACATTGCCAGTCAGATACACAGATATGTTCTTTCTGCTCATGGTATGTCTGTTGCTGTTGTAAGTACAGTACAGTAATACCTTGGATAACGTTTACCTTGGATAACGCTAAAATCGCATAATGTTAAGTAATCTGGGGAGGAGAATTGGATCGAATAACCCTAAGGTCCTATGGGATGGATCGGATAACAACCGCTAAAGCCTGTGCGGTTACAATGTATCTCTATGGAGCTTTAACGTTATCCGATCCATACCATAGGATTTTAACATGCATCGGATAACACTGAAAATCGGATAACACCAAGACTTGTGGAACCAAGTCTTAGCGTTATCCGAGGTATTACTGTACTGTACTTCTATGGATTGAGATTCAGTGAATGCCCTAAGGTATCTATTGACTGCTATTACTTGCAACTAGTAAAACCCTGTTCCCCTTGGGTCTGCATGAGCTGAGACTTAGAAGCAAAAGAAAGAAAGAAAGAAAAACTTGACTTCCTATCTCTCCAAAGCTTCCCAATTTACCTGAAATTCTGGACTAAAGTAAAAATTGGCAAGCAGCAAAAAGGCTACTATTTTCTCCAAGTATCACTCACTATTTGACCAGCTTTTTCTCATGCCCTGAAACATTATTTTCTAGGCTGTATTCCAGTAGTATATTTACTGTCCTTTTTTGAAGGGAGAGAGGCAAAGAATGGGATTCTCTCATACTACATCTACCCCAGTACGCACATTTCTGGAGCCTAAATCACATTATTAGTCCCAAGAAAAGAAAACCACTGAAGAAATGGGATGCATGATAGGGTTGATTTATCAGACTACTGAATCTACCGTAGGTGGAACTAACAGTTGGATTTAGCTTGCAGGATTTTTAACAAACCTATTGTCATTCTTCTTTTTTTAATAATACATTTTTTAAAAAATTTCAAATACAAATTTGACACTACAGAAAACAACAAAATAATATTTCACATTAAAAAACAAAATAATAAACTCAACACATAAAAAGTACATATAAAATAAAGTCTAACTTAAAATACACACCCCAGTGATATATACAATGCCCGGAGGATCGCAGGATATCGCAGCCATCTTCAATATTTCCAGAAACTCATTTGGTCCGGTGCTGGCTTTATTTCTCCACTCCTACTCAGTGTAGATGCCACAAATAATCACCAAATTTTCCAAAATCTATTTTCTTGAACAATGCCTTTTTTAATATTCAGTTCCCACGTTAACTTATCATTTAAGGCAAGTTCCCACATTTCTTTATACCAATCTTCAATTTTTATAGCCACATCATTTTTTCAATTTCTTGCAATACATTGCCTGGCTTGATGTTAACATTACAGATATTAATTCTTTTTTATCTTCATCTACTGTCAACATCAGTCAGTAACACTGTACACGACCTATTGTCATTCTTTAGTTTCTTATTTATTGTTCATTTTAAAAACTCTATGCTGATTTCCCATGCTTTAAAAATGTACATGCAAAATGTTTTATTTTTATTTTTAAATAAGACATTTAGTAAACAACGGCAGATACAGAGGCTTTCAGATAGGTTGTAAAATGCCATCCAAAGTATTTCACATCCCCTTTTCATCTGGAAAGGCAAAGCTATTGGCAGAGTGTTACCTAATAAAACTTGAGAACATAAACTGCTATTTGGAATGCAAAGGTGCAAGGGTCAATGCCTAAGCACAAAGCAGAGAGAACAACCCTTGTCTCATCCAGTGTTCACTTAGTATTTGCTTTGCTTAAAAACAACAAAGGAATCATGTGGCCATCCCCAAAAGTTATCAAAGAATCTGCAGTACCAATATATTGGGGATGGAGGTGGTACTATCTCCTTGACTGTATCACCCGAAAAGCCATGGTTGCCATGGAGATGTGTCATCTCCCCAGCGCTAGAAGAATTGAATGCCTTTCATTCAGGGCAAGCCAATGAAAGCTCATCAGCCCAAAGGGTATACAGACTCTCAGGTGAAGGAAAGACCATAACATCCTTTCCAGAAAATTCCACGTTCCACCTCTGAAGCAAAGCAGAGCAATCACAGTTTGGGACTTCCCTACCTGGTGGACTATCTCCCCTTTAGGACAACAGCCCGCATCACTCGCTCCTCTCTGACGGCACAACTCCAGGTGCCGATCCCAAGGAAGGCCATGACTAGGAGGAGAGCCTTCTTGGCGGTGGCACCAATGTTGCAGAACTCTCTTCCAGTGGAGCTGGAGCAGGCACCATCCCTCCCTACGTTTAAAAAATAGTTGAAAACATTTCTTTTTAAAGAGGCTTTTGGGGATGTTTTATCAATGGCCGATCGTTAGGGATTTCATTCAGTCTTTCTACGCCTCAAATAGGGTTTTCCTTTCGGGTTTCTTGTTTTTGATGTACGTATATGAAAAAAATTAAAATTTGTGTCTGTTTTTATTGTTGAGTTTTATGCCACCCAGAGCAGAAAAGTTTTTTCCTAGTGGGGCAGGTTATAAGTATAAAAATAAACAAATATACTGCCCCATAGCACTTTGTTCACTCTCTGGGCAGTTCACAAGTTAATTAGCATTTTGCCCCCAACATGCTGGGTACCCATTTTACCAACCTTGGAAGAATAGAAGGCTGAGTCAACCTTGAACCTTGGTCAGGATTGAACTTTTGGTTGCAGTACAGTAAAACCTTGCATAAAGAGCACCTCACTTAGAGACTAACTTGCTTAAAGAGCAGAATTTTCTCTGAATGGTCACCTCACTTAACAACTAAAACCAACCAAAAACTCGCTTAACAACTAAGTTGGGGCTCACAATCTCCCCCGCCAGAAGTCACACTTGGTCACTTTCAATGGTGTTTCGCTTAAAGAGCAATCCCATGGAACGCATTATGCTCTTTAAGTGAGATACTTCTGTACAGCAGTTTAACCACTGTGCCGTTAGGGCTCCTAGCTAAACGGGGAGAAGTTGGATCTGAGATCCTTATAAAGCCACCGCCAGCCACAGCCAAAAGCAACAGTTAGCAGGACCCATTATTTGGCTTGGCGTACAGCAAATTTCTATTGTTGGCAACTGCTGGCAGGCCATCCTTTATAAAACCCACATCCCCTCACTGTGTGATGATGATTAGTGAGGCAACTTCCTGAGCAGTAGTCTGGGACTTCCAGGAGGATGGGTGTGTATCAGTGGTGGGCATCAGCAGGTTCACACCAGTTTGCCAGAACCAGTAGCAGAAATTCTGACTGGCCACGTCCATCCAAATTTTGAAATAAAGTAGTACTAATTTGGGTGCAATGCAGGGCTTTCCCCCTGGCCATGCCCACCATACCACGCCCACAGTGTGGTAGTAAAAAATTTTTTTGAGCCCACCACTGGTGTGTATCCAGAGGGACCAGTCCCTCTAAGGGTGTAGCAACAGAAGCCCCCTACATTACAAGGCTTTCTGTGGAGAACTGGTATGATGTCTGTGAATTAGCTGATTACAGGAGAAAGGCATATTTGCTTCCTGAATCTTTGCTTGCATATTTGTAAACAAAGCACATACAATGACACCACCCTGCTCACCACCCCGCCCCTCAAGTATCCTCTGTTCTGTCATCCAAAGGAAACTAAATTCTGTGACATTGACCATTATTTCGACATGTGGGGCACACGTGTTTATTAAAAGAAAAACAAGAAACGGCAGAAGAGGAATTTGAAATCTTTCAGGAATTAAAATTGTAGACCAGGAAGTAGCGAGTATCTTTTTTCCTCATTTCTTGCTATGATAGTTCAGTGCCCTAAATTTTCCTGTTAAATTTTATTCCCCCTCCTTCAACTCTAGTTTTTATGTTCCTTTCCTCCCCTTCCTTGCACAGTTCAGGCACAGATTGTTCTGAAGTCTACTTCAGCAGCTGCATTTTATTCCTGTGCTTATTCCTGTGCTTCAGGAAGTGAAGCTGTTGGCAAAGCAATGTTGGGAACAGTCAACAAGAGACTTTGCCTGATTCAAAAGCTACACAGCTTGTCTGTCCCCTGTTCTCTCCCCATCCAACCCCCCACTATACCTCAGCAACTCTATTGTAAGCCTCCCTGTTCCACCTATAAGAAATCCATCTGTAAGGGACATATTGTCTTCTCATCCAGGCCTCTTTTCTCAGTAGCCGCTGTTCATTGTTAGCTGGAATGCCTTTTAAGCACAAGAATACAAGAGATTTGGCTTTTGAACATTGGCATGCTGCTTGATCTGACTTCTTTGTTCTTCAGGCTCCCCTCACTATTCTGGTAATCAAGGACACAGATTTTCTGCAAAGGGGCTCCTTGGGATCTCTGTTTATGCCTCTCCCCCTCAATCATTGCCTATATTCATGATGGTGAACCTTGGCAGTCCAGCTGTTTTTGGATTTCAGTTCCCAGAAGCCCAAGTCTCTGTGAATCCACATGAATGGGTTTACTGCATATACGTGCAGTAAACCAATTTGTATGGATTCACAAGGACTTGGGCTTCTGGGAACTGAAGTCCAAGAACAGCTGGACTGCCAAGGTTCACCCGTCACTGGCCTATATGATGGCTGGAGCTTCAAAGGTGAATGTAGAACAGGGGTGCCCAAACTTTTTTGCCTGTGGGCCAGTCATGTGATTCAGGGGGTTGGTCACTACAGCCTGTGGGCCAGATCCAGCCCCTGATGCCAATTCATCTAGCCTACAATGCCCTTGTAGCTTCCGGAAGTGGAAGTAAAATGCGCTCATATGGGCGCGTTTTACTTCCACTTATGGTAGTGATGAGGGCATTGTGAGCCAGATGAACTGGCATTGGGGGCTGGATCTGGCCCACTGGTCATAGTTTGGGCATTCCTGATGTAGACCATCAACCAACAGCTTATACCCTTACCACTTCTGAAACTTTGAAAACAAAGTTTTGACCTTGTGATAACAAGAGACCTTGACCTTGATGCTAAATGATGGTGCCAAACTTGTCTTACAGGAGGGGGTTGAGTTAAAAACAGAAAAGGTTTGCATCCAGGGACCCCAAGAGAGGGTTTGGAAAGTTAAAGCCACTTAGTGGGCATTATGTTTGGCAAACAGAAGAGCAGGACTGAAATTGTACCAAAATACTAAGTAGGCAGTAAAAACAAAACTCTTGGAAATGCTGTTCAATGAAGCTTTTCAATTAGTTTGGTGTTTGATCAAGGTTGCTTTGCCACATATCCTCTGAGAGTTTTTATCTTCTGCTTTCTCTACTTTCCTGAGTAAGCACAAAAAGTATAGCAAACAAAAACAAGCAGGTAAGCAAAGGATGGCTTCTGCCATTGGAAGAATCTGTTTTGGAGGCTGGGTTTCAGCTAATGGGAGCAAGCGGATGTCTATGAGAATATGCTTGTGTTTTTCCCCAGAGGCAGGAAAACCTTTCCAAAGTTACTCAGAGCTTGTGCAGAAGACCCTGACTTCAGCCATGGTGAAGGGAGGGAGGAGGAAATTTTGTCCCAGGCGCAGGGCTGCTTTGTGAGCATCAGCAGGATAGGGACAATAAGCATAAAACCACAGGGTGCCATCTGGGAAGAGGAGGAGGAAGATGTGAATGGAACATTATTTTGAAGAGGTCATTTCCTGTTGCTTCAGGGGGAAAGGAAAGAGAAGAGAATCTCCTGGGAATCAAGTCTCTATTACACAAACTAGAGGGCTGCTTTCACTTCTCTCCTGGCCAACATGGGAATTCCAAAGTGTACATTAAGGTACACACCACGTAAAAATGACTCCATGTGCATTTGCAGACAACTGGCTCTCCATTTCTGGAAGTAACAGAGGGTTCCTCTTCACACATTCTATTTTAGTGTACACATAAGAACTGAAACAGTGGGTGAGAAAAAACGGACATTTTCACACATATGGATCATCAAGAAGAAGAAAAACTGACCAAAGTTTCCAGATGCCAACCTGGATGGCATTGCCCTGCATCATGTGAAAATTCCCACTGGGGATCCTTGGTGTGAGGTGATATACTTGTTTGTGGCATTTCTGCCTACTCAGCTAATGGTACCAAGGGGATTTTGTAAATAAATCTAGAACTGGAACTGGTCCTGCTCCTTATTCCATAGAAGAATTATGTAGAGGAATACTAGAGTATCAGGTACCATTTACACAAGCGTCAAAGCAACAAACAGCAGAACAACAACTGCACAGCCATTCATGACATGCTTCATGGTGAGTTAATGTTGAGGGCCTTTCTTGGTTCTGGACAAATCCTGGAGTGACCTCTTTCACATGCCCATAATTCAGCAGGTAGCCCCAGCTTGGTCACTAGAAACTCATAGCACTATCCACAGGGCAAAAAAGACTGGTCTGGGTGTACTTTTGGCTGTTGTTACTTTAATGATCTCGGAGGAGATGCTGCTGCAGACAGAGTTTTATAATTCTTGATACAAAAGGCAGAACCCTTAATATCTCTTCTGTCCTCTAGTTGTTCACACACATGCTCAGATAGAGAGCCGACATCATTTCTGACCAAGAGGAACTCTTTGTTTGCATTTTTCAGGCTCAACGCTCTCTAGAGATGGGCCTAGCAAGTCACTGTAATAGCCATTGCATGTATTGGTATAGATGCACCTCGTGTGATAATTGCCTCCATTACAGGCACACATTCTTTGATTTCTTACCTCCCAACCTTGTTTGTCTTCGGCTAATCAGCACACCTGATTCTCTCTGCCTCTCTCCCTTCTGTGCCCCCTGACACCCCAATCCCACCCCATCTCCCACACACAGTGGCTGCTGCTGCTTTCTTCCTCGAACGTGCTCTAAACTGACCACACTCTCCTTGTAGCTGCACAGCTTGTCGGCATTCTCAGATATATCCCCCCCCCCCATGTTGACCCCAACAACCTCTCTTCACGGAGAACTGCCACGTTCAGCCTGTTCTAAACATATTCCATCTGCGCTCTCCCTCCAGAATTCCTAAATCTGATAACCAGGGGGTGTGCTTTTCTTTCCTTCTTTCTTTGAACAGAGAAGGGTTGACCTTTGCTGGTGGAGTGAAGGCTGTTCAGAAGAGGGGGGGTTGTTGGCTTCAGTGAGAACCACTGTTGTTTTGCAAACCTGGTGTAGAGGAGGAAGGTTTGCTGCAGTTACCCATCGGGTCCGTTTTTTTCTCTGTCTTCTTACCTACATCCAGCTCCCTCCTCTTGCAACCTGAAAAAATGCCAGGACTTGGTGGTGGGTTGGGGAGAAAAAGGCACGCACAAAAGGAATGTCCTGAATTATTTAGTAACGATAGGATGGCTCTCACTGTTCATGGCCACCGGCTTCCCTGCCTCATGCCTGGCAACTTCAGTCTGAAAGGGCAAGCAGGCACTATTTGTCTTAGGGAGGTGCTTCAGCTCTGCTCGGTGGCTGCATAAAATGTGCAAATGCTTCTGCAAATGCTTTTGCATATCTGAGAGCCTTTTCTTATCCAAAAGGATGCCCCCTCTTCTTAGAATTGGGAGCCTCTTTTTTTTTTTCCAACCAAGCCGCCCTGTCCTACATTTTACGACATGACACTTTCCTAGCATACAATCACGGCAAACGCAATTAATTCCTATACTATGTTTGAATTTGAATTAATTCTGGGTTGTTTATTAACTGCTTATTTAGGGACTGTGGTGACTTAGTGGCTTAGACACTGACCTTGATGACTGGAAGGTTGGCAGCTCAGCAGTTCGAGACCAGATTGCTGCATGATGGAGTGGGCTCCTGTCTCTGTCCCAGCTCCTGCCAGCCTAGCAGTTCAAAAGTGAGAAATTGCAAGTAGTTAAATAGGTATCGCTTTGGTGGGAAGGTAAAAAGCATTCCGTGTACTCTGGTGTCTACCGCATGCCTGCCACATGTCCACAGAAACATCTGCAGAAGCAGTCAGCGCTGGCTCTTCAGCTATAAAACAGAGATGAGCACTGAACCCTAGAGTTGGATACCACTGGCTTTTGAGCAAGGGCAACCTTTACCTTTAAAATGCTGATGTTCTCAATTACAATATAAAATTATTATTATGTGACAACTGTTGTATCATATTGATTGCCTCTATTCTACTTTTGTAGCCAACAGATGTTCCAGATAGCAATACAGTGTGTAAAAACCACCTATAAGTGGACCCTATAACTAAACATTGTCACCAATAGCCATCTTGAAATGTGTTCTGCTTTGCAGAAAGCTGTTCCTTCCAAGATTCAGCTGGAATATGGTCAAGTGCATTCACTATAAGAACAGATGAGGAATCCCATTCCAAATGAAATAAAATACACTTTAAAATTATATCACCACTCTGGCTTAGCTCTAGACCACCTTTAAAAGCCAGGGCCCAGGTCATGCTCCCTCAGACAGCTTCGGGGACCAAACGGCCATTTTGCCCTCCCTCCACCACAAGGCACTTCCTGGTGTGTTGAAGGCGCTGGGGGGGGATGTCAAAATTTTTACTACCTGCAGTGGTGGGATGTCAAAATTTTTACTACCCCACTGTGATGTCATCACAGTGTGGGTGGAGCTAACATCATGACATCATTATGTCATGGGCGGGGCCAAAGAAAAAATACAAAATAATAAAAAAAAGCACACACACTCCTCAACCCACCACCCATCCACAACACAAACCTGTAAATAAATAAAATAAATAAATAAAATAAAAAATACATTAAAATACACCCACCCACCCCAAACACAAATCAACCAGAGCTTTTAAACCAGAGCTTAAAGCTTATTTTGGCTAATCTTCCTCACACTCGGTCAGATGGAAGGAACTACAGAATGAACTCACCACAAGATGGCTTCATTTTGGCACTTTTCAACAGTTAAAGAAGTTAGGTACTAAGTCTTTGCCTAACCAGTTCTCTAGGATAATATGCCTTAATGTAAAACAGCTGTACCTCCTTAAGGGTTCTCCAATTGGAACAGCAATTGGAACAGCACAGGTGTAGCTGATTGATGAGGTAACTCCAAGACTTTGCTTAAAACCCCCAAGCCAGGCCACCAGGCCTTTTTAGGAACTGTGGTAGTACATCAATAAAGGTAAAGGTATTAAATACACATTAAAATACACACAGACACACCACATCCAAAGGTGAGTCACTTACCCTGGGGACCAGGCTATAGGGAGCTTCAGGCTAGCAGCTTCTCTTCCTCCTCCCTGCTACGGAGGACAGCAAGGAGGCTGTGCATATGTGCCAAGCACTTTAGGCGTGCATGCACACCAAGTGCTTGGTGCGCATGCGCAGTGGGGGAATCAGTGAAAAAGTAAGCCTCAAAGGTGGTTTTCCCCCCAAAAAAGCTGCTACCAGTTCTCTGCGACACTGGGAAAAGTTACTACCAGTTCTGGCGAACTCGTGAGAACCTGTTACATCCCATCACTGCACACCTGGCCATGAGCCACACGTTGAGAACCCCTGCTCTAGACAAAGCATAAATGTTTCCCAAGAATTCTAAATTATGCTTATATTTAAATACAAGACGGAGAAGGAAATTTTGAAGGAGGAAGGATAGTTGTGTGTGTGTTTAGACAGTTTCTCCCTCCTTTCTTTCATCTTTTCTTTAACTGTTGATGCTGTTATTGTGTGTTGTCAGACCTGCCTACAAACAAGGCAGTTTAAAAAAAAGGTTAGAGAAATGTTTCAAAAAACACTTCCAGTTTGCTTCCCATGCATGGAGTGGCAAATTTGGAACAACCACCCTTAAATTACATGCTTCCTTCTTTTTCAAAATCCTTAAATTTAACACATTCTCTCTTGGTTGATAGTGAGACAGCAGAGCTAGACATCTCTTTTCCTGGGTTTGTTTTTTATCTAAGAAAGGCACTTACAGTCATCAAAAGGATCTTCCTCACCAAAAGAGAAAAACAAAAGAGGACACCAATTTACATAAATCCTTCTTTCTCCTCCCCCTCGGGTGCCATGAAGGTTGTCCTGGAACAATATAATGAAGTAATCTTCCATTCTCCTTACTGTCCCAGTGTGACACTGGTACCACTGATCCAGTTCCACAAGTCATTTTCTGGTCCTGAGCCCTTTTGGCATGCAAAGTCCTCCTCGGCCCCAGGCTGATGTATTGATGAAGCTGTTGCCCTCCACCAAGATGGATTCAAGTGGGATTTAATCCATTTGGGGACCACCACCCTCCCCTGTGGTCTTGGTCACCCAAGGGCATTAGTCCTCAGGGTTGTCAGGTTAGCTAACCACCGCCTGAGTCACTGGCAGTATGGTCTACTCCAGGCGGTCTCAACCTCTGGCCCACAGGCCTAATTGGGCCTGTGCATATCATTATTCCCACTTGTGGTGAGAACCTTGGCACCTCTAGGACCACCCCCACTGCCTGACAGTGCAATACATCACTTACAGCAGCAGCAGCGATGGCCACGCTTTGTCCCTGCTGTTCTGAACAGGATACGCTGGTACCCCGGGCAGCAGAAGCCTTTGCCGAGGTGAATCACTGTGTTTTTAAAAGATGTTTGCTGCTTTCTTGCTCTGTAATCCACACCACCGAAAGAAGATACAAAGCAAGGAAGCAGCAAAAAAAAAAAATTTAAAACACAGCAATCCACCTCAGCAAAGGCTTCTGATGCTGGGTACCAGCGTAGCCTGGTCAGAACAGCAGGGAGAAACCAGTACCACCGCCACTGCCGCCACCGGCACTGCCACCACTGCAGCAGATGGTGTCAAAACGGTAAGCACTGAGAGCAACCCGCCCCTGCACCTGCGTGTTGGGGGTGGGATCAGCCCAATCTGAAAAAAGGTTGAAAATGCCTGGTCTACTCTGTTACCATAGTACAAGGGTAGCCAAGCTTGGTGCTCCAGGTGTTCTTGAACACCATTTCCCAGAAGCCCAAGTCAGCATACCTGCTGATCTGGGCTTCTGGGAATTGAAGTTCAAGTATACCTGGGACACCAAGTTTGGCCACTCCTGCTATAGCAGGATAACCTGGCAAGACAGAGGCATAAAGCCTATATCCTACTTTTGTTGTTGTTGTCTGCTATCAAATTGTCCCCAACCTATGGTGACCCTAGGAATGAGAGATCTCCAAAATATCCTATTCTCAGTCATCTAAGTGTAGATAGGCAACTTTGATGTCCCCAGTCATCCTCCTCGTAGTTCTTTTTAATTGGTTAGCACTTTAAATAGAAGACACCAGCAAAAAGAGAACTGTTCCCTTGCAGTCCTTCAAACAGAGAATTGCCATCTCTAAATGTGATTAG
Source organism: Furcifer pardalis (assembly GCA_030440675.1). Classification (NCBI taxonomy): domain Eukaryota; kingdom Metazoa; phylum Chordata; class Lepidosauria; order Squamata; family Chamaeleonidae; genus Furcifer; species Furcifer pardalis. The sequence goes on along the minus strand of CP126891.1, from coordinate 147,062,850 downwards.
TCTGCCCGCCCTAGGTTGCGCCTCCGCAGTTTCATAATCTTCTTGTGAAGTCTTGTTTGTGTGGAGATGTTTGGTGAAAATGCTGTCTAGCACTCTGTGAACTCTTGCCTTGATTCCTCCTTGGCACAGGATTTTGAGTTTGCCTTCCAGGCTGATGACATCCTTCATATTGTGGAAACTCTTGCTCTTCTCTTGGTTCTGCCCAATAACTAGGGAGATGGCCTATGATTTCATACCATCCGCCTTGTGGACCCCCCCTCCCCCCGGCATTACTTCATTCTGCACAAACTGACTGGTTTAATGGCAAACTAGCCCTTATTCAGCCATTCTGGAAGCATCGACTGCCCCCATGAACTGCTCTCACCCCCACCATTTTACAGGGGAACTGTTGCTACTTGAGGCTTCCAAGAATAGTGATCTATCTCATTTTACTGAAAATATTTTTGGCAGGAGGAGTACAGGGCTGATACAATTGCTTTTGGGTCACATTAAGCCCACACTTTGCATGACACCCACCCTGGTTCTACAGGTCATTTTGAAGTGTATCTGGCTGAATGTCCACTATATATCTGGGGTCTCAGATAGCATAGGTGGCCAGATGGTATAGAGTAGTGTCACCCAACCTTTGCTTCTTGGACTTCAATTCCCAGAAGCCTAAGTCAATTCCCCAAAGCACTGATCAGCCAATGCACTGCCTTAGGCTTCTAGAAATTCCCCTGTGAGGCGCGGGTTCCACATTGGGAACCTACTGGTATAGAGCAGTGTTTCCAAAATGCTGTTGTTTGGACTTCAATTCCCAGAAGCTTAAGTCAATTCCCCAAAGCACTGATCAGGCAATATATTGGCTTAGGCTTCTGGGAACTGAAGTCCAAACATCAGCATTTGGGAACCCACTGGTATAGAGGATGGTAATAGTGTTTATCTGAATGTGGTTATCATCTCCTTTTAGACTTTCCTGCTTAAGACCCAATCCTTGGGTGGAGAGGGGTTGGGCTGACATGTACAACCTTATAACTCTTCTATGAATTCATTCTCAAAATAAGTTGAATATAGCTATTTGCCACTTACTGAGTTTGATGCAATTATAATCCCTCCATCACCACCAAGACAGCATTTCCATTCTCCATTGCTTTGTAATGCAGAACCTTGCTAAGGCGGGCAAATGCCTGTAACACTTGCACCCAATGAGTTGATCCTTCAGATAAACGTTTTTTCTTCCATCCCAAGCTTGTGGTAGTGTCAGGAGTTTTTCTCTCTAACCCCACTTGTCTCTATAACCTTGTAAACATGCTCCCGCAGGCTGGGAAACTCTCTTGAAAACACTTTAGGATGCCTGAGGAGGATTTGCCACTGGGCAAAGTTCATATAGCTCTTCTGCAATCTTTTTTAATCCTTCTCTGAAGTTCTTCTAGATTCTATGCTATCTTTTTTCTACATCATAAATTCTCTAATGGTGTTTCTTTTCAGCAAGCTTGAGCCATTTCTAGTTTCTTCATATACTATTTATTATTATTATTATTATTATTATTATTATTATTATTATTATTATTATTATTATTATTATTATTATTATTATTATTATTATTATTATTATTACTACTACTACTACTACTACTACTACTACTACTACTACTACTACGCCGACGCCGACGCCGCCGATGATGCCGACGCCGACGATGGGGGGGGGAGAGACATCTAGTTACTGAAGGCAGACTGTCCTTCCTTCTAATAGCTTCATTTGCTCATGCAGGTGACCTTTTAAACTTTGAACTACCTCCCTTTACTTGTAGTTATACATTCTAAGTATAATAATAATTTTGTGTAGGAAATTATTCTGGGTTGAAAAGATTTTTGCTGGAGAAACTCTGAATGAGGCTCCTTTCATGTCCCCAAGATCTTTTCCAACCTAAGTGGTCCCTGTTTATCAACTTGCAATGTCTTGCTTTCGAACCTCTAGGCTGGCAGGAGCTGGGACAGAAACGGGCACTCAAGCCATCATGCAGCACCCGGGTCTCGAACGGCCGACTTGCCAGCCTTCCAGCTAACAAGGCGAGCTTCTTAACCACTCAACCACCTCAGCTCCTACATTCTATTACAGTATTGTAGTTTTAAGCATTTTGAAAAGATTTGCCCTACTTGGCTTTGCTTTTCACCTCCCCATTTACCTATTACCAATTATTAAAAAGAGAAGTTTCCTTTTCTGAAGCCAAATATGACTGTCTCAGAGTTTCTTGACATTTCCTCACTTACATATAAATTATCTTTGATAGCACAGTGATTACTGTTTCTAACTGGCTCAACTGTACTCACATTTGATGGTATCTCTCTCCCCAAAGGTTGGGTTTCATCATGGCTGTTCTGGCTATGAACTTTGATTCCCTCCTGTAATTTCCCACTGTATCGCCTGTGAAAAAACAAGCTTCTGTAGCCTTAAGCAATCTGCATCGTTCCAAAAGAAGGGAATGGTAGACTTGATGCCACATTGTTGTTGTTGTTGTTGTTGTTGTTGTTGTTGTTGTTGTTGTTGTTGTTGTTGTTGTTGTTGTTGTTGTTGTTGTTGTTGTTGTTGTTGTTGTTGTTGTTGTTCCTCTTCTTCTTCTTCTGACTTTGGATGCAACAGCTCTAAACAATGACGAACTGTTCCATCTTAACCATACTTTCAATATGTTTTTCTTCTTCCTACTCCTCTTTTCCTATTAGTTTTACTTTGAATGATCAGTTGTAACAGTCTGAAGTAGTTTCACAAGACATTACCAACATAATCCAGCTTTCAGCTTGTTTAATAGTTTTAAATCTTTATACATTTGATTTAATATTTTTTGCCAGTCAACCACTTGAGCCAAGAAATCATAGCATCCTGCAAAAAAAAAAAAAAACATTCCAACTGCTTTAATCTTTTTAATAGTTGCTGTTATTATTTCATCAAGTTGCTTTTGAAATATGACAACCTTACAACTATGTGACCTCCAAAAAGTCCTATAGCCTTACTTAGCTCTTGTAGACTTAAGGCTATGATTTCCTTTATTGAACTGGCTCATCTCTTATTGAATATTTCTCTTTTCTCTTTGCTTTCAACATTTATTAGCATTATTGTCTTTTCTATTAAGTTTTGTCTTCTCGTGTTGTATACAAAGGATAACAGTCTTAGTTTAGTTGTGTTTGCTTCTAGGGAGAGTTTAGCTTGGTTTGATTTAAAACCCACCTATTCTAAAGTAATGTGTGTTAACATGACCACAATTCCATAAAATACAGTAGAATGGTGAATATATAATGCTATACAATGTGCATTCTCAAAGCCAATGACTATGTTTTCATTGCATATTACATTTTTCATTATAAGACAATTGCTTCAGACCATCTTTAATCAGAATTATATTACATGGTTAATCCCACTATTAATTTAACTAGATTGCAAACCACACATGTTTGTCGATGTACACCACACTTCCATTTCGGTTCTTTAACTGCATTTCTTCAGCTGTTTGCTTTTTACTAATTACTATGAGCTTGGCTTTCTTAACATTCTTGTTTAAATTGTGTCTGCCATTTATGTCATTGACTTCACAGAGTAACCTTTGCAGACCATCTATATCAGAAGTTGCCAACCTTTTTCAGTCAGGGGCCAGGTCATGTTCCCTCAGACAGCTGAGGGGGCCAGACTGGTGGTCCCCCCACCATTTATGGCCATCATAAACACATTTGCAACAGTCACTGACTCATTTATGGCTGTTGTAAATGAGTCCACAGCCATCCAGCCGTGGTGGCTGGAGCAAGGGGCGGGGGCTACATTATTTGGCACCATAGGCTAGCCATAGGTTGCCACTGGACTGCTAAAATGAAGCCACTTTTTTCACTTTGTTGTTGCCCAAAGGCAAGTCCTCATTGGTGCTTGTCTCTTGAAGAATTAGGACAGTATTACAACATCAACCATTTGAAGCATAATCCAACCAAGACTCAAGTATGTGCTTTCCACCTTCGAAACTGAGAAGCAAGAGTTAAGTTGAATATTGCGTGGCAAAGGAATCGATTACAGTACTGTTCAACACCAAAATACCTTGATGTGACGCTCAATCAGACACTCTCTATTAAGCAGCACTGCCTGAATACCAAAGCCAAAGTTAGTACAAGGAACAACATCATCAGGAAACTCACAAACTATAAATAGGGAACTCAACCGTCCACACTGCACACATCAGCTTTGGCCTTGAGCGTCTCTGCAGCAGAATATGCTGCTCCAGTGTGGGACACATCCACACATGCAAAAGAAGTTGATATTGCTGTTAATGAAACCATGCAGATAGTGACAGGATGCCTTAAACCTACACCAGTTGAGAAGATATACCCCCTTGTTGGTATTGCTCCACCTAAGATCAGGAGAGAAGTAGCACCAGCTGCTGAGAGAACTAAGCAAGGGAATGACCCTCGACATCCTCTGAATGGATATGAGCCTCAAGTCCACCAGCTCAGATCCAGGAAGAGCATTGTGGCAGGAACAAACATTATTGAGGGTACACAAGAGCAAAACCAAATTAGAAATGGAGGAAGGAGCTCATTGGGAAAGGAACATCATTAAAGGTGGATATAACTGAAGATCTAAATTTCCCTTACGTCACCTGGAGGACCTTGAATAGGCTGAGGGTTGGAGTCCCTAAATGCAAGACCAACATGCTCAAGCAGGGACTGCTGGTGGACAACAACACACGGTGTGAATGTGGAGAGACACAGAGTCCGGACCATTTGCAGGTCTGCTGATTGCTGCCAGAGACTATTGCCATGATGATAGCCAATATCCAGAATGGATATGGCACCTGAAGAAGAACTACTTTATGGTGCTGTGTGCCATTATGGCCCAAATTAAATACATTATGCCTCTGTGTGTAATTGATTTCATCTGTTGTAAGGATCTAAATATTCACTCTTTATATTTCTTTTATTGCATTGTGGATTTTCCTGTCTTCTGCATACTTTGAATATTCCAGATTCCTAACCTGACTTTCCACCTGGAGATGCTTAGCATCATCTGACTATCTAAACATTGCTGGGGCCTGAGGCCCTTTTTATGTTCCTGTGTAGCCAAGACTAACATATCTGAGAGATAGAAGTTGGGCAGGGACATTTCTTACCATCTTCATCTCAATGCAACAGCTGATTGTAGTATCCTGAGGAGGTCTCTTTTGCAGGGAAAAACTTGTTTACAAGTATCCTGTAAATAAGATCTTCCTCCGGAAGAGGACCTATGACTAAATGCCTTGTAGATAACGCCATGGAGGGGCTCTGGGAGGTCAGGCTTAGAGTCTTTAGTTTGGAGCAAGAAAGCCTGCTGGAAGTCATTTTGAATCTGGCCCAACTACCTGAGATTCCTGCTATGCTTGATCTTCAGCTGCCTTGTGGCTTTGACTTTGGAGTGAATTCTACACAGATATTTGCTGGCTAATGGCACCTTGCTGGACCAGACCTTGAACTGCTTTGTGACTTGGTTTTTAGATTATTCTTGCCAGGAACATCTGCCCTTCAGCATAGACCTTGTAACTCAGGGATTCTCAACCTACGGCCAGCAGGCCAGGTTGTGGCCCACACCACTATTTCATGTGGCCCACCACCACCACCTCTACCACACCAGGAAGTGCCATGTGGTGTGGGAAGGGCAAAATGGCCACCAGGCCCCTGAAGCTGTCTGAGGGAGCGTGACCCGGCCCCCATCTTAAAAAGGTTGAGAACTCTGGTTGTAACTGCTTGGCCCCTACTTAGCCTGAAGCAGGACATGAGACCAAAGCAGGAGACCCTTCCAAACTATGAAATTTTTGTGACCCTAACACTGTCTTAATAGGTCTCCTGGATTTGAACGCAAGCTGCATCTGCCATAGAAACTAAACACTTCTGAGGAATGGCCTGTTTTTTACCCTTCAAGCAAAGGATTTTGCTGGGTCACAGCTTTTCTAATACAAATATGTTACGTCGCTAAGATGCTAACTGGGAGCAGAAGATCAGCAGTTCGATTCCCGAGTACTGCAGGACGGAATGAGGTCCCGTCTTTGTCCCACCTCCTGCCAACCTAGCAGTTCGAAAGCAAGAAATTGCAAGTAGATAAATAGGGACCACTTCGGTGGGAAGGTAACAGCATTCCATGCGCTCTGTTGTCTAGTCATGCCTGCCACATGACCATGGAAACGTCTGCAGAAGCAGACAGTGCCGGCTCTTCAGCTTTGAAACATAGATGAGCACTGACCCCTAGAGTCGGATACGAATGGCTTTCAAGCAAGGGAAACCTTTACCTTTACTAAGATTATGAACATGCAATTAGAATTCACCTAATTATTACCTGCATGCAGGATAAAGAGTGGCTCAAAAAGAGAAACAGAACTTCTAGTTACGAACAAAATTAATATTCTATGATTCATTGATTTCTCTCCAGAAAGGTTATTCCAAATCCAGTTAGGGTCTAGAGATTTCACGGATCTGGAGAACTCAGTGAAACAATCCAAAACCACAAGGGCCACAATTTTTCAGTAAACTATATCAGTTGCCTAAAATCCAGTGTTACTGATATTTCTGTGGGAACTAAAAATTAACTTTTATTGAATATGAAATCCCACAATCCAGGCCCACTAATTTGCTCCTACCCAATTCTTGCCAGATCCTTCCTGCCAGATATCTAGTATTACAGAAACCTTGGATCCAGCCAGTTTTCTACACATTTTCTTTTTAATTTTCCAGCCTCTTTTTCAGTCTAGTGTTGATGGAATCCAAGGAGTAGCTTTAAACCTGCCTATGCATCTTTGAGTTTCCAGGGCACATAGACATGATAAATGAGTGTTTTGTGCTGCACCCTCTGTGAGAAGTGCCATTGTTTTCAGTGACTGGCTACACAAGCCTCCAAACTCTTTCTGAGGCCTTAGTCAGAAGGATAGTTTTAACATCTGCAGCTCCATTGTCGTTTGACTGTACTCATTCTTTTATACCAGGGGTGTCCAAACTACAGTATGAGGGCCGGATCCAGCCCCCGGGGCCAATTCATCCGGCCTGTGATGCCCTTGTCACTCCTGGGAGTGAGGAGGGCTTTGAGGGCTGGATGAATCCACCCTAAGGGACAGATATGGTCATGGTCACACATGCCTTAGTCACCTCCAGACTTGATTACTGTTATGCGCTCTATATGGGGCTGCCCTTGGTGACCATTCGGAGGCTACAGCTGGTCCAGAATGCGGCTGCACGAGTAGTGTTGGGATGCGGGCATTATGCCCATGCCTCACCACTGCTGAGGGAGCTGCACTAGCTCCCAGTTTGCCTCCGGGTGCAATTCAAGGTGCTGGTTATTACCTTTAAATCCCTACGTGGTAGTGGACCAGGATACTTAAGAGACCGCATCACCCCAAGAACATCTGTCCGTCCCACCAGAGAGGACCGGAGAGGCTCTCTGGTTGTGCCATCAGCCAGAGAGGCACACCTCTCTGGCACTAGAAGGAGGGCCTTCTCAGTGTCCTCTCCGGCCCTATGAAACCTCCTCCCAATAGAACTACGCCTGCAGACGGAGCTGCTGTCCTTCAGGAAAGGAGTGAAAACCTGGTTGGCAAGTCAGGTCTGGGGAATGGATGGATCAATTTCCCCAGCCGGCTGGATGGTTTGAGCAAATTTACCCCCAGTGCCTCCTAGCTGCAATGCCTAGTTTTTAATGTTAAGTTTTTAAGTTTCTTTTAAAACATTTAAAAGTTTTTTAAAAAATTTGAACTGGTTTTAAATTGTTGTCGATGCTGATGTGTTGTGAATCGCCCTGGGTCCCTTTGGGGAGGAGGGCGATAAACAAATTTAAATAAATAAATAAATAAATAAATAAATAAATAAATATGGCCCCTGGGCCGTAGTGACTTGCCCCCTGAACCACATGACCAGCCCATGGCCCCAAAAGTTTGGGCACCCTGATTTATACTGTACGCCCTATGTCTTACCAAATCAACCCATATAGGCTCATCCCTATTTCCAGACAGCATAGTGGAATAAGTAGAGCACAGGGATCGACCATTGTCCAACACAAGAATATATTCTTCTTGTTGTTATGCTGTATCCGATTCCAAATATTGGTGATCCTTATGGCAACCAGCCATGAAGATTGTTCTGAGAATATAATGCAGTGGCCTTTCATCTGCCCTTTGGATCACATCATGACCCCCATACCACAGATTCAGTTCTGAGAGTCACTTTCTGGTCCTGAGCCCATTTGACACTCAAGGTCCTAATCAGCCCTAGGCCAGTATTGATGAAGCTGCTACCCTCCATCAAGATGGATTCAAGTGGGTTCATGAGTCATGACAACAGAATCCTAATCTGTGCCTACCTTGCTCCAAATGACATGATGGGACTAATATTGATGTCCAATAGCTGGGGGGGGGGGGAGCTTGCCTTCGCTATATCCACCTCGGCTCGTCATACCATTTGGAGCAACAAATGAACAACTTCAATGAGCAATGTGCCTTGGTATCAACTGGGAATGAGAAGAGAAAGAAGTCAAGAATTTGAAGGCACCTTGGTTTTTTACATCTGCATGCATGCACCCACCCACTGATACACAAAGCCATCTTCTCTTGCATATTGTTTGCCTTAAGATTTACCCTCCTGCCTGGAACATTGCCATTCCCTGTGACTCGACCTGGCTCTCTTGTTGCATTGTCATGCTACCTGGATACCAATATCCCTGCGCCATCTGATCTGAACTGACTAACCGCGGAAGCCATATTTGCCACTGAATGGCTCTGGCCAAAGCACAAGCTCTTCCACTGGATCCGGCCCACTCCCCCCCTCCAAACTGCTGAGACAACAAGCAGTGATTTCCCAGACATTTTCAAGTGCCGCTGTTTCTCCACAGGAGTCTACAGGATGCATCCCTCCCACCTCCACCCCCTCCAAACCACATGCATCCCCATGGTTTTGATCGGGACCCTTTCACAGAGAAGGATAATGGCAAGGGGTGGGCCACAATTAGCAATATGCCCCCTCATCTCCTTCCCTGTCAGCATTTATCGCCATCCTTTCTACTTCACTGGGCACGTCTCACATCAGCAAGTCCAAAGATTTAATTGGGCTGGCAAACTAGTGTCAAGTATTTGTGGAGACTCCTGGGAAGGAGAATGGCCCATTGTTCTAGACTCCTTGATGGCCTTTGCCAATTTATGGATTGTTTTCTGCTTTTCGCCTTCTAAAAACCAACGGAGGGGGAGGAGTATAAAGATGGATGAGAAAAGAAACAATTCCTTAGACAATGTTTACACTATCCTAGGAGGAAGAACTGCAGAGGTTTTGCTTCTTTTGCTTCACATTTTCAAATGGGTGCCCAAAGGAATCTTTCTGGAACCAGTCTTGTGCCCATAATAAACAATGTAAATTAAACTACAGTCAAACCTTGCATAAAGAGCACCTCACTTGAAGAGTAACTCGCTTAAAGAGCAGAATTTTCTCTGAAGGTTTGCTTCGCTTTTCGCTTAACAAATAAAACCAACCAAAAACTCGCTTAAAAATAAATCGGGGTTCACAATCCCCCCCCACCAGAAGTCACAATTGGTCACTTACAATGGTGTTTTGCTTAAAGAGCAAACTTGCTTATAGAGCAATCCTGTGGAATGCATTATGCTCTTTAAGCAAGGTACAACTGTATATGCAGGTCACATTTTAATTTTCTTTGGAAGCTAAAAGGATGAAACTGAGGTGGTCATATTTTGGGCACATCCTAAGAAGGCAAGACTCACTGGAAAAGACAATACAGTAAAATCTTGCATAAAGAACATCTCACTTAAAGAGTAACTCACTTAAAGAGCAGCATTTTCTCTGAATGGTCACCTGGCTTAACAACTAAAACCAACCAAAAATGCGCTTAACAACTAAATCGGGGTTCGCAATCCCACACACACACCAGTAATCACAGTTGGTCACTTACAATGGTGCTTCACTTAAAGAGCAAACTCGCTTAAAGAGCAATCTCGTATGCTCCTTAAGCGAGGTACCACTATAACGCTAGAGATAACTTGAGGCAGCAGGAAAAGAGGAATGCCAAAGTTGAGGTAGATTGAATCCATAAAGGAAACTACAGCCTTGAGTTCATAAAAGCCAAGCAAGGCTGTTAAACATGCGAGATTTGGATGACCACCATCGATAGAGACATTGTTAAGTTGGAGGTGACTTGATAACACGGAGCAACAGCAGTAAACCTAAAGGCACGGATTATTTGCTTGTGGAATTGAGAATTATTTTTGGAGACTAGCCTGATGGAGGAACAGTAGCAAGAACAGTCACTACCAGTGGTGGGCTCCAAAAAAATTTACTACCACACTGTGGGCATGGTATGGTGGCTGTGGCCTGGAGAAAGCTCCCCACTGAACTCGAATTAGGACTACTTTATTTCAAAACTTGGATGGGTGGGGCCAGCCAGTATTTCTGCTACCAGTTCTGGTGAACTGGTGCGAACCTGCTGATGCCCACCACTGGTCACTATCCATCATGGGGAAAAAAATCACAACAGCTCCATTTGTCCAGGACATGTTGTGGAATGTGTAGGAATCAATGATAGATATGGCCAGCAAAATCTTGAACATCACCATATCAAGCCTAAAGAACAGCAGACCCTCTGTCTCAGAGAACAGACCTCTGGGAAACCATGATGGTTCATTTGCTGACCTGCCTTTAAGTTACAATACCATCTAAATTGAGCATGTGCAGACTCCATTTTTATATGGTCTCCTTAAAAGATTAAAGCTAGACTCCTTTTCAGCCTTCAGATTTATCTTCTATTAATAAAGTAAGTGTGCATTCTCAAGGGGATCTCGTGCCATTTATGACATCATTAAGCTGGTCTACATGGTCCTCAATGTGCCTTTTTTGTCATCCTCTACAAAAATAACCCCAACAACTGGCAGGTACCAGGAGATTCAAGAAAAACTGGCCAATGACCTACAAACTGAATGCTTTCTGGTCTCGCAGGGTAAAAGGAATTGGAATAACTGTATCAAGAGTCTGGAGAAACAAAATTTTGAGTGGACTTGAGGAAACAAAGGATTTCTTTCTTTCTTTCTTTCTTCTTTTTGTGTATGCTGGTAGACACAATTACTTGGAGATGCAGACCATGTCCAGGCAGGACATATAGGCTGCTCATTGGAGCTCTTGAAATATGTGTTACACTCCTAGTTACATTGTGGACACTGGAGAACCCCAACCACTCCCACAAGAACTCTTTTTGAACCCTCATTCAAGAGTTCTACTTTTTGGGGGGTGCTCACTTTTAGCCTGTTCACAGCAAATGAGGGGAAGAGATCTAGGAAGTGTTTTTTAAACATTCCAGAGATCATTATGTAAACGATGAATTAATTCCTTTAAGTAAAATAAAAATGTGTGTGTGTGCGTGCGCGTGCTCGCACGTGCGTGTCAGTTTTACCCTAGTTAGTTTCCTTGCCTATTGCTCCACAGAGATCAGCAAATAGGCAAAGAAAACTTTTTTACTTAAAGAAACTCATTCATTGCTTTAGCAATGATTCCTAAAATGTAAAAAACAAACAAACAAAACACCATATATTTTTCACTTCCCCTGGTCATCTGGGGAAGATCAAGGGAAGTGTTCAATTACAGTGGAACCCTGCTTTACGGAATTAATCCGTTCCACAGGGTTTTCCTTGTCATGAAAATTCCTTGTCGCAAAGCGCACTTTCCCATAGGAATGCATTGAAAACCAATTAATCTATTCTGGAGCTCAGAAAAAAGCCAAAAAAAAACCCCCCACCATATATTTTCTGTTCAAAACTCTTTCTACACTTTGGAATTTTTTTGCTGTGTTTTCACCACTTTATAAAGAGATTTGAACAGATAAAAGACTTTTTTCTGATCTCCAGAAGGGATTACATTAGTTTCAAAGCATTTTCAGCGCTTCTGACAGCGACTTCTAGTGGCCAGCTCTGGTAATATGCCTGACAATCGGCTGTAAGCTCTCCTCCACACCCGGAAGTGCCTAATTGCCACTTTTAAGTTGCTCGACTCCTTGACTGCCTGGGCAATTTCGGACTTCCTGGCTCTGGGGATGGAACAAGCCACCTCCGGAAGCTATGCACCGCCTGGGGAAAACTGTTCCATATCACGATATTTTATCGTAAGAAGAGGCATCATTTTCAATAGATTTCTTCTCATGTCATGAGTTTTTCATTGCACGAGGCATCCATAAAACAGGGTTCCACTGTATTCAGAGCCTCAGTTCCTGTTTTGATCAGAGGAGCCCACTAAGTGACACATTGCTCCTTCCACCAAACAGGTACTAACTAATGTGCTCCAGACTCTCCAGCTGATCAATCTGGACATGTTCACAGCAGTAACGTTGCGTGGATTTCAGCCACCAGGGGCTTAAGCCAAATTTGCCACACCCTGGTGGGCGCTGGTGCCTGCTCCTGCTAGGTTTTCTGGGAATTGTAGTCCAAGAACACCCATAGCCCAAAATGTGCCACCCAAGGCAAGCTGCCCCCTTTGCTGCCCCCCCCCACGCAACACCACTGGTTCATAGTATCCAGAAGCATTCTTTTCTTGGGCTAATGAAACCTAAGTGCCAAAAACACACTGTACTCTTGTGGGAGCTTACTCAAACAAAAGCTCTACTGATTCCAGTAGAACTTATTTACAGGTACTGTACAGTATATACAATACTGTAGCCTAAACTTTGCAATGATTTCTTCCAATGTAAATGTGGGTGTATTATGTGTTGTTTAAAAGCCAGGATATGCGGTTCTTTTTTAAAAAGCCTCTAGTAGATGAATGCACAATATTGTTTCTGTTTCCTCAGTTTAAAGGATTTATCTCTATATTTTGTTGCTTGGGGCAGAACAACAAGCAACAGCCTCCCCTCCCCCAGCCAATCAAAGCTAGACCAGTTATTTTCCTTCATGAGGCATGGAATACAACCACAGAGTAAAAATGCGTAGCAATGTGCTGCCCTTTCATGAGAAACAATGCCTGCTATCTAGAGTGGCTGCCTCATGCAAGTTGTTGGTTCTACTGGTCTTATCTGCATGTCCATCATTAAAAGAATAAGTTAGGCAGTAAATAAATACTGAACACTATGTCTGACCAGCCACAACAGACAGTAATTCAATCCTTCAAACACCTTCTTGTTGATGAATGTTAAATTTTTATTTCTACGTCCTGATTCAAAACGTCAGGAAATAGTCCAACATTACCTCACTAGATCATGCCCATGTTGACAGCAGGAAAAAGAACGCCAAACTTTACATAGTAAAAGCCAGCCTATCATCCAAACAGTAGCCCCCTTTTGTTGTTAGTTCAGAAAACTTTCAGTTCCTGTGTACAGAACAAAGAAGTGCATGCACTTGCTTTACCTTCTTGGTTCAGTACAAGTAAGGCTGTTCACATTCCACTACTGCCCAGGTTGTTTGAAAGTTGATTGTGCAGAAATATCAGATTGGAAGAATGTATATTTGGAGCAATTATATTTTATTAACTTTTAATTGTGGCGGTGCTACCTAATCTGTCTCCGCTGTGATTTTACACTTGTGCTGAATTGCATAGGAACTGAGGGTGCTGTTTTAAACTAGCAAAATGATTGGCCTTGGGCATTCCACATTTATAAACAAAATACTGAGTCCTGACTGACTCCACTAAGCCAATTACAGCAAACTTATAATAAGCCATTCTATCTGTCTTAGAGCTTCCTGAATAAGTTTCTGAGATGCTCTCCAGCTTTCCTTCCATTCATATGCACAAAACAGGAAGTTCACTGCAAAGGAGGGAAACTGTGATATCAGAAGGAAGCAGCCAGGATCAGGAGGAAGACAGAACAGCTCATATTTTGAGGGTTGCTGAAACTACACAACTGATGGAAGGAGGAGACTGCAGCAAGACATGTGATTTCCTGGGGGCACATGTGATTTACTAGAGAGCACTGTGAAGGAACTGATGTGTGTGGACATGTGGGAAGAGTCATGGGAAGATGGGGGGGCTGCAGAGTGTCTGAGTTGAGTTTGGGGGAAAATAGGATATACAGTACTGTACTGCAACTAGAATAAGAAACAAAGCAAGGGGTGTGTGTGTGTGTGTGTGTGTGTGTAATGACCAGCAGAGAGGACTGCAGGCAGAGCACTGCTTGGGGTGGTTATTTTTGAGCTGTCTTTTTTGATGTGGCAACAATCCTGCATGCACTAACACTGGGTATAAGTGGGAGGGGCCTTTTAGAACCTGCAGTGTTAATGCCTTCACAACTTTAGTCAAAGAGAAGATAGAAAAACAATGACAATCAGGGTGAGGCAAAGGGACAGTGATGGAGATGTTGAGACCGTTGAAATGGAAAAGGCACCAATGACAGAACATGATCCAGAGCCAGCTACCAGACACTCATCATGATTGTTACTGTGTTATTGATATACTGTGTGTGTGTGTATTTCTGATACTGTGATGATTATGATAATGTGGAATTTGTGACTGTTATGTTGTTGTTTTTTATAATCTGTAAACCACCTAGAGTCAGGTTCACCTGAGCAGGGCGGGGTATAAATTTGAAAGAACGAGAACGAGAACGAGAACGAGAACGAGAACGAGAACGAGAACGAGAACGAGAACGAGAACGAGAACGAGAACGAGAACGAGAACGAGAACGAGAACGAGAACGAGAACGAGAACGAGAACGAGAACGAGAACGAGAACGAAAACGAAAACGAAAACGAAAACGAAAACGAAAACGAAAACGAAAACGAAAACGAAAACGAGAACGAGAACGAGAACGAGAACGAGAACGAGAACGAGAACGAGAACAAAATGTGTACCACCTCCATACTTGACCTACCTCACAAAGTCCTCGCTGGTGAATCAGCCAGCAACCTGGGAGGAAACTGAAGAGTTGCCAGCAGTTGGAGCCACCAGATGGAGAGATGCTGCAAGAGAAGAGATAGAAGCATTACAGAAGAATAAGATGTGAAAGTCCTTGTTTGTACTGTATGTGGGAAACCATGGGATGGGTTGTCATCAGACAACATTGATCCCTCTACATTTTCTGTGCTATTGTTATTTTTTTTAACCTCATACCTGCTAACTAAGAAGAATTAGTATTTCTATGGACAAGTAGGGAATCAAACTCGGTTGTCCAGAGGCTTAGTCCATCATTCTGTTCACTATGTCACACTGGGTACCTTCTTAACCTGGAGCAGTTCACCTCCAAATTTACACCATTTGTGTTATGCCAATGTAACTAAGAAAGAGAATGGGGGCTGATGAAATTAATATTATACTGAATTTAATTTAATTTAATTTAATTTAAGCTATGCAGTTGATACCTTATTAATGGCAGAAAATGGCAATAACATGGAACATCCAGTAAAGAAGATTAAAGTAGAAAGTGGAAAAAAAATCAGAATTTTGGATGAATATTAGGAAGAGAAAAATAGAGACTAGACAACTTTAATGTAAACAATGAAGAAGCTGACACTGAAACTTGGAAGGGCAGCTATGAAGGAACTTGAAAAGACCCAAAAGTGTAAGGATGTGTCCCCAGACTCTAAAACCAGAAGCACCCAAACAGTGGTGTTCTCAATTGCTATGCATGGTTGTGTGAGCTTTATAGTGAAAAAGATGAATACATGAATAAGACTCATGACATACTGTATATATTTTCAGATGACCACTCAATGGATGGCAAAGATTAATCTGAACATGCCAATGTCCTCTGGACATGCTAAATACCTTCAAAAAACTTCAACAATATAGATCAACAGGTCAAATGTCAAATGTCAATTCAGGACAGATTCAGGGACATTCTTAGACCATACCAAAGAGGCTTACTGCCAATAGGTGTCTCTATGACAACATTCCTCATAACTTACTGTATGTCCATAACGATCTGTCCCTGGCCGCTCTTATCCTTGTTGGCCCAACATTTTTCTTGAGAACATCTTCCCATCTGTGAGGTGGGCTTCCCCTAGGTCTTTTGTGATCTCTCAAATACCAATTCATTATTCTGGTGCTCCATTTATTGTCACTTGTGCATGCAACAGAAAGCCATTAATTAATTGCAAGAACCAGTCAACAAAGACAAATATTGACCTTTCCTTGGCCTTTGTCAGCCTTACTGAAAGTTTAATTTTCCACCTTATGGCATCTTATGAGATGGCTAGATGGTATTGCTGACACAATGGGCACAGAGCTGGGCAGGTTGAGGAGGATGGTGGAGAATGGGGTGCCTGGCATGCAATGGTCCATGGGGTTGCAATGGGTCAGACTCGACTATGCGACTGAACAACAAACAAATTTGTAAAATTGGAAAGTGGAATAGCTTGACAAAAAGTTTCACAGAGACAGAGTTTTCCATTGCAAGTCCAATGCTCTTACTGGCACAGAAAGATCTCTTTCCATTCTTGGGGAGCACCTTTGGCAAGTTTCTGGGACATGAGCACTTTAACTCTTAGTTGTGAAGTAGAAAGTGTATGATGCAGTTTGACCATAAAATCCTATTGACCTTCTTTTTCACAAGAGGTTCTCAATGAGCTACTCCAAGAATTGCTGGATGGAGAGTGGAGCTCTTGGACTTTGCTTCTGAACATGTGTATCTTCCTAAAACCAACAATGTGATTGGTGATTACTAATCTGGTTTGCTTACATTTTAGCTGAACTGGAAGATGTAGAGCAGGAATTCTCAACCTTTTAAAGCTGGGGGCTGGGTCACTCTCTCTCAGACAGCTTCGGGGGCCAGATGGCCATTTTGCCTTTCCTTCGCCACATGGCACTTCCTGGTGTGGTGGAGGTGACAGGGGGCACATGAAATGGCGTTGTGAGCTGCATCCGGCCTGTGGGCCTCAGGTTGAGAATCTCTGATGTAGAGAAATCTATTAAGGGGAAAGAGTTCTCATTACACAGGCTACTGCATACTCAATGTGATTATTTCAGTTTTAGAATGAACATCTGTGAGGTACTAAATAAGTGGAAGGCCAAGATCTTAGAAAACTGACAGTAGTGTCAACATGGTATTCTCACCTGCAATAGATGAATGAGTTTCGAAATTGTATAATTGGTTGTATCATCAAATTTGCAGGAATATTTGACTTATTCATCCACTGAAAGAAATAATCCAAATGACTACTGAAGCAAGATTTTTTTATGGCTAATGACGGACAAACATGTTGAGGTGCTAATTAAAAACCACCTATATCTCTTTCATACCAACTGGATATTGCTTCTGTCTATGGAAAAATTTGGCCCTAACATAATGGCATCATTTGATTATAAAACCAGTGGGACAAAGAATTACTACAGTAATACTGGACTGTTGCATATAGAAGTTTTATCTTTTACACACATACCCACACAGTATGCCCGTGCCTCACCACTACTTCGGTAGCTGCACTGGTTGCCATTGTGCCTCTGGGTGCAATTCAAGGTGCTGGTAATGACCTTTAAAGCCCTATATGGTAGTGGGCCAGGGTACTTAAGAGACCGCATCACCCTGAGAACATCTGTCTGTCCCACCAGAGCAGACCAGAGAGGCTTTTTCATTGTGCCATCTGCTAGAGAGGCTCATCTTTCTAGCACCAGAAGGAGGCCCTTCTCAGTGTCTGCTCTAGCCCTATGGAACCTCCTGCCAATTGAGCTGTGTCTCCGGACAGAGTTGCTGTCCTTCAGGAAAGGTCTATAAACCTGGCTGGCGAAGCAGGTGTGGGGCAACAGCAATGGGGTGACCCCTGCCTGCTGGCTGATTTAGTAAAAACACTCTCTCCCTCTTTTAATCTCTTTTAATCTGTAGGGGTCAGAGTAATTTTTGGTGGCAGTTTTAGTGGGTGTTTTATTGGTGTTTTAAAATGTGACTGGTTTTATTTTCTGTGAGTCTTTGGAGTTGGGCAGCAACAGAAATCCGAAAAACAAATAAATAAATAAAATCATGTAAACAGACTCTTCTTCTTCTTTGGCCAGGGAGATCTTCTGAGAAATAAAGAGATAATAAACTCTATAGTAATATAGAAATAACTTCATAAGAGACATGTCTTTGGGACCCCCGCCTTGTTGGCAGAAGAACTGAATGAGTAAAGGAGGGTCCATAGCTTGCTTAAGCAAACGGCTTCATGGGAGGATTCTGTATAGGATAATATATCCCACGTTCAAGAATTACAGTGACACACTATAGTCAAAGAAGGGATGTTGGGTTTCCAGGTCCACAAGGTTCTGGCACTTTAGCAGCACATCACTTCAGCATTGTGCCACTGTCATAATTTTGTACAACACTCCCTCATTAGTGTCATGCAGTACTTAGGGAAGGGAATATTATCCAATAGCTGCTGCAGTCATTGCTATGGCTTTTCTCAGTGATACAAGGTCTTCTGATGTGCATGAGGTTTGGAAGTATAATGCAGTTATAGCACTATACCTCATTTTTAACAAATACCACCTCATTCTGTGTCACACATGGATTGACAACGATTGGGCATGTTTGCTTTTTTGAACAACAGCTTGCAGACGTCACATGGCAGCCTAGCTGG
Source organism: Furcifer pardalis (assembly GCA_030440675.1). Classification (NCBI taxonomy): domain Eukaryota; kingdom Metazoa; phylum Chordata; class Lepidosauria; order Squamata; family Chamaeleonidae; genus Furcifer; species Furcifer pardalis. The sequence goes on along the minus strand of CP126891.1, from coordinate 147,044,362 downwards.
TGGGAGTTGTAGTTCAAACACACCTAGCAATGACACATTATATTTAGGGAAGTCATGGGCTTTAAGAGGGAAGGAGGGAGCAGATTCCCAGGGATCCAACATGAATGCCAAATGGTGAAAGGTAGTAGACAATAAGAGAATATTGTGGGTGTTTGTTTGCTCCTCCTCCGCCACCTTCCATGTCTAGGCCAGACGTGTAACTGCCAAAATGAAGGCACCGTGTATTTAGGTTTTATCCCACCTTTCAGCCTTTTATCCCACCTTCTATCCCACCTTGAATAAAGCCTGGAAACAAGCTGTCAGCCAAATGAAACTGTTGTAACAGAGGGTGACAATCCCAGTCAACAGTAACCAATTCCACTCAACAGTTTGGCTGCAGCATTTTGCACTAATTAAAGTTTCCAAACTGTCTTTAGAGGCAGCTCCGAAGAGAGCACATTGGAGTGATCCAAACTAAAAGGTACATGCGTCACTGTAGGCAAGTGAGGTTTTTCAAGGAATGACCTTAGCTAGCACACTAGTTTAATTATGCAAATGCTCTTCAGGCCACTGCTGAGACCTGGATTTCAAAGCTCAGAGAGGAACCCAGAAGTGCTCCCCAGCTGTGCTCCTGGGTGTTCAGGGGAAGCGTAACCTCATTCACCACAGGTTGATTCCCCATTCCCCGGTCTGCCTTTTAACTGACCAAGAGCTTCTCTGTGTTGCCTGGACTATTATGCTACATAATGCTGTTCTGGTGTGCAATTGTGTTTGCCACAGAGTTGCTTGCAGTTTGGGTCATGAGGAGTGATAACACAGGTATCAATATTTATCATTACATCATTGGAGAGAAACTTACAAGACAGGCTAAGCCCGTGATGGTGAACCTTGTCACTCCAGATGTTCTTGGACTTCAACCCTCAGAAGCCCAAGCACCCCGTGAATCCACACGAATGGGTTTACTGCGATTTTTCAAGACCCGAGTGCTGTACGCGGAAGTGAACTCCCATCTCTGTCCCAACTCCCGCCAAACTAGCAGTTTGAAAGTAAGCATTTGCAAGTAGATAAATAGGCACCACTTTGATCAGAAAGGTAACAGTATTCCGTGCACTCCAGCATCAAGTCATGCCTGCCACATGACCACAGATATATCTGCAGACACAAACAGCGCTATCTCTTTGGCTGTAAACAAAAATGAGCATCGCACCGCACCGCACCCTAGAGTCCGATACGACTGGCTGTCAAGCAAGACGTGCAGATAATGTTCAAAAAAGTCCAGCAGTGATATGATTCTTCCTCGTTCAATTTCCTTAACTGTCAGTCTCCACCATGGAGCTTTTCTCTCCACTTTAAGCTGTTTAAACAAATAATAAACAGGAGTGTTGCCTTGTGTGCGTATGTGCTCTTTGTTCCTCGTCAAATAAGAGGCAAGGGAGAAGGAGCTTCATTGTAGGCTTTGATCCCAAAAAGGTTGTTGTTGTTGTTCAGTCGCACAATCTATTCCAACCCTTTGTGACCCCATGGACCACTGTCCACCAGGCACTTCTGTCCTCCACCATCCTCCTCAACTTGCTCAGCTCTGTGCCCATTGTCTCTACAATACCATCTAGCCATCTCATTTTTGGCCACCCCCTTTTTCTTTTGCCCTCCATCTTTCCCAGCATCAAGGCATTCTCAAATGAATCCTCTCTTCTCATTTGATGTCCAAAGTACTTTAGCTTCATCTTTACTATTTGACCTTCTAAGGAGCAGTCAGGATTGATTTCTTCTAAGATCGACCTATTTGTTCTCCTCGCTGTCCAGGGGACTCTCAAAACTCTCCTCCAGCACCACATCTCAAAGGCATCTATTCTTCTGCTCTCAGCTTTCCTAATGGTCCAGCTCTCACAACCATACATTGCCACCGGGAATACCATTGCTTTGACTATGCGAATTTTTGTTTGCAATGTGATGTCTTTACATTTCACTATGTTCCCCAGGTTTCTCATGGCTTGCCTCCCAAGAATCAGTCACCTTTTTATTTCATGGCTGCAATCACCATCTGCAGTGAACTTTGATCCTAAGAAAGTGAAATCTGTCACTGCTTCTACTTCTTCCCCATCTATTTTCCAGGGACTGATAGGGCCTGTTGCCATGATCTTTGTTTTCTTTATATTGAGTCTCAAGCCAGCTTTTTCACTTTCTTCTTTCAACCTAATCAGGAGCTTCTTTAAGTCCTCCTCACTTTCTGCCATTAGGGTGGTATCATCTGCATATCTCAAATGGTTGATGTTTCTCCAAGCAGTTTTGATCCCAAATTGTGGTTCTTCCTTCCTCCCTGCATTGCGCATTATGTGCTCTGTGTATAAAATTAGTACCCAAAAAGGTGCTGCACACTGATTCCAGAAGTCACCAACTCACTGTTCTCCAGCGGAACGCTAGAAAACAAATAGGACATCACGTTAATCTGTACTTCACTACTTTACAGTTCATGTTTTCTTGAATAAGGTTTTACCCTTTCCCCTACTGGTGCATTCGTTGTCTCCAAATCAAAAAAGAACTTCTTGTGAAGACAGTGCTAGGCAATTACTCTATGCCAAGCTGAAGGACTGCCCAAGCTAATGTGACTTGTTGGCAAAAATACTGAAGTCTAGTGTGAACATTGCACTAGAGTAGGCACATTGGATTAATAAGGATTTGGTGAGCCAACTCCTCATAATCTCTATTAATTCAAATGCACCTACTGTAGTTGTGACTTTCTATAGCCAGTGATGGGATGTCCCCGGTTCTATACGGTTCCCTGGAACCGGTAAGAACAATCCCGGAGGGTTCTCCGGGAGGAGAGTCCACTTTTGAGGCGTCCGGTTCCAGACGCCTCACCGAAAGAATTTTTTTAAAAAATCGGAGCTAAAATGGCTCCGATTTACTGCGCATGTGCAGAAACTCAATCTGCCGCATTGTGCATGCGTCAGATTGAGTTTCTGCACATGCGCAATAAAATTGGAGCAATTTTTACTCCAATTTTACTGCACATGCTTAGAAACTCAATCTGACACATGTGCAATGAGGCAGATTGAGTTTCTGCGCATGCGCAGTAAATCGGAGCCATTTTAGCTCCAATTTTTTAAAAAAATCGGCAACAGTGGGGGCGTCATCACAGTGGTGGCGGAGCTAACGTCATGACGTCATGGGTGGAGCCAACGTCATGACATCATGACGTTGTAGGCGGGGCCAAAAATAAAATAAATAAAATAAAAATAAAACACACACACCCCTCAACCCACACACACAAAACCGTTCATAAAATAAATAAATAAAATAATAATTAAATAAAAATACACCCAAACACCCACCCACCCCAAACACAAACCCCACTTACAATGGGGACCGTTGGGGCTGGCCCCGAGCCTCGGCGCCCAGTGGTGGCGCGCCTAGCTGGGTGGCCGAGGGCCTCCCGGCCGCAACCCTCCATGGGCAGCCCTGAGCCTCAGCACCCATCGGCGGCACGCCTAGCCGGGCGGCCCAGGACTCCTGACCGCAACTCTCCACGGGCGCCCCAAGCCTCGCTGCCCGGCGGCACGCCTAGCCGGGCGGCCCAGGGCTCCCGGCCACAACTCTCCACGGGCGCCCCAAGCCTCGCTGCCCTGCGGCAGGCCTAGCTGGGCGGCCCAGGGCTCCCGGCCGCAACTCTCCACGGGCTCCCCAAGCCTCGCTGCCCGGCGGCGCGCCTAGCCCGGTGGCCCAGGGCTCCCGGCTCTCGGCCGCAACTCTCCAGGGGCTGCCCCGAGCCTCGGCGCCCGGCGGCGCTCCTAGCCGGGCGGCCCAGGGCTCCCGGCCGCAACTCTCCACGGGCTGCCGGTGGAGAGTTGCGGCCAGGAGCCCTGGGCCGCCCGGCTAGGCGCGCCACCGGGCGCTGTGGCTCAGGGCTGCCCGTGGAGAGTTGCGGCTGGGAGCCCTGGGCCGCCCGGCTAGGCACGCCGCCGGGCAGCGAGGCTTGGGGCGCCCGTGGAAAGTTGCGGCCGCCAAAGTCATCGCCGCTGCAATCTCCGCCGCCGCCATTATTGTTGCTACCGCTGCTGGTGCCGTCATCTCTGCTCCCGTCAGCGCCGCCACTGCCTGTGTTGCCACCGCCGTCAGCGCCACCGCCGCCACTATCTCGTTCTTGAGGACTGCCGGTGTTGCCGATTTTTTTTTAAATTGGAGCTAAAATGGCTCCGATTTACTGCGCATGCGCAGAAATTCAATCTGCCGCATTGCGCATGAGTCAGATTGAGTTTCTAAGCATGCGCAGTAAAATTGGAGTAAAAATTGCTCCAATTTTATTGCGCATGTGCAGAAACTCAATCTGACGCATGTGCAATGCGGCAGATTGAGTTTCTGCACATGCGCAGTAAATCGGAGCCATTTTAGCTCCGATTTAAAAAAAAAATTCTTTCGGTGAGGCGTCCGGAACCGGACGCCTCAAAAGTGGACTCCCCTCCCGGAGAACCCTCCGGGATTGTTCTTACCGGTTCCAGGGAACCGTATAGAACCGGGGATATCCCATCACTGGTTTCTATGCTTCCAGTCTGATGCCATTTGTTCAAGATAAAAATTAGTGGAGTATAGCTTTATTTTGTTTGGGGGGCGGGGTTGTCGCACAAACTGTAAAATTTGCCAATCCTGCAGAATTGTTAGGGAGGCCTACCAAAAGCATTTCTTGTCCAGGGTATATTTGTCCCAAAGCAGAGGTCCCCAACCTTTTCAAGCTGGGGGCCGGGTCATGTTCTCTCAGTCAGCTTCGAGGGCTGGACGGCCAATTTGCCCTGCCTGCATGATGGGGGTGGCCATTGTGTTTCTCACATGCCCTTGGAGGGGTTGGGGAGCCACATGAAATGATGCCACTGGCCGGATCCAGCCCATGGGCCTTAGGTTGGGAATCCCTGCCCTAAAGTGAGAAGAGAACAAAGACAAAGCCATACGGCAACCATTGAGAAGGGTCTCTTTCTTATTCATACCAAATCTGTTTCCAGAGACACCGAGACTCTGAGATGGTCAGATCGCTCCTTCTTTATCACCTCCTTCCAGGTGATTCTTCTTCTAAAGCTCAGAAGATCTCAGGAGCAAATTTCCACAGAAATGAATGGGATCAATTGCCCACCACTTTCAGTTACTTCTCTCCAACAAGCATCTGGGATAATCCGTCTGCCTCAACATTCTCCCAGCCTTTGATGTGGTGAACTTCAAAGTTGAAATCTTGCAGAGAAAGACTTCACCTTAACAAACTTTGACTGTGGTCCTGCGTACAATTAAGCCAGAAAAGAGGTGTGTGGTCAGTTTGCAACAATCACTTTCTTCCCCACATATAGGGTCTCAATTTTGGTATTATCCAACTGACAGCCAAATACTCATTCTCAGTCACGCACACAAAATCTCTCTCTTGGTAGAAACTTTTGGCTGCTGAAAAAAATAATAATAGAGGATTCCTCCCTGGCATTTGCTGTGATAGCACTACTACTAAACCACTGTCACTAGCATCTGTTTGGAGGATAGACAGGTTCCCAACCTAAGGCCCGCAGGTCAGATCTGGCCCACGGTGCAATTTCATGTGGCTCTCACCCCTCCAAGAGCATTGGAGAAACAAAATGGCCACCCCATTGAAGGTGTTGGGACAAAATAGCCACCCGTATCATGCAGGCAGGGCAAAGTGCCCATCCGGCCCTCGAAGCCGACTGAGAGAGTGTAACCAGGCCCCCGGCTTGAAATGGTTGGGGTACACAGAAAGACTGCTTTAAGCAGTTAGTTGGGGTACACAAAAAGAGCCTTCCTGAAGACTATGATGTTTTTGAATAAGATTCGGATGTAACCAGTGGTGGGCAGCAACAGGTTCACACACCCCAGGTGGGGTTGTGGTGGCAAAATTGGGTGGCCTTCGGGCAGGGGGGTAGCGAAATTGGGTAGCCACGCCCACCTCCCTGCCCTGCCCCATCAGGTTTTGTTCCTGCAAGTGGTTTAAGGTCTCTCTTGCTCAAAAGCCCAAAAGTCTGACTCTAGGGTGCAGTGCTCATCTCCATTTACAGCCAAAGAGGCAGTGCTGCCTGTGTTTGCAGATGTATACATGGCCATATGGCAGCCATGACTAAATCTCTCATGACGTAGGCACCGTCCATAATGTAGGCTCCACCCATGACATAGGCTCCACCCACGGTGTGGTAGCAATTTTTTTTGCTGCCCACCACTGGATTTAACCCAGACAATGGCCACCTTGTTGTGCTGGCTAATCTCTCTCACACTAGTTCAAGTGAAAGGGACTTCTGCTGTATCTGATTCTGAATACTGGCGATCATCATGGTGATCAGCCATGAAGATTGTCCTAAGAACATAATACAGTGGCCTTCCATTTGCCTTTTGCATCGCACTGTGACACCTGTACCAATGATGCAGTTCTGTGAGTCACTTTCTGGTCCTGAGCCCTTTTGGCACACAAAGTTCTCCTCAGCCCCAGGCCAGGATTGATGAAGCTGCTGCCCTCCATCAAGATGGATTCAAGTGGGATTTAATCCACTTGGGGACCATCACACATCCCTGAAGACTTCACCACCCAAGACTGTTAGTTCTCAGGGTTATCAGGTTAGTTAACCGCCCCCTGACAATTGGCATTGAGTCATTGTCAGTATAGTCTACTCTATTACCATAGCAGGATAACCTGGCCAGACTTTCAAAAGGAACTAGAGAATGAATTCACCCAAAGGTGGCTTCATTTTGGCAGTTTCACATCTGACCTAGACACGAAAGGAGGAGGAGAAGCAGTCAGTCCTGCCTCCTGAAAATCCTGCAGCACAATTTCTAAGTGATGTAAGTGTGTGACTGGGACCACGAGGGAGCAGATGGTCCATCACCCACTCTGGACCCTGGCCAGGAGTTCCTGATGTTGAATCCCCCACTTGACTGGGGAGTGAATGATTCAGAGGAGGTTGGAGCATTTGAGGTCACAGAGAAGGAGTGGGAAGAGAAGGAGGTGCCAAAGATAGAATCAGAGGAACAGGAAGAAAAGAAGTTAAAGCAGGCAACATAAAAACTGGGGCAGACAGGATGGAGGGGGGAAGAGTGGGAAGGGATGGAGGATAAAAAGGAAAAGGAGGGGGAGTGAAGAGAGACTGAACAACGGTGCCCCTAAGAAGAGCTGGGGGGTTTGCCTCCATGGTGGACTTATATATTTAAAGAAGACCCCTAGGGACTGTGGTGGTGCAAGTGGTTAAGACAATGAACTTGATAACTGGAAGGTCAAAAGGTCAGTAGTTCAAGAACCAAGTACGGACTCTGTCCCAGCTCCTGCCAACCTAGCAGGTTGAAAGCAAGAAATTGCATGTAGATAAAAAGGGACCACTTTGGTGGGAAGGTAAACAGCCAATGGTGGGCAGCAACAGGGAAGTTCTACCTCCTTGCTTGTTGGAAAACGAAGACTGACACCTTTGCATTAAGTAGAACAATGGATAGTTACACCTAAGGAAGTGAAAATGGCTGTGACTAAAGGAAGAGTATTTTCAGCAGTATCCCTTTTAATCTGCAATTGTTTACCAACGGATATAAGATAAGCTCCATCTTTAATTGCCTTTTGGAAACAACTTAAAACATATTTCTTCTACAAAGCATTTCCACCAGAAACGTCCAGTTTATAAAGTTATAGAGATGATCCAACTTTTTATTTGAGCTACTATGGTCCATTTATATTATTTCTTTCTAGGTTAAAATAGTAATTTGATTTTACAGTTGCCATCTAGGTAGGTATGTTTAATTACTAGTATTTGTTTAATTACATATATTTGTATTTTATTTGTGAGATTTACTTGAGTTGTTATGGTATATATCATTGTTGTATATCATTGGCTGTTTTTGTGTAATGCTGTGAGCTGCCCAGAGTAATGGATGCAGTAATTGGGGTGAAATATCAGTCTAACCCAGGGGTGCCCAAACATTTCAGGCTATGGGCCGGTCATGTGGTTCAGGGAGCCATTCACTATGGCCCGGAGGCTAGATGTGGCCCCTGAAGCCAATTCATCCGGCCCACGAAGCCCTCGTTGCTCATGGAAGCAGAAGTTACTTCCACTTCCAGGAGCCATTGCTCGTGGAAGTGGAAGTAACTTCTGCTTCCACGAGCAACGAGGGCTTCGTGAGCTGAATGAATTGGCATTGGGGGCCGCATCCAGCCCCCGGTTCATTGTTTGGGCACGCCTGATCTAATCTAATCTCAAAAAAAAATGAACAAATGAATGAAAGAACTCATGAATAAGCAAACAAAATCATACAGTCTCTTTCATTCATAATCAGTCATGTCAGGTGACCAATGGAACTCTTCAACTTCTTAGCCTCCTGGAACTCAACTAGCATATCCACAATCTCCTCCTTTAGTTCCTTGTTGGCAACACATATAAGGACCACATCCCTTTTGGGCACTCTATGAAACAGTTCAATTGAGATTTCATCTGCTGCACTCTGGCACTCTGGTGAAGGGAGGGGTCATTTCTTGTTGGCTGCTGCTCAGCTATATGTAGTCACATGTTGGACCTTTGCCCTGCGGTAAATGAGATCCATGCCAAGGAAAAACGTTGGGATTGAGGCCTCTTGCATGAACTGGCACCCATTTCTCGCCACACCATACCTCACGTTCTATATCCAGTAATGCCATCTGTGCACATAGTGTTTTTCTGAGACCGAATATTATAGGTCTGCACAAGGAATCACAAATCCTTTGCGATTTGCCTCGCCTCCAAGAGTGCTCTATCAATATTACTCAGATCTACTCTGGAATCTTTGAGGGCTGGAACGTCTATACAATTCCCTTCATGATAAATCCCTACCCACCCCAGATTTACCATTTTCTTTTCTCACCCACTGACCTTCTTTTTTATTTATATCGCTGCCTCCCTCGCCAAAGCAACTCCGGGCAGCTTACAATTGACATTAAAAAGTTCAAAATATAAAATATCCCTAACACAAAATGTTAAACACTTGAAACTTTAAAAACTGTTAAAACCAATTTAAAATGCCCTCCCTATAAAATTGAAATCCAGATGGCCTTATATAAGCCGGGGGGGGGGGGCTACTACACCAGCAGCACCCCATACCCACTGCACTAACCAGGTTTTTAGGCCCTTTCTGAAGGCCAGCATCTCTGCCTGGAGATGCAACTCATTTGGCAAGAGGATGCACAGGGTTGGAGCAGATACAGAGGCCCTCCTTCTAGTGCCAGAGAGACGAGCCTCTGTGGCAGATGGAACCACTAGGGAGCCCTTCCAGTCTGCTCTGGTAGGACGGGCAGATTATCTTGGGGTTAGGTGGTCTCTTAGGTATCCTGGTCCACTAACATAAAGAGCTTTAAAGGTAATAACCAGCACCTTGAATTGCACCCGGAGACACACTGGCAGCCAATGCAGCTCCTGCAGCAGGGGTGAGGCATGGTCATAGCACCCACGCCCCATTGCTACATGGGCAGCTGCATTTTGCACCAGTTGAAGCCTCCCAATGGTCATCAAGGGCAGCCCCATGTAGAGTGCATTACAATATTTATTTATTTATTTATTTATTCTAACTTATTATCCTGCCCCAATCGTGAGAAACCCCAACTCTGGGCAGCTTACAAAACAGGTTTAAAATACATAATTAAAACTACCTATCAAAATTCAATTCCCTAGTAATAGTTAAAAATATAAATTAATACAATATTAAAAGATAGGCTAAAAAGAAATTAAACATCTTCAGTTAAAAATCACAAAGATTATGAAAGGAGACAAGGACAGGAGTAAGGAGGTAAGAACAGAGGGTGGCTGCCTCAACCGATCAGCCACCCAACATGCGATCCAGCATTCTTTGATCCCCAAATTTGTCCACCCCAATAATCTAGTCTGGAAATGACCAGAGCATGGGTGACAGCTAGCAAGAAGTCCTGGTCCAGGAGCGGGAGTAATTGACAAATGATGCGAAGTTGCGCAAAAGCCCTCCTAGCCACGGCTGCCACCTGCTCTTCAAGCAGGAGTCATGAGTCCAAATTACACCCCGGGTCTGCCTGAGGCAAAAGAGCCCCATCCAGTACCAAAGATGGTAGCTCCAGGGTCAGCACGCGGCCCCTAACCCACAGCCACTCAATCTTGCCAGGATTCAATTGTAGCCCGTTGTCTCCCATCCAGACCCCAACAGACTCCAGACACCTGGATAGGACATCAACCGGATCACTTGGATTACCACAGGCTGAGGTGTACAATTATCATCAGCATGTTGATGCTACTTCACCCAGTGGGAACGGATGATCTCACCCAGCGGCTTCTCACCCAGCTGCTTCATAGGTGATGACTGATGCTGCAGCCACAATTCTAAAATTGCCATGAACTTCCATTACTTTCACTACTGACACCCCCAACTCCTTTAGCTGAATCAGCTTCTTTGACTGCTGTTGGAAGAAATTACAAAACTTCTTGAGTTCCATTGGACACCTAAAGAGTGACTTTTGATGTTTCTGCTTAGTTTCTGCTGTTGGGAAGCTCCCTTTCATGGTTAATTCTTAGAAGAATTACTGGTTTTCTCAGTAGCTGGTTGTGAGGAGTGAAACATGTCTTCTGAAACACTTTCATGTAGCATCTGCCCATCTTCTGACTCTAAGCTCATCTTCAGCTTGGTTGTCTCCCCACCTGAAAGGCAGCCCCCTCTGCTTGCTCTGCTCTAACTTTGGGCAGATTTTTTTGCAGGTGTCCAACAAAGTCACTCTAGCAGGCTTTGCCAGCAGCTCTGGATCAGAAAGAGCAAAGGGAAAAGTGGCAGGGGGCTTTGCCTTCACCCCTTCCTGGATCTGGACTGCATGCCAGTGAGATGCAGCCTTCATTAGAGCCTCCCTAGCTCTCCGAGTACTTGCTTAGTGCCTGTATCTCAGAGTTTTTGCTCACTCCAATGCCCTGTTACTCCAATGTTGACCAAACAACTGAATAACATTCTTGGCAGCCATGGGCTATTGGTCCAGCAAAAAGGAAACCACCTCCTCTAGAAGGAGAGTATAAAACATCTCACAAATTATTGCACTTCTTTGCTGCTCTCTGGCTGTCACCTCAGACAATTCCATCCATGCATCAAAAGCTCTACACAACTGTGTTTATTATTTATTTGTTTGTTTGTTCATATTTCTCACTGAAGTGACTCAGGGCGGTTTACAAGTAATAAAAAAACAAAAAATGACAATAAAACACAAACACTACCTAAAAACCTCAAAACTGTTAAAATTAAAATCTAAAAAAGATTAAAAGCACACCAAATGCTACATCTTACTAATTAAAAAGTAGAGGGAGAGAGAGGGTCAGATCATCCAGCGAACTGGGGTCATTATACCTCCCGCACCCTATACCTGCCCCGCCAGCCATGTTTTTAGATTCTTCCTAAAGGGCAGCAGCTCCGTCTGGAGACGTAGCTCCATTGGCAGGAGGTTCCATAGGGCCGGAGCGGACACAGAGAAGGCCCTCCTTCTAGTGCCAGAGAGATGTGCCTCTCTGGCTGATGGAACAACTAGAGAGCCTCTCCAGTCCGCTATGGTGGGACAGACAGATGTTCTTGGGGTGAGGTGGTCTCTTAAGTATCCTGCCCCACTACCATGTAGGGCTTTAAAGGTAATAACCAGCACCTTAAATTGCACCCGGAGACATACTGGCAACCAGTGCAACTGGTAGTAACAGATGAAATGTTCTCTTTAGCCTGTGAATTTCATGAAGTTTTGCCTACAGCCTTCCACAGTATACACAAAGAACTGCCTCACCCATTCTTTGAACATTATGTAGTCATCAACTCTGCCCATGTCACACACTAGTTTCAACAGTGGCCCATTAACTTGGGTTCTGGGAACCCAGAGTCAGTAATTTTGTGACAAACTCCAATCACAGCACACATGGTTGGGCACAGACAACAACGTCAAAACAGCCTGTCCTTGCAGGCTGCATTCACCTGCTGTTGTTTGCTTGTAACAGTTCTGTTTGCACCTGAAGCAGCCTGGCCTGATTGGTCACCTATATGTCCATCAGCTTCCTTTGACTCTCCAAGACTCTTTGCATTAGTGTCTCTCAGCCAACCTCCTGTTGTGCTGGCCTGGAGGAACTGGTTCTTGAGTTCTTGAACCTCTCTATCTGCTCCTTGCTTGTACTGGAACTTCCTCCCTCTCCCGGAGATCAGAAATCTGCACAGACGCATCGTCCATTACACTATTTGAGAGAGCTTTCTCCTCCTACAATGAAATTACATTCCTTCTCTCTGGGTGATGGGAGATTTTCCCCCAACTGGGTGTCCTCTTAATTTCTCCTATTGCTCATCTCCCTTAATGCACTATGCCAACAAACAGTGTGTCTCCTTTTATGCTCCACCTGCATTACAAAAAGAGGAAGAGGAAGCTGCTCCGCCTCCCCCCCCCCCCCCAAAAAAAAAAAACCCAGTTCCTCAGAATTCAAGATGCAAAAAAATATCATTTTGGCATTGAATCTCTGTCGCTGCCGCCTGTATCATTGGTCCACCATCCGGAACTTCCTTCTACAGTCATTCAAACACACTATCCTTTTTCTCTTGGGGTGGATGAAGAAAGGGTCAGTTGTGCTGAGGACAACAAGTCCCTACCTGACACTGTGTTCTCCCAACACCCCAGTCCACCTGAACTTGGGAAGGCTTAGGGAGTTCAAAAATTAAACAAAGAAACCCACTAGACTAGGCTATAGGAAACAAGAGGCCAAACTTGCAAGGGTATCACTGCTACTACACCCATTAAAAATAACAAACTCTTCAGAATGCAAGATCTGGATTAAAGTACAACAATCCTCCGAACAAAAAACAAATCCAGGATTTTTTAATATTTTATTTAAAGATGAGGGGAGAGGAGTAAGAAAGAAAAAGGCAAAATGTTCCACACAATTATAAAAGCTTTCTCAAATAATGGAGGAAAATATAGAGGCAGAATTATGAATATTCCAGGATAAAACATCAGAAAATAATGAAATTAGCTAGCCTGTCAATCATCACATCTTGATAGAAATATAGGCAAGTCTGGAACAAATACAGCATACACTACATCTCTTCCCAGCACAGCATCAATGAACGGCAAGATAGGCAGCAGGTTCAGCAAGCATTCCTCCTGAGAGGCAAGCCTGGTTCATGGCCAAAATCTCCCCTCCTTCTGATTGGGACAAAGCCAACTTTTAACTCATTAATTCCATTATATAACATTCAATTTAACACCTTTATGATACATGAGTTTTGTATACAGACAAATATCTGTTTAGCTTCTTCCTTTCACAGAGCAGTAATCTATTCCTCAATTTGCAGGAAGCCAAATGGTCTTTGAAGTTACAGATAAGCTAAGATGGCAGCCTTTTCACAAACTTTTTCAAAGTCCCTTTCCTACTAGTTGTCAATTGAATTGCAGTACTTCCACTGAAGGCATTAATTGTTCCTTTTTTATGGTACATGCTTGCTTTTTCAGCTTACATCTGGGCAAGCCAGCTGTTCCTAGTCTCATACATAGATGTCTGTGGAGCATCTAGTGGAAGATCTCTATGTTCTGTGCTCCCCATCCTGCTTTCTCAATTCCTTCATACATGCATAGGAGTGTGTAGTCAGACTATAAAGCTTTATCTTTCATACAATTTTTTAAAAGCCATCTATATAAAAAAGCCATTATTATACTTATGATTCTACTACACTGTATGAAGTACTTCTGTCTGGCTTCTCTGAATCAACACTTACTGTTCTGAGAGAAGGAGAAAAGATGTCCTCTCCACTCCATTTCCCCTTAAGCTAACAAGTCTCAAATACATTAGAGTTTTCTTGCAGGAAAGGTATTTCAATTGTGAAGCTTTCATTGAACAAAGAGAAACTTCAAAATGAGCATATAATGTGCAATGCAGAGATGGACGAATCACAATTTGGGATCAAAATTGCTGGGAGAAACATCAATAATTTGAGATATGCAGATGATACTACCCTAATGGCAGAAAGTAAAGAAGACTAAAGAAGCTTCTGACTATGTTGAAAGAGGACAGTGCAAAAGCTCGCTTGAGACTCAACATCAAGAAAACCAAGATAATGGGAACAGGCCCTATCAGTCCCTGAAGAATAGATGGAGAATTTATTTATTTATTTATTTATTTATTTATTTTTATTTAGATTTATTATCCCACCCCAATCAGGCGAACCTGACTCTAGGCAGCTTACAAAAAAGAGAAAGATTATACATAATGAGTGCAAAACAAACTAAACAATCCCACTATACCCCTTCAAATTCAGAAATTAAAAACTTAAGGTTCAAAATTAATTAAAAACAATAAACTATAAATTTACAAAATACTAAAAAGATTTAAAAAGATTTAAAAAGATTTAAAAAGTTTAAAAGAGCAAGAGAGAGGTGGTTGTCCCATCAGATCAACCACCCAACATGGGACCCCATATTACTTGAGCCCCACACCTGCCCTGCCAGCCAGGTTTTTAGGCCCTTCCGAAAGGGCAGAAGCTCTGTCTGTAGACGTAACTCAGTTGGTAGAAGGTTCCAAAGGGCTGGGGCAGACACTGAGAAGGCCCTCCTTCTGGTGCTAGAGAGATGCGCCTCTCTAGCTGATAGAATGATAAGAGAGCCTCTCCAATCTGCCCTGGTGGGACAGACAGATGTTCTTGGGGTGATGCGGTCTCTTAAGTATCCTGGCCCACTACCATGTAGGGCTTCAAAGGTAATTACCAGCACCTTGAATTGCACCTGGAGACATACTGGCAACCAGTGCAGCTCCCGAAGCAGTGGTGAGGCACGAGCATAAAGCCTGCACCCCATCACTACCTGAGCAGCTGCATTCTGGACCAGCTGCAGCCTCCGATTGGTCACCAAGAGCAGTCCCATGTAGAGCGCATTACAGTAATCAAGTCTGGAGGTGACCAAAGCATGTGTGATCGTGAGCAAGGAGTCCCGATCTAGGAGGCAGAAGCAATGACAGACTTTAGATTTTTAGGATCCAGGATCACTGCAGATGGGGATTGCAGCCACAAAATAAAAAGGCTACTGATTCTTGGGAGACAAGCTATGAAAAACCGGGGGAACACAGTCAAAAGTAGAGACATCACATTGCAAACAAAAATTCGTATAGTGAAAGCAATGGTATTTCCGGTGGCAATGTATGGTTGTGAGAGCTGGACCATTAGGAAAGCTGAGCGCAGAAGAATAGATGCCTTTGAGATGTGGTGTTGGAGGAGAGTTTTGAGAGTCCCCTGGAGAGCAAAGAGAACAAACAGGTCAATCTTAGAAGAAATCAACCCTGACTGCTCCATAGAAGGTCAAATATTAAAGATGAAGCTAAGTACTTTGGACATCAAATGAGAAGATAGGATTCGTTTGAGAAGGCCTTGATGCTGGGAAGGGTGGAGGGCAAAAGAAGAATGGGGTGGCCAAAAATGAGATGGCTAGATGGTATTGTAGAGACAATGGGCACAAAGCTGAGTGAATTGAGGAGGATGGTGGAGGACAGAAGTGCCTGGCGGACAGTGGTCCATGGGGTCTCAAAGGGTCGACTGTGCGACTGAACAACAACAAACTAAATGGTAAGGAATTGTGTAAGTTATAGCGTCTGAAAGGACCAAGTTCCTCATCCTAATGTAACACGATAATGTGCCCTTTTGCTAACCCAGATGAAGGGGAGAACACAAAAATCCACTTGGAATATTTTAAAGTTCAGCATATTCAATTTAGAGGACTGCTCTTTAGAGAACAATTAAATCAAAACCATCAAGGAACAGTTCAGGTAATCTTGAATACCAGCTGATGAAGTCATTGATTTCCTTCCTTCCATACCAAAGCAAATCCACACGACACTGGCCAGAATCCCTCTGCCAATTTGCACTTGTATAATGGAAACCACTTTAAGTCTTGGAGACAAACGGCCATTTGTTAAGAAGGTGCTGGTTGTGTTCCTGGCCATATGCCTGATCACGTTATCCAGAAACACACAAAGTATCTTGTTAATAAGAAGCCATTTGCTACCAAGACTTCAGCAATATCCCCACCAAACAAGTGCAAATAAGAAATAAAACATTGGCCTGCGAGATCAAAGTCTTCTCATGCATCTGTCAGCTGCTGTTTGAGTTTCCCCTGTCCCCATTTCCAAAAACACAGCAAAGAGTAATATCTCCTTCTTCTTCTTCCCAGCCACAAAGTATGTCGACAAAATTTTCTCCAGTCCTTCATGCTTCATAGTACGTGAGGCTGGCGCTGATTTATGAGGGACAAGATTCTCCCTGCGGAAAAACCACAGCATAATTAGTGAACATAAAATGCTACGCTCCCCACCGAGATCCTATCCCCAAAGGACAGATTTCCAGCCCCTACAAAAGGATTTTGCTTCTTTCAGGATGCTCTCAGTCCCCAGCAGGATGTGAGCATAGTTAATATTTTAAGAGTAGCCTTGCTATGGTGCTAAGGGAGGGAAGCCCACATGAAGAAGTTCTGCTTTTTCCAGCAGCCCTGGCTTTGAATTTGGGGTGTTTCCTCTTCACTAAATGGGCACAATTAGCCAATTCTTGCGGCAGGGCCTGTTCCATGAGAGCCAGAACTAGAGACATCGCAGATGTTGCAGTCGGAAATGTTTCAGCAGAGCTGCATGGAGGGGATACAAGGAAATTAGGGGGGGTTAGAGAAGCTCCATAGCAACTGCCCAAGTCTCTTCTCCCCACCCCTCCATGCCAAGCCGTCTCTTCTCTGTGCTTGTCAGGCAGTGGTGGAATCCACCCAGTAACAGAGATAGGTCACATCAGGGACGCGGCAGTGTGCTTGGGCACCTTTCCAGCTCTATCTTCACCTCCTGGGGTGAGAGAAGCTGTTAGCCAAGCAGAAAGTGCATGCCGCTCTCCGCCACCCCCTCATTCTTTGCCACTTTTGGAAACAGGCGCGGGGTCACAGGAGGAAGAGCAGCAAATTTATCTTCCTTCTCTTGAATCCATCTGGGTCACCTGTAGCATATATGCAGAGCAGCCCATGACCCCTGAGCACAAGCTGGGGGGCTTGGGGAGGGCTCCCAGCTGTCCACAGTTGAGTAGAAGCAGCATTCCCAGGCCAAGCTTGAGAGGGAGGGGTGCCCAGTGTGAAGCACAAGAAATAGCCTGTCATGAATTGTTTTTATATGAGAGAAGCGGGTGGGGGATGTGTCTGTCATAGCCTACGCAACTCTAGTTCAGCCACACAGCCAATCACACAGGTCCACGTATGTATAGGTACAAATTCGTATGCATGCCTAAAATAGAATGTGTTTCATATACAAGACATTCATTCATTCATTCAGACATGCGACACACACATAGAGAAGGCACTTATGGAATAAGCCAGCTAGACGTAGGGTGCCTGTGGAGGTACCTTTTTAAGTGCAGTGTGGCTACATATGTGGAAGAATGGAGTCAGAGATGTGGCTGTCAAAAGTGGGAACGTACAGTTCAGTTAGTATTTGGGCCATAGATATTGACCTTTGTCAGCCTGTGGTGGGTGGTGGATAAGCACGCAGAACACAGATGGAACATTCCCCCCCCCCCCGACAAAACAGTATAGCTTCCCTACAACTATTGGGGAATGCTGGTAATTCTTTTTAGTTAGCAGAGTATGAGGTAAAAAAAATAGCGACAACAACAGAAATGTGGAGAGAGATTAGCTCAGCCTCATTAACCATACCCTCTTTTGGTTTTCCCCACACACACTAGAGTGTTGCATAATAAATTACTCTAGAAGCATTTAAAATAGGAAATGGTATCTTTACTTACAGTTACCTGTTTTCATTACGGTGACAAAAAGAAGGAAAATGGACACACGGAGAGAACCTCCATGCTTGCTGTTTAGCTGAAGTCAGAGAAAGAACAGACTATTTTTTAAAAAAAACTCAATGGAAGGAAGAAAACAAGAAGTGAGAATGGGAGCTTGCCTCAAATGGGAAAATGACTTTACCAATTAGGGGAGTGGCAAATGACAATCACATTGAGCTCTAGAAGCTCCCTTCCACTGCTATCCATATTAGTTCATGCAAGACTGCTGTTACAGCAAAAACAGTTGCACTTATATGCCACCCTCATAGCACTTTGAGCACTCTCTGGGTGATTCACAATGTAATAAGCATTTTTGCCCCCAATATGACACTCATTTTAACAACCTTGGATGGCTGAGTCAACCTTGATCCATAAGGACTGCACTCACAATGTGAGCAGTTTTGGCTGCAGTACAGCAATTTAACCACTGCACCACAAGGGCTCTTATCTCAACAACTACATGCAGCATGGTTTTAGTTTCTTTATAGAATGTTTCTTCTCTTTCCCTGAATGCTCATGTATATGACAGATTTCAGCAGCTTCTGGAAATTGGGCGTGGTACATCTCTGGTGATGAGAAGATTAGAGTCTCTATCCATATTTCTAGAGAGAGATATTCAGCGTACTTGTCTGGCTGGATTATTATTATTATTATTATTATTATTATTATTATTATTATTATTATTATTATTATTATTATTATTATATTTAGATTTGTATGTCGCTCTATTCGCCAAAGTGACTCAGAGCGGCTAACAGCGTTGAACACAAAAATCACATATTAAAACATATCAAAGTAACACATCACATATCAATGACATATCATACATTTCAAAAATCCCCCATCACAGTTACAAGTTAATACATCTTAAAAACATTTCAGAAAACACTTTCAGGCCAGTATTGATAAAGATGCTACCCTCCATCAAAATGGATTCTGGTGAGATTAAATCCACTTGGGGACCATCACCCTTCCCTGTAGACTTCACCACCCAATGGTCATAGAGTAGACCATACAGCCAGCGACTCAGTGTTGAGCGGTAGTAAATAACCTGACTCTCCTAAGGGGCCAATGGCTATGGGCAGAGGAGCCGCTTTGAGTGGGGTGATGGGCCCCTCAGTGGAGGAAATGCCACTGGAAACCATCACATTGGGCCCAATGGCAAAATGAGCAGAGGAGGAAATCTGATTCCCAATGGTCATGCAGGCAGAAGAGGCCTCCTTCCCAAGGGGGAGAGACCATCAAGGCTGTGAGACATGTAACCTACCCCCCCCCAAATCTAAGTGGAGATAGTGTCTCAACACAAAAACACTAACTATTCCCAATTTTTTCCTCTGAGAACAGAATAATAATTGCATGCCATCAAGTTGATTCCAACTTATGGTGACCGTTTTCAGGGTTTTCTAGGTAGAGAACACACAGAAGTCCTGGGACAGTTCAGATTGCCCAAGGTTATGCAGGCTGGCTCTCCTCCCAGGAAGCAGAGACATGAATCAAATTCTCAATCTCTGACTCCTCAGCCAGATACCTAAACTGGAAAGCCAATTAATTACCTATTCAAATCAATAACTTTTAATACAATTACTTACATTTTCTGAACTACCCATCCAAATCATTTAAACTTTCTATCTTGCCCCCAAATAAACATCCCAAACTGTAAAGGGGGTCAAGGAGCCTTACTATCAGTTCAGGAAGTCCACAGCTAAAGTTCAGGGATCTGGGGGATATGACCTATCCCAGTGATGGCCCACCTTGGCACTCCAGGTGTTCTTGGACTTCAATTCCCAGAAGTTCAAGCCAGCACTCCTGCTGATCAGGGCTTCTGGGGATTGAAGTTCAAGAACAACTGGAGTGCCAAGGTTGGCCATCACTGACCTATCCAATCTCAGTTGTAAAATCTCCAGCAAAACGGGAGCTGACCACCTGCCAAGACAGTCCAGTCCATCATGAAACAGCTCCTCTCCTTTCTTGTAATTTGATCATATTGGCTTGAGTCCTACCATTGGAAAATAGCTGTTCCCATACATTAAGTAACAACTCTCCATGACCAAAATCTAGCTACACAAAAAAACCGTGCACATAGAAGAGTACTGTAATTACAAAGTAATTTCTCTACTGCAAGCTCTGCTGTGGGTGACCTGACTTTGTTTTGTCATTTAGCCCCTACTCCAAATCAGTTATTCTTCAAGTGATTATTCCCACAATTATATGTAAAAAAAAATCCTCTTAAATTAATTTATCCCATCACTTCTATACCAGCCCTGTTACTAAATACCCCTCATCCCATACAAGTTAGGTAAGGCTCCTCCCCCCTTGCTCGAAAGGCAGTCGTATCCAACTCTCATGTATGGTTCTCATCTCCGTTTACAGCCAAAGAGCCAGTACTGTCTGCAGACATTTCTGTGGTCATGTGGCAGGCATGACTAGACACCAGAGTGCACAGAATACTGCTATCTTCCCACCAAAGTAGTACCTATTTATCTACTTGCAATCTCTTGCCTTTTGACTGCTTTTGACTGGAACAGAGATGAGAGCTCACACCATCACGCAGTACTCGCAGTGATGGGATGTAACAGGTTCTCACCAGTTCTCCAGAACCGGTAGTAATTTTTCCCAGTGTCCCAGAGAACCTGTAGTAGCTTTTGGGGGGAACCACCTTCTGGGCTTACCTTTTCACTGGTTCCCCCACTGCGCATGCATGCCAAGCACTTGGTGTGCATGCACGCCTAGTGCTTGGCACATATGCACGGCCTCCTTGTTGTCCTCCCAAACGGGGAGGAGGAAGAGAAGCTGCTAGCCTGAAGCTCCCTATAGCCTGAAGCTTCCTATTTTTATTATTTTGTATTTTTTTCTTTGGCCCCGCCCATGACATGACATCATGATGTTAGCTCCTCCCACACTGTGATGACATCACGGTGGGGTAGTAAAATTTTTGACATCCCACCACTGAGTACTCGGGTCTTGAACTGCTGACCTTCCAGTCATCAAGTTCAGTGTCTTAACCACTAAGCCACTGCAGTCCCTCTCCATACAAGTTACTAGCCTATAAAATGCTAGTTGCCTCTTATTTTTACTTCTAAGAGAGACTGATAGAGGATGGACGGAACACTCTGTCCCCTCATTTACAAGCTCTTCGTCCCCTGCCTGCTTAGAACTACAGGCTATAAATTCAGCTGTCTATCAAAGGAGACTTTTCTTGCCTGCTTCACCAGCTCCAGCCAGCCTTCTTGGTTGCTCTGTTGAGTACTCTTGAAGAGGTTTGGCCATGCTGAGGAATCATGCCATCAAAGGACATGCAGTCTCTATATAACCACATGAATCCATCTGAAGACCTTGCTTGGCCTACGCAGGTAAACCTTTTGATTAAACAAGGTTGCCAGGTTGCATTTTCCTTTTGAGTAGGACATCGATCATGGAGCCACAAAGTACCATTCAAAATTAATGATCAGGATGCCTGGATATGTGCTGAATCAATGGACATGCTATAAATCAGTGGTGCCCAAACTTTTCGGGTTGTGGGCTGGTCACTATGGCCCAGGGGCTGGATGTGGCCCACAACACCAATTCATCTGGCCCACAAAGCCTTTGCTGCTCCTGGAAGTGGAAGTAAAATGTGCCCATATGGGCGCATTTTACTACCGCTTCCAAGAGTGATGAGGGCTTTGTGGGCCGGATGAATTGGCATAGGGGGCTGCAACCGGCCCCCAGGCCGTAGTTTGAGCACCCCTGCTATGAATTCTCCATTTGATCACTCAAGCAATTGTATTCTCAGTCTAGATGCATCCTGCTCCTACCACCACAGCTGGGACACAGAGCAGGGTAGGATCTTAGCAGCCACTTCTAGGATTTATTTTGTTTAAAACTTTGTACCTCAGAGTTTGCAGTCATCAACCACGATGTTTAGTCTACTTCATGGTGCCCTGTCAGAGTCCAGGGTGTGGGTAGCTGGCAGGTAACACAGGCACCAGGACACAGAGCAACCAGACACTGATCATATCACAGTCCAAACTCCAAAACATGAGGCAAATAATACAGGGCTAGTCCCAGGGCCATAGCCAGGGGGTGACCAGGGGGAGGATCAGCCCCCCTGAGCTAACAGCCCCACCCCAGGATGCCAATGTTGTATATGTGTGTGTGTGACATTGTTGCCCCTCCTGAAAAGCTATTCACCATCCCCCAATATAGAATACAGACTCTGGCCCTGGCTAGTCCAGATGACAAAGCGTAGTCCAAGCAAGCCAGATAACCTTTGGGGACTGCAGGAGGGCAAAGATGTGGTTCATAGAGGAAAGATCCAGGCAAGGCACAACAACAATCCACAGGAACCGGACAGGGAGTCTTCAGAAATAGAAATCAGGAACAAGGAAGGAGATCTTCTAAAGCAAAAACCAGGAGTACAGCAAGATATCTTTAAAGGCAGGAATCAGGAACAATAGAAGAGATCTTGGATGGCAGGCACCAGATTTAGAAGCCAAGCAACACCAAGTCCAGTGACATGAATTGTTGAGGAAGAGCTAGTTATTATACAGCCAAGCCTTTCAGGGCCTCCAGGTGGAGCCCACCATGGTCCAGAACCTTCCCCAGGGTTCTCAGTTGGGGCCAAGAAGCTGCAACAGGGTGAAGGTCCAACCCTGCAAGTACTAGAGCTGCTCTCTATGCTGGGGAGTCCAATCCTGCAAGTATCAAGCTACTTCTGGGGAACTCATCATGCAAATATTGGAGCTCCTTCATATTCTGACATGCCCAGGCTTTGAGTCTGACACCTCAGTACCCTACCAAATGTGGATAGAACGTCTCTTCAGATGCAGACAGAAGCAGTAGGAAAGAACAATAGTGCCAGAGAGATTTGGTTTAAAAAAAACAACAGCTGAGGGAACTGTTGGGTGGGATCGCATGGACTGGGGAAGCTAGGCAGAGGCTCTCAAAAGCTCTGGAACGTTCCAAGCTGGCTGCACATGCGCAAAAAATTAATCCATCTGTGTGAACCACAGGGACCACCAAGAAGAACAAGAGTGCCAGAGAAATTTCAGGGTGGGCAGGCCCACACAGTCTGTTCCTTTGAAAAGCAACAATCCATTACTTAATACCAAAGAATGAAAATCAGAAGCAGTTTGTATTGTTTGGGTTGTTATTATTATATGACTGTTGGACCCAGGCTTCAGGAGACCTGGGTTCAAAAACCCACCAGGCCAAGAACTTCCCTGGGTTACTATGGGCCAGGCAGTTTCTCAGCCAGTCAATTACTTTGCGCACATATTGCCTTTCCAAAAGCAAGACACTGAAAATTGTTCATAGCAAAACAGGACAGAAAATTAACACTATACTCTTACTGAAGGAAAATGTGGAAAGCTTCACAAGAAGGCAATAAAGCATCAATAACCAGTAGCGTAGCGGGGGGTTGGGGCGGGGGGCGGCCCATCCCAGGCGGCACTTTTTGGGGATATGGGTGTTCTTTGACTACAATTCCCAGAAGCCCTAGCAGGAGCGGGCACCAGGTTCTAGGCTCTGTTCAGGGGGTGGCAAATTTGGTTTATGTCCCAGGCAGCTGAAACCCACACTACGCTACTGTCAAGAACATAAATAAATAAGACACCAATGCCAAAACATTTAATTCTTTTCTTACCAATGTTTTATAAAGGAAGGCATATCTTTTGGCCTTGGACTGCAGTGGCTCAAGTGGCTAAGATGCTGACTGGAAGGCAGCAGGTCAGCAGTTCGATTCCCGAGTACCACAGAATGGAATGAGCTCCCGTCTTTGTCCCAGCTCCTGCCAACCAAGCAGTTCGAAAGCAAGACATTGCAAGGAGATAAATAGGGACCACTTCAGTGGGAAGGTAACCAGCGTTTTGTGTGCTCTGCTGTCTAGTCATGCCTACCATATGACCACAGAAACATCTGCAGAAGCAGACAGCGCTGGCTCTTTGGCTTTGAAACAGAGATGAGTCAGATATGACTGGCTTTCGAGCAAGGGAAACCTTTACCTTTACGATCCTTTGGCCTGGCCAGTGATCAGTATCAGCAGAAGAGCGCATGGGGGGCAAAAACACAGCAAGTATTTGGGAAGAAGGCAGGTAGGACTAGTTTACCCAATTCTGGGGGTCACTGGGAGCGGAGTGGGTCATTTTGGAGCATAGATAGCAAGCAACAGTGCAGTCCTCCCTACCTCACATGATTGTTGTGAAGGAAAAATGTGGAGGAGGTGAACCAGGAATCCTTGAACTCAATGAAAGAAAGGAAGGATATAAATCTAACAAATGATGATTATTGATGGTGGTGGTCCCTAAAAGTAGTATTTTTTTAAAAAAAAAACTTTTTACTGTTCTTAAAAGGTAAACCAACCTTCATATCGACTGCCCTTTATATCCATCTGTTACTTTAGATACTGTCAGGCATACTTGCCACACATTTTAAGACCTGGAGTCTCTGTTCCCTCTCCACACTTATCCCCAGCATCGCCGACCTATTTGCTTTTATTTTCTGTGAAGATTTTAGTTTCTTTGTGTCAGAGGGAAGAACAAAACATCCTACCACTTATTGCTAAGAGTCCTGCTGTGACTCCTCAGCCACCGTCTGTTGTCTGATACCTTCAGAGCCATCACATCGCAGCCGTGGGCCACTACAGTCCATCTCAAAGGCCCACAATGTCCCTACAGCCGCTGTGGTTCCACAGAAAGCTCAGAGAGAAGCTGAAAACAAAAATGGGCACATATAGGCAGTGGAAGGAAGGCCAGGCTAGACAGGAGTACAGACGAGTCGCGAAAAAGTGCTGGGATAATGTTAGGAAGGCAAATGTTGAGAGTGAGTCGAGGCTGCCAAGAGATGCTAAAAGCGTTTTTAAAATGCATTCTTCAGGTATGTACAAAGCAAAATACAGTGAAGATAAACAGTAGCTCATCTGCTCAACGGGGATGTGGAAATGATGACAGATGACAAAGAAAAGGCAGAACTGCTCACTTCCTACTTCAGCTCAGTTTCCCCCCAAAAATTGTAACATATAACCCTCCAGGTAAGTGTAAGGTACAAAGGAAAGGGGCAGGATTCCAGCTTGAGATTGATAAACAGTCAAGGAATACCTTATTTCCTTGAATGAGTTCAAATCCCCAGGACCAGATAAACTGCATCCAAGTATTATTATTATTATTATTATTATTATTATTATTATTATTATTATTATTATTATTATTATTATTATTATTATTATTATCATCATCATCATCATCATCATCATCATCATCATCATCAAAAAAAAAAATTAAAAAGATAACAAGGAGAGAGGTGGGGGTCGAAAGAGCCCGCTGGCTGAGCTGACCATGTGGCCCACACCCCACACATGCCCCGCCAGCCAGATCTTTAACCCCTTCCTGAAGGAACTGCCAGAAGAGATCTCAGAACAAGTGTACAGTATATCATTTTAGGGGATATGGGTGAAAACAATGCAGTAGTAAAAGCCTACATAGATTTCTCGAAAACAAATCCTGCCGGACTGATCTGATCTGATTTCATTTTTTGACATGGCAACTTCCATGGTAGACAATGGGAATGCTGTTGATGTAATCTTGGCTTCAGCTAAGATTTGAAAAAGTGCCCCATTATATTCTGATTAGCAAAATAGCTGATGAGGAGCAGGAACACCTGGGCGGCAGGGTGGGAGCTTTAAAAACTCCGGACAGTTTCGTCACCCTCACCACCACCGCCACCAACAGAGGCTCCTGGAGCTGGCCCAAACAGATAGATACTGTCAAATCAATTACTGCATAATTTTTGTATTGGGTATTGATTGTATTGTGATTATATTGTTTATTGTCTATTCTGTACTGAATATTGTTTATGGATGGTATTCTGATTATATTGTGTTTATATTTATTTTATTGTACTGTATTTTATGATACTGTGATACTGTATTATTGAACTGTTACATTGTACAGTCGTACCTCGCTTAAAGAGCGTAATGCGTTCCACAGGATTACTCTTTAAGCGAGTTTGCTCTTTAAGCGAAACACCATTGTAAATGACCAACGTGGAGGGGATTGTGAATCCCGATTTATTTGTTAAGCGAGTTTTTGGTTGGTTTTATTTGTTAAGCGAAGCGAACATTCAGAGAAAATTATGCTCTTTAAGCGAGTTACTCTTTAAGCGAGGCACTCTTTATGCGAGGTTTGACTGTATTTGCTTGTATGTTGTGAGCCGCCCTGAGTTGGTTTTCACCAAGTAGGGCGGCATATAAATCGAAATGAATGAATGAATGAATGAATGAATGAAAATAAGTAGGTGTGGCCTGGATATACAGTTGGCTACAGCATCATACTTATTAATGGCTCCTTCTCAAGCTGGGATGGGGTAACAAGTGGAGTACCAGAAGGTTCGGTCTTGGGCCCTGTGCTCTTCAATATTTTCATTAATGACATAGGTAAGGGACTGCAGGGAATAATTATCAAATGTATGGATGACACAAAGCTGGGTGGAATAGTTAATGCCTCGGAAGACAGGAGCACAAGTCAAAAAGATTTTGATAAGCTTGAACACTAAGCTGAGACCAACAGAATGAAACTTAACAGGCATAAGTGCAATGTTTTACATCAGTGGTGACAAACCTATGGCACACATGCCAGTGGTGGTACTCAGAGTCCTCTCTGTGGGCACCCGTGTGTTTGGCCCAGCACAGAGTTTGCTCTGCCTCTCTGTCCAGCAGCCCAATGGGAGCACTTCCTCCCTCCCCTCAGCACAGAGTTCACCCCACCCACCCCTGCCCGGCAGCCCAATGTGAGCATTTCCTCCCCCCCCCCCCCGTTGCCATGTTGGCACTTTCCAATAAATAGGTGGGCTTTGAGTTGCAGTTTGGGCACTCAGTCTCTAAAAGATTCGCCATCACTGTTCTACATCTAGGGAAAAAGAAGCAGATGCACAGTTAAAAGATGCAAGAAACTTGGCTCAGTAATATTACAAGTGGGAAGGATCTTGGAATTATTGGAGATGCATGGGCTGAGTATGAGTCAATAGTTTGATGGTGGTGCAAAAAAGACCAGTGCTATTTTAGGCTGCATTAACAGAAGTATAGTCTCCAAAACCTGTACTAGTTCCTCTCTATTCAGCACTGTTTATACCACATCTAGAGTGTTGTGCACAATTCTGGGCACCATACTTTAAGAAAGATAACAACAAAGTGGAACAGGTTCAGAGGAGGCAACAAGGATGATCAGCATGAGCGCTCCAACACTGGAAGCATTCAAGAGAGAACTGGAAGACCATCTGTCAGTTCTACTTTGATTTGTATTCCTGCGTTTGAGCAGGGTGTTGAGCTGATGGTTTCATAGTTATTCCATCTCAAATTATTTTATGATTCTATGATTCTGAATTCCAAAGGTAGAATATCGATCTCAATCAAGGCAACTTGCCATCATCTGGTTCTTCTCCCCAATTGCTTGCAATGTGGTGGTGAAATAAAACTGAACTTAGTTTTTAAAACTATTAGTTTTTAAAAATATTTGGAAATAAAAAAGGGATTTAGGTAAAGGTCGCTCCTGCTCAAAAACCAGTTGTATCCGACTCTAGGGTTCAGAGCTCATCTCTGTTTATATCCGAAGAGCCAGCACTGTCTGTGTCTTCAGACGGTTCCGTGAACATGTGGCAGGCATGACTAAACACCGGAGTGCATGGAACGCTGTTCACTTCCCCGCTGAAGTGGTCCCTATTTATCTACTTGCAATTTCTTGCTTTCAAAGTGCTAGGTTGACAGGAGCTGGGACAGAGATGGGCGCCCACTCCCTCATGCCTCACTCGGGTCTTGAACTGCTGACCTGATGAGCTTCCAGCCTTCAGTTCCCACTACGCCACCACAGTCCCACTAAAAAGAGGTTTACCTGGTACCAAAAGAAAATGAGTAGGAGATTCCATGGTTGGTGTGAGCTCCCTCTGTCCTTTAACTTCTTTTTAATTTTCAAGAATGAGTTTTAACTTTTAATCTGTTATTAATATGTCTATTTTAAATTTTTTTAAAAAAAATATTCAGATTTGTTATTGATGTTTTTATATGATATATTAAACTGCCCTGAGTTGCCCTGGTAAGGAGGGTGGTATATAAATTTGAGTAATTAATTAATTAATTTGTTGAATTAATTAATTTGTTGAATTAATTCAACAAATAGAGGGTCAAAATCAAGAAGCCTTCTTACTATTCACCATCTGTCTGGATGCAGATGAGGCGGAGCTCCTGAAGAAAGCTTTCAAATATCAAGAGGTGATATTAATAGATATATTTGGGAACAGGCAGCTTTTCAGCTATTCAGGGCGAAAGCTGTACACAGCTTTAAAAAAAGTACTTCCAATTGTGCTCAGAAACAGCCCACAGCCCATGGCATCATTTTACAACTGGTGAGATGTGTTCCCTGTGGCTAGTTCCTGGTAAACAACCTGGCAGGGGCCCTCTGAATGAGAAAATGGCACCATCAAATCTTCAAAGGCAACTACATGGACCACATGTTACAGCGATTTACTAGGACAGTTCCGCTCAGAAATGTACTGACTATAAGAAGCTATCATTAGGCACACGCCTCTTTTGCCAGGAGAAATGCCCCCTTTTTGTCAGTACAACCATCTTCTGCTGGGTGATCTCAGAAATCAACTGGCAGAACTAATTTGCTGGCTAAGACGTGCCAGCAGAAAATGGTAGGACAGGAAAAGGTTGATTTAGGAAGATGCAGTGACACCAGAGTCAAACCTCTTTCAGACCAGGAACCAAGCCACAATGTTGCACAAAGTTTGAAGCAATAAAGGAGTAGCCCTAAGCTTATTTCCACCAGCCCTAGGTTGGAATGAGATTCAGAATTAAGGAAGAACAATGTACTATCTGAAGAACCTTGACAATTGGTTTAGATGCAACACAATGTCAAACGGCTGTATCCACTACCCACTAGGAGAAAAGCAAGGAGAATGAGACATATCAGAAAATAAAATAAAATAAACAAAATAAAAATAAAATAAAAACACTGTAGCACTTTAAAGACCAACTGTTATATTTTTGTTAGCTTTTGTGGATCAAGTCCACTTCTTCAGACAAAGAGTGAAACTTACAGGCATGGGTTTTATACACCAAATTCAGGTGGTCAAAGGGAGAAGGGTGTGGTCAAGCAAGATGACAGACAAGCAAGCACAACAATACAGCTTCACACAGATTATAAGCTATTGTTGCTAATGGTTGTGTGAAGTTGTATTGTTGTGCTTCCTTGTCTGTCATCTTGCTTGACCACACCCTTCTCCCTTTGACCCCCTGAATTTGGTGTATAAAAACCATGTCTGTAAGTTTCACTTTTTGTCTGAAGAAGTGGACTTGATCCACAAAAGCTAACAATAAAAATATAGCAGTTAGTCTTTAAAGTGCTATATTTTGGGGGGTTTTTTTATTTTATTTTACACTGTCATCTTCTAGTTGGAGTTATCCTTTTTCCTCCCCTATTTCCAAAAAGATTAAGTATTCTTTTCCTGGCTTTATTCCTCTGTTTCTGCAGCTCTTCCTGTGGCTTAGTGGTTAAGTTGCTGAGTTGGAGATTGGAAGGTCGGGTTTCGATACCCAAGAGCTGCACTTGGGGATGTAAAAGGTGGCTCATTCAGGCATCCCCTGTGCAGACTTTCTCCAGGAAAAATCCTTTCAAACCAGAATAATCTCTGACACGAAATTATTATTACCTCTATTTTAACCTGCACATATTCAACAAACTCACCACAAATATCTATAAAATCATTTTTCTTTATTGAACCTGTCTCTAATTTTAATTCACTGGTAGATTCACCTTTTAATTTATTGTTTATGGCCATGTTCCATATTTCTTTATACCAATCCCGCATTACAAATTCCATATGCATTTTCCAATTTTTAGCTATTAATAATACAACCACCATCTCTGTCCCAGCTCCTGCCAACCTAGCAGTTCAAAAGCAAGAAATTGCAAGCAGATAAAAAGGGACCACTTCGGTGGGAAGGTAAACAGGATTCCGTGCGCTCCGGTGTCTAGTCATGCCTGCCACAAGACCACAGAAACGTCTGCAGAAGCTCTTCGGCTATGAAACAGAGATGAGCACTGAACCCTAGAGTCTGATACAACTGGCTTTTGAGCAAGGATGACCTTTATCTTTACTAATACAACCACCAACTCTTTCAAGGTGATGAACACCCCTCACAGTCTTCACTTGCTAGAGGCAGCCTTTTGGCAACCTTGTCAAGAAAGGCAAGGGGGGGTCTTCTCTAAATGGGGTCATCTCCCCCATCCAGAATCCTGAATGAAATCCAGGCACTACCTTGGGCAGATCTGAGGACACAACCCCAAAGCTAGTAATAATATTGAAGTCAAGGTGGATACAAGCCATTCTGTTCTCGATCGTCTTGCAAGCCAACTGAATTCTGGCAAGACTGAGTGGCTATGCATTAGGGGTCTTGTGTTATCTTGGCAGCTTCCATCTTTGGTTCTGGATGGGGCTACTTTGCCCCAAACAGACCTGGTGCATAATCTGGGGGTCCTCCTGGACTCATGACTCTTGCTCAAAGAGCAGGTTGCAGTTGTGTCTAGGAGGGCGTTTACACAGTTGAGTGCCATATGCCAGTTACACCTGCTCCTAAATCGGGACTCCTTGCTCATGGTCACCCATGCTCTGGTCACCTCCAGACTTGACTACTGCAATGCATTCTACATGGGGCTGCCCTTGATGATCATTCGGAGGCTGCAACTGGTCCAGAATGCAGCTGCTCAGGTGATGATGGTGTGTGGACGGTATGCCCGTGCCTCACCACTATGTCGGGAGCTGCACTGGTTGCCAGTATGCCTCTGGGTGCAATTCAAGGTGCTGGTTATTACCTTTAAAGCCCTACATGGTAGTGGGCCAAGATACCCAAGAGACCGCATCACCCCAAAAACATCTGTTCACCCCACCAGAGCAGACCAGAGATGCTCCCTAACTGTTCCATCTGCTAGAGAGGCACGTCTCTCTAGCACCAGAAAGAGGGCCTTCTCAGTGTCCGCTCCGGCCCTATGGAACCTCCTGCCAACTGAGTTGTGTCTACAGACGGAGTTGCTGCCCTTCAGGATAAGATCTAAAAACCTGGCTGGCAAAGCAGGTGTGGGTCCCCAATGATGGCATGGCCCCTGCCTGCTGGCTGTTTTAAATATTAATAATTCTCTCTCCCTCTTTTTTACATGGTAGGGGTTGGAGTAATGCCCGGTAGGAGGTTTTTTTAAAATTGGGATTTTTAACTGTAGTTGGTTTTTATCTTTTGTAAGCCGCCCAGAGTCCTTGGAGTTGGGTGGCAATATAAACCTTGAAACAAATAAATAAATAAATAAATAAGATGGAGAAGGGTTTGGGTCAAGGATTCAAGTTCGTCAGCGTCAACGTGCAAAAGCAGCCATGGTGATGAGATGCCCTCCTGGGGCCAGGTTCATTGTTAAATCCATGCCGATGGATTTGCACCGCTTCTTTTCTGCCGCTTTCCCACTCAGCCTCTCTCCTGGCTGCTTCCATCGCTCACAGCATCCTGACGCACCAAGGGACAAAGAGGCCCCCTTTTTCAAAGGGAGGTGACATTTCAGAGTGATGCCAGCTGCTGCCCAAATCTTCTCTACCTCCTACAGAGCGACTCTAGGGCTCTGACAGAAGGTCTGGTTATCTCTGCAGCTAAGCTCTTGGGTTCCCTGGCACCTGTTGCTCTCTCTCTCTCCCCCACCCACCCTTATGGGCTACTTCGCATTCCAAGAAGCCTCTTGGTCCAGACCAGGGCCGTAGCCAAGGGGTGGCTTAGGGTGAGCAGCATCACCTGCAACGCAGCGGCTCAGCGCCTTTGCAGAGGCCGAAAGGGAATCGCAGCCTCTCGGGAGGGAAGGCGGCCGAGAGTTGCATGTAGCCACAGCGCAACCTGGTGGTTCCTCTCCCACCCGCGTTGACTTTGCGCCACTGTCACACCGGGACCTGCTATGGAACCACGGAGGAGCCTTACCTGGAGGGTAACCACGTTCCGGCAAGCCGGTGTCCTTCTCCTGAAACCGGCCTCCTAATAGCTACCACTCTGCTAAAGGTAAAGGTCACCCTTGCTCAAAAGACGGTCGTATCCGACGCTAGGGTTCAGTGCTCATCTCTGTTTCAAAGCCAAAGAGCCGGCGCTGTCTGCTTCTGCAGACGGGTCCGTGATCGCGTGGCAGGCATGACTAGACTCACACGGAACGCTGTATACCTTCTCACGAAAGTGGTTCCTATTTACCTACTTGCAATTTCTTGCTTTCAAACTGCTAGGTTGGCAGGAGCTGGGACAAAGACGGGAGCTCATTCCATCCTACAGTATTCGGGTATCGAACTGCTGACCTGCCGCCTTCCAGTCAGCATCTTAGCCACTTGAGCCACTCTGCTATATCTGTGTAGTGTGCGCGCGCACACACACACATCTTTTGACAATATCATAGTCAGTCCTATCAACACCTCAGTCAGACTTAACTTAATCTTTGACCTTTGCTTTCAAGCCCCAATATTTGTTGATCCATACCAGAAGAGTAGCGTGCCTTGGCGGGGCCCCGTATAAAAATTTGTTTGGGGGCTCTTAGGAAGGGTAAAGATTTGTTTTGCTTACGCACGTTGGGGGCCCCCGTGGCCCGGGGGCCCCGTATAATTGATACGGCAGATACGGCGGTAGCTACGCCTCTGATCCATACTCAATAGTTTGTCGTCCGCTGCCGTCTACTCCCTAGACCTCTCTAAAAGATATTGTTTTGTTTTGCTTTGCAAGTTTCATAGGAGGAAGGAACAGAAGAGTTATCTATGAACAAAAGCAAAGAAAATCTGGAGGGGCAGGAATAGAGATATGAAGCAGGGAAGACGTTTTCTTTCCTAGGTTCTTCCTCTCATCTTGCAGTTCTACAACCAAAGGGCAGGGGAAACCTAGGAGACACACACATCATATGGCTGAAAAGAGATTCACTTGACCTGATTATTGCAACCTCCTTTCCGGCCTTCCATTATAGTGATCCCCAAGCCTAGGTAGGCTTCTTGGCTCTGCTACAGAAGCATTGGGGCTCTCCTTACTCTCATTGGCCCATGCAGAAATACTCATTTAGGCAATCAAACTGCACCATCATCTCCGTGTTCACAGGATTTTAAAATTAATTATACACACACACACCCCAACAGTGTTGTAGGATAGATTAATGAATATCAGTATCTCCTGTGAAGGAAAAATAATATTAAATGCTTTTTTAAAGAACTAGAATTATTATGATCGTAATATATATTACAGCCGATGTATAGGGGTAAGAATATGAATTTTTTCCCCTTTACATTTTTCTTCAAGATTTTTTTTAATATGCAAGAGAAACTGCATGGGGGTTGATCAGAAATGAGTTCTGTTCCCAGTCCATTCTTAATTTAAAGATGCATTGGCTAAAGGTGTCCACGATTAGGCAGCAGCCACTTTGTTTGAGAGAAACCGTCTTCTACCTGGCAAACTCAAACAGATTCCTCTGTTGGCTAAGATCTGTCTGCAGAACAGCCTAAAAAGTGGTATTGAAAGAACAGGGTAAGGAGACAGCCAGATCCAAATTTCTTCTAGCCTCTCATAGGTTTAATTAGGTTGGCAGAAATCCTAAATGATTTTCAACGTCCCTAAGCTTTAGCTGCTTTTAGAAATTGTTGTAATTTATTGTTTTGCTTTTGATATTGTCTGTTTTATTGTTAGTTGTCAGGATCCTTCTGGGGTGAAAGCCATGGTACAAATAATAAAACTGAAATAAATGAAGTGGCAGGAAAGGATTTGGATTCCAGCTGGCCTAGTATTGGGTTAGGTGGCCTTCAACAAAACAAGAGTTCTACCCACTTTCACATCACATTCCAGGACTGACTCCACTAAAAGGTAAAGGTAGACCCCTCTAAAAGATAGACCCCTCAAAAAAATAGACCTCTCTAAAAGATATTGTTTTGTTTTGCTTTGCAAGCTTCATAGGAGGAAGGAACAGAAGAGTTATCTATGAACAAAAGCAAAGAAAAACTGGAGGGGCAGGAATAGAGATATGAAGCAGGGAAGACGTTTTCTTTCCTAGGTTCTTCCTCTCATCTTGCAGTTCTACAACCAAAGGGCAGGGGAAACCTAGGAGACACACACATCATATGAGGATCTTTCTGGAATAGCTCTCTAGGCAGTGATGGGATGTAACAGGTTCTCACCAGTTCGCCAGAACCGGTAGTAACGTTTCCCAGTGTCCCGGAGAACCGGTAGCAGCTTTTGGGGGGAACCACCTTCAGGGCTTACCTTTTCACCGATTCCCCCACTGCGCATGCGTGCCAAGCACTTGAGGTGCATGCACGCCTAGAGTGCTTGGCGCGTAAACAGGGCCTCCTTGCTGTCCTCCCAAGCGGGGAGGAGGAAGAGAAGCTGCTAGCCTGAAGCTCCCTATAGCCTGCTCCCCAGGGTAAGTGACTCACCTTTGGATGTGGTGTGTCTGTGTGTATTTTAATGCGTATTTAATACATTTACCTATATTGATGTACTACCACAGTTCCTAAAAAGGCCTGAGAGGTGTGTGTGTGTGTGTGTGTGTGTGTGTGTGTGTGTGTGTGTGTGTGTGTGTGTGTGTGTGTGTGTGTGTGTGTGTGTGTGTGTGTGTGTGTGTGTGTGTGTGTGTGTGTGTGTGTGTGTGTGTCTATTTTTATTATTTTTATTTTTTTATTATTATTTTTTAATTTTTCTTTGGTCCCGCCCACATCATGACATCATAATGTTAGCTCCACCCACACTGTGATGACATCACGGTGGGGTAGTAAATTTTTTGACATCCCACCACTGTCTCTAGGGTCACTGATCAGGAACTTGAACTAAGACAAGCCTACCGCTTTTAACTCAGGGCTTCATAGGATGCTGGATGCTTCTTGGCATGTACACGAAGGGGTGTGTGTGTGTGCACATTTCCTCTGAAGATTCTGTCCACAGTAGTTTAGTCAGTGACCTGAAGCAGTTTTCACTTCCTCAGCCCCAATGCAGCGCAAAAGTGTATAAGTGCTTCAGGTAAGACAGACCATCCTTAACACTCTTCTTTTACCCCACAGTTTTCCAGCTCCCACCTTATGCGTGATGTTCAGTGAATGCACATGATGTGGACTGTAAGCAATTGTTGACTGACTGTGTGTTCCCTACCACAGTCCCCCGCCTGGCCTGTGTCCCCCATCCTTCGCAAGCACACATGCTCCCAAATGTCAGGATAAATGCTGCATTTTAGAGCTGCCTGATTACACTCGGCTGTACTCCACGTCCTGGAGGGCGAGCAGAGCTATTAATAGCCCTGGCTTTCAAGACCCAATTCAAGCAACTGCAGAGGTCTGGCGTGGAAAGAGACAGCTCCTGCTGTCAGACAGTGTTGGTCACGCCCCGTTGTGTGCTTTTCTGCAGAGAGAAGGCCTCATTCAGCTTGCCTATAGAGATTACTGCACTTATCTATTACTGGTAAATAGCAAAGGGAAGTGAGAACTTCCGCAGCCTACTAAATTAAAAACCAGTGGAGGAAATGCTAGCTGACAGGTGAAGAAGAACCTGCAGGAATACCTCTTCCTCTGACTTTGGAGTGGAGGGTGCCATTAAAGCTTTTTTCTAAGGGTCACCTTGGGCTTTCCAAAATGCCCTGTCTCTGGCATCCTAAGTTCCAGCATCTGCTTCATCACTACCATAGCTACAGCTATCGGGAGTCTCCTTTAGCTGCTGCTAGTCTACCTATAGGGTTTCCCCCCATGGGCTAAACCAGTGTTTCCCAAACTAAGTCAGTTCCCCAAAGCACTGATCAGCCAATGTACTGATTTAGGCTTCTGGGAATTAAAGTCCCCCGGTGGGACACGGGAACCACTGGGCTAAACCAGTGGTGGGTTGTCAAAATTTCCACTACCCCACCATGATGTCATGGACATTGTGGGTGGAGCAAATTTTTTTTTAAAAAATGTGCAGTTCTTTTTTTTAGTGCGCATGCATCAAACCTCTATTTCACACATGCGCACTAAAAAACAGAACTGTGCATGCATCAAACAGAGGTTTGATGCATGCGCAGTTCCAGGCAGTCACTTTGGCTGCCTGGAAATACATTTCTAGAGGGGGGCGGAGAGGCAACAGAACCAGTTGCCTGGGGATTTACCACCACCCCGGCGACCCCTCCTGATGGGGTGCTACTGGTTCGGGCAAACCGGCCCGAACCAGTAGCATCCCATCACGGGGCTAAATCCTTCTCTGGAAGCAGGACAATTCAGCTCAAGAAGACAGTGTGAAGGAGAAAGGTTAACTCCTTTGCCTTACTGCTTCACCCAACCAACAAGAACCATTAAATCCATGCCAGATCACACATCTCTTCTTTCTCATTTATTTTTGCCCTAAAAAGAAAGCCATTTATTTCCCTGTTATGAATCAAGAGATGTCAGCTTTCTTTTCACTAGTGCTATCAACAGGGATTGCTTGTTTTCATTTCTGCTTTGAAAGCTCCCATTTCTCCACATCTCAGCTTCAGTATCATTTCTATTGACTTACTGCACCCTGTTTTCTTGGGAGCAGACCCTACGAATGTTCTCTAAATTCACAGATGCCTTGATAGCAGGAGTTCGCAGAAAGACAAATGGCTAGATTTGAGATCAAATCAAGCCTGAACTCTCACTAGAAACTAAAGTGATTAAACAGTGACTATCCTAGATTAGACATACCATGAGAAAAGAAGGCTCACTGGAAAAGACAAACATTCTAGGGAAAATAGAAAACAGCAGGGTCCAGGGACAGATTGAATATAAGATTGGTTTCCTCAAAAAAGAACCACAGCCTTTCATTCGCATGACCTAAACAAGGCTATTAATGGTAGAAACTTTCAGAGGTCATTAATTCACAGGATTGCCATAAGTCTGAAATAATTGATTGGCATTTAACAGACTGGTATATTTAATACACCTGGAAAGCTGGCTGCAAACGGGGTTGCTGGGGTTTCTCGGATTTCTCCCCTTATCAAAGCCAAATGGTTCACTTTTGTAAATTCATCATCATATGTCTTATCAGTGTGAAACTGAGCCCAACTGAAATAATAGTGGAGTTACAGTAGTTTTAGTCTGCTGGCTTGAATTGCACTGGACCTTTATCCAATAATTTGTGATACCACCTTCAAAATATCTTCAGCTTCATGTTGTTGGTTTTATCAAATCAAGAAGAGAACTGAGGTCTCTATTTTGATGGCTGGCCAAAAATCCACGACATGAATAAGATTTTCAAAACTTGTGTTTAAAATGGAAACTATAAGCAAACTTATACGATGTCCTTGGATTTCAGAAGACAGGAACAGATCTGGCAAGAAATATTGGTAAATGCAATACCTGTCAGACTGGGAGGTTGAATCTTCAGATGTAGGTGGGCGGGCCACGCTTGCAGGTGCTAAGACAGTGGTAAGGTGAGAAGCATCACTTGTCTTTTTTCTATATGAGACATGGACACTAGGATTAAGATGTGAATAAATGGCCCAATTATACTGGGCTACATTGTGTTAAACAAGGTAATTTTAAGGTGCGGCATGTCATTTGGGGCGATCGTTGCACCTACATGAAAGGATCAATCATACTGTATATCAAGCAACCCTATTGGGGCCCCTTTTCACTTTAGAGGGAAAATTGGATAGGATTGAGATGAAGAGTAAAAATTCAAATGCAATCCAATAACGATTTCATTGCTTATCTATTTAAGCACAAGTCAACCGAACTCCAAAATGTTCTGTCCTTAGCTTTCTGTTTCCATCTCTGGCTGAAAAGCTATACCATCGGCTCATCCCATCATTTCTGGTGTCTGCCTAGTGGTCTTTTGTGGTCCCTTGGTATCCAGTCTGTTAGTCAACAGATCCCTCTGTTATCCTTTAGGCAAATGACATAGCCTGTCCGTCTTCTTTTTGCCACTTATAGTTCATCGACCAGATCACACAGTCCAGTTCTTTGGTGTAATTCCTTAGGGCTCTTTCAAAGTTCATGTGACCTAAAATAGGCCACTTTTTGACCCCCCTTACCCCTCTGTGATTTTCTGTGACTTTGACCGACCCCCCTAAATCACATGGTTTGAAGCTATAGATCTATGGCCAGCTGGATGTGAAAAGCAAATTATAATTTTGGAGTCACGTGACTTCACGCCGAAACCCTCCCCCCATGTCTTTCTGTGAATTTTGGTCAATCCCTTCCCCCCCCCTAAAATGGTCATGTGGTATTTGAACGACCCCTTATTGCTGACTTTATCCCCGATTGTTACTCTGCACATCTGTCTTTCCATTGCTTTTTGGGTTACCACTAGTTTTTCTTCCTCTGATTTTGTTATTGCCCATGTCTTGGATGCATTGCAACATTGCTCGTATTACAGTCATATTGAATACATTTGCCCTAATATTCATCAACAGGCTGTCATCTGTTAGCACTGTTCGGTTTATATTAAAGTCAATCCAAACTGCTTTGCATCTTCTTATCCACTCGCCACATGGTACGTTATCTGGTTGGATTTGGTGACCAAGGTAGACATAATCAGCTACTTCTTTAATCTCGGTTCCATTTACAGCGATGGAACCCTGAGCACATTGGCCATTTCTCATCCATTTTGTTTTAGCTAAATTAATTGCCAGTCCGACATGTTTAGCTGAGTTATCTAGCTGCTGGAGGTTATATTGTAGATCAAAATTTGAAATATAGATTTTAGTGGAAGAAAGATCAATAAAAAATAACTGCAGAAGAAATAGATAACTTTGACATTAATGTTGACTATGAATAAACTAAATGTAAATTCATTTTTTTAATTTAAAAGAATAAAATCTATCCTTGTGCTGTCCTGTTTCCTCATCCTCTGTACTTTGCTTAAGTCACCTCATGATGGTGGGAAACTAAAAACTTCATCATGTTCCCATGTGGAGGGAGAGAAAAAACTTTATAAAAATTTTTAAACTAGCATATTGCATCCCTTAGGGCTTTAAAAACACTTTGCTTCCTCTCTCTCCCCCTCCACAGGGAAGTAGGAGGAAGCTTTCAATTTCTGATGTTGCCAAGCGGCTCGAGCAAAGAGACAGCTTAAACCAGGATGGCCAACCTTTTCACACCTGACCACGCCCCAGACAGCTGAGGAGGCCAGATCACACACACACCCCGAAGCAGAAGTGAGTGCATTTACAGCTGTCGTAAATGTGCCCATGTCTGCATTTACGACAGCCTGACATGTTTGCACAGGCACAGGCACATTTGTGGCTGAGTTAAACATCCCTGCTTCCACTTCCAGGTACAGCAGAAGTGGCAACAGTAGGGCTCTAGCCAGGGCCCCCCAAAACCCTCCTGAGCTAACAGCCCCCCCCCCAGGATGCCAATGTTATATGAGTGCATTGTTAACCCTCCAGGAAAATTTTGCCCCTCCTGAATTCCCCCCCCCCTCCATCTAGAATCATGGCTATGGCCCTGAGCAACAGGCCAGATGGAATGGCGTCAGGGGCCGCGGCCGGCCTGTAGGCCATAGGTTAGGAACCCCTGGCTTTAAACCATTCACTTCTATTCAATCCCAGAAGTCACAATGCAACAGCTGAATCTAAACAGAGTGAGCCTCCCTGCCACCTTCCTGCCAAAACAACAACAACCAGTAAGCAGGTGCAGGTAGGCAAAAATCAGGGATGGGCAGATTTATGGCTCACATAATTTCCAACCCATGTCTAACAAATCACTGTCTCTCTTGAGTCCATGTATAAATTATTGCCATGTGGCCTCACTCTCATATTTAAGGAAATTGTCTCGATACACCCCTAGTATTGTGTCCATTGTTTGGAGGAGGGTTGGGAGACCATGATGAGAGGCAGCCCACCCCGGTGGGGGGAGGGGGGGCTCACATAAACCAGACACTAGGAATGGGACCACAGCTCCACAGCTCCAGACACAGGGGAAAAAAGACAGAGAGATGAGGAGGAAACTGTAAACTGTCAGAACAAACGGCCATGATGTGCAAACAAAAATAAAGGTACTGGACATTTTCTGTACAAAATTCAGTAATGGGATGTAACAGGTTCACACCAGTTTGCCAGAACCGGTAGTAACTTTTCCCATTGTCCCAGAGAACTGGTAGCAGCTTTTGGGGGGAACCACCTTCAGGGCTTACCTTTTCACTGTTACCCTCACTGCGCACACGCACCAAGCACTTGGTCTGCATGCATGCCTACAGTGCTTGGCACATATGCACGGCCTCCTTGCTGCCCTCCCAAGCGGAGAGGAGGAAGAGAAGATGCTAGCCTGAAGCTCCCTATAGCCTGCTCCCCAGGGTAAGTGACTCACCTCTGGATGTGGTGTGTCTGTGTGTATTTTAATGTGTATTTAATACCTTTACCTATATTGACATACTACCACAGTTCCTAAAAAGCCTTGGCAGCCGGCAGGCTGTCTTGGGGGTTTTAAGCAAAGTCTTGGAGTTACCTCATCAATAAGCTACACCTGTGCTGTTCCAATTGCTGTTCCAATTGAAGAACCCTTAAGGAGGTACAGCTGTTTTACATTTACATTAAGGCATATTATCCTAGAGAACTGGTTAGGCAAAGACTTAGTACCTAACTTCTTTAACTGTTGAAAAGTTGAAAAGTGCCAAAATGAAGCCATCTTGTGGTGAGTTCATTCTGTAGTTCCTTCCATCTGACCTAGTGTGAGAAAGATTAGCCAGAAAAAGCTTTAAGCTCTGGTTTAAAAGCTCTAGTTGATTTGTGTTTGAGGTGGGTGGGTGGCTGTATTTTTATTTATTTATCTACATGTTTGTGTTGTTGGTTGGTGTGTGTGTGCTTATTTTTATTTTATTATTTATTTGGCCCCGCCCACAACATCATGACATTGGCTCCGCCCACACTGTGATGATATCATGGTGGGGTAGTAAAATTTTTGACATCCCACCACTCACAAAATTCCAATGTATATATAAAGAATATATTGATATTACACAATTGACAAGGATGGTCTTCTTAGCTTTGCTGTGGTAAAGTCACAGTATTGTGTGGGGAAAGAAGAACCTGTTCTTGGTTTCCCATTAAGCAAGTTGTACTGAGCCATTAAGTGGCTTCCATATTAAAATGACCTCCAAAAAGTCCTATCATGAAAAGACCTGCTCAAGTCTTACAAACCCATGGCTGTGATTTCCTATATTGGGTCAATCCAAATCATGTTAGGTCTGCCCCTTTGCCTTCAAATTCTCGCACCTTTGCCTTTACCAGTGACTTGTCACCGTATGATATTTCCAAAGTATGAGAGTACCAATTCACTAATTTTAAAAGGTAGTGATTTGATCTAGAACCCATATTATTTTTCTTTCTAATGGTACTTGTGTTCCAGCAACACGTTTACACTTAAGGAACTTTCCAAATCCATTCATAGCTGCCTTTCCCTGTCACTGTCTTGTTTTGATTTCTTTGTTGTAGCCTCCATTTGGATCAATAACTGAAAAAAGTATAGAAAATCATTTATTACTGCAGCTTCCTCATTGTCAACACTAAGGTTATCCATTTCTTCTGCAGTTGTCCCCCCCTTTAAGTTTCAACTGTAATCCTCCTTTTGCACTTTCTTTAACTGTCCTCGGTCATCTTAAAACATGCTGTATTCCACTAATCATCTGCCTATCTTAAATTACTGATGTTTCTTCCACCAATATTTTCATTATTCCTTCATCTGAATCCAAGCCAGTTTTCTGTTTAATAAATTCAGTGTATAAATTAAACAAATAGAGAAATAAAGTACCCCCAACTAACAGCTTAAGTACTAAATGAAGAGAATCAACCTTGCTTAATAAATGCAAGTTTGGATTTGTTAGCTTTTGGTGCCATCATGTGTTGCTTTGGACCTACTGCAGCTTCTTTTAAGTCTGCTCAGCCTTCAAATAGATAGGATCAGTTAATCTGATCAACTGATCAATCAGGATGCTGCATATTAGCAAAGATAGGGGAGGCAGTGCATTGCATCATTAAACACTTGATGTTAGCAAAAAAAGGAGGGGGGACACTTTAAAGATTAACAGTTTATTTCAGTGTGAGAGTTTGTGGATCAAAATCTGTTTCTTCAGATGCGGAAATGCAAATATGCTTGCCCTATAGCTGCACAGGGTGTCCAAAGAAGGGAATGGTAAACCTCTTTTGTATATTCTCTACCTAGAAAACCCTGAAAAAGGTCACTACGATAATTGACTTAACAGCTTATTATTATTCCTTGCTCCAGAACATGGCAGCTAACAAATTAGAGAAATGACAGAAAAAATAGATTGTGTTAGCATGCATCCTGACTTACTATGACTGATGTGCTTATGTTTTAATATTTATAATACTTGGCTTTTGAATTGTTATTTCCACTTGCTTTAAGCTACTTGCTTTCATTATAATTCTTCAGTTAGCCATCCCGAGTCCAGGTTTCTTGGCGAGAAAATCAGGATACAAATAGAATATGAAAATAAAATATTGCTAGGAAAAGGATGCAAGCCTGCTGTTTGAGGCACTATCTGCCATCCACTTCACCCCGGCATTTTCAATAAAACTCATTTTCCAGCCTTGCTTCTTTTTCAAAGGCACAAACTGGAAATGCATAAGAAAGGATTTGGACAGCACTTGGATACTTCAAGAGAAGCACAGCATTGCTATTGCTGTCAACCTCGCAAAACTTTTCCTGTTAAGGAATTTTCAAAACTAAAATGAAGGTAAGGGTCATTCCATCTCTAAATCATCTCTACTACATAGACAAGGTGGAATACTTATATAATATGCTCCAATTAAAAGAAATCAGATAGTTTGCCAGGATGCTGTGAGGTTTTTCCCAAATAGAAAAATGTCCATAGAAAAATACATTGGTTCCTTGAATTATTCTGGATTCATCCAAGGAGGTGTGAGCCTGGAACTAGGAACAAGAGATCAGAGAGCTCCATACAAGAGGAAGTTATAGGAGAAAGAGAAAAAGAGAAAGGATGAGTCTTGCACAGGGTTATGTCAACTGGTATTAATCAATATGGCCAACATAAAGCACTACCAAGAAACATGCACACTATATTAGATCAAAAGCTGCAGGCCTGCTTAAGCAGCCCCCCCCCCCCCGCGCACTCCTTTTGGTTTTAATATGGGAGAGGTGGAGATGATAGCCGAAGAAATGGACATGCATTCAATAGGGATACTTTCAGTCTTTCACGATTACCTGCTACCTGTCTCCATACGTCACTGGGTGCTATAGCCGCTAAGCATCTGATTTTATCAGCAAGGTTTGCCTTCAGGCATCCCATAATGATTCTACAGCATTCATTGAGTGATAGGTTTAACTATACCACACTGTGCTGGCATATTCACCTGCAGTCTTGCATGAAGCTAAGGCTGTAGTTCTTATGATATGTGGCGTGTACCTGAACAATTTCCCAGGAGCTTTCAGAAGATATTATTCTTTGCAGAGACCTTTTGTTGTATATGTTGGCAGTGTGTCTTACAAAACAGTATAAATTAAAAAGTAATCCCTAGGCATTCGGAGTCAAAATAAAAATCTAACTGGATGCTCTTCCAAGTAACCTGAAGTTTCCAGGATGGCTGCTTGTCTCTCAGGTTGAAGACATGTATTTCAGTCTTAGTAAGGGTTAGGTTTAAGTTGATTTCTTATCTTGATATGCACCATGTTCTTCTAATGCAGGGATTCTCCCATGGCGCCATTTCAGGTGGGCCCCCACCACCTCCACCACACCAGGAAGTGCCATGTGGTGGAAGAAGGGCAAAGTGGCCATCCAGCCCCTGAAGCTGTCTGAGGGAGCATGACTTGGCCCCCGGCTTTAAAAGGTTGAGAACTCCTGTTCTAATGCATCTATATGTTCTTTTTCCTCTTTGCTTGTTTTTTTTTTTTAAAGAAAAAGCTGTCTTGTTTGCTTCTCTGGTACATGACAGCCAGGGACAGGGTGAACTGCATGCCTATGTCGGTGAAATGATTTCTTTCTGATGATATAAACAACTGTCACTTATGTAGGTCTGAATATGATTTTTCTTTCCCCTGTGCTGTCCTTTCAAAGAAGACTGATTTGATTCTCAGTTCCCCTTGCATTTTTTTTAAGGAGCAGGGTTTTTAAAAGGCTTCCTTTTAGGGCAGGGGTTCTCAAAAATTGTTTTATATAGATAATGCAAAAATTAAAAAAGAAGCATGTTTCATTACAGGATAATTAGCAGCTCAGAATTCATAACCTCTGTAAACTGCAAATCAGGAAGCACCACATTCCCAGGTGAAGAGATTAAAGCAGGTAAAAATCAATGAAAAACAGGTATCACAAGGAAGTAAACCAAGTCCCTGCTTCTGGCCACATAAATCTTATGTCTATCTTACATCTTAATTAACACCTTTGCAAAATAGGTATCTCCAGGAAATCAGTCAAAAATCTGCTCCACTTTAGAAATTTCTCATTCATTATTGAGAATCTTTTTTTTTTCTTTCTCTCCCACTCAAATAGAATTTTTACCAAATCTGCAAAAAAAAAAGATGCAGTTTACCATGTAAATAAGCGTATCATTTCTTCCATAGCTGATGCGCTCAGAAGAGAGTTCTGCTTCTCCTCTACCCAAACCAACACTGTGTACACAAATGCTTGAGGAGAAGAATCTCAAAACAGACCCTTGAGGACTTTACTGCTCAAGAGCTGTGGAAATTTTGACTGTTGTGCTGAAGGAATGTAGCATGTTGGGAAGCATTCATAACAAGAGCACTTTACACTTCCAGCTATTTTTCACAGGACTATGTAGTTACCACGCTGGCAACTGCCAACAAAAGGAAGCAAAAGCTTTCCACCTCATCAAACGCATATGGCTAGCAAATAAATGGCTATTGCAAAAGGTAAGATCACTAGAAAAAGACTGAAATGCAAACCCTGTGGTTTCTGACATGGTGCCCTAAGTATGCCTAGATACCTGCCTGGAGTCATACTTTTATCTCCGTACTCCAAACTTTTCTCTCCTGATCGCTGAGAATTAAAAGCAGTTTTTACTGGTAAGTTAGCATACCATAAAGCCCAATTCTGACTTGAACGCCCAAGCAGTAGGATTCTTAAAAGATAAAAAAGATAGGCAGATGCAATCTAGCACTTTGTTTTGAAGGGCTGAAGGGAAGGGACTTGGCATCCCCG
This sequence comes from Furcifer pardalis, assembly GCA_030440675.1. Taxonomy (NCBI): domain Eukaryota; kingdom Metazoa; phylum Chordata; class Lepidosauria; order Squamata; family Chamaeleonidae; genus Furcifer; species Furcifer pardalis. The sequence goes on along the minus strand of CP126891.1, from coordinate 146,999,463 downwards.
TTATCAAGCTCTTATCTTCCACAGAACTGGCAAGAAGCAAAGAACTGGGCAGAAGTCTGCTTCCTTTGTAGCTTTTAAAAAATCAAATCCCTGACTATAAAGTTACAAAGACACACCGGAAAGTGGTGAGAGCTCAGAAGCCAAAGAAAGGTTAAGTATCAAACTTCAGCTGATTTTTTAGCATTCTAATGCAATTTTCTTACATGTTATGATCTTAGCCCTAATTTGGAAGATAGGTAGAAAAAGTTACCCCATACTTTGTATGACCTTTGCTGTATTTTCTTGCTTATCACCATAATTTTCTTACTCATGCCTGTGCAATGATCTTAAAACTTGTAATCCTGAGTTGATAAATCTGAATGGCATTGCCCTTTATCACTACACTTCCTGCTCCCATTTTATTTGTACAGGCTCGGCCATGACAAATAATTCCAAGATACAGTACATAAAAACACAATGTCAGTGGAACATATTGATGCAGCAGAGGGGGAGGGGGAGCACTTCCCCCTTTTAATATGCAGATAATTTACTGTATTGTCACTCATTTGTATATTTCTGGGCCCTTACACAGCACAGGTAAGGAACAGGGTTAATTTGATAAAATTACATCACAGTATCGTCCAAATAACCTATGCAATAATGTGACCAAAATTACCTCAATCTCCATTTCCTTTTATCTCCTCCTTTGAACTTAGTAGTTTTATGGGAAATTACAAACCGGAAAACATTCAGAAGGTGTATTAGAGAATGATTCAAACACAGCATATTTCATTTATGATTGATTTATTACCCTTATTAAATATTTTTAAAGTCCCTGTGAGGAAGCTAAAGCTAAATAATTAATTGTCAACCAAAGGTCACACAAGGAGCCTCATACCTGAGTGCAGATTTCAACCCAAGTCTGTTCTAACACTGTACTAAATATTTCAACTTCTAATACTCAGAAGCTTCTGAGACATTAAAATATTTTGTCTAGCAAAGTTAAACAAAATAAACACGTAGCTTATCTGTATCATAATGCAAATTACTTAGGTTGCTTACTGAAAGCTTACTGCACTCTGATTATCTGAAGAGTATTATATACATAGATGGCACTGTAAAAATTAGGAGGAAGAAAACGAAATTCAACTTGCAAATTGGTAGCATAGAAATCTTTTCAGTAATTCGGCCGTTATTTACAGTATATGAAAAACCTAGTATGTTTTTCTATCCTTCTGGGATGCTAATACGTGAATAAAGGCTGCTACCTGATTTACATCTACTCATAACCTGAAACATGCATGAACTCATGGTCACTTATCATGACAAAAACAAGTTGCAAGTTCAGTATGCTTGTTCAGCCCACTCTTCTGCTAAGCCACTATTTTCCACAGAAACTGAAACAGCAAGAAACTCCAGATGGATGAGATCCAAAAGAAAAGGAATATTCAAAATGCACACAAAGGGAACAAATATAATACAAAATGTACTGGATATTTATTCCTAAATTTTGCAAGAGCTTATCTGCAACTAGATGGAGCAAAGCACAGTGGCTGGAAGAAATGGAGCTACTCATTTCCCCCAGTGCAGATTTAGTTTGTTCACATTAAAGTTGGCAGGGGTGGGAGAATCTTACTTGTTTTAACAAACATCAAGCTACATATTCATGAGTTTTCAAATGAAGGTTGTTCAAAGATATACATGTACAGTGAACATCTCCACATATTTAGTGCTACAATCTTTAAACATTACATTTTGTAGCAGTTGGTGCTGATGTATCTGGTAAAAAAGTCACCTTTTAAAACCTAGTTTTGAAATCACATCAAGCAGCATTTACCTACAGTATCCAGGTACAGATTTAACTCCATGCAAAGTAGAACTTAATGGAATGGTACTCCATAAGCAAACTGTGTATGTTTTAACAGTCAGCTTCTGACATAATGACGTCTAGATTTCCAGTAAGTTAACCTACTACAGAAGTTAGCATTTCTCACAACATTATTTGGAATCTGTCTCACTCACCTGTTTTTCTCCTGAGGCACAACCTTTTACTATGAGGATACCTTAAAAATCACTATTCTCAGATAGAACTGTCCAAAAGGAAAGAACTTTTGCTTTTAAATCTTATCTTATAAAAAATTAAGCCTATTCACACAATTATATGTAATGACTGTAGTAATCAGTTTATTATTACACAGATTAATCATTCTTGAACGTACAAGCTCCAGGGGAGCAGCTGGGTCTTTAAATATACACAAGTCTGTCAAATGAATTTTTACCCTTACATCCAGAAAGACCTAAGCAGTTAAAAACTTAAGGAAATAAGAGCTATTAGCTATGTTAACTGAGAAAACACATACAAACCAAAAAGTATGAAGGAAGAAGGAAGAGGGAGGGAGGAAGAGTCAAAAACGAAATCAACATCACCTGATGCACTAATAGCTCCAATGCCTTTAAATGCTGACCAGTTAAACTTAGACCTTTAAACACAGGATGTGGGTACATTTTGATCTTGTTGGTCATACATTTACCTTAGTAAGTCCTTCAGAATAAAATACAGAAACAGATTTAAGTTCTTCACATCAGTTTTCCATAGGAGTTATGAGTTTAAAAGGATTCCTCTTTGTAGAAAAGTTTTTTAACTGAATTACTGAAAGCCTTCTGATGACATAAAACGTTTTACTATTCTCACCCCCACCGCCACCACTTTTGGTTTTTTGCTCAATTTAAATCTCTTAGGAATGCTTTTATGCTCACAACTAGACTTTGAATGAAGAACTAGTTTTTCACACACATTTCTTTGCTAGGAGTCAATGTTGGTATGGAATACAGTATTTCATTGTTCCAAGTATGTACAACACGCAGCACTGCTGTATCAGGTAAACATGTGCATGGGGAATATGAGGCGTGGGCTCATAGAAAGCAGTCAAATGGAAATCAAAAGGACTTTCTCTTTCAGAGTTCCTCTATCTTTATTTGTAGAGGTTATCCAATAATTTCTTTAATTACATCGCATACTTCTGAGTCCATTCTCGAGCTATTCTGTTGTACCTATACACATAAAAAAGTATGATTAATGAGGAATAAATTTCATCATTTAGATGAAGCACTTTCTTACAATCAAATTAGTCATAATATTCTAACACTGTACAAGCAGCATGTGCAGGCAGTTAAACAACCAGGTTATGCAGCTGACAAAAACAAAAGTCTTTTGTAGCAAAGCTATGTGAATATAAGATCAAAATTTGTGAACAAATTCTCTTTTGCAAACAGTATAGAACCCTCAATTTTAAAAAAGCCCTGTAATTAATTACACTGGAGAACAGTGATTTTGGGGCCTCACAATTTTCACCTATTTCTGGCTATATTTGGGTCACTGATTCAAAAAATGCTTTCAGTTATGCCCCATCAGCTCTAGTTTTCTAGATATGGCTTATTCACATTAGGCCAATCTAACCATACTGGTTGCATATATAACCAGAGGTGTAGCAAGGGTGTAAGCCACCCAGGGTGGAGTGAAATTTTGCCCCCCACCCCAAAAAAAATTTTCCACCCACCCAAACTTTTTTTTGACCCGTCCAAATATTTTCCCACCCCCAAAATAAGTATTATTAAAACAATCAATTTACGAATGGTGAGGCAAATACAAGTGTAGTCATAAGAGCAATGTATAATGACATCACCGATATCTCATGAACTAGAGCTGCTAGAACAAAATGGATGGCATTTTCGGAATCAGCCACACAAAAATGCCCGAAATCAGTTGAAAAATTTTAGGCACCAAGAAAAAAAATTTTTTGTTCTCCATGGGTTTCAGAGAACAATACAGACACTAATTTTCAAATGGGGGTAGGGCACATCCAAATATAACTTCATGTACATTCACAGGGTAGAAAATTAAGAGATTTCCTTCAACAGCAGTAAAAAACTAAACAATATTTATTACACAACATACATGTTCTCCCTGAGCTTGCGTTTCTAAATCAGCTTAAACATCAAAAGACAATCCCAAGCTCTCATTTTTAACACAGGCCTGTCACCTTTACTACTCCCTTGGTAACTACCAATCTGGTGTTGAAAGAGCAGGATTTCAAAGTGCCCACTTCCATCACCTTGAAGCCATGCTTTTTAAAAAATGCTGGTAAATGCTGCTCATTTCAGTCTACAAATGGAAGCTACTGTTCCACCATTATAGTAGACATGTCTCAAGTTGAATGACTCATTTGTAGCAGTTGAGTGGAAACTAATTCCTTCAAAACTGAACAAAATGAGCCTCAAGAATTCTCTTTACAACAGGATCTGCACACCACTACTGCTGCTACTATTCATGAAGCCAACTCGTTCACCTACCATCACCCAAATAAGGTTCTTTTGTGGCAGAACTTTAAAGTTGTTCTTCTCTCTTCAGCCTAAAAACAGAAACTGAAGGGCCTAAGAGAGGAAACTGCATGTAAAGGTACAGATAACCTTGAGCAGATTTTTATTGGATTAATTTGCCCAGGCAATAAGTAAACCTTATTACTAACTAACAAGTATCAAATATTCTCCAAGCTGGAAATATAAATGCAATGCTGCCAATGGAAGTTGATGGTATTCCTTAACAGGGAAGGATGACTCTGGCCCAACTGCAGAGTTTGCCAATAGATTAAGGGCACATAATAACTTCGACTGCAAGTGTTCCTACTGCTTGTCCCTTCTTCAGTTTTAGAATGCTTGGCGTTCATACTCACTTTTCTCTATCTGTTTTGTAGATCCGTGCAATCTCAGGCACTAAGGGATCATCTGGATTGGGATCACACAACAGAGAACAGATGGACAAAAGTACTAGAGGAAAGAAAATACTTGACATTAGAGCTTAAAGCGCAGCTAGAATAACTGTAAAGAGCAAATCAATGCCTCTCTTCATTGAAATCCCCCAAAGTGTGTTGATTTTATAATCTAGCATAGAGACCGTGGTCTGCGGTGGTCTTGAAGTTACCTGCAATTCAGAACAAGGCATCATATGTTCCTGATATGCAAAGTGAGAGAGAAAAGATGGATGGAAAATTTCTTGACCCTTCCACTGCAACTGTTTCTTGTCAGCCACTTCCTTGTTCTGATTCCTTTGCATTCATTTCTGACGATGGCTAAGGGAAAACTTTGCCAGGGAGGAGGAGGAGGCATGTTTCCCTACCTGGCGTCCTCCCTTAGGTACACTGGCGCTAGACAGAGAGAGTTAGGAACTTAGCATTTACAGACTGCTGCAAGAAAGCAGCAACCACATTTCTGGTTGAAGTGTTAAACAGTGACAGCCTAGCCATCATGATAATAGCCATTTCTACTGCACAACAGTTTTGTATAAAGCACAACAGTGTGTGTGTGTTTCCTTGCACCCCTCTTTACTTCATCCTTTATGCCAGTCCTGATGTCAAAAGCCTCTGAATGACCAAGGTCACAACAGGATTACAGTTAAGCTGGACTGGGCAAGACTGAATAGTGCCAAAAACCATTAAATAGGAGGGCTTTAAAAATGTAAGTAGACTTCACTGTCCCATGAATATACACGTAAGTAACTGGAAACTGGAGACATGATCTATCTATCTATCACTTGATTAAATGTTCCAAGTTTGTCCATAACATTAAATGTTACATGTTCTAACATTCATTTATTAAAATTTTGAGCAATACAATAACTGGAATTATCTTGACAAATTTCACATTGAAAATATAAAACAGCCAGATTAACAAGACAGCAACGAAGACTTCTGTGCCTCTGAAAGTAAATCAATATTTCTTAGATTAATGAAGTTGTTGTTTTGAAATATTTGGTATTCCCTATGGCTGAGAAACAAGGTCATTATGACTTTGTATTCTCACTTATAGAATAAAGCATATAAATATGAAATTTTTGGGAATAGTAGCCGTGTTAGTCTGTGGTTCAGGCATCTCAGAAAACAAAACAAAACAAAATAAACAAAATAAAGTAAAATAAAAAACACAGTAGCACTTTAAAGACTAACTGCTATATTTTCACTGTTAGCTTTTGTGGATCAAGTCCACTTCATCAGACAAGGAATGAAACTTACAGGCATGTTCTTATATACCAAATTCAGGAGGTCGACAGGAGAAGGGTTAGTGTCAAGCAAGATGACAGACAAGCAAGCACTAGAATGCACAAATCAGATATCCGGAATGGCAACACAGAGAAACCTGTCTCAAACCACTTCAATCTAACTGGACACTCTATCCAAGACCTGAAAGTTACAATTCTGGAACAGAGAAATTACAAAACTAGGATTGAAAGGGAGACAGCAGAAATCAAATACATCCATCTGTTAGATACCCATCACAGGGGGCTAAATATTAGTGAAGGGTTTCTGGGACATTATCAAATTTGATGCAGAGATTGCTATATGATTTTATATTACAACTTTCCTGCCAATTCTCTTTAGTAAAACAGAAATAACCCAGGTACAGGAGTTTGTCCCCCCCCCCCCCACATGCAGGTCACAAGTTGATCAGATAGCATAGTGGGTTTACTCAGCAACCTTGAGATTGAATTGAAAGGGAGTCTTTTAGAGTTTATCTGAATAATCTATTGTTGCTAATGGCTGTGTGAAACTGCATTCTAGTGCTTGCTTGTCTGTCATCTTGCTTGACACCAACCCTTCTCCCGTCAACCTCCTGAATTTGGTATATAATGCCTGTAAGTTTCATTATTTGTCTGATGAAGTGGACTTGATCCACAAAAGCTAACAGTGAAAATACAGCAGTTAGTCTTTAAAGTGCTACTGTGTTTTTTATTTTTATTTTACTTTATTTTGTTTTGTTTTCTGAGATGCCGAAATATGAAATGGCACTTACTGTAAGATTTTAATTGCAATCCAAACTCCAAGGCTCTGTAATATTTGAATTTAATTTCCCACCCAACAATCTATGAAACAAAACTAAAAATGCTTTAACATGGCAGCTAAATCTGATGTCAAAATAAATCCATAAATTTTGAGCAGAAAACTCTTTACACAAAACATTACCTATACAAAATAATTACCCATAAATCACACATTTACCTCTAGTTAACTATGAATAACTAATGTTAACTGGATCTTATATACAAGTCAGAACTACCTTTTACTCACTTTGGCCTTGTTATGGAACATCTCTGCTGCCTCTTCAATTCCTTCCAAAATCTTTTAAAGTAGCATCTGTCCAAAAATTTGCTACATAACACTACTACCATATCCTACATGGTATACAGATTACTGTTTTCATGCCATAAAGTTTACTGGTGAATTTAGACTGACAAGGATTGCTGATGTAAGCTGGATAATTGAGTTAAGGGAGCTGGGAAAAGAGGGAAACATCAAGTTTAGACCAGAAAGGGACAGTGAATCCTAACAAAGTCTTAAGGAGATGGGGCAACATATTTGTAAAGCACTCCTATTTTCTGGTCTTATGTTACTGGCACATTTCAAACATAAACAACTCTTCATAAGGCAAGTCACTTCTTGTCTTTTCAATGTGCAGATGTTGCCTTTGGGGTGAAGTGTATATAAATATTTCCTAATTTCACAGCCCTTAGGAGCTGTAACATTGAAGATTTTTTTTCCTTGTGGATTTGGCCTATGTAAAAAATATAGAAATTATAAGAATGCAGTATCCTTTTTTCCCTAGACAACCATTAACCTAACAAAGATACTATAAGGAAAAAAACTACAGCCAAGAAACCATTGTGTATTTGTGTACTTCTGCTGCCTTCAAACTGTCAGTACCCTTACGCTAATGTGGCTTGTTCTGATTTTCGACAGACATTTTATTGGGTTTGCTACGTAGACTGTATCTGCTATAAGTACATTATTAAAGGCCTAAGACATGCATGTGATATAATTATTGTCTTCAGTAACAACTCTTTATGAACTTCACTTTTTTATGTACAGAGTTAAAATCCCAACACCTCTTGCCTTTGTCACTGTCAGAATTCCCATGGAAGCCTTATCAAAGAATGCTGTTTCTCCTATTATGATGCTTGCCTGCCCTAGTAACTAACAGAAAAGCACTATCCCCACTCTTCCTGGCTTTCCCATGAAAAGAATGATATCCCAGTCATTCAGAACATCCTCCTGATCCTTGCTAAATTTCCTACCATTTCACCACTCTTTTACAAAATTATAAACAAATAATTAACAACTCTGGGAAAAGAAGGAAAAGGGATTAAACCAAACCTCTATCTCTGAAGGCATATCACACCCAGCCCTGTTCACAAACTATATACAGTGCACAGCAATTAAGTAGGATTTCACATACTTATAAATTGGAAATAAGCCCCTTCCCCTAAAGCTATAATATACACCTTTTAGACCGGGCTACCCAAGCAGACGTTTACTAGACTCTGTTTTACACTATATAATTCACTCTTCTTTTCATTTGTATTTCCATTGTGAAATTTGCTAGCAAATGATTTGTCCATTTCTTCAGCTACTATGTTATCTCTTTAAAGAAAACTGAGAGCACCCAACTTACAAGCACAAAACCTTCAAAATGTATTCGCTTGAACACAAAATGTTTACATTAAGCAACCAACAATATAATTTATCATGACAAACCTTTAGAAGCCAATAAATTGTAAGATATCACAGCCATTATACAACTGAATTATCCTGCTACTGCGAATAAGAGCACATTCTGATCGCGCAAGAGCTTGCCTCTGAAAGGAGCTCCACTTCTTCTGTGTCCTAGGCTAGGCATGAAACTGACAAAATGAAGGCACCTTTTAAAGCGTTCATTCTGCAATTTCTTTCAACTGACCTAGTGTGAGACAGATTAGCCACGAACACAAGGTTGTGGTTACCAGGGCATGCCCAATTGTGGTTCAAAAATACCACAATCATCAAGGAGGCTCTTTCTGTGTACTCGGGAGCTGCACTAAGTGTAGCTAAATAGCCTGGCAATTGTCATTATCTAAGCCAGAGAATGGCTATTCTGTCTCAGTATCCTACACCACAATAAATTCTAAGAAACAGACATTTAAAAAACCTACACAATTCCGATATGAATTAGGTAAAGATTTCTTTAAAGGCAATTTATGTCAATTACTACCACATAATCATTTTTAAAACTCTGGCAGTTTCAGCTCATTTTTATATTTCATGTCAATCTTTTCTTATTTTTGTCTACACTGCCTAAATGGATGCGTGCGTGTACACACACACACACATCAATCACTTTACAAATTTGTATTTACAAATGCTGTATACTACACGTATACCAATGTATAAATTCCAAAGAGAGCTTGGAATTTATCTGAACAGTATATTTAAACTCCATGGATATTATTTTTTATTAACTCTTCACCAAAGTATTTTACCTCAAGTAGTAATAAAAAAGGTGTGTGGTGCTTAAGAGAGATGCACCACTATTGGAAATAAATAGTGCATTTCATTTTTATATCAGAAAGCAGTTCCTATACACTCAGAGCCAGCTCACTTACCTTTTGAAATAGTTAATGCTGGAGACCATTGTGACCGTAGAATATCGAGACAAATACTGCCATTACTGTTAATATTTGGATGGTAAATTCTTGTTGTAAATGCAACCTGTAAAAAAAATAAACATTCTCTCATTGTGAATTTATTTGCTACAGTAACAGACAACTGCATCAGCTGTGTTTATTTATTTATTTATTTGTATTTATATACCGCCCTCCTCACCAAGGCGACCCAGGGCGGTTTGACACATCATAAAATATCAGAACAATACAGATTTAAAAAATTTAAAAGTTTTTAAAATCTATAATTAAAACCAATTAAAAATTACAGCTAAATCTTAATTTTAATTTAAAACTTGAGAGAGCGGGGGGGGGGGGGGTCGGTCAAACAAACCAGCAGGCTGAGGTCGTTGTGCCTCCAGTACCCCAGACCTGCCCTGCCAGTCAGGTTTTTACACCCTTCCGAAAATGCAGCAGCTCTGCCTGGAGGCACAGCTCAGCTGGCAGGATGTTCCAAAGGGCTGGGGCGGACACAGAGAAGGCTCTCCTTCTAGTGCTAGAGAGATGTGCCTCTCTAGCTGATGGCACAACCAGAGAGCCTCTCCAGTCCGCTCTAGTGGGACGGGGAGATGTCCTTGGGACAGTGCAGTCTCTTAGGTATTAGGATCCAAAGAAGATACCCACCTTGGGTGGTTTGAAAGGGTAATCTGTTGGGAAGTGAATTGTCAAGAAGAACACCCCACCCTGATAGGGACTGTCATTCTGAAAAGAGAAAGCTGTTAGAATACCATTCCATCTAAATTTGTATGCATGTTATGTAAAATTAAAGGGCGACTTACCGGCCCCATTATTGTTGCTTGCCAATGGAACACTGAAAAGAGGGAAAGGAAAGATGTTGACTAAGATATTTAACATTAAACAAACAAATGGCTATTCAGAAACTGAGAAGCAGCTCTACTGGAAGGAATTCTGTATTTCAGAACTGGTTTACCCTTTGAACTACGTCAATTGTTATATTATAACCCTGCAAAGACAGAGGGGCTCATTCAATTATCACTGTGGTGACCAACAAGGCTGCACAGGAATTGCGGCAAAAATAAATGCATATTCTATTCATCTTTTCATGTTGGAAACTATTTTTCTGAAATGCACAGATAGTCATTATTTGGCATTTGTAATACAGTAAAACGCCGGATAACAATTGGATCGGATAACGCTAAAATCGCATAACGTTAAGTAATCTGGGGAGGAGAATTGGATCGAATAACGTTAAGGTCCTATGGGATGGATCGGATAACAACCGCTAAAGCCTGTGCGGTTACAATGTATCTCTGTGGAGCGTTAACGTTATCCGATGCATCCCATAGGATTTTAACATGGATCGGATAACACTAAAAATCAGCTAACACCAAGACTTGTGGAACCAAGTTTTATTGTTATCTGAGGTTTTACTGTACAGGCAAACATTATAGATGTGTAGCTTCTACATTACAAGAAAAAAAGCACATTTTGCAACTACAGTAATACCTGCCGTCATTGACACAGGATGCATTCATCTGCTTTAACTGCAAGGCAAGATATCCCTGGAAGAGTTTGGGCAGCTAGTCTCTAGTAATAGTTGGTCAACAAATGAAGCAAGTATTTCTATTTAGGAGAGAAATAAACTTTTAAGAAAATCTAGTTTCTACCACTTTGGTTCCAAATGACTACAGATGTTTACTTAAAATGCCTTTTCATTTTTAAAAAAATAAACTTAGCTTTACACATCTAAATGTATTCTGCTTGAGATCCAAGGGAAAGATAATCTAAGGCGTTTCCATACTTACTGTCATCTCCCACTGGCCCGGCTGAACACTGCGCTGGAGGATCACGTGCCAAATCATTCAACTCCTAAAAACAAATCCACAGTTGATTCAAAATACAGATCATTTTTTCTATCCACAAAAGCTGTACAGTCTTAAGATTAAGTTAACATGTAAAGTTTCAAACTGATTTATAGTAAAATGTTCTCTCTCTGTCCCAGTTCACAGATGCCTTGCAATTGGTAATCCTTTCTTGTTTGCACCTGCTACTATCTTAAAGTGACTGACATTGTAGACGTGAAGTAGTATCAAATAAATATATTCCTTTTGAAACATTACATATAGAACTAAATAAAAGTTTAGAGTGGTGGACCTTGCCCTGAATTTCTGACTCACACATGAACCGTACTAGCTTCTGGAAAGTTCTGGGCACTTGTCTAAGTATTATCTGTATACAGATAACAATGTCTTAAGAACTGCTCCCTCAACTACAGAGAGTGACAAAACACATTTTAAGAAAGAAAGTAAAAATGTAGTAAAATTGTAATACAGTAAAACCTCACATAAAGAGTGCCTTGCTTAGAGACTAACTCGCTTAAAGAGCAGAATTTTCTCTGAATTGTCACCACGCTTAACAACTAAAACCAATCAAAAACTCACTTAACAATTAAATTGGGGCTCGCAATCTCCATCAGAAGTCACAATAGGTCACTTACAATGGTGTTTCGCTTAAAGAGCAATCCTGTGGAACACATTATGCTCTTTAAGTAAGGTACCACTGTACTCAACATAACATATATACTCAACTATAAGTCATCCCGAATATAAGTCGAGGTACCTAATTTGTACCTCTAAAACTAAGAAAATAGATTGACCCGAGTATAAGTTGGGGTGGAAAATGCAGCAGCTGCTAGTGAGTTTCAATAATTAAAATACATGATCTGATAAAATTAATTTAGACATTTGTGTGGGTACATTTTGGAGTGTATAAGTTGAGTCCCTTTTTTGGACCTCATTTGGGGGGGGGGGGGCTAAAAAACCCGATAACAAAAAAGCAAATACAAGTCACATTTGACTTCTGCAATTACAAGAGGTACTCAAAGTAGTTACCATCAGCATTTAGACATTTGATTACAGTGAACGACTGGTTGAGCAACGTATCCGCTTGTATTGCTGTACATGCCATTTTAATTCTTTCCTGAAGTACCACCAGTGTTCAATAGCTATAAGCACTTTAATGCTGAACCTCAGCAAGATTGAGATGGGTGCGATTACCGCAGTGCTGATATTGCTTGTGTCTGAAGAAACAAGCCTGTGTATGATTGATATGTCACATGGGCCTTATCAGACCAGAAAGAGACTATGGACAGCACGCCTAGAGTACTTTTACTTTTGCAGAAGGAAACTAGAGTTAGTAACACTATTAGCACTACTTTTTTCTTTCTTGAGAGTATCAGTTTCCTCCTTTTAGACAGGTCAAGTCTTGCTATGGAGAGCTATAACAGGGGTGCCCAAGCTTTTCTAGCCATGGGCCAGTTAGGTGGTTCAGTGGGCCGGTCACGTGGTAAAATGTGCCTTGCAATCTGTTTTGCAACAGGATGAGATAAGATTTCAAGCTGCCATTTTCTCTGCTTAAACCAGGGGTACCCAAACTACAACCTGAGGGCCAGATCCAGCCCCTGATGCCAATTAATCTGGCCCACACCACCCTCATTGCTCCCAGAAGTGGAAGTAAAATGCCCCCGTATGGGCACATTTTATTTCCGGTTCCGGGGAGCAACGAAGTCAGTGCGGGTCAGATGAATTGGCATCGGGGGGCTGGATCTGGACCACAGACCATAGTTTGGGCACCCCTGATCTATAATTATATAACTTAAGTTTGGTGAGTATTGTTCTATAAAGACAATATTAACAACAAGTCTCTTCTAGCACCACTCAACCATTACCTGTCATCCCTCTCTGATAATATTGCCACTTTTTTCTCCACCCTTTATACTTCTTTTTATACCCCATTCCTGTTCATTCATATAGTATTTACATAAATGAATCTAAACTACAGACTTTGGAAATATGGATTTACCAAATTAATTTTTTTGGGTTGTGCACATATCTCATGTTTCCAGTCATATAGTTCCTGGTTTAATGTCCTTTTTAAAATGTAAAGTTAGGATTGAACTAGTACAGGGCAAACCCTTTTGGGCTAAGAAGGTAGAAAATGCCACCTAATTAGATTTCTGAGACATGGTTTTCTCAGTTTTTGTTGTGCATGCAGCTTTTGATGCAAAGTATTTTCTTTTTTAAAAAATTAACAACTAGTACAGCACAGAAATAGTTATCAGTACAGTAATACCTCAGATAACGCTAAGACTTGGTTCCACAAGTCTTGGTGTTATCCGATTTTTAGTGTTATCCGATGCATGTTAAAATCCTATGGGATGGATCGGATAACGTTAAAGCTCCATAGAGATACATTGTAACCGCACAGGCTTTAGTGGTTGTTATCCGATCCATCCCATAGGACCTTAACGTTATTCGATCCAATTCTCCTCCCCAATTACTTAACGTTATGCGATTGTAGCGTTATCCAAGGTAAACGTTATCCGAGGTATTACTGTATATTAGCACAAGACTTGTTTAAACTGTCAACTAATATAGCACTAAAATTATTTTGGATTCAAAAATAAGTGAAAGTAATGTTCTTTCAGGGACAACGCAACCCAGTGACAGAGAAGAAACATAAGTGCTCACTCCCACACTATGCCTCACTGGAAACACCCCGATCTATGTTCTCAAGATGCACTCTGTAATGTGAGGAAACAGCAACAAAAAGGGAACAATGGGAACAAAAAAAATTGCACCAGATACTCCTGCAAAACAAAATGGTGCAATGACATCATCTGATCATCAGAGAAAATACTCAGTGATGAACATGGAGCAGACAGCAAGACTAATCATAACCTGTGCTGTAGACTGGTAAGTCCCCTAATATTAGTAAACTGATGAGTCACCCAAACGTAAAAAGGGCAGTTACAGTTTGCCAAACAGTCTTCTCAGTTCTACAGATCAGGATAAGTGGAATGTAGTTACACAAGATATGAAAATCTACTCTGGCCATCTGACAGTAGGTTTAGCCAAGAGGTCTCAAATTTCGGCAGTACATCAATTTTTTTTGGGGGGGGGGACTTGCAGTGGCTCAGTGATTAAGAAGCTTGCCTTGTTAGCTGGAAGGTCGGCAAGTCGGCAGTTCAAGACCCGAGTACTGCATGACAGAATAAGCACTCTTCTCTGTCCCAGCGCTTGCCAAACTAGCAGTTCGAAAGCAAAAAATTGCAAGCAGATAAATAGGGACCACTTTGGTTGGAAAATATCATGGGGGCATGAAAGGAGCCTCACTTGGACATCCCCTGAGGGGAGACCCTCCAGCAAAAATCCATTCAACCCAGAAAGCACCTTTGTATGCTTCTGACACAATAAAATCAATTAGGGATATTGACACTAGTGCTTATTAACCATAAAATGGTCACGGGGAGTGGGTTGGCTATCAGAATCCTTAAACTATTATAATAGCAGTTTCTGCTGCTGCAAGCCTTAGAAATGCAGCCCATAATAGTACTTTATACCCCCCCCAATTTAAATAAAAAAGAATCAATGACTCTTTGCATTCCTGAGGCTTCTTCTTGTTGCTGTTCTGCTGTATCCAAATTTGAATACTGTGTTGGCAATCCTTATAGCAATCAGCCATGAAGTCTGCCCTAGAAATACAATGCAGTGGCCTTTCATCTGTCTTCTGCATCGCAGCGTGACAACGTACCACTGATCCAGTTCCGCAAGTCATTTTCTGGTCCTGAGCCCTTTACGCACACAACATCCTCATTGGCCCCAGGCCAATTGATGAAACTGCTGCCATCCATCAAGATCAGGGGATCTCAACCTACGGCCCATAGCACCATTACATCTGGTCCACGCAACTGCTCCTGTCGCCCTCACCACCGTCCTTTCCCCCTCCGCTTGGCTTGGCATGTCCTTAACTGTGCTCTATAGCAGGGCAGTTGTAAGAAGGTTTACAACATCCACCCTGCTACGGAGTGGCATTAGGGACACACCAAAGCAGGTGGAGGAGACAAGGACAGCGGTGCTGGGGGCGAAAGCCACCCGTGGCTGCCAGCATATTTCCCAGGTGCCAGTCCATCCCGCCAACAGCTTGAGCGGGTGTGATCTGGCTCCCAGCTTAGAAAGGTTGATAACCCCTGATCAAATTGGAATCAAGTGGAATTTAATCCATTTGGGGACCATCTACTTTCCCTGTGGACTTCAGCACCCAGAGTTGTCAGGTTAGTTAAATGCTGCCTCACACTCGGCACTGAGTCGCTGGCAGCAGTATGGTCTACTCTTATTACCATTGCAGGATAACCTGGCCAGACTATTATTCCTGAGGGAGCAAGGAGGAATTCTGCTATATTTTGAGTCCTTCCCCCACCAACTTAGAATGATTTTAAAAACTCTCTACTCAAGGACACAAGTGGCTTTTTCAGTTCAAAACCTCCACCCAAACTAAGCTGAAAAGCAGTAGAAGGATCTCAAGGAACAGCACAATTTAAATGTGCTGCTCAAAATGGAAGTATACAGCTGAAATGTCACTTACAGTGCCAAATTACCAAGCTTGCTCATGGCAGTGATATTCTATTATTATCCAAGTGGTAGAGAAGAGAGAATCTGTATGTGTAAAAGGCTTGCACAGGGTACTCATATTTCTACAACACGGGAACCAGAGCAAATCTATTCAAGGTTTGATGAAGTACTTCTATGTCATTATAATCAATGGGAAAGAAAGCAACAAGACACCCCTCAATGTAAAACGCAATACAATACAGGAACAGTTGGTAATTTTGTAGTGGTCCCATTCATGGGTGGAAACAACAGAGTGTAATCATCTGTATGATGCTGGCACCCATGCTTATCCTGACCTGTAACTGAAAAGCTGTCATAGCTGCCTACTTCAGTAATGCTTGACTGACATACCACAGTCAACATTATCACAAGTCAGTATAGCGTACCAATATATACCTCAGTCTTCATGCCTTAAAACAACATGAAAAGTACAGTAAAACCTCGAATAACGCTAAAACTTGGTTCCACAAGTCTTGGTGTTATCCAATTTTTAGTGTTATCCGATCCATGTTAAAATCCTATGGGATGGATCGGATAACGTTAAAGCTCCATAGAAATACATTGTAACCGCACAGGCTTTAGCGGTTGTTATCCGATCCATCCCATAGGACCTTAACGTTATTCAATCCAATTCTCCTCCCCAGATTAGTTAACGTTAGGCAATTTTAGCATTATCCGATCCAATCGTTATCCAGTGTTTTACTGTACTCCATTTTATATGTATCATACTATTTGTTCAAATAACAATTGAAATTTAACACAAGAAACTGACTAGGTAAACAAGCTTGCATTAAAATAAATAAAATAAATGCTGTTTACATCACTATGGCAGGGGGATTAAATCCCTTGCTTGAATTGCAATCTCCTATTTTTCATTTTCTGAACAGGCATGAATACTATTTAGTTAGTATAATTAAACATTGGTTAGCAACAATCAGGTGGTTTGTGCTACTTTAAGGATAATCCAAACACACTTTGCTGTAATCCCCATAGAAGAAAAAGCTGTCTAGTGTGAAACCCTAAAAAGAAGAAACAGAATTAATGGATGTTCTATGTGGTACAGTAAAACCCAGACTTACATATGCCTTGAGTTACATAAAATTCAACTTACATAATGATTTTGTGCTAAAACCATGTCACGATTTCCTATGAGTTTGCTTCGAGTTACATATTTTTTCCTATGGGTTTGCTTTGAGTTACATAAAAAAATAATTTTCCCTATGTGTTTGCTTCAAGTTACATAAAAAACCGATTTAAGCAAAAGCCTACGGAACAGACTTTTTTCCTGTCAGTAGGGGTTTTACTGTATTCTTTTTATATACCTATGGAGAGACAAAGTGAACAAACACTAGGTCAGTGGTGGTGAACCTATGGCATGTGTGCCAAAGGTGGCACTCGGAGCCATCTCTGTGGTACTAGTGCAGTCTCCCCAGCACAGTTTGCCCCACCCCACTGCCCAGCATTCCAATGAGAGCACTTCCTCCCGCTCCCCAGCACAGAGTATATCCTGCTCCTCTGTCCAGCAGCCCAATGGGAGCGTTTCCCTCCTCCCTTGTTGCTGTGTTGGCACTTTGAGATAAATAAGTGGGTTTGGGGTTGCAGTTTGGGCATGCCATCTCTAAAAGGTTTACCATCACTGCACTAGGTTATAATTCAGCAAATATGTAATTGCAGTCATGATTCACTAACCGAAAAAGTTACATGTGTCCAAATTAACTTGAACAGAGCCACAGCTTTTTGCTGTATCTGTTGTGGACAGCATAAAACAATACAGGATATGCTCTTCCATACAATAATATCCATGCTTATCAGAATGGAGAGCACATAAGAGGCAAAACAGTGGATCACTATGGAAATGCAAGCTATTGCTTACAGTATATGGCGGCGTATAAGATGACTGGGCATATAAGACGAACCCCCAACTTTTCCACTCAAAATAGTTTGTTATATACTCGCCATATAATACTACCCCCTCTTCCGCACACCTTCCACACACCAAATAAAACATAAAAGAACATCAGATTTGATTTCAACATCTCCCTGTGGCCGGCACTAGTGTGCAAGTGTGCATGTGCGAGCTCTGCGTAGACAAGGGGCGGGGCGGAGAACCGCTGCTTCCCGCCGAGCAGAACAGGCCAGTCACGCCGCAAAAGCTGGCACCCCTGTCTCGCTGCTGATGCTCGCCACAGCCACGCTGGATACCACGTGATACTGGATGATATGTAGAATGAGGTGGGTGGGCATCGGGAGGCCACTATGGGCACCGGGCGAGCATCGGGAGGCCACTATGGGCAGCTATGTCTATCCCAACTGAAGTGCACCCGGCGTATAAGACGACACCCCCCCACTTGGAGGCATGTTTTTCGGGGGGGGGGGGATAGTCATACGCCAGCATATACAGTAATTGTTTGAAGCAGCACATGAACCCAAACTACTGTTAACACTGAAGTTCTAGTTGACCTCTGCAATGGGGAAATGACCAGGGCCACTGACACCTTCGCTCCTAAGTGTCCCCATCCCAACAGTGGAGCCAGGCCTGCTCCCTGGTTTACTAGGAATCTGGCAGCAATGAAAGAAAAAATATGTAAGAGACCAGAGGAATGATGGCAGAAACCTCAGAGCACCTCTGACCAAAGGGGCTGAATGTTTGAATGCATACTGTGTCAATGACAGCAGGGAAAACTTCTCCACCACCACTGTGTCTACACAGAATCACTCAGTAAAGCTGTTTCAAGTGATCACAAGCCTAACAACAATCACCCCCACAAAAAGAGAACACTGACCACTCAACAGCTTATCACGAACAATTCACCGTGGCTTTTTACAGATATAATCACTGAGATTGATTCTGATTTTCAACCAGGGTTAACTTCAGCATCTACTTGCTCAGTTTTAATATTCACTTGCTCAGTTTTAATATTCACTTCAATTTATGGAACGTGAATTGAGGATATGAACAGAAACTAAAGGTGAGAGCCACCACATGTATTCTAGGTCCTTGCACTTCGTGGATTATAAAAACAGCTACCGGGGGGGGGGGGCTGTCAAAGTGGGATAAGAGGAGCAAACACCTTTTTGGAGCAGGGTAAATTCTTCCCTGCCTCAATGAGGAACTTAAAAAGATGGATTATTTTAATCCATTTCAAACTTTAGGGCTGGTTATAGCATATAAATTGCTTTGGTGGCAATGATGGACATATCCCTGTTGGATCTTTCAGCTATTTTTAATACTTCTGACCATGCTCTCTTTCTGGGCTGCCTGCCACAACGGGCACATTGCGATGCCTCTGGTCCCTCTTGGAGGTGCAAATCAAGAAGCTGGTGCTTGGGAGCTCCTGTTCAAATCCTTTGCCATTGGCCTTGTAGTGCCCCTCAGTGTTCAATTTTATCGACGTGTCATTTAACATCTGAAACCAATGGAAAAGGTTTGCAGAGTTCTGGGGTTTTGAGGCACTATTATGCTGATGACACTCAACTCTCTCTCCTTTCCACCTAAACCAAGCAAGCTGCCTCTGTCTTAAACCAGGGCCTGGAGCCTGTAATGGATTGGATGAGGGTCTGCAAACTTATGGAGTTGCTCCTGGTCAGACCAAAGAATAAGGATTCAACCTCTGCTGGATGGGGTACAGTCCCCTTGAAAACTTAAATGTAAAACTGGGGAATACTTCTGGAGTCTTCTTTGAGCCACAATGTCCGGGTCTCAGGAGTGGCCAGAAATGCATGTACCTAATTAAAACTAGTGCACAGTTGTGCCCTTCACTTGGCTACGGTGACACATACTGTACCTTGATTACCTTTTGTTTAGATTACTGCAATGCACTGTCCATGTAGCTGCCTTTGAAAATGGTTTGGAAATCCCAACTAGCGCAAAATGCTGCAGCCAGAAGGTGTCTGGGTCAGTCACTGTGACCATGTGACTGCCTCATAACAACAGCTTCACTGGCTGCCAGTCTATCTCCTGGACTTATTCTTTTCCCCTTTTGTTTTCACTAGCAGATGAAAATCTAGCTCTTCAAACAGGCTAAGAAGCCAGGAGGCAATAATTAAAAAAAAATATTATAATTGTGTATTTATATTAGTTTTTAAATCTTAATTCATTTTAACTAATTGTTGATTTTGCATATTGCATGGGTTCCCACTAGGGGGAGAAAGGCAGACTAAAAATAAAATAAAACATACCTGTAGTTAATTTCAATGAAGCAAACTCCAAAACAAAAATAAAGGTCTCTTAACTTGTTTGCAGCCACATTGGGGGGGGGGGGGGGGGAGTAATACACAAGACCAAAGCTGTCTATATTCACAACACAGTAAGTCAGTTTAGTGCACCATCTGAATATACCTGTATCCAATTCTCAAACAGCATACTACATAGTTTAACCTGTACTCTTCTTCATTTTCTCTTTTACCCCTTTGGGTGTCAAAGTTGATAATCTTGCTCTATCACTTCTAGCTGCCTTCTCCAGTGTTATTTGTGTGTTATTGTAATGGTTTTTTTTAAATAGCATGAAATATGGTAGAGAATATCTGAAGTATGTTTTGTTATGGCGCTGGGAAAAACATGTTTTTGAATTGGGAGATAAATAGTGTCTATTGATTAAATACAGCAATTGCATTTCACCCAACTAAAGAAGTTGCTTTGCATTTACTGTATCTGCTTAGGTAAATGTAAACCAAATATAACTTCTGTTCTTTTCAAACAGCCTTGTTCATGTTTTTCAAAAGTTGAGATGAGGAATACATTTTACGTAAAAACAACATGTCCTCCATTTCAGGGAATATTTTCATAATCATAATTATATCATCAGTCAGTGCAGTCTCCTGATAACACTATCTATTCCAATAGAATTAAGATACCTGAATTTAAAAATCTAATTCTTCTGACTCTCTCCTTATTCACAATACTCATTTTACTGCTACATTTAATGACTTGTGATAAAAATGGATTTGTTAGCCATGCAATACACACATAATTTTGAAAAGAATGGGGGGAAATGCTTCTAGAATAATCTTCTTTGAAAAGAGAAAAATTAAATACCACGGTACTTCAAAACTAGTGTTATTAAGTTAATGCTACAAACATTTCACAGCAGTAATACAGCAATGCTATGTGACTCCAGAATACTGGGTTCCCAGATAAACAACAGTCTTGTGATCTGATCTTGGAAGAGTTCTGACTTTGAAACATTTGAAAGTATATCTACAAGTACAGGTCCAGGAGATCATGTTCTCCTATTGTGATAAAGTCTTTATAATAAAGTGCTTGATTTTTGAAGAGTTCAAAATAGCATGTATGCAGTCAAGTAATAAATTAACATGTGAAAGGGTTGAAAAGGTTATTTCTTATCATGCAAAATTTCCATTTTCTGACTTGATGAAGTTGAAAGTGAAAGTTCAAAGTAGTTATGGATCCTTCTTACACTGATTCTGTTTAGTAAAGGTAAAGGTCACCCTTGCTCAAAAGCCAGTTGTATCCGACTCTAGGGTTTGGTGCTCATCTCAGTTTATAGCCAAAGAGCCAGTGCTGTCTGTGTCTGCAAATGCTTCTATGAACATTTGGCAGACATGACTAGACACTAGAGTACACAGAATGCTGTTTACCTGGCCACCAAAGTGGTACCTAATCATCTACTTGCAATTTCTTGCTTTCAAACTGGTAGGCTGGCAGGAGCTGGAACAGAGACAGGAGCCGAGTCCATCATGCAGCACTCGAGTCTTGAACCGCTGACCTGCCGACCTTCCAGTTGTCAAGTTCAAGGTCTTAACCACTAAGCCACCGCAATCCTTAGTTATTACTTTCAAGAAGTTAATTTATTAGAAAACATGAAGATAAAAATGAAACAAATAAGAACTGCTAAATTTGTCTATCAACAATTTTACAGTATTTTCTCTATACAATGACAACACTGCAAATTAATTGTTATTTGAGCAGTTTATAAAGTAAATCCAAGATGAAGGATCCTCCACCTACTGCCCGCAGGCCGGATCTGGCCCACAACTCCAAATTATCTTCCCTATGCTTTAGTCATTGCTGCTGCCACTGCCTCAATCCTTGTCCCCTCCACTTGGCTTGTTGCTAACAGTGCTCCATAGCAGGGCATATGTTGTAAGGTTTTTAATACTTCTGATGAGGCCGCATTTCCGGTGGCTGCAAGGGTGCTTCCAGAAGCCGTGAGCACGTTTTTTCACCCAGGCAATGCAGCTCCTCCAGGCCAGTAAACAAGAGAGCAATGTGGGGACAGTGGGGGGCCTTTTAGGGTGTGTGGGGGGCTTGGGGTGGTTGCCTTCCAGCTCCTCAATAGTCTGAAGGAGCATGACCTAGACCCCGGCTGTAAAAGGTTGAGGACCCTTGCCCATGACGCTACCATGTTTGGTCCAGTGATATTTATGATTTCTATTTTACCTTTTATCCCCTCGTTTCACTTTATTGCCTTTATTTTCCTCAAATGGGCAGAAGCATACAATTCCATTTCTCACACTGGGTATGCAGTTGGTCAGTATATAACTGCTTGCACAAAAGGCATAAAATAACTGTATACCAAATATACTCAACTATAAGTCATCCCAAATATAAGTCGAGGTACCGAATTTGGACCTCTAAAACTAGGAAAATAGACTGACCCGTGCATAAGTCGGGGTGGGAAATGCAGCAGCTGCTAGTGAGTTTCAATAATTAAAATACATGAAAATAGAGTAAAATTAATTAATTTAGACATTTGTGTGGATATGTTTTTGAGTGTTTACATTGACCCAAGTATAAGTCAAGTCCCATTTTTGGACCTCATTTGGGGGGCTAAAAACCCCAACTTATGCTCGAGTATATACAGTAATCTTTGAATGATTTTCCCAACCCTCAGGGAAGGCTTTTCGAGGAGCACACATGGCTAAGTTCTACAAGCACTGTTTTTAATATAACCCAGTATGATACCGTTTCTTAGAGAAAAAGTGTATCAAGCAAAAATGGCCATGATAAAGGACAAAAATGGTAGGGACCTAACAGATGCAGAAGAGATTAGGGAAAGAAGGCAATAATACACAGAAGAACTCTACAAAAAGGACCTTAATGTCCCTGACAATCATAATGGTGTGATTATTGACCTTAAGCCAGACATTCTGGAGAGTAAAGTCAAGTGGACCCTAGAAAGTATTGCTAACAACAAAGCTAGTGGAGATGATGTTGTTCCAATGGAGCAATTTAAAGCCCTAAAAGACACCATTAAAATGTTGCACTCAGTATGCCAGCAAATTTGGAAAATGCAAGTGGCCACAGAATTGGAAAAGGTGAGTGTACGTCCCAATTCCAAAGAAGGGCAATGCCAAAAATGTTCAAATTATCATACAATTATGCTCATCTCACATGCTAGCAAGGTCATGCTCAAGATCTTACAAACTAGGCTTCAGCAGTACGTGGATGGAGAATTTCCAGAAGTACAAGATGGATTCCAAAGAGGCAGAGGAACAAGAGACCAAATTGCCAACATTTGCTGGATCATGAAGAAACCAAGGGAGTACCAGAAAAATGTCTACTTCTATTTCATTGACTACAACAAAGTTTTTAATTGTGTGGGCCACAATAAACTGTGGCAAGCTCTTAAAGAGATTGGAGTACCAGACCACCTCACCTGTCTTCTGAGCAATCTGTTATGTGGGTCAAGAACAGGACAAGATACGGAACAATGGATTGGTTTAGAACAGGAAAAGGAGTATGACAAGGCTGTATATTGTCACCCTGCTTATTTAATTTATATGCAGAGTACATCATGTGTAATATAGGGTTGGAAGAAGCAAAGGCTGGGAGAAATTAAGATGGCTGGAAGAAATATCAACAACCTGAGATATGCAGATGACACTACTCTGATGGCAGAAATTGAAGAAAATCTAAAGAGCCTTTTGATGAGGGTGAAAGATAAGAGTGCAAAAGCTGGCCTGAAACTTAACATTAAAAAAAACCAAGATCATGGTATCTGGGCCCATCATTCCACTGGAAATAGAAGGGGAGGAAATGGAAACAGAGACAGACTTCGCCTTCTTGGGATCTAAGATTACTGCAGATGGTGACTGCAGCCATGAAATAAAAAGACGCTTACATCTTGGGAGGCAAGCTATGGCAAACCAAGGCAGCATAATAAAAAGTAGAGACTTTACTCTGCCATCAAAAGTTCACATAGTTAAAGCAATTGTCTTCCCAGTAGTCATGTATGGGTGTCAGAGCTGGACCACAAGGAAGGCTGAGCACAGAAGAATAGATGCCTTTGAACTGTGGTGCTGGAGGAGACTCTTAAGGGTCCCCTAGACTGCAAAGAGATCAAATCAGTCAAATCTAAAGGAAATAAATCTTGACTGCTCACTGGAAGGACAAATACTGAAGCTGAAATACATTGGCCACAAATGAGAAAAGAGGACTCATTGGAGAAGGCCCTGATGCTGGGAAAGACCAAAGGCAAAAGGAAAAGAGGACAGCAGAGGATGAGATGGCTAGATGGTATCATTGACGCGGTGGGCATAGATCTGGGTGGACTACGGAGGATGGCAGATGACAGAGGATCCTGGCGTGCGGTGGTCCATGGGGTCGCAAACGGTCGGACTCGACTATGCAACTGAACAAAAACAGCAAATGATACAGTTTCTTAAGAGGTGGAAATAAGGTACTGTATGATATATACATTTACACCATTTTCCTAGAGATGCTGACCGCTGAATGACTAGGTGCTATGGCATGTTATGTATCTGGTTATATACCCTACTCCCCACCATGCAACTGAATTGTGCCTCAGCACTTCGTCAGTTAACCAGAAAAAGCCATAGCAGACCCTGCAAAACTTAGACAAGCACTAATAATATTATTTGTATATATATATGAAGTTACATATATAACTCACCCAATATGGGGCGAGAAGAAAACATGCACTTGTGCTTTCCCCTTCTTTTAACAATACAGAGGCTCTCCAAATCTCTTCTGCTTAAGAGCCAATAGCATGTACTGTATATGGAAACTCCTAATCTCCCCTGCCTTCCCCAAAGAGCACAGCATAATCATGCTGTGGGCAAGTTATGTCACTAGATGGCTACAGCTGGGGAAGGAGAGGAAGTACAGTGGGCAACAAATTTGGGACGCCTGCACCTATCCAAATTTTGTCTGAACAACTGTCATGGTTTCTGAGAGAAACATTTTTTTAAAAGTCTAAACATTTCTCTCCTCCATCTTGAAATGGCTTAAAATAACGGTGAAGTTTTTCTAAAGTTTATCTATTTAAATTCTTGATCAAATAATATTATCTAAAAGCAAACCCCAGAGCATTTTTGTTTCAAAATGTATATACGAGAAAGTTGAAAACAGTCCATCTGAATACTAACTAATGTCTTCAACATTGTAAGTTTTATCTGTAAACAGAAATGCAATCAGAAAATAAAAACACAAAGCAATTCTATTAACATTTGAAAATGTTCAGACATTTATATGTCTGAAGTGAAAAATTACCCCCACAGTACTATTAAAGCAGTGTTTCCCAAATGCTGGTGTTTGGACTTCAGTTCCCAGAAGCCTAAGCCAGTATATTGACTGATCAGTGCTTTGGGGAATTGACTTAAGCTTCTGGGAATTGAAGTCCAAACACCAGCATTTGGGAAACACTGCATTAAAGCATACAATTCTGTGAAGAGCTGGGGAAGAAATCCTTCTACTATAATTTAAAGATACTACAATAAAGTTGCAATTGTAAGCTGCCAAAAGGTGTTATTATTAACTTCATGAAATAATTGGTCACAATACACTATCAGTCACTCAGTAAGCAATGCTTAATCTAATATTAAAGTAATATTGATCTAAACAGAGCTCAAAACGCATCAAAACTATTACCAACATTTTAACTGCAAATCTCTGAACAATTAATTTTTCAACCCTTCCATTTAAATGTTTTTGTGCAGAAACTTTTTAGCTGCCAGGGACCAGAGGTTGCTAAAACAATCAAGAAGACACCAACACAAAACAATACTGTACCTTAGTCACAGTATACTAACACCTGCTTCTAACTTACTTTATTGTAACACCTACAATTAATAAATGGATTTGTATACTATAACTGGGGAACTCTGAATCTTTAATATCTTTTAAAAAAATTACACAGAACTGGCCAAATTTTCATTTGTCTTAAATTTGATGCTTCTCAAAAAAAAATGCTTATGGCAACAACAGCAATAAAAACATTTTGTCAGTTCCAACTTATGACAACCCTTTCCTCTACGTATAGAGTATTCTGACATAGTTTGCCACTCCCTTCTTCAGGATGTGCCTTGGGACTCTGCAACTTGCCCATGGCTACACAGGCTGGCTCTTTGCCAGGTATATTCAGCATGGAATCAAACTCCCAATCTCTGGCTCTGCAGCCAAATATCTAATTTAGTGAGTTATCCTTATAAATTACTAAAAAGATGGCATCATCAGTGCTACTGCAAGATCTCCTGGGACTGTTCTCTCTCAAACATAGCAACCATAAAACAGCAGGAAGGTTTTAAATGGAAACAGTTAAAGAGACCTGCTTTCTGTCTGTTACTACAAACAAATGTACATACCACCTACCCAGTGAGACATATCATCACACAACCATGTTTGCTATCAAACTCAGTATCACTAGGGGTGCAGTAATCTTTCCCTCCAACATCAAATGCATGATGAGGAATGCCACAACTATCGTATGCACCAAGTTTAACTATGACTAACATACAAGAGAGATCAAGGTCCTTATATTACCTTTATGGTCACTACCAGTGCCACCATTAGATCTTAATTCACAGACAGGAGATTTGCAGTCATTGAACCCTCACTATTGTTTACCCTTGGCCAGGAAGATTACAAACTATCTTTGTGTTAGGCTAATAAGCTGGAAGCTAAAAAAAATGAGCATGACGGTTTTATGTAGGTTTTCATGTTTTCTAAAACCTATCCACTGTTGCACATGTTGCTTGGCCTCCGTGCACAAATATCCAGAATATCTACAGTAAAAATTAGTTAGATGTTATTTGCCATCAAATTGAAACCAAATTATAATGACCCTAATATGGCTTTCAAGGAAATAAGATATTTAAGATTTTACTAGTTCCACTTCCCTGTGAGTTGTCATGGCTGAGCAGAGTCCCAAGTCCTAGTCCACAGTTCTATTCACTAAACTACACTGGGTACCCACAACAAAAATTACAATAGTGTGGTGCACTAACCAAACAAACAAAATGCTGTACCACTGACTGAGATAAGCTCAAGGGATTGCAAATTGAACAATGCTTATTTTATTTGTAAGCAAAAGTAATACAGTAAAACCTCGGATAACACTGAAACCTGGTTCCACAAGTCTTGGTGTTATCCGATTTTTAGTGTTATCCGATGCATGTTAAAATCCTATGGGATCCATAGAGATACATTGTAACCACACAGGCTTTAGCGGTTGTTACCCGATGCATCCCATAGGATCTTAATATTATCCGATGCAATTCTTCCCCCCAGATTGCTTAATGTTATGCGATTTTAGTGTTATTCGATACTAATGTTATCTGAGGTATTACTGTACTTGCACTTTCTTTTGAAAGATACATCCAAGAAACAAGAAGTTGCAGTGATGGTTTAAAGAAACCCAGATCCTGTACATCTGAGAAGTTGTTGAACTAACAAACTTGAAAATCATTGCAGGGGGCAAACAATGGGGATTTAGAGAAATGCAAGCCTGGCTAAGATTCCCCCCCCCCTTTTTTTTTTTTTTTGGTCATGATAAATCAATGGAATAGTTTGTTCAGTTAATTTGTATGGGTGAAATGATGAGGTTTACAGTTTAAAAATAACTCACTCGCACCTGTGGCTCCAAATAAAGGAGCCCATCTAGGTATACAGTAAAACCTCATATAACACTAAAACCTGGTTCCACAAGTCTTGGTGTTATACAATTTTTAGTGTTATTCGATGCATGTTAAAATCCTATGGGATCCATAGAGATACATTGTAACCACACAGGCTTTAGCGGTTGTTATCCGAAGCATCCCATAGGATCTTAATGTTATCCGATGCAATTCTTCCCCCCAGATTCCTTAATGTTATGCGATTTTAGTGTTATTCGATACTAATGTTATATGAGGTATTACTGTACCCAGTTTCAAACAGTTTCCAAAGAGTTGTTGAAGGGGAAATTCCCAACGGTCCTGTTTGAAAGTGAAAACTGACCAGGGCCAACTTCCAAAGAGCCACCGTTTCACGCCATACTACGTTTTTGCACCCATGTTGGGTGGCTGATCTGATGGGACAGCCACCCCTCCCTCACTCTTTTAAACTTTTTAAATCTTTTTAAACTTTTTAACCTTTTTTAGATCTTTGTAAATTCATGGTTTAATTCTTTTTTTTAATTGATTTTTTTTAAAGTAATTTCGAACCTCAAGGTTTTAATTTATGAATTTTCTGTAAGCCGCCTAGAGTCAGGTTCGCCTGATTGGGGCGGGATAATAAATCTAAATAAATAAATAAATAAATAAATAAATAAGAAGTACCCGAATCTCGGAAGAGGGAAAGGGCAAAAGACACTTAAAAGATACTGCTGTTGCCTATGGGCAAAAGCAGAGCAAGTCCTCTCAAAGCAAGACCTGCAAAGAAAAATGTAAAATACTTTTAAATACAGGAGTGAGTCTTTTAAGGTGCCACAACGCGTTTCTTGTCTTTGTTTGTTCGTCTTCCTCTGTGATGTGCAAACAAAAGGCACCCTCGCTTCACACACCAACCAACCCGAGGGCGAAGAAGGGGCCCCCAAATTGAGCCCGTCCTATGGACGTGGAGGCAAAAAAAAAAAGCAGCGGTTCACCGAAGAGCCTCAGGAGCGCCTGAGAGACACACACATTGGGTTGAAACCAGGCCAGGCTAGGCCCGGCTTATGTAAAACGGCGTCGTCGAAAAGGGCCTCCGCCTCCATCCTCCTCACCGCTGTCGCGAAACCAACGCCGCCGCCGCCGCCACCTGCTGGGCCTCCGCTCCAGCCCCGCGCGGCGGCCTAGGCGAGCGGGAGGCGGCCCTGCCTGGACCAGGCCTTTGGGAGCCTGAGGGATTCCACCCACCCACCCCCCTGTCCTTACCTTATGGATTCTCTTCAGCGCCATGGCGGCGGCGGCGGAGCCTGTGGAGGGCGGCACGCGAGGAAGGAAGGAAGGAGGGAGGGAGGGAAGGAAGGAAGGAAGGCGGGTGGGATTATTTTCCGTCCGCGGAGGAAGCGCGGAGGGCCGCTCAGCGGAAGGAGGCGGTCGGGCCTTCTTCTTCCTCCTCCTCCTCTCGCTTCCTTTCCCCCACCCCCCTCACACGTTGTAGTTCTTAAGAAGGGCCCAACCGCCCGGCCCGCTTCGTCGCTCTTCGCACCTCAGCGAAGGCGGCGACGCGGCCCACCCCCCCCCGCGCGCGCACGCGCTCTCTCTGGCTTTCTCTCTCTCTCTCTCCTTCCTCGACTCGCTCTCAGCGCTCAGGCCGCATCACACAGACAGACATCCCTCTCTCCCCCCCGCGCGCGCGCGCGCGCATGCGCAGGAGTTCTTTATGACGCGACGGCGTCGCCAGTTCATAGGGATTCCTCCGCCGAGTCGACACTCTTTGGAACTCGCGCATGCGCCTTATTAAGAGGAAAGGGGGGGGAGAGAGACTCGCGAGACGGGGGGCTGATGTGACGTTTTGGTGTCGCGTGGAGATTTAACGGTCGGGGAGGAGGGCAGGGGCGGATGCGACGTTTTGGTGTGTCGCGTGGGCGGTGAGGGAGGAAGGTGTCGGGTTTTTATATGAATATATATTTGTGAACCGAAACGGAAAGAACTGCCCCACTTGACAGGGAAATGGCAAGGGATAAAGTGAGCGGAAGGATATAATAATAAGTGCGTTCTGCTAGGCCGCGGAGAGAGCAAAGTGCTGAGAACATGTTATCGCGAGAAGAGAGTTGGTTGGAAAAGTTCCTCGTACGTACGGGCCAGGTGTGCCCCGAAGGAGGAGGAGCCAGAGAGAGTGGCCTCTGACCCCCAAGGCAGGCACCTCTTTCTTCACCTGCTTCATGTCCTTGGTTAAGGAGCTGAGTGGTTAATGTTCTGAACTTGTCGGCCAGAAGGCTTCAGCAGTATGTGGATCAAGAACTTCCAAAAAGTACAAGCTGGATTCCGAAGAGGCAGGGGCCCTAGAGACCAAATTGCCAACACGCACTGATCAGGACGAAACCAAGGGAGTACCAGAAAAATGCCTGTTGTTCAGTCGCACAGTCGTTTCTGACTCTTTGCGACCCCATGGACCATTGCCCTCCGGGCTCCTCTACCTACTTCTGTTTAATGGACTACACCAGGGATCTGCAAACTTGGCTCTCCAGGTGCTCTTGGACTTCAATTACCAGAAGCCCAAGTCAGTATGCCTGCTGATCAGGACTTCTGGGAATTGAAGTCCAAGAACATCTAGAGAGCCAAGTTTGCTGATCCCTGGACTACACCAAAACCTTTGATTGTGAGCTTCACAACAAACAGTGGCAAGCCCTTAAAGAGATGGGAGTGCTAGACCACTTCTGAGAAACCTATACTGTATGTGGGTCAAGAAGTGACAGCTAGGACCAGATATGGAACAACTGATTGGTTTAGAATAGGAAAAGGAGTACAACAAGGTTGTATATTGTCACCAGTGATGGGATGTAACAGGTTCTCACCAGTTCTCCAGAACCGGTAGTAACTTTTCCCAGTGTCCCAGAGAACCTGTAGCAGCTTTTGGGGAGAACCACCTTTGGGGTTTACCTTTTCACTGGTTCCCCCACTGCGCATGCATGCCAAGCACTTGGTGTGCATGCACGCCTAGTGCTTGGCACATATGCACGGCCTCCTTGCTGTCCTCCCAAATGGGGAGGAGGAAGAGAAGCTGTTAGCCTGAAGCTCCCTATTTTTATTATTTTGTATTTTTTTCTTTGGCCTCGCCCATGACATGACATCATGATGTTAGCTCTGCCCACACTGTGATGACATCATGGTGGGGTAGTAAAAATTTTGACATCCCACCACTGATTGTCACCCTGCTTTTTTAACTTATATGAAAAATACATTGGGTGTAATGCAGGGCTGGAGGAATCACAAACTGGAATTAAGATTGCCAGGAAAAATATCAACAACCTGAGATGTACAGATGACACCACCCTAGTGGTAGAAAGTGAAGAAAACCTAAAGAGTCTCTTGATGAGGGTGAAAGAGGAGAATGCAAAAAGTTGGCTTGAAACTCAACATCGAAAAACCCAAAGATCACAGCTCCATTGCTCCCTGGCAAATAGAAGGAGAAGAAATGGAAACAGTTACAGACTTTATTTCTTAGGATCTAAGATCCCTGCAGATGGTGACTGCAGCCATGAAATAAAAAGACACTCTTTGGAAAGCAAACTATGGCAAACCTAGGTAGCATAATCTTTCCTTATTCGTGTCAGATGCACCACAAGCATATACAAAGCTAAAATTAACACATCTAAAAACAAAATAGAATTAAAAAGGGATAGATGACATCTGACCAATATCGGGCCACATCAACAGCATTTTCTCTTGCTAACTTTAGGTCCTCCTCAGTGCACATTGAGGGGCATCGTGTGCATTGTACCATATGGGTACACACTGGCTGTCATCTACAAGGAAGCCTCACTTTCTCAGATTGTCCCTTACATGCAGTCTGTTTAAAGCTTTCCACACAGGCCATGGTTGTTCTTGGCCAAGTGGTAGAGAGTCATGTGGTTCTGCCCAGGTATCTGGTAGCTCCTTGCTTGCCTTCCATAGTTCTAAGCCAATCTGTGGGGGCTGGTTGTTCGGAGGGGCAGACATGAGGAAGCTATGCATTGATTTCAGTCTGCTTTGGTGGTTGGTGACTAAATAGCAGATGTTTCCGAGGAACTTGCTTTGACCCACTTTTTCTGAGCAGCACTTTCTTGATGGAATTTTGAGGGAGGGATCAGCTAAGTAATGCACCTTTTGTACCAGGGTTGGTTTTAGTCATCCTGTGACCAATCTTGCTATTTCATTTAGGACCCCATCCACCTGCCCTGCATGCTTTGATCTGCACTACATTGGATTAGCATACTCTCCTGCAGAGTAACATTTTTTCAATGTCTTTAAGAACACTTTTTCAGTGTTTTTTGGTAATTTTTCAGTTTTTTAAGGAATTCTAAGGGTTTCTATAGTTTTAAGTGTTGGGGATTTTATGTATGCCGCCCAGAGTTGCATTTCGATTGGGGTGGCTATACAAATTGAATATATAAACACAAAGCTAGTGCAGAAGTTCTTAATGTGTGTGGTTGGGCACCCCAACTTGTGTCTGTTATTTTCCTCAGAATATTGTTTCTGACAAAAACCTGTTTTGTATTAAGGCAGTGGGTCTTGAAAGTGAGAGTTTGATCCAGGGTAACTCCCAGATATTTGGGGGTGTTGCAATGTTCCACCCTGGTACCATTTCAGATCACCTACAGGTTTCTTGATGCCTCATGGTTTTTCAAATGAAAAGCGCAGAGTTGAGTTTTTACGCAGTTGGCTTCAGTTGGTTATCCCTATAATATATAGCCATTAAATTCAAAGCTTCAGTCATTTTTCTCTCAACAGCCTTAAAGGCTATGCACTGTACAGCAATTGCCAGGTTGTCAGCGTCAAGAAATCTTGTGGCTTCTGGCAGTGGTTGATCATATATGTTAAACAGTGTGGTGGCTAGCCCATTGCTCTGTGGGGTGGGGGGTGGCATGAAAGCAGCCTCCCTAAAGATTGCTACTTCAGCGATCAGGTGTCCCCTGGACAATGGAGATTTCCCTCCAGTAACTGAGATTTTTCACTGGCTAATTTTTCCAACCCAGAAACACCAGAAGTAGGCAGCATAGCTGATGCTAGCTGATGTGGTCTCATAACTTTGGTTGCTTATGAAGGAGTTTTGATATTTGAGAGCCACCGTTTGCTTACCACTGGATTGTCCGGTGGCAGTGTTTTACCCCAATTTGCAGCATTTTGATTCTAGCTCACAGCCCTGCTTAGCTCCACCAGAATCTTTTAATTTATTAGCTTCTGCTATTTATGTTCTGTCTTTTTCCCTTGCAGGACCCAGGCAGCTCACAATTACATTTTGAAACAAGTACAACTTAAAGAATACAAGTAATACCTCAGATAACATTAGTATCGAATAACACTAAAATCGCATAACATTAAGCAATCTGGGGGGAAGAATTGCATCGGATAACATTAAGATCCTATGGGATGCATCAGATAACAACCGCTAAAGCCTGTGTGGTTACAATGTATCTCTATGGATCCCATAGGATTTTAACATGCATCGGATAACACTAAAAATCGTATAACACCAAGACTTGTGGAACCAGGTTTTAGTGTTATCTGAGGTTTTACTGTACAATAATTTACAATATTAAATGCCATTTCAAAGAGAAACATATACATAAGGAATGCAGTTCAAAATTATTAAAAGCCAGCTTTTATATTAAAACAGCAGACAATAATAAAAGCACACTTGTCATAAACAAGTCCTAATCAGTGACCAAAGTCGTGTTAAAAATAAAAATGCTTTTGTTAGCAAGAAGTCTCCAGCTTATCCTCCCTTGGAAAGCAGTTCCTAAGCCTACAAACTGTCATGAGAAGATCCTTGCTCTTGGCCTAACCAAGCAGGCCTGTGAGGAAGATGGGACAGAGTAGTGATGGGCAGCAGCCAGTTTGCACCGGTTTAGCATAACTGGTAGTAGCTTTACCCGGTGTCCCGGCAAACCGGTAGCGGCTTTTTTTGGGGGGGACATTTCGGGGGCTTACCTTTTCGCTGGTTCCTCTACTGTGCATGCACACCTACAGCGCTTGGTGCACCTACAGTGCTTGGTGCACATTTGCGCCTATAGTGCTTTGTGTGCCTACAGCGCTTGGTGCACATTTGCGCCTACAGCGCTCTGCCTGCCAAGCCAAGCAGCCATTTGCTGCTTGGAGTGTGGCAGTGCAGAGCATCGAGCGGCCACACACAGCCACGGAGGAACCGATGGCTGCTGCTGAGGCACTCGGCAGCCTCTTTGCTGTCCTCCCAAGCGGGGAGGATGAAGAGTAGCTGCTAGCCTGAAGCTCCCTACAGCCCCAGGATAAGTGACTCACCTTTGTGTGTGGGGTGGGTATATTTTAATGTACATTTAATGTGTACAGTATTTTTAATGTGTATTTTTATGTGTTTTATGTGTATTTAATGTGTATTTTTATGTGTATTTAATTTGTATTTTATGTGTTTTAATGTCTATTTAATGGGTATTTATTTTTAATGTGTATTTTTATATGTTTTATGTGTACCGTATTTGCTGGTGTATAAGATGACTTTTCACCCTGAAAAACATGCCTCCAAGGGGGGAGGGGGTCGTCTTATACACCGGGTACACTTCAGTTGGTATAGACACATAGCTGCCCATAGTGGCCTCCTGATGCTCGCCCACCTCATTCTACATACCATCCAGATGAAGAAAGAAGCTCTACATTACAATTGTGTCTCCCTTTCAAACTGGTGGGGAAAAAGAAAGGGTTTCATTTACCTTCTGCCCTTATCTCTGCTCTGCCCAAAATGGAGGAAAAAGCCATGCTTGCAGGGGAAGCAAGAGGCTAGGCTAGAGCAGGGATCTGCAAACTTGCCTCTCCAGGTGTTCTTGGACTTCAATTACCAGAAGCCCAAGTCAGTATGCCTGCTGATCAGGACTTCTGGGAATTGAAGTCCAAGAACATCTGGAGAGCCAAGTTTGCTGATCCCTGGGCTAGAGCAACACTTCCTGCCTCAGTGCAATTGACCTGCCCACCCACTTTACTTGCAGCGCCACCACTCGTGGGTGGTACAAGTACAGTTCTAAAAAAATCAATAAAATAATATTACTGTATTTTAATTACTGAAACTCACTAGCAGTTGCTACATTTCCCACTCTTGGGTTATACTCAGGTCAATCTATTTTTCAAGGTCAAAATTAGGATTTCAAGGTCAAAATTAGGTACCTTGGGTTATATTTGGGTCGGCTTATATTCATGTATATATGGTAGATAAATAAGTACCACTTTGCACTTGAACTGTTTTATATTTACTGTACATGTTTGATAACATACAGCCTTGTGACAGTTTTTCTGCATGTCATAAGCATTTGAATATAAATTAACATGTTGAAATCAAATCTGATGTTCTTTTACGTTTTATTTGGTGTGTGGAAGGTGTGCAGAAGAGGGGGTAGTCTTATACGGCAAGTATATAACAAACTATATTTTGAGTGGAAATGTTGGGGGGTCGTCTTATACACCCAGTCATCTTGTACACCAGCATATACGGTATTTTATGTGTTTTTATGTCTATTGAATCTGTATTTTTAATGTGTACTTATTTTTATGGGTTTTTTTACTTTGGCTCTGCCCACAATGTTGGCTCCGCCCATGATGTCATGAAATTGGCTCCACCCATTATGTCAGCTCCACCCACAAATTTGGCTCCACCCACAGTGTGGTAGTAAAAAATTTTGGCTGCCCACCACTGCTTCTGAGACTCTGAAGGTGCACTTGCAGAAAAGAGTCCTTCACAGATCCAGGAGCCCAAGCTGCATTATAGGTCAAACTGAATACAGTTGTACCTCGCTTAAAGAGCATAATGCGTTCCACAGGACTGCTCTTTAAGCGAGTTTGCTCTTTAAGTGAAACACCATTGTAAGTGACCAATGGGGGGGATTGTGAACCCCGATTTATTTGTTAAGCGAGTTTTTAGTTGGTTTTTCAGAGAAAATTCTGCTCTTTAAGTGAGTTACTCTTTAAGCAAGGCACTCTTTATGCAAGGTTTGACTGTACTTTGAAGTTTTCCTAGAAGCAGATCAGTAGTGTTATTTTTGTTCTTGCTGATATTTATAATTTATTCATTTTGGACAATTGAGGGAATGTGGGGCAGGTGAAGTGCCACAGAGGTCTCTATCCCTCAAGAGTAGGGAATGGCCTGACGGCTCAAGAAGAACGACTGCCTTTGTCCTCCTCCAAAATTTGTTGCCTAAGCAGTTGCTTCACTCTGTCCAACAGTAGGGACAGACTTGTTCTGTTACCTATGGCTAGGGAGTCCTTATACAGTCAAAACTCGCATAAAGAGTGCCTTGTTTAAAGAGTAATTCACTTAAAGAGCAGAATTTTTTTCTGAATGGTCACTTCACTTAACAAATAAAACCAACCAAAAACTCGCTTAACAAATAAATCAGGGTTCGCAATCCCCCCCCCCGCCCCTACAGAAGTCACAATTGGTCAATTACAATGGTGTTTCACTTAAAGAACAAATTTGCTTAAAGAGCAATCCTGTGGAACACATTATGCTCTTTAAGCAAGGTACAACTGTATAGCCACCAGATCAAAGACTATGAGTTTGAATATCAAAGTCTGAAAACAAAAATAATCCATGAACATAATTACAACCCATCTGATGTGTAATTGAAGTAACAAATAATTCATAGTACTTTATAATTTATTCTAGGGTGTTCCATTTATGATTATCAGCTTAGGTATCAATTTACCCACTAGTAACATGCTTTATTGTATTGCATGAGCTTTCTTCTTCTTGCTTTTTGCCCCTTGTCTCTTTAACAAGACTATGCCTCCTTTTTTGTGGATGTGCTCATTGTCACTGAATTCCAAAAGAACTTTGTCAGCCATGACAGGACAGCCAAGAAGAAGATGAAGCAAGACAGTCCAATGCATTTGTTACTAGGTTAGGAGAGGCTGTTCTCACTGTAGCAGAGAACAGCAACGATAAAAATGGATGTTCTTATGGCAGCCAAAAGATTAAGGCCAGAATCCAGTTGAGGGGGAAAATGTATGTGTAGTGGTAATTGTGCAAACAGTTTTATTCCTTCAAGGCTGGTAGCACGCTGATTGTGAAAGGCAGGCCACCAAAGGAGAGAACAGCTTGTTTGATTATCTCTGGGCATGTGTTTTTTTTATTCTTTCAACAAGATTACAGCCTTTTAGATTTATTCTGCTACACAGTATTATAGACTATACCCCACTCTGTCAGATAATATGAAATTATTTCAGTGGACAGCTTATTTGGGGACAGAAGATTTATCATTGCTGCCACTGCCACCCTCCTCTCTCTAACCCCACCCCACTACATCACACTATTTCTCTCAATATTATTATTAATCCAACTGGAAACACACAACTTTTCAAACACAGATCTTTTTGTCATGCATGATGTTACAAAGAGAAGGGTGGGGATAGAGGGAAGTTTAATGTTCAAGCCACATAGCCTTATTACCAGTGATGGGCGGCAACATGTTTGCACCAGTTTGCTAGAACTGGTAGTAACTTTTCCCAGTGTCCCGGAGAACCGGTAGCGGCGTTTGAGGGGAACCACCTCAGAGGCGTACCTTTTACCGGTTCCCCCACTGCCCATACGCGCCAAGCACTTGGTGTGCATGCACGCCTACAGTACTTGATGCGCATGTGCGGCCTCCTTGCTGTCCTCCCAAGCGGGGAGGAAGAAGAGAAGCTGCTAGCCTGAAGCTCCCTATAGCCTGCTCCCCAGGGTAAGTGACTCACCTTTGGGTGTGGGGTGTGGATGTGTATTTTAATGTGGATTTAATGTGTATTTATCTTTAACATGTATTTTTATGTGTTTTATGTGTATTTAATTTGTATTTTATGTGTTTTTATGTCTATTGTGTATTTATTTTAATGTGTATTTTTACGTGTTTTATGTGTATTTAATTTGTATTTTATGTGTTTTATGTCTATTTAATGTGTATTTATTTTAATGTGTATTTTATGTGTTTTATGTGTATTTTTATGTATATTGAATTTGTATTTTTATGTGTACTTATTTTTATAGGTTTTTTTACGTAGGCTCCGCCCACATCATTGGCTCCACCCATGATGTTGACTCCACCCATGGTGTCATGATGTTGGCTCCGCCCATGATGTTGGCTCCAGCCACAGTGTGGTGGTAAAATTTTTGGCTGCCCACCACTGCTTATTACTGCTATGAGATGTTAATGGTGAGAGAGGATCTGCAGACTTTCAGATTGTGCTACATGAGTAATGGCTTCAATGTTTCTCCTAGATTTTACAGCAACATGAAAAAGGACAAAGTGCAATAAAATCTGCTTTTCAGTTTGGAAATCACCCCACCCCACCTAAAAAAAAAACCACTCTCTCAAACCATCTTCCTCTAGTGCACTGGTCTGCAAACTTGGCTCTCCAGGTGTTCCTGGACTTCAATTCCCAGAAGCCTGAGTCAGTACCCCTGCTGATCAGGGGCTTCTGGGAAACTGAGTCCAAGAACATCTGGAGAGTCAAGTTTGCTGACCCCTGCTCTAGTGTAACAGTTCCTAAGCCTTTATCCTTGCTAGCTGATGTGGTCTCATCAGTCCATGCTTACAAGAAGTTTGCTCTTTTTTTAAGAGTACACAGAAAGAGCCTCCTGAAAGATTGTGGAATTTCTTAACCACAACTAGGCAAATTCTGGTAATGGCAACCTTGTGTTTCCAGCTAATCTTTCTCACACTAGTTCGGGTGAAAGGAAGTGCAGAATGAACTTGCCAAAGGGTGCCTTAATTTTGGCAGTTTCACCTCTGGCCTAGACACAGAAGAAGTGTTGCCAAGAGCCACATAGCTTTCTTAAAATCCACAAGATGGCAATATAAACCAAGAAAAGCAGCTTGCCTTGACTATGTTAGCCTTTTCTGAATCTTTCTTTGTGTCTGCTTGGTGGAGGCGGGGGAGGGGGGGATACAGGTGCTGTGAAATGCCACCAAATAAGAAAATACAAGGGGTAGAGTTTAGGGCAGAAGGGAGCTCTCTTTTGCATATTGCAACCTGCCTGAGAATTTCACCAGAATTTTTCTAATGACAGTCCTTTGAGGGAGGGACTATATCAGCGATGGCCAACCTTGACACTCCAAGTGTTCTTAGACTTCAATTACCAGAAGCCAAAGTCAGCACTCCTGCTGATCAGGGCTTCTGAGAATTGAAGTTCAAGAATATCTGGAGTGTCAAGATTCACCATCACTGGACTATATAATGTTGCCGGACTTAAATGTTCTGTCACTGTGCTGGCAAAATTAAAGAGGAAAAAGCAAGGGGGAAAAGCAAAAATATTGTTGTACTGTAACAAAATTCCTCTTTTGTGGCCCTTCATTCTTTTTGTTATTGGTATTTTGTTATTGGTATCCTTCATTGAGCGAGGTGTGCTGACTTGTTGGCCTAAAAACCCACTTCCAACTCAGTTATTCTCTTTTAATTAGTAGTGCAGTATTGTTGTATTTTAGGCTTTTACTGATTAGATGTTTTCATAGATGGGAATACATTGAAAATAAATACTAACTTTTAGAACTACTGTACTCTCCTTTTTCACCCTCATCAAGAGGCTCTTTAGGTCTTCTTCACTTTCTGCCATTAGGGCAATGTCATCTGTATATCTCAGGTTGTTAATACAGTAATACCTCGGATAACGTTTGCATCAGATAACACTAAAATCACATAATGTTAAGCAATCTGGGAGGGGGAAAATTGCATCGAATAACATTAAACTCCTATGAGATGCATCGGATAACATTCACTAAAGCCTGTGCCAGTTACAATGTATCTCTACGTTTTAACGTTATCCTATGCATCCCATAGGATTTTAAGGATAACATTAACAATCGGATAACACTAAGACTTGTGGAACTAAGTTTTATCGTTATCCAAGGTTTTACTTTATTTTTCCCAACAATCTTAATTCCAGTTTCTGCTTCATCCAGCCCTGCATTGTGCATTATGTACTCTGCATATAAGTTAATTAAGCAGGATAACAATATGCGACCTTGTCATACTCCTTTTTCTATTCTAAACCAATCAGTTGTTCTATATCCTGTCCTAACTGTTGCTTCTTGACAGATTTCTCAGAAGACAGATGAGGTGGTCTGGTATTCCCATTTCTTTAACTACTTGTCACAGTTTATTGTGGTCCACACAATCAAAGGGCTTGGTGTAGTCAATGAAACAGAAGTAGACTTCTTTCTGGTACTCCTTTGCTTTCTTCACAATCCAGCACATGTTGGCAATTTGGTCTCTAGTTCCCCCTACCTCTTTGGAACCCAGCCTACTCTTCTGGAAGTTCTCAATCCACATGCTGCTGAAGCCTAGCCTGTATTATCTTGAGCAAGACCTTGCTAACATGTGAGATGAACACAATTGTTTGATAGTTTGAGCATTCTTTAGCATTTTTCTTCTTTGGGATTAGAATGTATACTGACCTTTTCCAGTCTTGTGACCACTGGAATGTATACTGGAATGTATACTGACCTTCTCCAGTCTTATGACCTTTTCCAGTCTTATGTTTTCCAAATCTCCTGGCATACAAGAAGAAGCATAGGACTCAGGAACAGCCTGAGGGGGCTGTTATCAAGGCCTGAAAAATGACTGGAACTAAAGAAAGCATTAAGATTTTGACACATCTTCCCTCTACTTGATATCTCCATTTCCAACTCCAATGGCAACCTCACCCCTTTGCAAGATCTGTGGTGGCCCCTTCTTCCTCCTGAGTCTCTCACAACTACTTCTGTCTGCACAAACAACAACAAAAACAGGGGGGGATCTTCCCCCACCCACCCACCCCCACTTCTTGGCAATAGCTCTCTACAGTCAGATTTGCCTATTGCATCACCAATGGTTCTGTTCTGTTCTGCTTCCTCTTTTTGACTCATCTCTTTTGTTTTCCAGTCATCTGAGGTTGTCATGCCTTCTGAAGCTGAGAGAATAGAATACCTGCTGGTCCTTTTCCTAAGCCTTTGTGTGCTCTGTCAAAGCCCTGGATTCTCCTCCTGCCACCCACTGCCAGTTCATCTAGTCTGAGGGTTTGGGAATGAGGGACTGGGGTGGGGGGAGAGAAGAAGGGGATAAAAGATGAAAAGTTATTATCAAGGTGTGTGTGAAGGTAAAATCAGCAGGCGGGCAGGATGGGGGGGGGAGTGGCAGCTAAGAGCAGAATACAAATTAAAGGAGAAAGAAAGTTTTTAAATGTTGAAATTGATTTTTTTTAAAATTGAGAGACTTGTGTGGGAGGAGGGAAAAAATATAAATTAAAACTCTGCTCAATTTAATGTTTCTGGATCAGCAAAATTTTGCCAGATGATTGGGAGACTGAATCATGGCATTTGCATCTCACGTGAGGAAAGCTGAACTATGAACCTCCATGGAATAAGAAAAACACTGTGCCAAAGGACATATCAGTTCCCAAAAAGGGTTACATACAGTGGTGGGCTCAAAAAATAGTTTACTATCACATTGTGGGCATGGTTTGTTGGGTGTGGCCACCAGGGGGAAAGCCCTGTGTTGTACCCAAATTAGGACTACTTTATTTCAAAACTTGGATGGGCAGGGCCAGCTGGAATTTCTGCTACCGGTTCTGGCGAACTGGTGGAAACCTGCTGATGCCCACCACTAGTTACATATCAGGATAAAATTGTATAAGAGGTTGCCATGGATTTATGTCAGATTCTGCTTCTAATAATTTGTGGCCGGGACACTGGGAAAAGCTACTACCGGTTCTGGCGAACTGGTTCAAACTGGTTGCTGCCCATCACTGAGATAAGCCCAGAGTTACACAGCAGCCAAGGGTTTTTGGCTGGAACATGGCTATAGCTTCTCTTCCCTGCAGTCTGGGTAAGTCCCCAGGGGGGCTCTAAGAGGGTCTCCTGGAAAAGGACTGACCAGGGAGAGGCCTAAGGCAAGGCAAGGGTGGCTATAGGCTGACAAACAGTAGACACAAAGATATGGCAGAGGACGTCTTTTGACATTCAGCTTAAACCCTGAAGTCCCATTCTCAGGCAGTGGCCAAGTCACTCTGTACCTGAGTCATCATTGACTTGCTAGGATTAGCTGGACTGCCCATACACTTGTCATCTCTCACCATCAGTTAGGACAGATGGAAGTTACATCCCAACAACATCCAGAAGGCCACAAATTTCCTCTTATGCTCCATACTAGGGATTCTCAACCTGCAGCCTGTGGGCCGGATGCAGCCCACATCATCATTTCATGTGGGGGCCCCACCGCCTCCACTACATTTGGAAGTGTCATGTGGTGAAGGAAGGACAAAATGGCCGTCCAGCCCCCAAAGCTGTCTGAGGGAGTGTGACCCGGGCCCCAGATTAAAAAGGTCGAGAACTCCTGCTCTATAACATTCTTACAACTCCAGATTCAACTGTTGTCAGTATTCAGTTTGGTAGTTTGCAAACAGTCTCTTTGGACCTTTTACACAAGTTGCATATTTTCGATTCACAAGCTGCACACTTCTTTTGTGTGTAGAGAATCCCCAAGAGTATATCGAAGCTGCTACAAATGAGAGGAACATTTTGATTTCATAACAGAGTTTGGGTGAAATTGGCTATAGAATCAAGAAGATGACTAAGATTTTTATTTTATTTTTTTGCAGTGGCCTTAACACAGATTTGTAGAAGGAAGTATGGCTCAGTGCTAGTTTAAACATGTTCCCTAAGCCAGCTAAAGGAAGTGAATCTTTTACCACCAGCATGAATGTTTGTGGAACAAGTTACAGCACTTCCCTTAAAGTCTGGTTTTTTGTTCTTTACATGTTTTAACTCAAAATAAGCTGGTGCATTTTTTTTTCAGTTTGACACTTCAACACCAAAACTAAGGCACCTACGAAAATAAGGGTTATGTCATTTCAAAGATCGTCTTGGCAACTTTAAGAACTGGTAGAACACAAAAGCTGAAAATGCAAAGCGATAACGTCATTGCTTTCAGAAGTAGCATCGGAAAAGTGACAGTTTTTCTAGGGGCATCAGTTGTTGGGGAGCCAGAGAAAAAACTACTTAACCAATTCAGATGATTCAAAGTGCGCTTGATAGAGGAAAAATTACCCTTTGTGGGGACACTTTCAGATTTGGAATCGGACTTTGGAAAAATAATCTATGAAGCTTTTTACAAAAAAAAACACTCAAACAAGGTCACAAAAACCCAATAAATGGAGGGAAAACCAAATTAGAAATTGAATATGACAACTTCCCAAGGTGGATACAGTTTGCATACAACATGTGGAGAAAAATGATGCCGTAGCAGGAATCCACAAAAAAGATATTGAGGAAAAACGTGACTAGTAAAAATGACATTTCTGTGTGGGGTTGAGGGTTGGCAGTGATCCAGCAAAAAAACCGATTGACCGATCAAAATGATCCAAAGTGCTCTTGAAAGAGGACAGAATAACCTTTCTTTTGACACTTACACAATTTGGATCAGACTTCAGAAACATTTTCTATGAAGGTTTAAAACAAAAAAAAAACATACCTTCTTTCTAACCTTTCCTTCAAAAAAAGTATCTCTCCACAACAGAATAGATAAATTGGTGTGAGAATGGATACATTGTAGCAAGTTTTTCCTTTGAAGTCATAACCACTTTCACTTTTGGCTTTCCCTCTTATTGAAAAACTGCTTTCAAGGAATCGTGAAGGAAAAGCTCTTTTTCTTTGCGGTTTGACTATTGAAATATTTATTAAAAATAGATCCTTTGCCATCAAGATGCCATGATATCAATGGACTCTTCAATAGTTTGTCACAAGTGCACTGCCCATCTAAATGGCGTCTGTTCATCAATTCTTCAAAAAGAAGCTTGAAGGCAGTTTTACTGCACAATGGTAACTCCAAACCGAGCATGCCAGTTGCACATTCTGTCCATTTGAAAGAGTCATATGAGAACATGAACATGTTGTTGGACGCTATTAGTTTTAAGACACACCAGTGGAACATCTGTGGCGATTTAAAAGTTATTGGCATGTTGATGGGGATGCAAGGAGGTTTCACCAAATACTGCTGCTTCCTGTGCCTGTGGGACAGCCAGTCTACTGCAGAACATTATGTCAAGCACGACTGGCAACCAAGAAACACATATACACCTGGAACAAGCAGTGTCAAGTTTCTGCCTCTGGTTGATCCAAAAAAAATTTATCTACCTCCTCTCCATATCAAGTTAGGCTTGATGAAGAATCTTGTCAAGGCCATGGGTGAAGCAAACTCAGGAGGTTTTCAGTACCTTGTGAAGAAATTTCCCGGTATCAGAGCTGGAAAACAAAAAGAAGGAATTTTCATAGGCCCGCAGATTAAATCTGTTTTGCATGATGAAGAATTAAAATAATCTCTTTCAGCAGAAGAGTTGGAAACTTGAGAGGCTTTTGTTTGGCTTGTCAAAAACTTTTTGGGTAATCACAAGTCTC
This sequence comes from Furcifer pardalis, assembly GCA_030440675.1. Taxonomy (NCBI): domain Eukaryota; kingdom Metazoa; phylum Chordata; class Lepidosauria; order Squamata; family Chamaeleonidae; genus Furcifer; species Furcifer pardalis. Next base: position 146,955,322 of record CP126891.1, on the reverse strand, counting down.
CTGGGTAGAAAGAGGGAGTTCAGAATCTTCTTCATTCATACCAGAAACTTGGTTGTCGCATGTCATTAAAAATACACTTTTTGCACTCTCACCTAGATTTCCCCCCAGAAAATCTTGGAATGGTGAGTGATGAACAAGGAGAACGGTTCCACAAGAACATTCAGTTAATGGAACAATGATACCAAGGCTCCTGGAACGAAAGTATGATGGCCGACTACTGCTGGATGCTGTACCGTGACAATCCGGATGTTACTTACGCAAGACAGTCCTATTCTAAGTGCTTCTGAAGAAGCCATTGTAGCTGTTCTAGCACAGTTATCCGATGTATTTCAAAGAGTAGGCCTGTTTTGACTTTTGTTCTGAGATACAGTAATACCTTGGATAACGTTTGCATCAGATAACGCTAAAATTGCATAACGTTAAGCAATCTGAAGGGGAAAAAATTGCATCGCATAATTTTAAATCCCATGGGATGCATCGGATAACATTTGCTAAAGCCTGTGATGGTTACAATGTATCTCTATGGAGTTTTAACATTATCCGATGCATCCCATAGGATTTTAACGTTATCCGATGCAAGCATTGGATAACATTAAAAATCAGATAACATTAAGACTTGTGGAACCAAGTTTTAGTGTTATCCGAGGTTTTACTGTACTGAAAAATTTACTTAGCTGCTATCCGTACATTATTAAGAGTGACAATAAAGAGTTACATTGTTCATAACTTTTAAACCTGTTGTGATAGGGAAAAACCAATGGCAGTTCTGAATTCAGCATGAAAAACTACTTTAGAAAAAATGTGTTTTCTTCTCTGATACAGATTTTTTTTTTCATTTTATTGCCTTGTGAATTGTCTCTTCAACTGTGGGCACATAGCCCAGAACTGCCAGTTCTCTTCTTCCTTCTCTGTTCCCTCCTTCCGTTTTACATCAGTGGCTCAACTGCTTTCTAAGGGTGTATATCGAGTTCTCAACTTTTTTAAGCCAGGGGCCGGGTCACACTCCCTCAGATAGCTTTGGGGGCCAGATGGCCATTTTGCCCTTCCTCTACTACATGGCACTTCCTGGTGTGGTGGGGGTGGGGCCATATGAAATGGTGTCGTGGGCCACATCCGGCCCATGGACCACAGGTTGAGAATCCCTGGTGTATATTAATGTACAGTAATACCTCGCATAACGCTAAGACTTGGTTCCACAAGTCTTGGTGTTATCCAATTTTTAGTGTTATCCGATGCATGTTAAAATCCTATGGGGTGGATCGGATAACGTTAAAGCTCCATAGAGATACATTGTAACCGCACAGGCTTTAGTGGTTGTTATCTGATCCATTCCATAGGACCTTAACATTATTCGATCCAATTCTCCTCCCCAGATTACTTAACGTTATGCGATTTTAGCGTTATCCGAGGTAAACGTTATCCGAGGTATTACTGTACTGTGAAGAATGTTGATTGTCTTTATTATGAATCTGTGAGAAACAGAACAGGATCTATTTGTTAGTTTTACTTTCATTATCATGTTAAAACCTCAATTTCTTGTGGGTTTTTTTTAAAAAGAACACCATACATTTAATAAACCCCACCCTTTTTTATTTTCCATCTACTTTTTTAGATTTCTCCACTGGCAAATCAGACCTGTATCTCTTCTTCAAATAACACATCGTGTGTATGATCCAAAGGAAACCCTGCCAGCCATAGCAACATTAGGAGGAGAAAACCCATTTTAAAAACTCAAAGAGCAAGAGCTTTCAGCTTTCAACAGGCTCAGGTAAGTGTGGAATAGTACTGTCAGGTTCACTCTTTCTGGCAGTTTGTAGCTGTTCATAGACATCAGTTCGTTTAAGCATTAGACCAAGGATTCTCAACCTGCGGCCTGTGGGCAGGATTCAACCCACAGCAGCATTTCATGCCCCCCTGCCTCTACCACTCCAGGAAGTGCCATGTGATGGAAGAATGGCAAAATATCCATCTGGCTCCTAAAGCTATCTGAGGCACCGTGACCTGGCCCCTGGCTTAAAAAGGTTGAGAAGTCCTGAATTAGATAATAAAGTGAATGTTTTCTTCAGAAGTGAAAGTGGGGGACAAAATCGTCTTCAAGAGTTTGCTTGTGAGGAAGGGTAGAGCAAGAGAAAGCTAAGGAAGTCCTCCATCCCTTTGGCAGAGAAAATATCCATTGATCTGGCACTGAATGTGGCAGGTCAGATCAGTTACCGTATATGCTGGTGTATAAGACGACTTTTTACCCCTGAAAAACATGCCTCCAGGGGGGGGGTCGTTGAATAAAATACAGTAATACCTCTAACATTTACCTTGGATAACATTTACCTCAGATAACGCTTAAATCGCATAACGTTAAGCAATCTGGGGAGGAGAATTGCATTGAATAACGTTAAGGTCCTCTGGGATGGATCGAATCACAACTTTTAATATCAGATGACAAACAGGAGTTTGAAGGCTTTCAAAGGGAAACTGTCACGCCAGCAAACTTGCTAGGGACTTGTCTGGCACTTGTCTCTCCCTCTATTTGTTACCTTCCTTCTATCATTGACAGTTCCAGTTTAGTTAACAGATTAGAAAACAAACAGCATGGCAGCTCCCATAGGTTTATATTCAGCTTTAGTGAATTGTCTTTGGTGAATTACGTTTAATAAACTTGCACTGTTTTATGTTTACTGTACATGTTTGATCACATACAGCCTTGTGACAGTTTTTCTGCATGTCATAAGCATTTGAATATAAATTAATATATTGAAATCAAATCTGATGTTCTTTTACGTTTTATTTGGTGTGTGGAAGGTGTGCGGAAGAGGGGGTAGTCTTATACAGCGAGTATATAACAAACTATATTTTGAGTGGAAATGTTGGGGGTCGTCTTATACACCCAGTCGTCTTGTACACCGGCATATACGGTATCTACATTAGTGTGCAACTTTCCTTATCATTTAAATGGATCTTTCTGAAGTCAAGTGGGAGACTCAGCCTCAACACATACAAAATGTGGACTTCTTTGGGTTACCAAGTAATAAGGATTTGACTTGAACTTTTAAGGTTTCAACATGCCCAGAGTACCCAGGAGAGGAATACAATTCCGGTTTGTGGAGTCACTCCCTACCCTCCAGTTACACTTCTGCCTCTACCTGGTGCCATTTGGGAAGCTGGCAGATAGACAGCTGAAAGCACCATACAACATTTTCTTTTCCTCCTTAATATGAACAATAAGATAGATGTGATGGTACAGAAGCGTAGCGTGCCTTGGCGGGGCCCCGTATAAAAATTTGTTTGGGGGCCCTTAGGAAGGGTAAAGATTTCTCACAAAAGAAAAAAATGCATAAAATTACTTAAACGGGGAAATCCCGCAGCCTGCGATAACCGATGTAGGGTGTTGCCAACTTTTGAACGCACGCTTTACAAAGCTGGCTTGAGACTAAATATCAAGAAAACCAAGATCATGGCAACAGGCCCTATCAGTCCCTGGAAAATAGATGGGGAAGAAGTAGAGGCAGTTACAGATTTTACTTTCCTAGGATCAAAGCTCACTGCAGATGGGGATTGCAGCCATGAAATAAAAAGGCGACTGATTCTCGGGAGGCAAGCGATGAGAAACCTGGGGAACATAGTGAAAAGTAGAGACATTAAATTGCAAACAAAGATTCGCATAGTCAGGGCAATGGTATTCCCTGTGGCAATGTATGGTTGTGAGAGCTGGACCATTAGGAAAGCGGAGCGCAGAAAAATAGACGCCTTTGAGATGTGGTGTTGGAGGAGAGTTTTGAGAGTCCCCTGGACAGTGAGGAGAACAAATGGGTCAATCTTAGAAGAAATCAACCCTGACTGCTCCTTAGAAGGTCAAATAATAAAGATGAAGCTAAAGTACTTTGGACATCAAATGAGAAGAGAGGATTCACTTGAGAAAGCCTTGATGCTTGGAAGGGTAGAGGGCAAAAGAAGAAAGGGACGGCCCAAGATGGGATGGCTAGATGGTATTGTGGAGATAATGGGCACAGAGCTGAGTGAGTTGAGGGGGATGGTGGAGGACAGGAATGCCTGGAGGACAGTGGTCCATGGGGTCGCAGAGGGTCGGAATCGACTGTGCGACTGAACAACAACAACATTTGTTTTGCTTACGCACGTTGGGGGCCCCGTGGCCCTCCTCCCACCTTTGGTCCAACTTTCCTCCCCTTTGCGTTATCTCTTTGCTTCCCGTTAGAAAACCTGTCCAGGGCGGGCAGGCAGGCGCTGAAGAGCAGCGCCACCCTTTTGCGGGTAACGGGCAGGAGGAATTGGGGGTTGGGAGGGCACCAAAGGAGACCGTCCCTTCTCAGGCCTTCCCACAATGACGTTGGCTTCGGCAGAAACAGGAGAGGTGGGAACCGCTGCAACCCGCGCTGCTGGCTGCTGCCCGTGGCCTTTGCCACCATTGGCAGGGCGGGTCCACGGCCGGGGAAGCGGGAGAGACCGTCAAAGCCCTCCCAGCCTCTTCCTGGGCCAGAGTGCCCTCCGCTGCTGTTGCTGCGGTCCCGCCGGAGGTGTCGCCAGCGCTCGGCGGCCTCTCCCCGTGCCGCCCCCTCCCCAGTGAAGGTCCCAGAGCGTCCGGCGGTCCGAGTGTCCCTGGTTCATCAGGGGCCGCGCGCGCACCCCCGCTCTCTCGCGTGAGTGGAGGCGACAGAAGCAGCGGAGAAAGGAGAGCCCTGCCCTCCCTTCTTTGTCCTGGGCAGGTGGGAGGGGGCAGCCCAAGGCCTCCCAGAAAGGCACCCGCCCCCAGCCCGCTTCCGGCGCCCTCTCCCAAGGCTCCCTGGCCGTCGCCTCCCTCCCGCTCTGCATTTGTTTTGCTTACGCACGTTGGGGGCCCCCGCGACCCGGGGGGCCCGTATAATTGATACGGCTGATACCGCGGTAGCTACGCCCCTGTGATGGTAGGAAAACACAGGATGGTTACATGTTTTTAATCTTAGTTTTTCAGGCACTGTACAACTACTTTCTTTTCCTCAATATGAACAATAAGGTAGAAGTGATGGTGAGAAAACACAGGATGGTTACATGTTTTTAATCTTAGTTTTTCATCTTGATTAGTATTTGCTTTTTAATATAGTTTCGCATAGTATTTTAAGCCTGCCGTTATTGTACAGTTGAGTTGTCGTGTGCCACCTTGGCTAACCTATGTTGAGGAAAGTGACGTAATATACATAAAAAGAAATAAATGTTGGAAAAGTCATTGTCTGGAACTCCATTAAATATCATGAGGCTCATTATACCAATGAAGAATATGTATTAGAAGTGTTTCCTTTCTTACTCTCTGTCTCCTCCCATTTATTGCTACATTCTCTATTTTCAAAGGAAAGATAATTTTTTTCTTGTTCCAATAGCTCATGGTGTAGGCAACCTCTTATTTGTTTTGTACCTACCAGTCTAACTTAATTATATCTCCCTAGCACTTTGTATATTCCAAAAGGTACAGACTCGTATAAATAGACATGTTGATCTGCCCATTCTAGAAAATATGTATAACTAGACAGAATATTAAAGTGCATAAGAAGAGACAGGCAAAATGCTCAGAGATGAGAATATATGGTCTATAATTGTTTACATTAAGGCCAGCAACAAATATATATAGCAGTGTTGAGACGCATGCAACCTGCCCCCAGAGGTGTATCTAGGATCCCATGATCCATCCCTCCAATTTCTTTTTGGAAACAAAATTGTTTGCTGAGAAAGCCCCCTTCTGTCTTATAGGGTAGTGGTCCCATACCCTTAGCTTAAGTCAGTACATTGGCTGATAAGTGTTTTGGGAAATTGACTGATGAGATGCCAATGAAAAATGAGATAAGGTTTAAAAGAGACTGTGAGAATATATACTTATAGCATGGGTTCTCAATCTATGGCCTGTGGGCCAGATCTGGCCAGTGACACCAAATAATCCAGCCCTCACCCTCGTCCCAGCTGCCGCCACCACCAGAATCAGCCACAGACTCATTTATGGCTGTCGTACATGCATTTACGACAGCCATAAATGAGTCCCTGGCTGATTCTGCCGCCACTGCTGCCGCCGCCTGCAGCTTAACCACCAGTCTGGCCCACCAACTGTTTGGGGGACCATGACCCGGCCCCTGACTTGAAATGGCTGAGAACCCCTGACTTATGGAGTGCTCCTATAAATGACTATGGAAAATAAACTTCATAGATTTCAGTGAGACTTATTCCCAGTTCAGGCTTGTGTACTGTATTAGATTACTGCCTTAGACACCCACACCCCACCATAAAATCTAGCTGCTAGGTAGTAGGCCTGTACTTCCAGTAGCAATGACTACATCCTAGATCAGTGGTTCCCAATGTGGGGCACACGCCCCACAGGGGAACTTCAATTCTCAGAAGCCTAAGTCAATATATTGGTTGATCAGTGCTTTGGGGAATTGATTTAGGCTTATGGGAATTGAAGTCCAAAAACCAGAGGTTGGGAAACACTGTCCCAGATACTTTGCAGTAACAAAGGTGTCTTCAACATTACTGTGATTGCAGCTCCAGTGACCGATTACTCGTAACAGTACTAATCTTTAAATAGGTATTCAGGCCAGATATCCTGAATGAGAAATCAGAACTGCAAAGTTTAGCTTTCAATGAACAATTATAAAACAATGCAAGATAATTTATCAATTATGGGAGGTGAGAAACACTCCTGTTGTATCATGCAGTTAAGGAGTTCCTCCTCCTTTTTGTGCCATATTCAATTCTGAATATTGGCCAGGAGTCAGCAAACTTGGCTCTCCAAATGTTCTTGGACTTCAATTACCTGCTGATCAGAGTTTCTGGGAATTGAAGTTCAAGAACCAAATGAGAAGAGAGGACTGACTTGAGAATGCCCTGATGCTGGGAAAGATCAAAGGCAAAAGGAGAAGGTTGCGGCAGGGGATGATATTGCTAGATGGTATCATTGCCACAGTGGGTGTCGATCTGGGCGGACTATGGAGGATGGCAAAAGGAGCCTGGTGTGTGGTGGTCCATGGGGTCTCAAAAGGTCAGACACCGATTGTGCAACTACACAACAATAACAACAAGCAAATAAGTTTGCTTAATCACAGAGCTACTCACCCTTCCAGTGAAGCTTAAGTCAGACACCAGTAGTGGGACAAAGTACCTGTCTGGTCAGACCACTTTCTTTATCTGGAAGAATTTTGGGAGGATTCAATAAAAACAGTAATCAAAAAATGTGGAACTACTGAAACCTGTGTAAGGAAGGATGGCTTATTCACTGCCACAGTACTGATGACATCTGGTGAATCTTAAGGCTCCGGCAAACAACATAAAACAGGTCATCTTACAAGCTTAAAGTTGGCATGAGAGTAGAATACGTAGTCAAAAGGAAGAGGATTTTGTATTTGCACAGGGAACTGAGACTTCACTTTTGTTATAGTTTCTCTTGCTAAAAATGAAGGTTTTTTTAAATTGTTGCTCTTTTTAAACTATCAGGTCATACTTACTTGGTTACTTGGTTGGTCTGTGTTTCACATGTCAAATACACAGTTTGATGTAGCGGATCAAAGTATCACCTCCTACTTTTTCTGATCCCATGTCAGTCTCATCCATGGCCTTGGGAGCTTTGCCCTGGTCTTCCCATCTGGTTGCTGGCCTTCCTAGGGGTCACTTTGTGTCAAGTGGTATCCATTCTGTGATAACTTTCATCCACCTGCCATCTTTGAAGCGGCACACATGCCTGCCCCACCATACCTTGAAAACTCAATCAACGTTGATGCTTGTTTTGCACCTGATCTTAGGCGCAGTCTTTCATTTGATATTTGATCAACCCATCATATCTGCAAAATTTATGCTTACAGAGGAGTAGAAAATATGGCTCTTGGCCAGTAATGGGATGTTACCGGTTCTGACCGGTTCGCCCAAACCGGTAGCACCCCATCAGGAGGGGTCGCCAGGGGATGGTAAAGCTTCTCCACCCCCCTCCAGAAATGTAGTTCCGGGCAGCCAAAATGGCTGCCTGGAACTGCGCATGTGTCAAACAGAGGTTTGACACATGCACACTAAAAAAACTGTGCATGCGTCAAACGGAGGTTTGAAGCATGCGCAAACATTTTTAAAAAATATAATTATTATTATTGCTCCGCCTACAACATTATGATGTAATGATGTCAGCTACGCCCATGACGTCAATGGTGTCGCGGTGGGGCAGCACAGATTTTGACACCCCACCCCCGCTCTTAGCGGTAAAAATTAGAGTTGTTGTTTTCCAGTTTAAATATTGCTTTGTTAAAAAACATGGTACCTTTTCTAACAAAAATGTCATTCAGGATCTACACTATGCTACAAATCTGTCACGAACATCTACATAACTTCCTCATGTGAGCGAATGTGTAGCTGCACATTCAAGGGCTGTATTTTTTGCCCAAATTGCATAATGGATGTATTGGTTTCTATGAGCCTCAATTGTCTAAAATATTGTATTAATACAATTCCACTTAATGTTCCAGATTTGTACTTTTTTTAAAAAAAAAATCCAGATTGACGATACATATCATAACTAACTTGACCTGATTCTCACATTTAAGAAAGGTTTGCAAACCTTCCTCCAATTTCCACTTCAGCTGAAAAAAAAGAGAAGATGTTGCAAGTATAGACTTAAATAGAGTAATTATTTTCTTCAACAAAATTATTCCTACAGATATCTTTCAAAATTCCCAGGCTTCTGCTTGCTTGAACTTCATGTCACCCTAGCTTACACATTAGGGCAAAGACAGAAAAACACTATTACTGTCCATGTGCTGATGCCACAATAAATGTCCTTTTGGCATTCAGTGGTGAAGCTTCACACATTGTTTTGCAAGAAAACTCTTACAGTTATAGCTGCTTTTGTACTTTAAAGACTAACTGCTATATTTTTATTGTTAGCTTTCATGGATCAAGTCCACTTCTTCAGACAAAGAGTGAAACTTACAGGAATGGTTTTTATGCACCAAATTCAGGGGGGCAAAGGAAGAAGGGTGTGATCAAGCAAGATGACAGACAAGCTAGCACAACAATACAGTTTCACACAGCTATTAGCAACAATAGATTATTCAGATTAGATCGAAATGACTCCCTTTCAATCTCAAGGTTGCTGAGAAGGCCCATTCTGGTCTCTGATCAACTTTTGACCTGCATATCAGAAAACAAACAAAAACACTGTACCTGGTTACTTTCTGTTTTGCTAAAGAGAATTGGCAAAAAAGTTGTAATATAATATATAAAATCATATAGCAATCTGTGTATCAAATCTGATAATGTCCCAGAAACCCTTTGCTAATATTTAGTCCCCTGCGATGGGTGTCTAACAGATGGATGTATTTGATGTCTGCTGTCTCCCTTTCAATCCTACTTTTTTAATTTCTCTGTTCCAGAATTGTAACTTTCAGGTCTTGGATAGAGTGTCCAGTTAGATTGAAGTAGTTTGAGACAGGTTTCTCTGTTGCCACTCTGGATGTCTGATTTGTGTCCATTAATTCTTTTGCATAAAGATTTCCCTGTTTGTCCTACATAAAGCACGGACGGACATTTTTGGCAAGAGATGGCATAAATCACATTGGCAGAAGCACAAGTAAAACTGCCTTTAATGTTGTGTGTGGTGCTGTTGGGTCCAGTAATACTGTTTCCAGAGCGAATGTGGGGGCATAGTTGACATCTGGATTTGCAGCAGGGTCTAGTTCCCATATCTGTTCCACTTCTGTGTAGTCTGTTGTGTGTCAATAGTTGTTTGAGATTGGAGGGTTGTCTATAAGAGAGTAGGGGTCTGTCACCAAGGGCTTTGAAAAGTGAAGCACTCTTGTCCAACCCATCTTTATAGTGCTACAGTATTTTTAATTATATTTTTATTTTCTTTTGTTTATTTTTTTCTCTGATATGCCTGAACCACAGACTAACACAGCTACTATTCAAAAAAATTCAAACTGCTTTTGTGTTTCTCCCCACCCCACCCCCCAGATTCAGAAGAAAGCAATAAGCACTTCTTGTCCAAAGTTATCCTACAACACATCAGGCAGCAGCACCAAGAGAATGCTGTGCCTGAGATGGAGCAGACCTACATCCAGCCACAGAACAGTCCGATTGAGGAGACCGAGCTCTTGATCAGTGGTTCTGATCAGCCCCTGCCATTACAGAGTTTTGCCTACTGAAAAAAGTGGGGCCTCCCCCCTCCCACTTCTCACCTCTCCAGACAGTCACTACGAGGAAGCCGATTAGTACCAGAAGCCAACCCCATCAAGAGATGAACCCCTTCTACATGGCACAAAGATGTTCATGGAAATGGAGACAAGACCAACTTCATGATAGCCAACTGAGAACACATCTTTTAAAGAATGCCTACAGTGATATTCTCTGGGATTTTTCAAAAGCAAGTGAATTCACCTGACAGACACCAGCTTTTGATTTCATACATCAGAGTGACTTTTTTATCCACATTGTACCAGGTGGCCACATTTTAATCCTAAAATCATTTGTAAAAAATTAGATTGGAATTTAGGTTATTTTGTAAAGTTTTACAGCAAATAAAAAGGAGTTGGCACAGTGATTAAAATGCTGTACTGCAACCATAAAGTTGTGAGTCCGTGTCTGACTCCAGGTTGGCTCAGCCTTCCATCCTTCTGAGGTCTGTAAAACCCTCAGATCCATGGACTTAACACACAATGACTTAAAGAACAAAATCTTTATTGCAGCTTGGAATGGCGAAATAAACAACTACAGAGAAGTGGCATTTGTAGAAACAACAGCTGAGGGTCAAATCAATCACCAGTTTCTGTTCAGTTCCATTCTGATCCCAGCCCCCAGTTAACTTCACTGGACACCTCAAAAGTTGGTTGGAGGTCTGGGCAGGAGGGTGGGTGCAGGTGTCTGCAGTCCCTGGTGCCACCACCAGGGAAGTATCTGGAAAATCTTTTTACTCATCCTTTTCTAGAATCATAATTGGGTACGTTTATGTTAATCAATGCTCATTCATAGTTTGGGATGGCATGCCTGGTGGGAATTGGGACCTTGGTGGTGTCTCAGGTAGTTGAGAGGGTTGAAGTTCCAGTATATAAGCCCTGGTTCCTTTGCACATGAACTCCAGTATGACCTCACTCTAGGATTTTCAGTAAAGATAGTCCAAGTCTTTCTCCAGTCTTGGTGTCTCCTTTGTGTTATACACCTTGTCCACCTCCTACTTAGCATCATCCCAGATTTATTTATTTATTTATTTATTTACATTTCTATACCGCCTTTCTCGCCGGGGCAACCCAGGGCGGTGTACAACATTATTAAAGCATAATAAAACCCAACCCAAACCCATTGTTAAAAAACTTCAAAATTACAGTTCTAAAATTTAAAAAGTTTTTAAAATTTATAAACATCCTCAGGTCCCAATAATCATTTAAAAGTTAAAAACTCATATCCCTTCCTCCTCCAGGTCCCCTCCACCCTCTGGTTTAACTCTCCCTTCTTTGGTCTTGTTTCTCCAATACTTCTAGGGCCCCTTTTATATCACCCAGGTCCAAGGCTATAACTATTCCTCCCTGCTCCTCTGGAGTCCCCATTTCACCTTTCTTTTCCCCTCCTCCAGGCCATCTTCTTTTCCACCTTTTCCTCCCTTCTACTTGATATCATTTTTTTTCATCTGGCCCTCTCTTTCCTCTGTTTGGGTTTCATGTCTACCCATATTGGAGCCTCAGTGATAGAGAATGTTTCAGCTATACCAGTGATAGCCAACCTTGGCACTCCAGGTGTTCTTGGACTTCAGTTCCCAAAAGCCCAAGTCATCACTTCTGCTGATCAGGGCTTCTGGGAAAAGTTCAAGAACAGCTGGAGTGCCAATGTTAGCCATCACAGAGCTATACTCTGCTCACTAGGGTCACCCACAATGGCTACCTCCTCCCATATGATCATCCAACTCCATGCATTCCTAAATGAACTTGACTATTTGCAATAATGTTTATCTAAATCAGGGTGCTATGAATTTGTACTCGGCTGGACACAGATGGGTGAAGCAAAATCCAAGCCAGACAAGATGGAGTTTCTTTAGTTATCAAGAAAAGTTGACCAAAGAGATGGCATTTAAACTGTTTTGTGGTGGAATTGCATTCCTGCAACTAGGGAGCTGGTCCTTGCAGCTGTATGTCCACAGAGTGCCCATGACTCAGGGTACCCCTTGGTGTGCCAACAGTAGCCCTTCCAAATTATGTCTGGTTTTGCACATTAGTTGAGTTTTAATACAATCCATATGAGATTCTTTTAGTGAACTGTACATAGGGCTGCTTTGAAGACTAATTGGAAATTTCAGTTAATGTGGCATATCAGTAGAGAAACCCAGACAACTTTGTTACTCATATTTATGCTTTGAACTGTGTCCATTCATGGTTTCATCTACCTCATTACTAAGAGCATCCTCATAGCACTTCAAGCAGGAGTATCTTCCAATCCTACTTCAAGTTGCAGCAGTTGTGATTCATTCCTGGGTGTCTGAGTAGAAATGGGAAAGTTACCTGTTTAAAACCTTAGACTGCCAGTTCCAGTCAATATGCCAGCTGTAGGTCACTTGAGATTCCCATCCGTTTGTGGCATTAACTATGCTGTCTAATGCTGAATCAGTGATGGGGCACAAGTTATCCACTTCTAGGACGGACAATAGTCAAGTAGATTAGACTACTCAGACTCTGTATGAAGCAGTTTATTGACTATATAAAAATACATATTACATGTCCGGTCCTTTATTTCAGCAACCCGTATAACTTACTGAGTCAGTATAACATTACTGCTCCCAGATTGATGTCTGTAAGAAGCAAGAGGCCCATAGCTCCAGGTATCCCTTGGTGTGCCAGCAGTAACCCTTCCAAATTATGTAAAATCAAACAAAGAATCCAGGCTTTGCATTCACAGATTAATTTATCACACTTTGAAGGAAGCACCTTCCCCTATATGCTGTTGTTACTTAAACAGGGAAGCAACATATCTGCATGAAAGAGGTTTCTGCTTATGTGATGGCTCTTCATGAGATCAATAATCCTTGGGTTCAATGACCTAAAAACCCTTGGGAGAGACTTATCCACTTCAGACATCGTTGCCATCCCTGTTTAGAAAGGAACCACAAAGGGAGGAAGGTCAAGTGTAGTGACTCCAGCAGTGAAAGTAATGCAAAGACCATGTATGCCCAAATTCCAATGAAATGAAATCAATTGTATGCTTAGAAGTAATTTTCATCAAGTATAAATGAGGGCGAACCATTTTTTTAGCATTGTTTCTTTAATTATTTAGAAATTGATTAGAGACTCCTTAAGAGAGATCTTTTGTTCGGCTTATGAGACCAACCATAAGTGCAATTGCATTGTGATCCGCCCAGAGTCACTTCGGTGAGTGGGCGGCCATACAAATTTAAATAATAAATAAATTTAAATAATGAATAAACAAACCATTCTTATAATGACACATCAAATCCATGTTATAAATAAGGAGATGGAAATACGGACGCTGTACGAAATGGCGTAGATTAGGAACTGTGTTTCCCTCCCTTTTATTTTTTTAAGCAGAGACTGTACCATCATAATGAAAACATCTGTTTCTACCTGTTATACAATCTGTGAGAAATGTTACCCTGGTTTTTAGTTGACATCCTACATATTTTGCTGAAAAATAAAATTTGCCACATCTGGATTGCCTTCTTGGTGTTTCTTCTTACAGATAAATATGGCAATTTTCTAATGTGAATAATATTCAATGACAGAGGCATCTGGAGACATTCTTTATATTGGTCTTTAGACCAACCCTACATTTGGTATTCAAAAGTATATAACTTTCCTTTTTTTAACATCTTATATCAGTGATAAAATCTGCAGGGCAGTGGTGAGAAGAGATGTTCCTTGTTTCATCCTTCCTTTCCATTTTCCTCCACACATTATGGACAATTCCCTTTTTGGACACTTCTAGATGGAGTAAAAATTTCACCCATGTTTCAGATGAAGATCCTGGACTACTTTTATATTGAGTCTTCCTCTTCGGACATCGGGTGCCCTTATAATGCTTCATGTTGTTACTAGTAAAAGGATTATTTATTATTAGACTATTATTTAACTTCCAAATCGTCTCTCTGAATTTGCGCTACCTGAACATCTGTTGCTAATGTTTTGTTATTGTTTTCCTCACACTAAAAATAATGTCGTTGTGCTACTTTTCAAAGTTGAAGGAGCCTCTTTGTTTGCTGTTACTTGTTATAGTAACAATTTAAACCTCCTTTCTTTTCAGAAAAATAAGTAGTGCAAGAGATTTTTTTTGTGGAAAAGATGAGTATAACCGAATTCTTTTTCAATAGCTCAGGGTTAATTGGTCAGGAAATACTTTCTGTGAGGACAAAATGACCACCAGCAGTTAGCTAATTCTACTTGGAAGCATTTGCTAACCCAAGCACATTTCCTCTTCTTGTCTAGGCCAGACGTGAAACTGTCAAAATGAAAGAGCCTTTTGGTGATTTAATTTTGCAGTTCCTTTTTTCTGGCCTAGGGTGAGAAAGATTACCACAGAGAATCAAACTGTCCAGGAGAGAGGAACATATTAAGTTACCGTATATGCTGGTGTACAAGACGACTGGGTGTATAAGACGACCCCCCAACATTTCCACTCAAAATATAGAGTTTGTTATATACTCGCTGTATAAGACTACCCCCTCTTCGGCACACCTTCCACACACCAAATAAAATGTAAAAGAACATCAGATTTGATTTCAACATGTTAATTTATATTCAAATGCTTATGACTTAAAAACTATGCTTGACTATGCACTCTACATGGGGCTGCCCCTGATGACCATCCGGAGACTCCAGCTGGTCCAAAATGCGGCGGCCCGGGTAGTGGTGGGGTGTGGGCATTATGCTCGTGCTTCACCGCTGCTCCGGGAGCTGCATTGGTTGCCAGTATGTCTCCGGGTGCAATTCAAGGTGCTGGTTATTACCTTTAAAGCCCTATATGGTAGTGGGCCAGGATACCTAAGAGACCGCGTCACCCCAAGAACATCTGTCCGTCCCACCAGGGCGGATTGGAGAGGCTCCCTTGTTATTCCTTCGGCGAGAGAGGCGCACCTCACCTGCACTAGGAGGAGAGCCTTCTACGTGTCCGCCCCGACCCTCTGGAACCTCCTGCCCACTGAGCTGCACCTTCAGACAGAGCTCCTGCCCTTCCGGAAGGGCTTAAAAACCTGGCTGGCAGGACAAGTTTGGGGACCCGGGAACGTGGGTTCTCATGCTAGGTGGCTTATTTAATGGATTGCCACCCTTGGGTCTGAATTTATAATTTATGTGCAGCTTGTACATTGTTTTAACTTTTGATGATTTTTTATTAATATAGATTATTCTATGTTTTAACCTTGATGTAAGCCGCTCAGAGTCAGGTTCTCCCGATTGGGGCGGGGTAGCAAATGCAATAAATAATAATAATAAATAATAACAGAGAGATGGAAGCAGCAAAAGAAGAAGAAGAAGAAGAAGCACTGGTCTACCTGGCAAGAATGCTGAATGCTACTTCACACTGCAGCCTATGACTTTGTGGCTCAAGTGGCTAAGACGCTGACTGGAAAGGCGGGAGGTCAGCAGTTCAATTCCCGAGTACTGCAGGATGGAATGAGTTCCCATCTTTGTCCCAGCTCCTGCCAACCTAGCAGTTTGAAAGCAAGACATTGCAAGTAGATAAATAGGGACCACTTCAGTGAGAAGGTAAACAGCATTCCATGTGCTCTTGTGTCCAGTCATGGCTGCCACAATACCACGGAAACATTTGCAGAAGCAGACAGCTTCGGCTATGAAACAAAGGTGAGCACTGAACCCTAGAGTCAGATACGACTGGCTTTCGAGCGAGGGAGACCTTTGCCTTTACTAGTTGGGTTTTGCGGGATAAAACTTAAAGAATTAAACATCCTTCAAGGCCCAGTTTAAGAATAGGGGAAGAACCAAACGCACATTGCACATCTAAGTTCTTAGATAGGGTGACAGACTATGGAGACAGCAAGTGAACCAAGGCTGGGATTATACCTCGAAAACTCTTAAAACCCGACAGCAGCTTCTGCAGAACACTGAACCTGACATGAGGTTAATTGTGTAATTAGCGATCACATGATTTGCAAATGAGTAAATAGCAACTGCAGGTCAGGAAACAACATAGGTTGGGAGAACAGCAGGAGGAAAAGGTTAAAGCCCACCTCCCTTCCTCCATGATCCCCACGAGAGTGTTCCCTGTCTGGCCAGCGCTGGTAGTTGCATTCAGAAACAAAAAGCAGTCTCGCTATCTCTGTGTGTGTTTAAGCTTTCTCCTGTCCCCAAAGCCCTGGTCCTGAAAATGCTTCCTAGACGCTTACAACATTTTCACCCAATAGCAACTTCTGCAACTGTTTTGGATGAACAAAAATACCCTTGGAGAATAAAAGCAGAACAACCACACTTTTATACCACCCTATAGCGCTTAGTGAACTCTCTGGGCGGTTCACAAGTTATTTGGCATTTTGCTCCCAACGTGCTGGGTAGTCACCTGTCAACCATTGCAGGGTCTATGAGGCTCACACCATCACATCTCTCAGCCACTCTTATGTTGCCCAAGAAGGTGAGACTATCAATCTGTCATTGAAAATACTATGCAAAAGTCTTAGGCCATTATTAGTATGCAATATTCAAAAATGGGTGGTGATGGTGGTCAGAAAAAAAGCTTCTATAGGTTAAATTAACTCTGCCATTGCAGATCCCAAGCCTGGATGAGAAAGGAGAAGGTTTGGGTATCAGGTCAGCAACCTGGCCCCATAAAACTTTACTGATGAAGAAGCAATGAGGAGCTTCATTGCCCGATATGCAGTTGTGACAGAGATAGGCACCACACAACATGAGGAGGAACTACTACTACTCCATAGCATAAATTGACAAATATTTAATGTGACCTCTCATTACACTTGAGCAAAACAGACCTGGATCCTGTAAACCTAAATGGAATGGGACCCTAATTACTGTCATTGCTAACACTTGTTTGTGTTCTGCTATTGCATTGCAAAATGACTGCTATAGAAAAGGTCTTTTACACCAATTTAGTGTAGGACATGCTTGAGCCTTCCATACAGTACATATGCATGTTGTATAAGTGTAATTCATTGGAAGCTTGTTAATAAGACCAACTTTCAGCCACATCATTCCAGTCAAAATGTCAAGGATCACAGCATTTGACAGCCATAAAATCTTACTATTCCACCAGCAAAGCCACTCTCAAAGGGAAATCAACAAACAAACTGAATACTCGAGGCGTGTTTTTGAAGCTGTTATAAAGAAATATGAAGAATCGGGAGAGATCAAGGACAAAAAATGGACTGGAAGGCAAAGAAAAATTTCAAATTCTGACACGAGGTTTTTCAGGGTTTCTTCTTTGAGAGACCAGGTGACGTCCAGCTCAGACCTTGCTTAGCATCTGGCAGCTTCATTATGATGGCAAATGACCCTTCTACCATCTGAAAAAGCTTGATAAGGAATGGTCTTTGTGGAAGAGAAGCAGCTAAGAAACCACTTTTGCACAAGGGGAACAGGGTAAAAAGGCTAAGATATGCTAAAGTTCACAAAGATTGGAATGAGGATCAGTGGTAAAGAGTATTATGGAGTGATAAATTTAAGTTTGAATTGTTTTGGGTCCAATCATTGACAATATGTGGAAAGAAGAGCTAGAGAAAGAGAGATGAATCATGATGTCGTAGGCAGAGCAAAAAATAAAAAATGTCTGTGCATGTGTCAAACCTCCGTTTGACACATGCACAGTTCTTTTTTTAGTGTGCATGCATCAAACCGCTATCTGATGCATGCACACTAAAAAAAATAGAACTGTGCATGCATCAAACGGAGGTTTGACGCATGTGCAGTTCCAGGCAGCCATTTTGGCTGCCTGGAAAAACATTTTTGGAGGGGGCCAGAGAGGCGACTGAACCGGTTGCCTGGGGTTTTACCACCCACCCACCCCCGACAACCCCTCCTGATGGGGTGCTACCAGTTCGGGTGAACCGGTCCGAACCGGTAACATCCCATTACTGGATGAATGATTTCTTGGGGCCTTCAGTGAAGCATGGTGTGGGAGCTATCCTGGTTTGGGGCTGCATTTCTGCCAGTGGTGTTGGTGATATTGTCCATATTGATGGAGTCATGAATGCTGAAAAATAGAGACAGGTTTTAATCCATCATTCCATTCCTTCTAGAAAGCACCTGATTTGGTTTGGTTTTATTTTTCAATGTGAAAACAATCCCAAGCACACTGCTAAAATAATGAAATCATATTTAGCAATAAAAATAGTTGACAAAGCACTAACAGTTGTGAGGCAGTATGGGATCACTTGGACAGAGAAATAAATAAAAGACAACCTAAATTTAAAGAAGAACTTGGGAAGTGCTGAAGGAAGCTGGATGTAATGTACCAGAAGATTACTTCAGAAAACATCAGGACAGTCTCCCCAAAATATGTCAAAATGTGCTTAGAGCCAGGGAAGGTCACACTAAATGCTTGCCACTTTAGCCTATGGAAGCTGGGTTTTTTCTCCTTGTTTTGGAATACTACATACAAATTTTCAGTTTTTTTCAAGTTGTATTCTACTGAAGAGACTGAGAAATATATTTGGTCATTATATCATTGCTAAAACAACACATCTATTGGTGGCTTAAGACGTTTGCACAGTACTGTACATCTTTGGGTTTGGAAGGAGCATTCAAAGAGGGGTCTTACAGGTGCCACCTTCAAAGAGGCTGGAATCAACCCTCTCCTTCAAATTCAAGGTGGTGTTGACCATATAATGGAACAAGACACTCATCTGTCTGATAAAAATCAACCATAATGGTCACAGGTTGATCCCACTGGTGGCAGACAATGTGTTTCCAAGCATCCAATCAATAGATGGAACTGTATCTGTATTACAAATCATGCTGGTATCCGTGTCAGAATGAAAGCAAGTGATACTCTTTGCAAAATGTATTATAAATAAATCTCAATCGGTTCACCAAAAGCTTCAGAAATCTATGCTGGATGACACATGGTGAATGATATGGTGTGGGTGAAATGCTGGCAGAGAAATGATTTTTCTTCACTCCTACCAGTGAAGCAAAGTAGAGCCTAAACTTTGGCGCATATTTAGTTATGTTCCTTGAGTTCTTCTTGCACATTAGATGTTGTCCTTCCAATTTCATCAGCCTTACTCTGAAGTAAATCAGGGACCCAGATGGGTTTCTGTTTTTTCTACATACTGGGACCAGGGTCGGATTTACATGAAAAGAGGCCCTAGGCTATTCCACTTATGTGGCCCTTTCACCTCCCATTTTTAAGTTTGTAAATTACATGAGAGATAATAAAATACATCATTACTGTGATATATATCAATATATAGGCCCCTCTTGATCTTGAGGCCCTAGCCTGAAGCCTAGTTAGCCTATAGGAAAATCCAGCCCTGACTGGGACCAACCAGGCAAGAGCATCCATTTCAGCAGAAAAACCTCCTCCAGAAGCTTTTGTTTTATAGGGATGTGATTTCTATGATATTTGGTTCTCGATGTTCATATGAAACCTTCAGGTCACCAGCATTATTATTCTCCACGGACATAGAAAATTGCTTGTCCTCATTTCTCTGAGAACCCAGTTTCCTCCAGTTTGTTAAGCGGACCCAATTGTCCATGTCCTGTGGCAGGGGCTCATGGTACAGAGTCATCTGGGCAGTTCGTAGCTGTGGACCGTAATGCACCACCACAATGATAAGAATAGCCAAGAAGACAAAAATGGCCACAATGATTGAAATCATGGTTAAGCCATCGTCTTTCCTTGATGTAATAGAATTTGGGCTGAGTTCAACAAAACCCTGGCCATCGTATTGCCTGAGACGACTAGTTGCATCAGAGTAATTCATTGCTGAGCATTAGCCAGGAAGAAGGTCCACCTATGACAAATGAAAACGGTTATCACAAGATACAGCCAAAGAAACCTGCTCATTTACCTAAAACCTTTCAGTTAAACCAACACACAATTATTATCATGAAACATAGGCTTTGCTACAAACAGTCTATTTTTGCCATATCAGAAAACAAAACAAAACAAAATAAACAAAACAAAACAAAATAAACAAAACAAAACAAAATAAAAACACTGTAGCACTTTAAAGACTAACTGCTATATTTTTATTGTTAGCTTTCATGGATCCAGTCCACTTCTTCAGACAAAGAGTGAAACTTACAGGCATGGTTTTTATATACCAAATTCAGGGGGTCAAAGGGAGAAGGGGTGTGGTCAAGCAAGATGACAGATAAGCAAGCACAAGAATGCAGCTTCACACTGCCATTAGCAACAATAGATTATTCAGATAAGCTCTAAATGACTCTAAATGGAAACTGAAGATTTCTCCTGTCCTGTCCTGCAATTCCAGTGGCTTCCTCACAAAACATAGGATGACTAGGGAGACTCTGGACTTTGGGAGGGGAGAGATTAGTAGTTTTTAGTTCTGAAGAGCTGCCAAGGCTGATGATGTCATCAGACTTGCATGGCATAAGCTCTGCTATTGGATTTCACCGAATAACTCCAATTGTGGAAGTTTCTAAATCTACATTAATTCCAGCAATTCTATTAATTCCCTTCCTTCCTACCAAATGTTTAGTTATGAATATATCTGTCCTTCCCATCATGACTTGTAACTAGTGATTTTATTCATAAGTATGTAATCTTTACAGCATGTTCCATTTCTGTTGATGAAATAAAATAATATAAACTATTTTACAGGAGTTTGCCAACCTAATTAACATAAATTTGCTATTATGATATACTCTGTTCCTGCTTACCCTTTACGATACCCTACATTATTATTACATTAGGTAGTTGTACA
The DNA here is from genome assembly GCA_030440675.1 of Furcifer pardalis. Lineage (NCBI taxonomy): Eukaryota > Metazoa > Chordata > Lepidosauria > Squamata > Chamaeleonidae > Furcifer > Furcifer pardalis. The sequence goes on along the minus strand of CP126891.1, from coordinate 146,934,465 downwards.
AAATATACAACATATTTAAAAATCCTAAATGTCAGGTAATAATCAGCTCCTGCGATATAAATGCTATTTTATTTTGTAAATTTATCCAGGACCAGCAAATGAAATCAGGGTTTGGGGTTCTTGAGATATAACAGACATTCTATAAGGATTTATTTTATTTTTTTTTGGAATAGTAGCCGTGCCGTATAAGTGGAGTTGATCTACGAAAGCTAACAATAAAAATATAGCAGTTGGTCTTTAAAGTGCTACAGTGTTTTTTTATTTTATTGTTTATTTTGTTTTGTTTATTTTGTTTTGTTTTCTGATAATTCCAGAAGGAAACATTTTTATCCTCCTTGTCTCCTCATGACAATACATCGTCCTATTATTTTAATCTGTAACAAACAATTATCTACCATATCATTATGTTTTATCCATCAACTGAAATCCCATAGCTGAGCACAATAAGATGCAACTAGAATAGGCCAGTGGATTCAGTGGAACTTATGGATTTAACCAATTTAACAAGCCTTCTCTAGTTGCAATTTGTTACTTACTTCAGCCATTTGACCATACCCTAATAGTCTACACACTGCTTAGTTATCATTATTTTTAAATGTTCCCTATTTTTTCCTGGTGTTTATGCAAAAGTCTGTGTATTGTGCAGTGAACTAAATTTATACAAAACTCTGTTTGGGTAGTGCATAGGGGCTCCTTGAAGATTGTGGTATTTTTGAACCACAATTGGGCATACCCTGGTAACAGCAACCTTGTGCTAGTGATTAATCTTTCTCACACTAGGTCAAGCAGAAGGAACTGCAGGATAAGCTCACCAAAAGGTGCCTTCACTTTGGCAGTTTCATGTCTGGTCTAGACACAGAAGAAGAAGAAGGTATTGCACACTAATAACTACAACTTCTTTACATCTGATAAGTTCTTTCCAGTATCCGCCCCCCCCCCCCCCAAAGCTACAATGCTAGTACTATTGATATTGGGCAAAAACAATTCTTACCCTGCTAACAGATGTTAGCTGTGTTTGCTCAGAAACAAGTTCCACTGAATTCATTGTGACACATGCCCTGGCAAGAGAATGTAGATTTGCAGCCTAAATTAATTGTTCCTTAGAATTGTCATCTACATCTAGCTAAATTGTTACAAACATATTTCCATTGATCATCTAATACAGTTACAGGACTCCTTCACCCATCAATTCTCTGTTATCTTTCTACCAGCAATCAAATACTGTGTATAATATATTTTATTCAGGCTTTGGCATTTACGCTGGGCTGGAGGGGGGAAATCGCAGCCGTACCTGTCAACATCAAGAGGGCATGGAAGCCGGAAGATGTTTTTCTTCTTTAAGTAGGAGAGATTTCCTGAAAATGAGTAAATGATAGAAATGTCTATTTTTTCCCCCAACATAATGGCTGAAATTCAATTGTAACTTATAACTAGAGTAGGTCCACTGAAGCAATGGAACTTATGGGGGAGATGACTTCAATGGGCCCACTCTAATTGCAATTTAGTACTGGATTTCAGCCACTGGGGGTACAAAGTATGCTAGTCTGCAGGCCATGCCCATATACAAGATCAACACGTATGCACCTCTGTGGTAAAAATAAAATCAGAGTACACCTGGCACCATCTACCCCTCAATGACCCATAGGAAGATCCCCATAAAACCCTCAGACTCACCAGTGTTCTGTGGGGAGTCCCTTACCAGAGTTCCTGTGGAAGCATCAAATTAGCGTGGCATTGGCTTGGTCAGCTAATGTCATCATTCATGGTGAGGGGCAGGATGAGTGTTTTTAATACTCAGTCCATATCTTTGGTTTGGCCCCAGAGAGGCCAGGGACTGACAGCCGCCTGGGAAGGGAATCACAGTCAACCGGAGCCTGACTGGAAGCTATGCCATCTCTCAATTTGACAGGGAAACTGCCAACAGCAAATGGGAACTGAGAAGTACACCAGGAGTATGGCTGAAATGAGTTCAGCTGAGGTGCAACTTTCAAACTGATGGGAGAAGTTGCTTCCGGGGAACCAGACCGGTGGTTACTGGATGTGATATTTGCTTATAGGAGTGTCTGTTTGCTTCTATTATACTCTACGTCTTAACAAATTAAACAGTACTATGTCACTACAGTGTATAACTCTTTTCTTGGAAGAGATGTAGCACTTCCTGGAGCTGTTCAGAAGTGAAGGCCATGTTACACAATCATGCTCATAATTGTCTGCTGGCAGCACCTGCTGCTTGGGGAAAGAGGATATACAGAACCCAAGTTTATAAAAAGCAATCGGAAAGATACATCTGATTATGAATATTTGCATCTGAGTCCCCTTGTGGCTTGTTATTAGTCATTCTCAAATATGTTTTTGTTTGTAAAGCAGTGCTGTTGCTATTATTTCCAACAGGACACTTTGCAATGCGCCTCAAGCAGCACAAGGGTTTAGGGCTTAAATGTCAAAGGAGAAAAATGCAAACAGGTGCTTAACCAATTGGGACAACAACAATTTTTTGCATTCCAAGGTCAGTAAACTGTGTACCCTGCGTGTTGGGGGCAAAATGCTAATTAACTTATGAACCAGAGAGTCCACTAAGTGTTGTGTGGCAGTATAGAAGTGTAATTGCTTTTGAGATTAAGTCCCGTCCCCCCCGTCCTCCAATTTTACTGATACATGTTGCACGTAGATGCCACCATCTTCTTTACATAAGCACCAGCACTCATGCATGATGTTTACTTTGGTTTCTCTTCTGGCCACTATGGATTAACTTTTATTTCATTTGCTTTTACTGACAACATTTTAAAACCTAGCCTATATCGAAGAAGCTCAAGATGCTCATATGAATAATGATTGTGTACCATCAAGTCAATGCTGACCAACAGCAACCCTCTTAAGCGTTTTCTAGGTAGAGAATACTCTGGGGACATCCTGGGACTATGCAGGTTGCCCAAGGCTACTCAGGCTAGCTCTTCTGAGATGTATAATAGGGTACCGGTATTGAACACCTACCTTCTGGCTCTGCATGCAGAAACCTAACTCACAGAGCTATCCTACCTGATTTATACTTGGGGACTAATTCCATTTTATCTTAACATTGGAGGCTAGGCTGAAAAATTAGCCAAACTTAGCTACAGACCTTCATGGGTTGAAAGAGGATTTGCATTTGGATGTTTCCAAACCATCAAATGTCCACCACATCTGCCCACTGCCTTCATCTTTTCACTGCATGTAAAGTACTGTGTATAGAACTTGTGTTCAAGCCTCATTGATTGGGCTGGATTCAGGAGTTATGCTGGTCTGACTCCTAGTTATTTTGCAACCCTAAATGCATTTCCTTTAAAGTAATTATTGCCACACATCGTGGAGATCACTTCAAGTGTTACCGCATCATTCTAGAAACTATTGGAAGCATGAGATTTTGGTCTGCATGAAATAGTACTTTTAATAAACAGAAGCATTGTTACCAAAATATCAAGTAGATCAAAAGCATATATATCAGTAAGTGACTCATTTGTATCAAGAACTGCAATAATTTGGAATATAGTGGTACCTCGAGTTACAAATAGTTCGAGTTACAAAATTTTCACATTATGAATGAAAATCAATTGAAAATAATGGCTCGAGTTACGAATTTTCTCGGAACAGATTAATTGGTTTTCAGTGCATTTCTGTGGGAAACCATGTTTCAAGTTATGAATTTTGGTTTTCATTGCATTCCTTTGGGAAATTCAAGTTACAAATTTTTCATAACATGAAAAATGCCTTGGAATACATTAAATTTGTAACTCGAAGTACCACTGTATGAAACTCTTCATGTTCTTCTACAGTTTGAAAAGACAATATGCATACATTTTAGATGTTCATTAAAAAACCCATACTCCCATGTCTTATGCTGTATTCCTATACAAACAGGTTATATTTGAAATTAAAAGTTAAATAAATCAAATGGAATTTTAGTCCGGCATAAAAATTAATGACATCTATATTCCCCATTCTAATCTCTTGCATTCTACTCCCCTGCTTCATTCTTACCTTGAGATCACCTTCCGGGGAGATTGTCAGTTACAGTCGGAGCTGATCAATACTTTGGAAGTTTTTATGCATATAAAGGTAAAGGTTGCCCTTGCTCAAAAGCCAGTCATATCTGACTCTAGGGTTCAGTGCTCATCTCTGTTTAGAGCCAAAGAGGATCTGCAGACATTTCCATGGACATGTGGCAGGCGTGCCTCAACACTGGAGTGCACGGAATGCTGTTTATCTTCCCATCAAATTGTTCCCTATTTATCTACTTGCAATTTCTTGCTTTCGAACTGCTAGGTTGGCAGGATTTTATGCATATATTCTGGTCCAAATAATATTTTGTTTTCCCTTTCAGCTCAAAAAGCTTAAGAGATTTAGCCACATCAGCAGTGACTGGGAATTTGTTTTTCAATCAGAGCAAAACCTTAATCTAGACATCTAGAGATTAAAGCTTCCATCTGTGACCAGAAGGTCAATATTGCACTGTTTACAAAGTCAAGAATGCCTTGGAGCTCTCTGCTCTTAGTGAGTTCTAAAAATGCAACCAAACTGACATAAAACTCACAACTCTTTCTAATCAGCCATACTGATTACTTCGAAATAATGCTCCTTCCCCCCCCCCCAAAAAAAAGAATAACTATTCCATGAGAATAATGGGCTGATATCATCTATTTTAGAAAATAAGCATTAATAGGTTTCAAAATTGTGTTCACTAATTTTACTAGAGCAAGATGACCTGAGGCAGAAATAATTCAGAAGGGTTTTGAGATAAAAACTATGTCTAATAGTTGCTTTAAAGGATATTTCCAGCAACCCAAGAAGTTTTACTTAGCTTCAGGTATGTATTTTATCTGATTATATTATAAATACAACTAGATCAACCTTTTGAGGCTGACTCTCACACTATTTTAGTAATATTTGATTGTCACTTGAAGAGTTGTAATGCCTCCAGATTTTAACCCTTTGCCTCTCCTTTTTTGCAGATAGGATCAGCTAGAACAGGGGTTAGCAAACTTGGCTCTCAAGATGTTCTTGGACTTCAATTCCCAGAATCCCTGATCAGCAAGTGTCCTGACTTGGGCTTCTGGTAATTGAAGTCCAAAAACAACTGGAGAGCCAAGTTTGCTGACTCCTAAACTAGAATAAAAATTGTCCCAACAAATCTATTGTCATTGATGTCCTTTCTGCCTTAGTCAATGTAACTGGTATAAAAATGTTCTGTTCCATTGCTCGATGAATGATGCTGCTGAAAAGCAGAAGTAACATTTGCTAGTTGTTTGCAGGCTGGCAGTGTTAAGTGGAATTGACTTCCTGGTGGATTCAGGATATATAGGAAGCATACATTAAACCCTTCTGCTAATCCAACTTCCAACCCAAATGTTGGCCCTCACAGCTAATCTTCAGTACACTAGAATTCACATGGAGTCAGAAAATGCTACAAAACTCACTCTTGTAAATTTGGTGCATGAAGTTAATAAGTAAATTGTAGCTGTCAGCAAAATTCTACACCTCACTAAGGACTTTTCCCAAGAACAGGCACAACTCTAACCTTTTATGGGGAAAATATTTGGACTTGTTGATGGACACTTGCAACAAAACACAAACGAAAGTTGGTCATCACAGAAAGGAGATGTCTGAGAAAGACTGCTGAAGTTACTAGAAGGGATAAAAACAGGAATGAAATTATAAGGGAATTAATTGGAATAGAACCAATATTTAAACTACATACAGAGACAGGAAATAAAGCAGTTTGCCCATTTGGAGAAAATGTCTTGGAATTCCATATGTGAAAAGAGAAGAACAAAGAGCATGAGGCACTCCCAGAGGAGTATATGTGAAAAAAGAACAAAGAGCATGAGGCACTCCCAGAGGAAGTTGAAGATATAACATCAAATAAATATTACAAGAACATCAACTAACTGCAATGGAGGTTGCTAAAAGTGCCAGAGGACACCTGAAGGGGTAAAAGAGGAAGCAAAGAAGAAGATTTTCCACAGGAGAAATAAATAAATAAATAAATAAATAAATATGTTAGTTTATAAGAGTTGCTTCTTTAAGACTTTTTATGAAGAAAATTCAATATAACCCTGTCTTTTGCTTCTATTTAAATATATCTCTCTCTGTGTGTGTCTCTGTCTCTTTCTCTGTCTCCTGCAGAACAGAAGGAGGTTTTTCGGAGCATGCTTGCTCTGGTTTGGGTTTTCCTGATAATCTAACTAAATATTAGTTATATATATAAAATCTTCAAAATGAATATATAATATAATATTATATACAATATATTATATAGAATAGATAGACCCAAATGGATACATTTTAATGACAGATGTTTAAAAGGTAACCCATATCCAATGTTTATATTATTTCTACACATTATTTGTTTATTTGTTGCATGTATAAAATGCTGAGGGACTTTACGTGCCATATCCGATTCCAAATACAGTATTGGTTATCTTCATGGCAATGAGCCATGAAGATTCTCCTGGGAGCAGTGGCCTTCCATTTGCCTTCTGCATTGCAGCATGACTCTAGTACCATTGATCTGATCCAGTGCTGCCAGTCACTTTCTGGTGCTGAGCCCTTTTGGCACACAAAGTCCTATCGGCCCCAAGCCAGGATGGGTAAAGCTGCTGCCCTCCATCAAGTTGGATTCAAGTGGGATTTAATCCACTTGGGGACCATTAACCTTCCCTCTGGACTTTGCCACCCAAGGCCATTAGTCCTCAGGGTTGGCAGGTTAGTTAAATGCCACCTGACAATTGGTGTTGAGCTGCTGGCAGTATGGTCTACTCCACTGGTCTGCAAACTTGGCTCTCCAGGTGTTCCTGGACTTCAATTCCCAGAAGCCTGAGTCAGTACCCCTGCTGATCAGGGGCTTCTGGGAAATTGAGTCCAAGAACATCTGGAGAGCCAAGTTTGCTGACCCCTGGTCTACTCTATTACCAAGGATAGAGGAAAAATTCTGATTTGCACTCAATAAACTTTGCAGATACATGAGCTAATTTATTGCTTATTGCAGGGGTGGCCAACCTATAGTCCACAGGACTAATCTGGCCCATGCATATAATTAATCCAGCCCATGGTGGCCACCCAGGCACCTCTAGATTCACCCCCCAACACAGAAAGTTGCGATATGTCACTTACCATGGTAGTGGTGGTGGTGGGAATCACAACGTTTTTCTGAGTTCTTGGACAGGTTCTGGGAGGCTTTTCGGAGCATGTTCGCTCTGGTTTGGGATTTTCCCGATGTTTCTCTGCTGGACTTCAACAGCTCGAGCACAACTGTGAGTGACTTCTGGTGCCAGGCGGCGCTTACGTCAGCACCTGCTATCTCAGCGCGGAACCAGGAAGCCGTCCATGGTCATGCTCCAGCTGCTGAAGTACAGCGGAGAAACACCAGAAAAATCCCAAACTGGAGTGAACATGCTCCGAAAAGCCTCCCACCACCCTGAGACATGGCAGAGCCTCTCCAAGAACCCGCTAAAATGGTGTGATTCCTGCTGCTGCTGCCAATGACGACAATAACAATGAAAACATAAGTAATGGGTGCAGCAATGCCTCCAGCCCCCACAGCTGAGCACGGTGGCAGGAACTGGCCTCTGGTGGGAAAACGTTGGGAACCCCTGGCTTATTGGGGAAACAGTTATGGAATACAATGCTGGATAGAAATCTGTTCTTGTTGCAATAAACAAGCAGGCTTTTAATAACTTTTAATAACTATGATTGACTCCCTGGATGCTGTCAGAACAAATAAAGTTACATGTTCTTCTGGACTCTGTTGTTATTTTGACTTCCCAGAGATTTCTAGTAAGTATGATGCTGAAATATCCTGAGAACTGCAGCAGTAAAATATGTCTCATATCCTTTGAAACTATAATGGACCAGAGAATAATTCCACTGTTCCAGCCCCCTTGTTGATTCAGTCTGCTTCCTTCTATTATTTCACAGGAAGCCCCTGGACAATCAACACATGGGGATAAACTGCTACTCTCCTCCCCTCCCGCATTACTTTTTCTCATCACAGAATGAGCAGGAGTAGAAAGTGGAAGGCAGCATGGTGGCTTTAAACATTCTGATACTTCTATGGATGTGTGACTGCGTTTTTCTTGAAGGTAAGCTGCTTTATTGCAAAACGCAATGTACTTCTACCCAGAAATACAATTAAACTCCACCACATGCAATGGTGTTTACTTTTAATTAACACTGTTGCATCCTGAATCATTTTCATTTGGAAGGCCATTGCTTAGCACAGAATGCATGGTTTGTGTGGATAGCTTTCAGTCCTTTGTATTTCCAGTGTTCTTATACAAACAGGTGGACTGGGTAAATTTTCCCTCTGTCCAGCTTTGACTAGACAATTCTTCTTCTTCTTTGTCTAGGCCAGACATGAAACTGCCAAAATGAAGGCACCTTTCACTTGACCTAGTGTGAGAAAGATTAGCTGGCAACACAACATTGCCATTACCAGGGTACGCCCGATTGTGGTTCAAAAATCCCACAGTCTTCGAGGAGGCTCTCTCTGTGTACCTCAATTAGACAATGCTGAGTATGATGTACCAACTTGTCATAAGACAATCCCATACATTCAGTGAATAACAAACTGAAGAGGTAGTTCTGAATATTCCTGTAAATCAAACATATATTTGTTTCAGACCCAAAAGCCACTTGCTTATGTATTGTGCTCTACAGTAAATAGTTTTGATGATTGGAAATTATAGGTTAACTACAGTGATACTGTGGTATACACATATAATAAGAACTTCTGCCACCATGCACGTTTCATTATTTTCATCAGCAAACCTGATAGAGCTGCAAATTAAAATAAAATCTGTATAAAATGGAAAGAAATTGCCTTCTTAGTCCATTTAAGTTGAATTATACTGAGTGTACGTATGATCCATTTTTTAAGCAATGCTTCCTTTTTGCCAAAATCAGGATGTGTTTGTGACTACATGACAGTCAGAGACTGTAACATATGTAGTTTTGTGTGGTTGTTTATTTTTTAAAAACCTGGTTGGTGAGTTGTATTAGGCCTTCTGAAAATACCACTTTCGCTCTTTTACACAAATGCCTACAACCAGGGTATACTTGCATTTATTGTCAGTTGACTTCCAAACACCTGCCTAAGGATAGCAATTAAAATATGATTTGTGGGAACCATACCATGTCATAGCGAAAAAATAATGAATTATGCTGTGAGACATTGCAAGATCACATACTGCTGCCCCTCAGGATCTATCACTACCATTGTGTGTGTGTGTGTGTGTGTGTGTGTGTGTGTGTGTGTGTGTGTGTGTGTACACACACACATGTTGTGTTGCCCATAGAAGATTGTCCCTTTAGCCATCTCTTTAAGGTCAACACCTTTTCTCCCTTGTATTTGAAGGCTTAGTGTAAATGGGTTACCACTGCTTTTTTGTAAATGTATGGTTCTTCAGTGAGAATTGTTTCTTTCAGGACTCAATTTGTCAGTGGTTCAATAGAACAAATACAGACACACATGTGCAGGGGCAGAAGTGGTAAGATAACAAATCAAAATAGGACAAACAAGACTAGAAACCAACACATTGCATTCCTCCAAGAAATTCTTTGTTTATTTCCTCTTTTCTTTAAGAGGATCCAGCAGGAGTAAACATAAACAATACAGTACTTCATTTGTTATGTGGTGCTGAGCTAATCTCTCAGCCTAACTTAATTCATAATGTAAACATGATGCTACATTTTTACTTCATGAAGTTGGTTAAGCTGACATACCAACTTGACATCACCTAAATCATTTCCTGGCTAGACACACACACACACACAAATCACCTGACACAACCCCCTCCCCAATTTTTAAAATGTCCTGTTATCCAACCAAAATATTTGAGTGCCACACCAAACTATTTAAACTACTGCTGACTAATGCTTAATCAACCCGTTGAAAAACATCTGTCATTAAGGATTTAATACTCAGTGAGCAGTGGGGTAGTGATATGAGATGGACTCCTTAATATAATTCCTTTATCAACAACAGATAATTACTTAATATATTTTAGAGCAGGGGTTGCCAACCTTTTAAAGTCAGAGGCCGGGTCACACTCCTTCAGACAGTTGAGGGGGCCAGATGGTGGTCCCCCCCTGCCGATTACGGCTGCCATAAATGAGTCCGTGACCGATTCTGTCGGCAGCAGTAGCTGCAGTGATGGCGGGGACCAGATTATTTGGTACCATGGGCCAGATCTGGCCCCTGGGGCTTAGGTTGCCTACTGCTGTTTTAGAGCAATATGGACCCTGACACTCCACAAAGTGGGAATCAATTAAGGCTGCCCACTTCTAGAAACCAATAGATTCAGTGAATTTCTGTTCTTCTTCAGGCTTGGTTCAAGTTGGCCACCTGAATGCAGAAATAATCTAGATGGTTTACAGCTTTTCCAAAACTTCCTCTCTCACCTGTTAGAGAGCCCACTCAGAGAATGATGACAAAGAAGAAATACATCTTGAGCTGAAGTAGTGGAAAATTCAAATTCATTGATGTTCAGTCAGTGGCAGACTTAGTTCTAGATAATCCTTCTTCTTCCATGTCTAGTCCAGACGTGAAATTGCCAAAATGAAGGCACCATTTGGTGAGTTCATTATGCAGTTCCTTTCGCCTGACCTAGTGTAAGAAAGATTAGCTAGCAATACAAGGTTGCCATTACCAAGGTACGCCCAATTGTGGTTTAAAAATATCACAATCTTCAAGGAGGCTTTTTCTATGTACCCTGTCCTTGATGCTATTATTAACCATGACAGTGATGTACTATATATCCTTAATCTTATGTAAAGTACTTAGTAGTAGTACTCCTTAAACATTTTACTTTCAGTTACTGTGGTGAACATTTTTAGTCTTGACTTTTTATTTTTAGTTCTAAATAAAGTATTTTGCTCTACACATCTGCAAATCCTTACTGGTAGGCAGTAGTGTAGCATTGATTTCAGCATAAGCCAAATTTGCTGCCCCCTGGTGGATGCCAGCACCTACTCCTGCTAGGTCATCTGGGAATTGTAGTCCCAGAACAACCACAGTCCAAAAAGTGCCTCCCGGGGCGGGCTGCCCCCTGCCCCCCCATCCTACGCCACTGCTGGTCAGAATATGTCTGGATACTTACACTGAAATAAAACATGGGTCCAGGAGGAAGTGATTCCTTCCAACCCCCACATTCACAAAACAATATTTTCATATGTGATTTTTGTGATTTAATACTTGTAGTTATGAAACATTGTTTTGCTCTGAGCCGCCCAGAGTCGCTATAGGCGAGTGGGGCGGCATAAAAGTCAAACAATACAATTTTTGTTCTTGCCCTCTCCCTCCTTCTCCTCAGTATCACCTGAAACTCTACTCTGTAGATAGTAAGGACCAGTGGGAATTGAATGTCTCCTCCTGGATTGACCTTCCACCTACGGATATACCCAACTGGATCCTGCCCAAAGTTTTTATTTTGCCTTCCTTGAGAAAATGTCCCTGGATTGTTTTACAAATAAATTGTAGTTCTAAGAGTAGTGTGAGGAAATGAATGTAAAAATAGCAAACCAAAGCACTGATGAATCAGAGACTGAGAGTAGATAGTAGAAAAGGAAAAGGAAGGATCTCAACAAGTATGTGAGCGGTACCTAGCTACTGAAATATGATGCTAAATTTGTTTTATTCCCTGTTGCTAGGTCCTCATTTGCAATCAACTTCAAAGTACGACTCTATCATTCAACTGAAAATGGGTCAGAGATTTATATGAATTGTGAATAAAGAAAGGAAACAATTTCAGCATTGTTGTGGAGATGCAACTCTGATCGGATCTGATGAGAGCACAAGCATCAGATGTCCTATGTCAGGGGTTCGCAACCTTTTAAAGCTGGGTGCCGGGTCATGCTCCCTCAGACAGTTTTGGGGGCGAGATGGCCATTTTGCCCTTCCTCCACCACATGGCACTTCCTGGTGTGGTGGAGGCTGGAGGGCACATGAAATGGTGCCATGGGCCACATCTGGCCCTCAGGCCGCAGGTTGAGAATCCCTGTTCTATGTGTTTGGTTCTTTGATATTATGCATACAGTGGTTCCTTGAGTTACAAATCTAATGCATTCCAAGTCATTTTTCATGTTATGAAAAAATTGTGACTCAAATTTCCCATAGGAATGCATTAAACTAAAAATGCATAACTTGAAACATGGTTTCCCATAGAAATGCATTGAAAGCCAATTAATCTGTTCTGGGAAAATGTGTAACTCGAGCCATTATTTTCAATTGATTTTCATTTGTATTGTGAAAATTTTTTAACTCAAACCATTTGTAACTCGAGGTACCACTGTATTTTCTCTGAGGTCTGTGGACAGTACTTTGTTACAGTATTCTGGAAACAGGGTCTAATCCTAATGTGTGGATTTGGGTGAGCTTTCACTGAGCTGTTGAGATTTTCACTGGAAAGCAAGAACTCAAAGAAACATTTTTTCCTGAACTGGAATATTTCACCTTTTAAGGTGAGGGATGTGGTCGTTGGGAGGCAAATGAGGACAAAAACTCAAATGTTGTGCTTTTATTTGGATACTATGAGATATGAACAATTAAGGAAAATGAGCACTTTCCTACAAGATTATATTATAACAGTTTTTATGGGTTTTATTGTCTTCACTTTACTTGCAGGTTCTGAGACCATGAAAAATGAAAGCAACTCTCTTCCATCCTCGACTGGTAGAACACATTTTACCATTACTTATTGAACAATCTTTTAAAACAGGTCCCTGAGAACAAAAACGCTCTTCTGTGATCCTGATAGAACACACACGCCCCTACCTTTACTTAATGTCATCCTTCCAACAAAAAAAATTCTAACAGAAATTTTAAATTAGGTAAAGGTAAGGTTGCCCTTGCTCGAAAACCATTCATAACTGACTCTAGGGTTCAGTGCTCATCTCTGTTTACAACCAAGGAGCCAGCGCTGTCTGCATCTGCAGACATTTCTGTGGACATGTGGCAGACGTGCCTAGACACTAGAGTGCACAGAATGGTGTTTACCTTCCCACCGAAGTGGTCCCTATTTATCTACTTGCAATTTCTTGCTTTCGACCTGCTAAGCTGGCAGGAGCTGGGACAGAGGCGGGAGTTCACTCCATCGTGCAATTGGCTATTGTCCAGTCTTCAAGTTCAGCATCTTAACCACTTGACTCATCAGAGTCCCTAAATTACATAGATCAAAAATACGGAGTCCTGCTACCTCTGGGATAGTCAACACATCCGTAAGCCATAAAATGTTCAAGAATGGATGTGTACAATTAAATTTACTTATTAGGAAAAAAAATTATCTAATATAATTCTCAAAGTAGGATGCCCTTTAGTCGGGAATGAATAAGTTTGAAAAGAAAAAGAATAATACATATATAAAAGTTTCAACCATGTATTATTCTTATTCTTTTCAAACTTGTTTTGTTTCTATTTTTTTCTATTCCCGACTCCGACTCCTCAGACTCTGGGTCAGCCATGCTTCTGCTGTTTCTCTTCAAATCAGGGAAAACAGAGAAACCACATGTTTTAGGAGGAGAGGGGGTCATGGAAAGTCACGGGGGGAGGGGGTCAAAAAGTGGCCTATTTTATGTCATGTGGTATTTGAAAGGCCCCCAAGTAATTTTGTTAATTAATTTTAATCTGCTTTAATTATTTCTATCTTCTTTGTTACATTTGTGATGATGATGATGATGATGATGATGATGATGATGATGATGATGATGATGATGGAGGACTGCAATGGCTCAGTGGTTAAGAAGCTCACCTTGTTAGCTGGAAGGCTGGCAAGTCAGCAGTTCAAGACCCTGGCATTTCATGACAGATTGAGCGCCCGTCTCTGTCCCAGCTCTTGGGGACATGAAAGGAACCTCATTTGGGCATTCCCTGAGCGGAGTTTCTTCTGCAAAAATCCTGTCAACCCAGAATAATTTCTGACACAAAATTATTATTATGTTACATCTTTCTTATCCCTACTTTTATCCATTAACGTACTGCAATGTCCTGCTAATATAAACATACCTTATAATTTATCACAACCTTTAAAACTATATATTTTTTAAAATCCTTGATTTTCATTCGCTGCATATATTTTCTCCTCCCAGCTGGTAAAACGAGTATCCAGCTTATTGGGGGCAAAATGCTAATTAATTTTTGAGTCACCCAGAGAATGCACTAAGCACTATGGGGTGGTATATGTGTGTAATTGCTATTGTGTCATGAATACCTAGGTTCTCCCATGAAGCCAACCCAAAAGCTCAAACTCTACTGTTGACTATGTAAACTGGCTCAGTCTCTGTTCTGTCTTCCTAACAAAGCGAGATAGGCCTTAACATATTATGATTTGTAGCCTCCTAACCTGGTGTGATTCTCCTGTATGTTTCTCCACATCTTTCTCTTCCCAGTTTCCACAAGTATCTTTAAACCAGTGACTCCCACAGTAGAATTCCAGGATGCAAAAACAGATTTCCTCACTACATCATCCTCTTTAGAAGAGAAATCAGCAGCATTAACAGTGGCGGCTTCTGGTAAGTAAAACAGCCATCAAGATGTGGTCTGAAGGGGGTGATATCAAATTATTTGAGATGTCTGGTAAACAGTGGCATAGCGTGAGGGCATGGGGGACATCCCGGGCAGCACTTTTGGGGGGCAAAATTTCACAATAAATAAGACTTCGCCACCACCCCAGGACTTCCTAGCAGCCAGTGCGAAGCGGCCGCTGTGGGTATGGATGCTAGGACCCTCCACTACTGCCAGCACCCGGGGAGGGGGGCAAATTTGGCCTACGCCCCGGGTGGCTGAAACCCACGCTACGCCACTACTGGTAAATAAATAACATCTATGTAAAGACATTATTGTTACTTATACTTGTATTTGTTATATGTATTAGATGCCTAATAGTAAACTTTTCAAGAACTCTATAAAGTTGGTTAGAACATAGAAACATTACAGTAGAAATATAACAATTACAGAAATCCTATTCATGTTCATGTAAGGTTTGAACAACTTTTTCCTATTATGACTAATTGTCAAGGTACTTGGATGCAGCTTGGTTGTCCAATTAACCACATGGTTGAGATATACATCAGCACCTTCTCATTTGGCTGCAATTAACTGCTGTAAGTTATCCAAACTCTATTAGGATTTTGCCCAGTAAATATTAAATATTCCAAATTCAGGCTACTGCGTTGTGTCCAGATCTACCTTCCAAGGATGGAAAGTGTCTCTTGACTAAAGATGCATCCATATTATTTGGAGAGAAGGAGGAAAACCTTATGCCATTGTTCACTCTATGTAGCACGATCCCTGATCCCCCACAGCGTTTTTACAAGCTTAGAGGGGCAATCATAGGAAAAACAATTCAATTTTATTTGCAAACGCTTAAATCACTGGAGCTCATTCTGTGCTGCAGTACTCGGGAATTGAACTGCTGACCTTCCCAGTCAGAGTCATAGCCACTTGAGCCACTGCAGTCTTTGTCCTAGCTCCTGCCTACCTAGCAGTTCGAAAGCAAGAAATTGCAAGTAGATAAATAGGGACCACTTCGGTGGGAAGGTAACAGCGTTCTGCGCGCTCTGGTGCCTAGTCATGCCTGCCACATGACCACGGAAATGTCTGCAGAAGCAGGCAGAGCTGGCTCTTCGGCTTTGAAACAGAGATGAGCACTGAACCCTAGAGTCGGATATGACTGGCTTTCGAGCAAGGGAAACCTTTACCTTTACTAAATCACTGGAAATTATATTACCTGTGACAATCAAACCCTATTTATTTCGATTATCTTACTCAAGGTAAGATTATCATTGGGATCAGCTCATTAGTACAACTGCCCTCCATATTCTATTGCCACTCATTCCAAACAGCGTTAAATAGAAACCTAGAGATGACTGTTATGATGGTTGTTTTCCTGCCTATTACCCAGGTGTTATCAGCTTCATTGTCATATTGGTGGTGATTGTGGTCATCCTGGTCTGTGTGGTCAGCCTAAGATTCAAGTGCCGTCGTTGCAAAGGCGCAGAAGGTATTCAACAACGCTTGTCATTGTTTGAGTAAAACTGAAGTGATCGATGCCTTATTAGATTGTTTATTTCATTTTATCCACCCATGCTGTATCCAGTGTTTGTAATTTTGATTTTCAGATTAGTGCCTCTTTTGTGCTTTTCCATTCCTATCGTGAAGAATGAAATGCACAATTAGATTCTGCTGCTTATCCAAAATTTTAATATGCTTCCTGATTCCTACAACTTATCAGCAACTCATACTGCAATTTATAAACAGGTGTATGCTTTGTAACTAAAATGCAAGATTCTGTTTGTCTCTCATTGTATTTTCTGCTTCATGCCATGTTCCTTATTTTATCCTCCTCCTATTTTAGGTCTTTTATTTATTTATTTATTTGAATTTATATACTGCCCTCCTCGCCAGGGCAAGCCTTTCTTTACTCCCTTTAAATCCTTTTTGCTCTTCAGTCTCTAATGTACTTTTTATGGTGCACATTCCATTTCCACCCAATTATCTTATTCTAATATGATGTAAATTCCATTATAATAATGATACTACCAGTAAATATTTATCTAATAAAATGTGCACACATGCCCAATGTTCTTCCTTATTGACCATGTGTTCTTCAACACTTTATGAACATTGATCTCTTCTTTTGTTTCTTTCCCCCATTTAGTTATTATTTTAAACATATCTTCTAGATTAGAACAATACAGCCCTAGCTAAATGCACAACAAGATTATTCCAATGCAGACAACACTTTTAGAGGAGGAATTTTATTAGGACCACAGCAGAGAAGAAAAAATTGAAACCCCACCCCACCCTGCCAGATTTGATCCTTATTAGCCCCATCTGCAGTTACTATTTACATTTTACACACACACACACACACACACGCTTAAAATGGAAAGACACATTTACTACAGTACAGTAAAAGTTTGACTTACATATGCCTTGAGTAACATAAAATTCGACTAAAACCATGTCCCGATTTACATGATTTTCTATGGGTTTGCTTGGAGTTACATAAAATTTCCTTTTTACTATGGGTCTGCTTCGAGTTATATGAAAAAAATATTTTTTTCCAATGGGTTTGCTTTGAGTTACATAAAAAACCAATTTAAACAAAAGCCTAAGGAATTGACTTTTTACATAAGTCGGGGTTTTACTTTATAAATTTACACATCATCGTCATCGTCATCGTCATCATCATCGTCGTGATGACGACGACGACGACGACGACGACGACGACGACGATGATGATGATGATGATTGATGGAAATACACATTTACTACAGTACAGCAAAACCCCGACTTACATA
Organism: Furcifer pardalis; assembly: GCA_030440675.1. Lineage (NCBI taxonomy): Eukaryota > Metazoa > Chordata > Lepidosauria > Squamata > Chamaeleonidae > Furcifer > Furcifer pardalis. The sequence continues at coordinate 146,917,134 of CP126891.1, read as the reverse complement.
TGCCTTGAGTTACATAAAATTCGACTTACATAATTATTTTGTGCTAAAACCATGTCCCGATTTACACAATTTTATATGGGTTTGCTTCAAGTTACATAAAAATTTCCTTTTTACTATGTGTTTGCTTTGAGTTACTTAAAAATATTTTTTCCTATGTGTTTGCTTCGAGTTACATAAAAAACGATTTAAGCAAAAGCCTATGGAATGGACTTTTTACATAAGTAGGGGTTTTACTGTATAAATTTACACATTATTATTATTATTATTATTATTATTATTATTATTATTATTATTATTATTATTATTATTATTATTATTATTATTATTATTATTATTATTATTATTATTATTATTATTATTATTGGCTTTCTGGACATTATGGTTGCATCTCTTTAAACAGCATACTGTCTTTCTTTCCTATCCATTCACTTATGGGACACCTCAGCATTTTGCCTCCTGGTTTCTTTTCATTCTCCCTAGATGTGTCCTCTCAACTATGAACCTTATGCCAATCTCTTTTTAGTGATGTTGTGCACTCTTGCTCTTCTGCCTTCTTTGATTCCATGGCATCTGATCTTCTTCATCCTAATGCTTCCTTCAAAAATAATAATAATAATCTCATTTCATCCTCTTAGGCTAACCTTAGGTGGCTAACCTTGCCACTCCAGATGTTCTAGGACTTCAATTCCCAGAAACCCTGATCAGCAGGTTTACTGACTTGGGCTTCCTGGAATTGAAGTCCAAGAACAGCTGGAGTGCCAAAGTTGGCCACCAGGCTGTTAAGGGAAGCCTTGGAAGTGGGTGATCTGGTAGGTTGCATTGAGTGCTGAAGTGAATGGGACACCAGGCTGAGCTTCATAGCTGTAGTTTTGTTGAATGTAATACAGTACTCTATGTGCATCAACTGAATATGATGCAGTGCCTCAGTTCCTGCCCTGACCCTGCCAGATGGCTCAGCAGAAAAATCTTCAGATGCTATTTGAAACTTTCATAAAGAAAGATATGGTATATTAATATGTAAATTTTCACTGAAATAATCCATGATTCCTTTCTTTGGCTGTAGTATTTCCTATAGTTCTGGTGATGCAGTTAAACTGCTGTACTGCAGCCCAAATTGCTAATATTGTGAGTTCAATCATGACAGGCATCAAAGTTGACTCAGCCTGATCAGCAGGAGTGCTGACTTGGGTTTCTGGTAACTGAAGTCCAAGAACAGCTGGAGTGCCAAGGTTTGCCACCAGGGTGACCTAGATCAATTAATGTGGAATAGTTATCTTTTCCATTCACTCACAGACGCTTAAACATGGTTAGTGGTTATTTTTCCATTTTTGTGGGCTAAGCAGGATACAGTATTGAGAATATTGATAACAGACTGGTCTTTAACTAATAGTATTCTGTTTAACTAATATCAGAAAATAAAAAACACTGTAGCACTTTAAAGACTAACTGCTATATTCTTATTGTTAGCTTTCGTGGTTCAAGTCTGCTTCTTCAGACAAGGAGTAAAACTTACAGGCATGGTTTGGTGATGAAACCTTTGTCTGAAGAAGTGGACTTGATCCACGAAAGCTAACAATAAAAATATAACACTTAGTCTTTAAAGTGCTACAGTGTTTTTTTTATTTTGTTTCATGATATGCCTGAACCACAGACTAACACGGCTACTATTCCAAAAAAAAAAAAAATTTCATGTTTAACTAATGCCATCCAAATATCCTACTTTGAGATAACTGTCCCCTACATTCCCTTCCTTTTTTGTATTCTTCTCCTTACCTACCATAGGTCCTAATGGAGCACAAAATGTATTTGGCAACTTGGTTTTATTCCACTTTGGGTGTTCGTTCAATAAATACTTTTTTGAAAGGTTATTATGGGCAGAGGGAAACACCAGTTTTGAACAGTTTATGCCTTTAAAACTCTTGATTTGTTGCCTGAGGCTAGAAACAAATACATAGCAAAAGTCTAGCTCTTAAGCATCCAGAAATCCCAATGGTGAAATGAAATTTGACTAATTTCCTTCCTGAGGAAGTCTTGTTTGAGTGTTGAGGCTTGTTTTCCACATATTCTGTTCTCTCTGACTTGGTTCAGCTACTGACCTGTTGTTGAGTGGGATGTTATTTATTACCATTTCATAATGAGTACTAGAACTACACGGAACATTTGCAAGCGAACAATGTCCCCCAAAAGCATTGTCAACACATTCTCACACTGCTCTGGGTATCTTGGGAGTCTTAACCAGAGACTATAATAGCACTCTTTCTAAAAGTAATACAGGATGCTTTTTAGCTCCACGAACAAATCAGTAACCACATAAACCAGGGGTGCCCAAACTACTGCCCAGGGGCTGGATCTGTCCCCCGATGCCAATTCATCCGGCCCGCGAAGCCCTCATCGCTCCTGGAAGCGGAAGTAAAATTCGCCTGTACGGGTGCATTTTACTTCTGCTTCCAGGAGCAATGAGGGCTTCACGGGCTGGATGAATTGGCGTTGGGGGACGGATCCAGGCCCCAGGCCATAGTGACCAGCTCCCTGAACCACATGACCGGCCCATGGCCCGAAAAGTTTGGGCACCCCTGACATAAAGAGATAATTTGGAAACATTGTGCCATCAAGGGCAAACTTAACTAATAGAAAACAAAACAAAACAAAGTGTAAGTTTCACTCTTTGTCTGAAGAAGTGGACTTGATCCACAAAAGCTAACAATAAAAATATAGCAGTTAGTCTTTAAAGTGCTACAGTGTTTTTTTTTATTATTTTCTGTTATTTGTTTTGTTTTCTGATATGCCTGAACCACAGACTAACACGGCTACTATTCCAAAAAACTTAACTAAGTTACTGTGAGTCTTCTTAACTTTATTGCCTTCAGCAATATATGGTGTGATCAGACAGGATGATTCTTCTGCATTAATGCCTGCTCTCTGTAATGCCTAATCACAGATTGTGTCCATTATATGAGTCACATATCCATTTATTTTTTGGCCACTATGCTTTGTTTTAAACTCCCGCTCAACTATCTTCTTCCTCACCAATACTGTATTGCCATCTTCTTCTCTTCCCTTTACATTTCATTTTACACCTTGTTCCCATCCACCCATTTGCTTGTCTTGGCACACAAGCAGACACAGCCTACATATCTGTGGACATTGATTTTACCAAAATGTTTTCTGTGTTTCATGTTTCCATTTCATGTAGCTGTTGATTCAATGATCTGTTTCAAATGACAAAAACACCTCAAATACCACTGAAATACACGAAGCCTCTGCCACTGCTGCAGACAGCTCTCGAAGAATCATTGTCCATTTAGAACACAGCTTAGTACTGTATCTTGATTTCACAGCCCCTACCCTTTAATTTGTATGAGCCACTGCTTACAAAAACCTGGGTTATTACTGGTTTTGCTTTTAATATGCTTTGTTTTGTAGCAGTTCTTGTATTTTGGTAAGGTGAAGGTCATCCTTGCTTGAAAGCCAGTTGTATCCAACTCTAGGGTTTAGTGCTCATCTTTTTATAGCCAAAGAGCCAGCACTGTCTGTGTTCTGCAGTCGTTTCCGTGAACATGTGGCATGCATGCATGAGTAGACACCGAAGTGCACGGAACGCTATTTACCTTCCCACCGAAGTGGTCCCTATTTATCTACTTGCAATTTCTTGCTTTCAAACTGCTAGGTTGGCAGGAGCTGGGACAGAGACTGGAGTTCACTCCATCATACAGCACTCTGGTCTCGAACTGCTGATTTGCCGATCTCCCAGTCATCAAGTTCAGCGTCTTAACTACTAAGCCACCGCAGTCCCTTGTCTTTTGGTAGCTTACTGCAGATTGATAGTACAATAAAAGACAAACAAGATCAGCCTCAGAACCCCGGAATAACCATCTAGTAGTTCTAGTGCAATGATTTGGAATAGTGGTCCTTGCTCTACACCAGGGATTCTCAACCTGCGGCCCACAGGCCGAATGTGGCCTCCCACTGCCTCCACCACACCAGGAAGTGCCATGTAGTGGAGGAAGGGCAAAATGGCCATCTGGCCCCCAAAGCTGTCTGAGGGAGTGTGACCGGCCCCTGGCTTTAAAAGGTTGAGAACTCTTGCTCTACATTATAGCTCTACAGGTTTTGGACAAGAGTACTTATCTGTTGATTGAATTGTGAAATAATGTTGTAATTGTTTCACAAAGAGTTCAGACTCAATCTATTCTTCCAGTCCTGATTTAATTGCTAAATTGCCTACCTACCTCTATAGCTCCATGTTTAGGATAATAGCAATAGTGTTTCGTATACACTTTCAACTTCTGATATGTAATAATAATAATAGCCCTCTCTTTTCACAGCAGATAAACAGAAACCTCTACATCCAATTGTAACTTACAGGTACTTTTAAATAATGTGATCTTAGAAGTTATCATGCTAATTTTTGTGCTATTTCCTCTCTTTTCTGTTGTTCGTCAATTGCGTCCGATCCAACTCCTGGTTGATCCATTGCTCCAATGTATTTACATTTTGGTTGGTAAAATTGCAATTAGCCAAAAGTCATCCTTTAGATGAGTTTCCTTACCCCCTCAGAATGGAATTACACCAGGAGGGAATTGCAAATTCACCTGCATTTACTTGCCATGAAGTTATGGTGGGGAATTCAGTTCCCTGGGGTCAGTTCAAGTTAACTAGACACTCAGGAAAGCCTCGTTGCAACTTGTTAATATATAGTCCTTCCTGTACCCAGTAGGTGACACCATTTTAGAAGAGCTTTAATAAACTGTAGTAAACTGTAAACAAAGAAAATACAGTGGTACCTCAAGCAACGATTTTAATCCGTTCCACGGGGCTCGTTGTTGTACGAAACAATTTCTATACGATGCATGCATCGTATAGTGATTTTCCCTATGGGATGCATCATACAATGATTTTTTTTGCTAAGTGGTTTTCCCATTGAAAATTTGTTGTACAATTTTTTTTCATAGGGAAAATTGTTATGTGGGATGCCATCCCCCCCCCAAAAAAACCTAATTGTTATGTGTTTTCGTTGCTATATGGGGCGATTGTTATATGAGGTTCCACTGTACCTGATTTTCCCCACTGCCTTTCTTTGTTCAGTGCAGGCACTAAGCCTGGGGTCGGCAACCTACAGTCTGTGGTCAAATCTGGCCTGTGGTGCTTAATCATCCGGCCAGCAGCAGCCGTGTTTATGGTGGTGGTGGGGATCACCAGCCCAGCTCCCTCAACTGTCTGAGAGAACGTGATCCAGCCCCCAACTTTAAAAGGTTGCCAACCCCTGCACTGTTAATCATAAAGATCCAGGATTTGTGTGTGTTTGTGTTATTCTTTTTGTTATTTGCACTCCCCACCGCCACCACAGTGTTACTGATAAACTTTAGGTTAGCCAAATGTTTCTGATGAGTTTTCCCTTACGGGTAGAACTTAACAGGAAGGAAAATGTGAACCTTGATGACTAACATGCCCTTCTCAGAGGCGGAGGCAAGGGAGTTTTTCATCTCCTCCTTTCTTGCTCTTCTGCTGTTTAAAAAATGTTAGTAATAGGAAGGACATCTTTCATGAAATAACTAGACAATATTATATGCCATCCTTTCTTTTTCTGACAGTTGCTCTGATGCTGAAAATCCAGCGGGTATGAAGAATGTCTTGTTGGTCTCCATGAAGGACTTAAACACAAGCAATAGAAAAGGTAGATATTCTGTGCACACAGGCAGAAAATCAAATATTTTCCTGTCTTGTTTGCAAGTTTTAATAGGACAGTCTAATCCAGGTAGCTTGAGTTATCTGGTATGATACAGGCTAAAAAGACTAGTAGGATTACCTTCTCAATGTACAAAACAGCTTCAGTATACAGTTGAAATGCATATAGAGAGCCTTCTATAATTGTAAAAAACACTATTGTTCAATCTGAATTCATCCTACATTGGATGAAATGGCCTTTAATTTATAAAAGCTGATGCCAAATAAACTAGTATTTAAAACATGGCTCAGGCGCTTCATATTTAATAATGTTTTTAAAATTCTTTTAGCTTTAATCTCTATGCCCAAGGAATTATGATCACAGCTTCGTAATTGTGCAAAGAGTTTTAAGTCAGTTTTGAGATTTCTGACTATACTGGTGAGACAAAATGTGTTTCAGATGAGCCAATAAAATGAATCCTCCTTCCTTATCTCTTCTACTGCTGCAGCAGGAGTGGTGGGCAGCAACAAGTTCACACACACCCCAGGAGGGGGTTAGCAAAACTGGTTGCCCTCTGGGCAGGGGGGTGGCAAAATTGGTTGCCCTCTGGGCAGGGGGGGTGGTGGCTGCCCTGTCCCATCAGGTTTTGTCCCTGCAAGTGGTTCAAAAGCCAGTCATATCCGACTCTAGGGTGCAGTGCTCATCCATTTACAGCCAGAGCCAGTGCTGCCTGTTTGCAGATGTATACATGGCCATATGGCAGGCATGACTAGATCGGCCATGACGTAGGCTCCACCCACAACATAGGCTCCACCCATGGTGTGGTATGGAAAATTTCTGCTGCCCACCACTGGGTGATGTGTAAAGTAAATGGGAATCTGTGCATGTCAAGTCCATTAAATTCCTTTGAAAAATATGTTATGGAAGGTGGTGATACTGTTTGTTAGACATAATTTGCTATATACTTTTTCTTGTCATTTAATCCTTTAGACAAGATTTCCTCTTCCCACTCATCCATGATCATTTAAAGCCCTGTTCTACTCACAGAATTCAAAGTTAGGGAGATTCCTTTGTGTTCTATACTTGAAACATTAAAACTAAATTTTGCCTTGTTTTTCCAGATGGTATGAAGCCAATGTTCACTTGTGAAGAATGAGGAAATGTCTTAGCACTGCAATGTTATTTTAGTCATAGTGGGAGAATCAGTAAGGTATTTAATGAGTTTCAATCTGGGACATAAACACGTGAAGCTGCTTTAAAAATGAGTCCACTGGTTGATTTAAATTACTGCTGTTTACTCTGAATGGAAGTGATCTCCAAAGATCTTTTCCTACCATTTCCTACCTGAACTTCTAACAGAAGAAACTGTATCTGGAACTTGCTGAATATTAAGTTGTACCTGAATCCTGAAATGTAATTCATTTCTTCATTGATATGATAGTCTTAATCTAATCTAGGGAACAGCAAGAAATAAAAGAGCTGGCTCCTTCTTTCCACTGGGCAGCTTACAGCCTCTTAAAAATGCTTCACTGAGGATCACGTCTTAAATAAGACAATTTGTGGCATGAGGTGGTGGTGTTGGAAGCTACTGGAGAAAAGGTGTGGACGAGTCAGCTCTTGACCACTCCATAGAGGTTACTTTGGTCTAAATCCAACTTGATATTCTTAAAAATATTTTTAGTAGAGATCTTCTCCAATCTGGTGGCTCCCAAATATTTTGGCCTTAGTTTCCATGATCCCTTACCACTGCTCATGTTAGTTCTGGTTTAAAATGACATACACCATATTTGGGGAGGCTGCATTCTGAGAAACCCTCAAGGAGAAAACATGTCAAACAATAGTTCTTTATTCCAAGTTTTGTTTTTGGGGTAGTCATTTGGCAGATAGCTTGCGAAATGTCGTTGGCTAAAGAAATAAGTGTCTTATTTTATTGCATGGACACATCCTCTTTTGTTTACCTGTGTTAAGGAGTGTTGTCCTTGCAATCAGAGTAGGAAAGGAGTTGAAATTCCCATTGGATGTTCCTGTCTGAAATCCTGGGCAACATTATTTGTAAAGGGGATTTGAAAAGCCAGGCTACTTGCCTGCCATTTTCATCCTATCTATTAAGGGCCTGGTGTTTATGCAAAGTGTTTCATCACCAAAGTTCCCACTTCAATGCTTCTAATTCTGTTCTGGAACAAAATAATATGGGCCCAGGATTCAATCATTGATGTGCTGGTTGTTTTAGTACTCTTGCTCCTGTACTGCAAATTACTACAAAAAATCATCTCACCTCATGCAACTACAGCCAGGTTTGAGGAAAGAGAGAAGGACAGGTTTCTGAGACTTTCTGTTGACTGCAGAGAATACAGTCACCTCTTTTGAAGGAGTGATGACATGATTATTAAGAGAAGGACCAAATTAGTGAAGACAATATTCTAATTGAATATGATTTCTCTCCTTACGTGCTCCAACTCAACCCAGTTTCTCTCCTTGTCCTGATGAAATCTTTCTGGTGCAGACATTACATCAAGAGGTACTTTCTTTCACTGGTCCACTAGCACACGAAGATTTGAGAATAATTCTCCCCTGCCAAATGGACATGCCATGTTTAGGATCATATCATTAGTTTTAATTAGGTATAGATATTACAGTGATTTCATCTGTCTATTTTGCCTGTTTTCATTCTGAACTGTTAGCAGGAGACGGCAGTTGTCAACTAATAGCCCAATCATTTCAGCTTTACAAGAGCTTGAAACAAAATGGTCTCTTTCTACTATAACACATGATAGATATTAGCTTCTCATCACTCTGTTATGACTGCAAAAACAACAGAAGACTCATGCGATTACTAATGTATTCCATCTTTCAACAAGAAAGGCATGATTTTAATATTATTTAACAATATGTTAAAAATTAGCCAGGTACTCCTCGGTGTTAATACAGTTATACATTTTTACTGATTTGATATGTGATTACTCATTTGCTAGACCTTCTTCTGCATGTATTTTTTTTCAACACAAGCTGGCTATAAATCTGGAATCAAAACACAAAACAGTTTAACTTGTATATTCTTAACAGGAGACTGTGGAAAACAAAAAGGAAATGCATGTAACCAAAAAGGAATCCCCCCCCCCCCAATGACATTTCATTTAGTGAAGTCTTTTGGAGAGAAGAGCAGAACTGGCTGGATTTGTTGCTCTGGATGAAGGACAAGTCGTAGCAAAATGGCAAAAGCCACAGCAGCGGAGGCAAATTAGGAGCCTGGTTTCAACTGAGCTGCTAAATATCTTTGAGGCCAAGTGCTATTTTTTTCTGTTCCAGAGACCGGAAACATGCTATCGTTCCAGTTCCAACAACTGCAAGCTACAATCCGATAAATCTTATTCACAAATGCCAGTCGCAGAAACTAATAAATGTGGGGGAAGAAAGCAGTAATGTTTCAGTCTTTGAGAATAATCAGGATAAAAGCTAGATAATCAGGGAAGATTCACACAACACAGCTAATAAAGTTATCTGTCTCAAGGCCACAAGAGTTCTTCGCAAAGAGGAAACTAAAAATAGTCATTTGATCTCTCAGTAGTCATAAGTCCAGATCTTGTCCTTTAGTGGGCTGCAAAGGTGGCTTTCTTCAAGCTAAAGTTGGACCAATTGATAGAAAGTCGTTGCTTTGTCTGCCTGGCGGAATCCAAACAGAATCTGTAGGGAAAACATAAAGTCTATTACTCAACAAGTTAGGGCAGTGATAGTGAACCTTGGCACTCCATCTGTTCTTGGACTTCAATTCCCAGAAGCCCAAGTCCCTGCGAATTCACACGAATGGGTTTACTGCACGCAGTGAACCCATTCGTGTGGATTCACAGGGACTTGGGGTTCTAGAAACTGAAGTCCAAGAACAGATGGAATGCCAAGGTTCACCATCACGGAATTAGGGCATCATCATCTTGTAGAATATACTACAATTTCCTTTAACCTGCTACTGACTAGTTTTCTAAAGACAACTATTAATACTTTAAAATACTGTACTTGTCTTTAATATACCGGTAATACAAAACAGCAAGGACACACTGCTACCCCACGAGACAGAATCTGAAACTGACATAACTAACTAACTTTGTGGAATATTTTCAAAATGAAAACTCTTTTTACACATGAGTGACCAACAGTTGGTCTGTGAGCTGCATGCAACCCACTTTGTTTCTGCAGCTCCGGGTTATTACCATTTTGCCAAATTTCAGTGGTGAGCAAGCAAAAAAAGCCACACTATCCTTTGAAAATATGGCATATAGGGGAAGTGCTTGTCTTGTTTTAAAGCAGAATCATGCTTCCCAAAACATTAGTCTGCTTTAAACAAGAGCATGTTTCCAGCATACCTTGTTTTTAATGGATAATTCAGTCTGATAGGACATACAGTTCTATCCCAGGTTTTGTCTCGCATAAGAGACTTAAATAGCCAGTAGCTTTAATCATTTATATGGTTGCAAACAGTCAACATACCAAAATTGCAAACCTAACATACTGGGCTGAGCTATAAGCAATTGTCTTTGCCTCAAAACACAAGTATTCAATTGTGTAGATTGACCCTATGTTTGAAAACTTGGAAATATCTTCTATTAATTTTAGTGGAACTTCTTCTTGGTAAGGATGTATACAACACAGCTTTTACAACCTTTTAAAAATTCTTTTTTAGAACAAATAACCGTGTATGTCTAGTTGACATAATAAATTTTTGAAACAATAACTCTTAATAGCCTGAAATGATTCCTTAGCATTTCAGTACAGACCCAGGGCTCTCCCATCTGTCCCCAAATCGTACTCCATTTTCATGATCCCTTAACCTTATCATGATCTGTAATTATTTCTTCCTGTGCACAAACTAAAACATACAGAGTTGTTTAACATATTTCTCATTATAAGAGAACATCCTTCTCATTATCTAACTCGGTTACAATTTTGTTTTGAGGGGCATAACTGGTTATTCTATTGTGAGAAATATCCCTTCTAAATACTCAGCTTTTTATAGCAGAATGGTATTTAACGAACCCTTCACTTGCACTGCATTGAGATCAGTCAGTACTACTGAAGTGAATACAGTAATACCTCATAACGCTAAGACTTGGTTCCACAAGTCTTGGTGTTATCCGATTTTTAGTGTTATCCGATGCATGTTAAAATCCTATGGGATGGATCGGATAACGTTAAAGCTCCATAGAGATACATTGTAACCGCACAGGCTTTAGCAGTTGTTATCCGATACATCCCATAGGACCTTAACGTTATTCGATCCAATTCTCCACCCCAGATTACTTAACGTTATGCGGTTTTAGCGTTATCAGAGGTAAACGTTATCTGAGGTATTACTGTACTACAATTCCCTCAATTCTTACATATTTCATAAAATACTGCCTATTGACAATATGTTGTCAGCTAAGACTTAGAGGCTATATACCAATAGCGACTGTCATCTAGTTGACCAATAAATATTTAGTCATGGCACAAAGATGCAAATGCATATCCTCATGTTGATATTTTATTTCCTCTCTTCTGCTAATACAAACTGGCTTCCTAGTAGATCTTCTAAGGACTTAAACTAGGAAAACAATTCTTCTTCAAGTGCCATATCCGATTCTAAATATTAACTATTCTCATTGTGATCAGCCATGAAGATTGTCCTGGGAGCAATATAATGCAGTGCCCTTCCACTTGCCTTCTACATCGCAGCATGACACCCATACCACTGATCCAGTTTTGCAAGCCACTTTCTGGTCCTTTAGGCACACAATGTCCTTATCGGCCTCAGGCCAGTATTGATGAAGTTGCTGCCCTCCAACAAGATGGATTCAAGTGGGATTTAATTCACTTGGAGACCATCACCCTTCCCTGTTGACTTCGCCACCCAAGGCCACTAGTCCTCAGGGTTGTCAGGTTAGTCAACCGCCACCTGACAATCGGTGTTGAGTCACTGACAGCATGGTCTCTTTATTACTATCACAGAATAACTTGGCCATAATTGTTATACAGTTGTACCTCGCTTAAAGAGCACAATGCGTTCCACAGGATTGCTCTTTAAGTGAGTTTGCTCTTTAAGCGAAACACCATTGAAAATGACCAATGGGGGTGGGGTGCGAACCCCGATTTATTTGTTAAGCGAGTTTTTGGTTGGTTTTATTTGTTAAGCGAAGCGAACATTCAGAGAAAATTCTGCTCTTTAAGTGAGTTACTCTTTAAGCGAGGCATTCTTTATGCGAGGTTTGATTGTAATGATATTAAGGGTGAAAGATCTGTTGCCTCTGTACCAACAAGTATGCTTATAATGATGTTTTACATGTGGAATTATATGAGTATAGTTTAAATTCCTATAAATCCCAGCTGAGCCCACTGCTTGAACAAATCATCCTGTCAATAAACCTACCTCATTAGCTTCTAGAAAAAGAAACAGTATATGTGGCTAACACATTTAATATAACATATTTGTATTTTTCCTTGTTATCATTGTATTTAGAAGGCGGGGAGACAGGATACATCAGGGGCTTGATGACTCCCTTCTCTCATTTTTGCAATGTGTAAAAATAGTGAATGACTACAGTCACTTTCTATTTCATAATTGTTAATTGTATCCACTGTGCTACTGTAAATTCCTTCAGGAATAGTAGAGATCACATGTGTTGCAGTGATCAAACTAAATAAAGTATGATTTGTTATTGAAGGCTGAGGTATTCATGTTTAAGGATGAAAATGCCACAGTTGTAATTTGGCTGGTCACTTTAGAATGTCAGACAAAGGTAAAGAATTATAGGAAGTGAATCAAAAGGCAACTTAATGAACATAAATGTTATAAGATTAGTATCTGAATCATACTTTATGGGTCAAGCTTTAGCTAAAGGAGATGTGTGGGTAAATTTCTTTAAGTGTTTATATCTATTCAGAGCTACCTGTTACTTTTCTGTTACATGGCTAAGCATGTATTCAGCAAGCTGATTCCACTGTTGTAACTGATACAGTAATACCCCGGATAACGTTATGACTTGGTTCCACAAGTCATGACGTTAGCCGATTTTTAACGTTGTCCTATGCATGCATCGAACAACGCTAAAACAAAAAGCCCTGACTTCAGGGACAAACCGCTTTAAAGGCAGTCAGGGAAAGAAAGAGACCTCCCTGCCTTTAAAGCCACTGCGACTGCAGTAGGCTCGGGGAAAGCGCCTTTCCCCCGAACCTACTGCAGTCGAAGTCTCTTTGTCTCTCTACCTGTATTTCCCTCCCTGTATTTAAACTACAGGGAAGTGGGAAATAGAGAGATGTGATTGGTTCTCTAGAGAACCAATCATCTTTCTCTCTTTCCCCCTCCCTGTAGTTTCAATGCAGCCTCGCGTCTTTTTTCCTCCCTGTATTTAAACTACAGGGAGAGAGAGGCTTTTTCCCCCTTCCTGTATTCAAGCCTCTCTCTCCCTCTAGTTTAAATACTGTACAGGGAGGAAAAAAGACATGAGAGGGGGGAAAGAGAGAGAGGTGATTGGTTCTCTAGAGAACCAATCACATCTCTCTATTTCCCCCTTCCCTGTAGTTTAAATACAGGGAGGGAAGACTCGTAAATATAGGGAGGGAAGACTGCAGTAACGTCGGGGGAAAGGCGCTTTCCCCGATCCTACTGCAGTCACAGCGGTGGGGATTGCATCGGATAACGCTAAAAAGAATGTTCTCCGGTGCAAATCTTCCCCCCAAATTTGTCGTCGTTATGCGGTTTTAGCGTTATCCGGTGCAATCGTTATCCAGGGTATTACTGTACTCTGGTATATACAAACATGATTCTGGTCAATGTGCCTAATACAGGGGTGCCCAAACTACGGCCCATGGGCTGGATCCACCTCCCCCCAATGCCAATTAATCCAGCCTGTGAAGCCCTTGCTGCTCCTGGAAGTGGAAGTAAAACACGCCTGTACGGGCACATTTTACTTCTGCTTCCAGGAGCAACGAGGGCTTCGTGGGCTGGATGAATTGGCATCAGGGGATGGATCTGGCCCACGGGTCATAGTGACCAGCCCCCTGAACCACATGACTAGCCTACAGCCCGAAAAGTTTGGGAACCCCTGGTCTAAGGTTACATGATGCACCTTTGACTCATGTCAGCACAGTTCTGAAAATTGGTGTAGCCCAGTGAAATTGTGTTATCGCAACCTAACATCACCAGCTTACACCAATTTTATCCTTGAACAACAAACTCGTCTAATAAATCCAGTTTTAATATGAGGACTGGTTTTTAAAAAACCAATGTTATGAACAGCAACTGAAGCAAACAATATTCTTGCAAAATTTCAGATGATTTAGAAGAAAGCTCATCAAATTTTGCATGAAATTTTGTCCAATTAGTACATTCCTTGCAAAGCATTGCATACATTCATGATTAGGTTATGCCTAGCCTTAGGGGTTTCTTATTCACAACGATGAATGTCAAGATAAACTATTAGAGATTCTTGTGGTCTATTTTTTTTCCTTAATTGCTGACAGTCTATTGCAATTCTGTCTTATGATCTACCTCATATGCTTATTCACTGTTTGCGGAGTCCCTCTCCCTTCTGAATCTCAATGAGTTTATTTTGATATTTAATTCTGACAGCAAAGTCCTAATTGCCGAGCACTACCACATCTCAACAAAATGAAGATAAATCACAAATGTATCCAAAATCTCTACACAAAGTTTTATTCTGTCCACAACAGTCCCAGTCATGCACATGACATCTGCTTACCTTTTAAAGTACTCTACTTCCCGCTCTGTCTCATCCATTTCTACACTGTCTAAGTCAACATCTTTGGGCAAAAAGACATCATCTGCAAAATTGTATTGAATGAACAAAATTAATTTCAGAGTGTATTCTGCTCTGAGAAATAAATGACTACTGAGGGAATTAAAATTGGCAAGCAAAATGTAATTTTTCTATACGCTGAAATTAGGCATTTAAAGTATATACATTTAATGTACAGTAATACCTCGGATAACGCTAAGACTTGGTTCCACAAGTCTTGGTGTTATCCGAGTTTTAGTGTTATCTGATGCATGTTAAATCCTATGGGATGGATCGGATAACGTTAAAGCTCCATAGAGATACATTGTAACCGCACAGGCTTTAGCGGTTGTTATCAGATCCATTCCATAGGACCTTAACGTTATTCGATCCAATTCTCCTCCCCAGGTTACTTAACGTTATGCGATTTTAGCGTTATCCGAGGAAAAAGTTATCCGAGGTATTACTGTATTGTAAACTTCTTTTACAAATGGACTTTACACTTAATGAATTTCTTAAATTCGAAGCTGCCACTTTTTACAGTACTGTATAATACTTTTCAAACATGACTTATGCTGACCAGAAGAACAATAACAATAGTAATTACAGTTTTATACACCCCCGTAGTGTTTAGGGCACTCTCTGGGCAGTTCACAAGGTAATTAGCATTTTGCCCCCAACATGTTAGGTACTCATTTTACCAACCTCAGAAGGATGAAAGGCTGAGTCACACTTGATCTCCTTCAGGATCGGACTGATTGTGAGCTCAATTTTGGCTACAGTACAACAGTTTAACCACTGCACCACAAGGGCATCAGGGATGTTTGGTGTGTGTATGTCCCCTTTTTTTAAAAAGGTATGTAAACTTAATTCCAACTTTTCTGAGGAACTCAGCAGTTAAAAGCCCTCCTTTAGGAAAACATAATGAACATTTTGAAAGCCAATGTAGTGATTAAAGTGGAAATGGATCTGGAAGTGCCCATTTTACTAACCCATTCAACCAAGTCAAGAGAAGAGAAAAACTGGTCCCTCCAGACAGTATTTTTAATACTTGCAATTCAACAAGGAAAACATGAAAACACTTGCAGAAACACAGCAAGATTGATGTAATCCACATTATCTCTTGAACGTGAAGCCTGTGCACATCCAAAATCATATTCTGTTATGCTTTAAAGAACCTCATGTGTGTAGAATTGAGTGCCCTAATCCTGACTCCTTTCCTCTTCTCTTTAATCATGGAAACATAACAGTTTGCAGAATGAGAGGCTGCTGTAGTAGACAGCCTCCTTCCTAACCTCAAACCTTTTTGTATAATTGCAATGTCTTACTCTTGACAGAAGGAAAAAGTTATTCTCCATTAGAACAGGAGTTCTCAAACTTTTAAAGCCGGAGGCCAGGTCACACTCCCTCAGACAGCTTTGGGGGCCATTTTGTCCTCCACCACCTGGCACTTCCAGGTGTAGTGGAGGCAGTGGGGGGCCCACATGAAATGGTGCCATGGGCCGCAGGCTGAAAATCCCTGCATTAGAATATTCTCACTTAATAGCTAAGAGGTGGGTTATACAGAAAGAGCCTCCTCGAAGATTGTGGTATTTATGAACCACAATCTGGTGTACCCTGGTAACAGCAACCTTCTGTTGCCAGCTAATCTTTCTCACACTAGGTCAGGCGAAAGAAGCCACAGAATGAACACACCAAAAGGTGGCTTCATTTTGGAAGTTTCACATCTGGCCTAGACAAGAAAGAAGCAGCTAAGAGGCAGGGTTAACTTAATTACCAACTCCTCCCTGGGAGGTATCCTCAATTTCAACAGATCAAACACTGAAAGACATAGGAAATGTAAGGGGGGGATCACAACCCAATAACCCCAACAAATAACATTAAACATCAACAAGATCAAGAACCTGTAGATTTCTAAAATAATTCTTACAGATATATGTAGATAGGACACATCCAAGAAGGCCTCACCTACTTCCCATGTGTCTCATGTGCTCACCCCTCATTTTGACCCTGCAAATGAGCTGGCGATCCATATGTATTGTTACAATCGGAGACCGATGCAGGGAGAAAAAAACCCTATCTGGCTCTCTCTATTCTGGAGACTATCATCTAGTCTATAATATACCACTCCTGAGTAAAACGATGAAAAAGGTAGTACCATCCTAGATGTCCTGCTGATATCTCGTTTCTGGCCCAGTTAATGGAAGAAACTGCTTTGATTGCTCGGAGGAATTACTTACACTGTGGAGCACAGTCCAAAAAGATGTGGAGGATGTGGAGTTGCCTGCTCTGATTCTAGGTCAATGATGGGCAAACCTTGGCACTCCAGGTGTTCCTGAACTTCAATTCCCAGAAGCCCTGATGAACAGGAGTGCTGACTTGGGCTCCTGGGAATTGAAGTCCAAGAACAGCTGGAGTGCCAAGGCTGGCCATCCCTGTTCTAGGTCATTACTGCTCACGCTGTCAGGCAATGGGATTCTAGGCTTTCACAGAAGAATCTTTCCCTTCATGGATCAGAAATTAAATTGCCAACATTTTGGAATGCAAAGTAGACACTTCAGCAATGAAGTATGGCCCTTCTGCAAATCCACAGGTGAATCTAACTTCTAGTGTGGGACATAATATATTGGCTCTAATATTAATATTTTTAATGACAGCCATCAGTGTGAATAGAGATACTGTACCAGAAAGTACAGGAACGATTTAAATTGAACCAATTAATTGAGGAAATGCATACTTACCAATTGATGAATTCCCTTTGTCACTTTTCTTTTTCTTGCTTTTCTTGCTTTTGCTTTTTGGCTGAGGAGAAACTTGGGACAGTAGCTTGTTATGCAGCTGTTCACTTGGAAGAAGAGAAGTTCTCCCTAGAGATGATTTTGCTACAGAATGTATTTGTTTTGTTTTATTACTGCTTCCTTTCTTCTCCTCTTTTTTGGAGGCAGACAGTAACTGGAGTTCAGTCACTTTTAATTTAGATTGTATTTTGTTTTTTATTTTAGGCTGATTATCAGTCGCTTTGGAAGGCTTTTTCAGTTGCTGAGCAAAGAGCTTACTTATTTGCGTAATCTGCTGATTGCTTTTATCTTCTGTGTGATGATGCATTATGTTTAGAAGCAAAGAAAGGGGCTCGTGTGATTTCACTGTCATCTCTGTCTTGAACAGCAACTTTGAATCATTACCATTTTTTGGATCAGATGGTTCACCAAAATCTTTAGAAGCCTCTCTCTGCTCATCAAGATTTGCATTTTTTGATAGTGAATTACATGTTGTTTCCGACAGTTCAGTCTGAATGCTTTCCAGGGTGCCTGAGGAGGACTTTGACTTTGCTTGATATTTCTGCGTAAGCACTTTCACTTTATGACAATTAGTATTTGTTCTCTCTTTCCCCCTTTTCTTTACATGTTTTAAGTCTTGAAGTTGTGCTTCCTCGTCTTCTTGATATTGCTGTTCAAGTAGCTGGAAATCTCCATGTTCTGCTTCAGACTTTTCTTTTAACTGTGAAGACAACATTTGTTATATAAAATAAAATAAACTGACAACAGAGATTCCAAAACCACAGCGATGTGGTGGCCTCTGCCTGCTGGCTGATTTAGTAAGAACACTCTCTCCTTCTTTTAATCTCTTTTTATTTGTTGGGGTCGGAGTAATTTTTGGTGGCAGTTTTAATGGGTTTTTTTAAATGTGACTGGTTTTGTTTTCTGTGAGCCGCCCAGAGTCTTTGGAGTTGGGTGGCAATAGAAATCAGAAAAATAAAATAAATAAATAAATAAAAATAAGTAAATATTGTTGAAGGTAACCCATTTCTTAGGATGGCAAATGGCAACTTGCTGGAGTAGCCTATGGAATAGGTTTTTCACGCATTAAATCACATAAAATTACAAAAACAGACAGACATATTTAGCGGCTTTGGTGGGTTTATTTCATTCTCCAGATGACTTGAAGTTTATGTGAGCAAGAAAAAAACATTTTTGCCAGTTTCAGCCATGCGATTTCATGTTATTAAAAGTAAAAAGATAGCACATCTTTCTGAACTTTTCTTCAATTTCAGATGATGAAAAAAAAAATCAAGCTGTGTAACAGGAGAAAACTGGTATGAAGACCAAGGACCTTTATGTCTTGGACACTGCTTATTAGCACTATAAGGCTACAGTGGTTTATTCGTAGTCCATTTGCTATAATGTATCCTTATAATGAGATCATTTCACATTTTCGGGGAAAGTCCTAGATAATAATAAAAACAGGCTCCTAAACATTTATAAAATCTCTAAGTAAACTCCAGATATTCCATAAGCTTTTCAGAAGAAATAAACCCACCAAAGCAATGAAGACTCAACAAGAAGATGAGGAAGGACACAACAGATGAGAATATTATGGGTTTTTAAAATATGGTCCTTAGCAACAGCTGAAAGGGAAGTGAGGATTCACTGTAAAGTGGAGGAGCTTGTGCAGTGCAGGGACTTTTGACTCTAGAACAGTGGTTCCCAACGTGGGACACAGGCCCCACAAGGGGACTTCAATTCCCAGAAGCCTAAGTCTGTACATTGGCTGATCAGTGCTTTGGCAAATTGACTTAGGCTTCTGGGAACTTAACTCCCAAAATCAGAGGTTGGGCAACACTGGTCTAGAATGTTCCGAGGGAGTTTCTCAGAGATGAAGAAAGAATCCACATGTATGATTCACAAAGACCATGAAGAATAGAATTTTGGCCAATGTCTACATGACTTTTTAACTAGTGTCATTTTACTTCGATATGTTATTTGTATTACACACCGACATAAAATGACAGTAGGATCTCTTTCCATTTCCACTAATGATCTCTTTCTCTGTGCAATATCTGAAAGAAAAATACTTGCTTGACCTTCACTCCATGCATTTGCATTGAATTGGTACTTTATCCCTCACTTTTGCATTCACAGTGATACCTCGCTTAAAGAGCATAATGCATTCCACAGGATTGCTCTTTAAGCGAATTTGCTCTTTAAGCGAAACACCACTGTAAGTGACCAATTGTGATTTCTGGCTGGGGGGCAGGGGTGTGTGTGAATCCTAATTTAGTTGTTCAGTGAGTTTTGGGTGGGTTTTAGTTGTTAAGCGAGACGACCATTCAGAGAAAATTCTGCTCTTTAAGCAAGTTAGTCTCTAAGCGAGGCACTCTTTATGCCACGTTTTACTGTACAGTTGTACCACGCTTAAAGAGCATAATGTGTTCCACAGGATTGCTCTTTAAGTGAGTTTGCTCTTTAAGCGAAACACCATTGTAAATGACCAATTGTGGGGTGGATTGCGAACCCCAATTTACTTGTTAAGCGAGTTTTTGGTTGGTTTTATTTGTTAAGCAAAGCGAACATTCAGAGAAAATGCTGCTCTTTAAGTGAGTTACTCTTTAAGCGAAATGCTGTTTACTTGATGTTTGACTGTATTTATTTCAAACACAGACACCAATCCTCAAAAAGATTCCATAATGGCTTGCTATTAATAAAGTATAGGAACCTCATTAACACACTGGTTAAAAAACAGAATCAACAGGCAAAAAGAATTAATCTCAGAGTAATTAATGAGGGAGAATTCTCTATTAAAAAAATAACATACAATCGATAACGCTAAGACTTGGTTCCACAAATCATGGTGTTATCCGATTTATAGTGTTATCCGATCCATGTTAAAATCCTATGGAATGGATTGGATAATGCTAAAGCTCCATAGAGATACAGTAAAACCTCAGATAACACTAAAACCTGGTTCCACAAGTCTTGGTGTTATACGATTTTTAGTGTTATCCGATGCATGTTAAAATCCTATGGGATCCATAGAGATACATTGTAACCACACAGGCTTTAGCGGTTGTTATCCGATCCATCCCATAGGATCTTAATGTTATCCGATGCAATTCTTCCCCCCAGATTGCTTAATGTTATGCGATTTTAGTGTTATTCGATACTAATGTTATCTGAAGTATTACTGTACATTGTAACCGCACAGGTTTTAGCGGTTGTTATCCGATCCATCCCATAGGACCTTAACGTTATTCGACCCAATTTTCCTCCCCAGATTACTTAACGTTATGCGATTTTAGCGTTATCCGAGCCAATTGTTATCCGGTGTTTTACTGTACCATAATTATATCTGCCCACTTTCAAATGTATGGCTCCTTCTAATGGAGATTTGGGTTTACCTTTTTTTGTTTATGTCTTGCTCTTTTGGCGGTCCGTGTGCTATTCACAGCCTTTGTCTCTGGGCTGTTTATAAACTGTAGCAAGTCTTCTACTTTTCTATGATCAATAACAGTTTCCTTATCTGAGTTCAGATCTGGTTTGCTAGGCTGTTCCTCTTTCCTCTTTGTTAAACGCAACCGAAGTTTCTCTCTCATTTCAGCGTAATTTCGACTGGTTGGTGCTGCTGGTGGCTGGCGGGAGATTTTTTTTTAAATTATGTGAAAACTCCAAATTCTATGACATACCTCAACATTTAACATTCAGTTTTTAATAATCCAAAAACGTCTAGTTTAATATCAGAACTTTATGAAAACTAGTACAGTAAAACCCTGTACAGAAATACCTTGGATAACGATAAGACTAGGTTACACAAGTCTTGGTGTTATCCGATTTTTAGTGTTATCCGATTCATGTTAAAATCCTATGGGATGGATCGGAGAGATACATTGTAACCACATAGGCTTTAGCGGTTGTTATCCGATCCATCCCATAGGACCTTAACGTTATTCAATCCAATTCTCCTCCCCAGATTACTTAACGTTATGTGATTTTAGCGTTATCCAAGGTAAACGTTATCCGAGGTATTACTGTATAACTACTTTTAATTCGTTCCATGGAGCTAGTCGTTGTGCGATTTAATCACTATATGATGCATGCATCGTATAGCGATTATTCCTATGGAATGCACCGTACAACGATTGTCTCTATGGGGAAAATCATACAACGACAAAAAAATCATTGTACGATTTTCCCCAGAGAGATGCATTGCATTGTACAACGATTTTAGTTGTTATACAGGGCACAATGTTTTTTCAAATCCTCGTTGTTGTACGATTTAATCACTGTAAGAGGCATCCGTTATACTGGGTTCTACTGTATAATAATCACAAGTACAATACGGAAAATTTTCAAATCAGACACATAGATCCAAGTTAATGTAGAATTAGTTCTGCTAAAATCGTACTACTTGAAATATAACAGAACATGGTGTCAAAAGTATATCCTCCCCTCTCTGTTTAGCACTTTTTAAAAAAAAGAGAGAGAGAGAGAAAGTCAAAAACACTTACAAAATAAGGACTAGATCAGACTGTAGCGAACAGTACAAATATCCAAATTGACTGAAAAGGTGTGATCAAAGAGATGCAACAGATTAAAACAAGCATAGTAAGATTTGTTTAAAGTGGGAGCCTTTTTCCTAATGTTTAGAAACACAACATTCATCTGTGTATCTAACTACAGTGGAACCCCGCATAACGAATGCTTCGTATAACGAAAATTTCGTACAACAAAGTGTTTGTGCGGCAATTGCAATAACCCGCATTCGTTATGCGGGGTTTTCGTTAAGCGGAGTATACACTGGTTAACAAAACCCCCATATAACGAACATTTTCTTTTTGTTATACGGGGTATTGCCCATTTGATCTGCATAATGAAAAATACTGCATAGCTAAGAGAATTAACTATGAGAATTTTCGTTATGCAGGGTTCTACTGTTATCTTCAAAGCTCGACTTTTCAATGTGAATTCTTTGCATACAGATATACATAGCTAAACACATTTTTTGTTATTGTACTGTAAATTCTGAGTAAAAAAAATCAATGTGCATCTGAAGAAATGAGCTTAAAAACGTATGCCAAATACAACTTGCTAGTTTTTAAAGTGGCCCAAAAGTATTCACATTTTTTTTAAAAAATACTATGGTTCTTGATAAAAATGTCTACTGGCCAAAATGTATGTTCACATAAATTTGGAAGAAGTTCTATAGGTCTCCCACAGGGGCACACTGAGATTGTGAGGATCAGATGCTGTGATCCTCTGTGTGCCTCCTCGGGAGAAAGAGAGCAGCCCCCCTTTCTCCCAAGGAGGCACGCTGAGATCGTGGGGATCAGATGCTGTGATCCTCAGTGTGCCTCCTTGGGAGAAAGAGAGCAGCCCCCCATTCTCCCAAGGAGACATGCTGAGGATCAGACGCTGTGATCCTCAGTGTGCCCCATTGGGAGAAAGAGAGCAGACACCACCATCCACTTCTCACAAGGCAAGCTGGCGAGTCCCAGCCATGCCTCGGGAAATTTGAGGCAAACATTTGCATTTGCACAATATTGTGCAATGCAAATGTTTGCCTCAAATTCCCTGACATTATCCTGTTTTAGCGTTATCTGAGGCAATTGCTATCCGAGGTATTACTGTATCTGTATTTATTCTCTGACATGTCCAGTGAAAAGGATAATTGAACAGGGTCTCTCTCTCTGAGGGAGAACTTGTGGAGACAATGCCAGTCACTAGAGAGGAGACTGAGCCACATAAGACAAAAAGTCTTATCGGGCATATGACAGTATTCTTTGTTCCATACATGGTATGAGTTTCTTTGTGAGTAAGGCGGCATACAAATGTGATCAATCAATCAATCTAACATAACCTGGTAGTAGCATACTACCACAGTACTGTAACTTAATTGGTAGAATGGTTTATGATGTAGGAAGTCACTGTCTGTTAGAAGAAAGAGAGATGGACACATTCCTGTTTTTTCATTCATTCATTCTGTCACATATTGGCTTCTTTACATGCTGGCAGTGGTAATTTTCTATTATCAATGATGTCCCCTTTCTATCCCTAGTTCCTAGGAGTTTCTGATGATGAAAGGGATTTTTAACTGATGTTGCCTGGAATTATATCCAGATGAATTTTGATATGATTGGAAATAACTGTCTGATTTCATTCTGGGATTTAACACTTTATTAGGATAAATGGCTTCTGATTCCCCCCTCCCCCGAAGCCTATAGCTTCTATAAGACTCCTGGGACAATGATCACTAGCAATAAATTTGATTTTGCCACGTGTGTATGGGTGTATATAAACAGATGAACATGTCCACACATGTACATGTCCACACAAAAACATTTACTGAAAAAACTCAAATGGATGCTTTTCTGATTATCATAGAGGTGATTCTGCCTTTGAAAATAAATTAAATTACATTGTTTAAAAACCATGGACCATGAACTACGGTAGATTAAATAATTCTTTCCAATGCCTGACCAAACCTTTACCTACCCACAGAATTAGTCAGAAATTTTCTGAAGCTGTGAATTTCTCTTGAGTTTCCTTCAGTTCATTTTAGGGCACAAAATAAAGGGAGAATTAACTGAGTAAGCCTAGCAAGTCCAGTTGATATGAGCAAAGTAAAATTAATGTACAAAGATAGTAAAATAAAATACGGGGTAAACAGATTCCTTACCCCTCCGTGGCCAAAGAATTCACAATAGCAACAGTCACAGTATTTTCCTTCTTTTTGGTTTGTAGATGTTGAGGTGCTTGAACTATGCTCCGAGCAGCTATCATCATCTTGGCTGTCTTCACCATCATATTGTGGATGGTCATATATACTGCTGTTTTCACAGTGTTGGCCTTCACAATCTGGATCGCTGCATTAAAAAAAAAGAATACTGTCACTGCTGAGGTATCTGGATACTTGGAATCTATCCTTAAACCATATGCCATCAAAAAATTTTGTTGTTGTTGTTTAGTCGCAGTCGATTCCAACCCTTTATGACCCCATGGACCATTGCCTGCCAGGCATCTCTATCCTCCACCATCCTCCTCAACCCACCCAGCTCTGTGCCTATTGCATCAACAATACCATCTAGCCATCTCATTTTCTGCCGCCCCCTCTTGTCCTCAACCTTTCCCAGCATCAAGGCTTTCTCAAGTAAATCCTCTCTTCTCATTTGATGTCCAAAGTACTTTAGCTTCATCTTTACTATTTGACCTTCTAAGGAGCACTCAGGGGTAATTTCTTCTAAGATTGACCTATTTGTTCTCCTTGCTGTCCAAGGTACTCTCAAAACTCTCCTCCAACACTACATTTCAAAGGCCTCTATTCTTCTGTGCTCAGCTTATAGTCCACACATGACCTCCCTGGCAACACTATCTTAGCCACAATGGTCTCTATATTAACATCTTACATAAAGATGAATTATAAGCAGTGATGGGATGTCCCCGGTTCCAGACGGTTCCCTGGAACCGGTAGGACCAATCCCGGAGGGTTCTCCAGGAGGGGAGTCCACTTTTGAGGCGTCCGGTTCCGGACGCCTCACTGAAAGAATTTTTTTTTTAAATCGGAGCTAAAATGGCTCCAATTGACTGCGCATGCCACCATACCCACTGCTCCCCGCAGGCCCTGGCCGCCCATGGCCGCACCCAGAACCGGGCCGAAAAGGCACCGCCCCGAGGAAGCTGCAGGCGTCCGGCGGAGGAGGATGCGGCGGTGGCGAGCCCCGCCGGGCTTACCCAGGGCATGGGGGTTTGTCGGGTCCAAGTCCCTAGGAGGGCGCGGCGGCGGCGGATGGCCCGCGCAGGCACCAACGTGCCCGTGGGAGCTCGGTGGCCGGCCAGGGGATGCAGGCGGCTGTGGCGGCCGTGGCCGGTGGCTGCAGGGCCGGCCGCGGCCTTCGTAGGAGGAAACGGCCGCAGTCGGGGGCAGCGTGTCTTGCTGGGTGGCCCCGGGCCACATGGAGGTTCGTTGGCGCCAAGGAAGGTAAGTGAGGCTTTTATATTTAGGGTGGGTGGGTGATTTATTTGTGTTTTGGGTGGGTGGTTGTACTTTTATTTAATTTTTATTTTATTTATTTCTTTATTTTATTTCTTTAAGTTATTTACGGGTCTGTGTGCGTGTTTATTTTTTTATTTTTATTTTATTTTTGGCCTTGCCCACAACGTCATGATGTCATGACGTTGGCTCCGCCCATGACGTCATGACATCATGACATTGGCCACGCCCATGACGTCCATGACGTCATGGCGTGGTAGTAGAATTTTTGACATCCCATCACTGATTATAAGCTGTCAGGAATGCCATTCAAAACGGGACAAAGAACATCTAGTCATCCTCTGCAACTTCAACAACAAAACATCAGTATTGGAGATAATAAATTATGCCTTAAAACTGTAGAAGTAACTGTATGAATAATCTCAGTTTTAAAGGAAAAGCAGCACTGACAGAAGTTTCCAAACTAGAATATCTGTCATGTAAAGCTTATATAGGTATATCTTCACTCATCAGCGCACTGTGACTGTTTCATATTTGAAGTGCCAATCTTTGGCCTTGAGTTCAAATACAGGAAGAGAAATTGAGCAATGGTAGGAAGGGGACAGAGCATCAAATTCCAAAACAAACATTTTAGCTGTTGCATGTGCTACAAGGAAATAATTTAGATACCATTCATATACAGTCAAACCTTGCATAACGAGCGTTTTGCTTAGTGAAAAACTTGCATAACGAGCAAGTATTTTGCTAAGCGGTCCGACTTGCATAACGAATTTTTCACTATGCGAGTCAGACTTTTCCCTATGGAAAAACTCGCATAATGAGCATTTCTATGGGGAAAACTCACATAGCGAAAATTTTTCGCTATGTGAGTTCCCCCCCTTGAAACGCTCGTTATGCGAGTTTTTCCATAGGGAAAAGTCTGACTCGCATAGCGAAAAATTTGTTATGCAAGTCTGACTCACACAGCGAAAAACTCGCATAGCGAGCAGTCTCGCTGAACGAATTAAATTCATTATGCGAGGAATGACTGTACTTGCTGAAATCCTGTTGAGTAATGCAATGGTAATTTCAGTCCATTCCTAGCATGTGCTGACAGCCTCAAGAACTACAGCAGGAGGTCTGAGATAGAGTACATTTTCTATTTCGATAGCTATTTTCCCTGTCTGGCTAAGTTATCTTGCTGTGGTAATAGAGTAGGCCATACTGCCAGTGACTCAACACCAAGCGTAAGGGGGTGGTTAACTAACCTGACAACCCTAAGGACTAGCAGCCTTGGGTACCGAAGTCCACAGGGAAGGGTGATGGTCCCAAAGTGGATTAAATCCCACTTGAATCCATCTTGATGGAGGGCAACAGCTTCACCAATACTGGCCTGAAGTTGATGAGGACTTTGCATGCCAAAAGGGCTTAAGACTAGAAAGTGACTCACGGAACTGGATCAGTTTTATGGGTGTCACGCTGCGATGTAGAAGGCAAATGAAAGGCCACTTAATTATATTCCCAGGACAGTCTTCATGGCTGATCGCCATGAGGATTGCCAATATTCAGATATGGCAGACGAAGAACAAGAGAGCTATTTTGGATTGAGATATAAAACCTTACCTGCAAATACTTGATGGAGCACTACTCAAGTTTTCTTTGGCTGAAGGGGATGCAGCTGTTGTGGCATAAAAGCCTGTATGGGGATCCACAAAGCCAGAAGCAGTTGTGAGAACTCTGGAGAATGTCGGAGTATTAGGGCTTTGAAGATGAGAAGTTGAAGTCGGAGAAAATACCACAGGAGAAAGAGAAGAAAGTGGTGCTAAACTATTTGGGCTGCTTTGTGGTACAGCTGATGCAGAACACCTGTGATCCTCTATAGTAATATTGTGGAATACATCACCTAAATACAGAACAGATAAGTTAGCCAGATTCTGCAAGTTGAAATTAACAGATATCTCAATTTATGGGTAAGCCATTTTACAGTTTCAAGGTTAAGGTTACTAAATTTAAAAAAAAGTTGTGCTAATGAACTGTAATTAAATGCTTGCAGACCCGGTGCGTAATCTGGGGGTCCTCTTGGACTTACGACGACTGTTTGAAGAGCAGGTGGCAGCCGTGGCCAGGAGGGCTTTTGCACAACTTCGTGTAATACGCCAGTTACGCCCACTCCTACATCGGGACTCCTTGCTCATGGTCACACATGCTTTGGTCACCTCCAGACTTGATTATTGCAATGCGCTCTACATGGGGCTGTCCTTGATGAGGCTGCAGCTGGTCCAGAATGCGGCAGCTCAGGTAGTGATGGGGTGCGGGCGTTATGCTCGTGCCTCACCACTGCTTCGGCAGCTGCACTGGTTGCCAGTATGTCTCCGGGTGCAATTCAAGGTGCTGGTCATTACCTTTAAAGCCCTATATGGTAGTGGGCCAGGATACTTAAGAGACCGCGTCACCCCAAGAACATCTGTCCGTCCCACCAGAGCAGATCGGAGAGGCTCTCTTATCATTCCATCAGCTAGAGAGGTGCATCTCTCTAGCACCAGGAGGAGGGCCTTCTCCGTGTCCGCCCCGGCCCTTTGGAACCTCCTGCCAATTGAGTTACGTCTACAGACAGAGCTCCTGCCCTTTCGGAAGGGCCTAAAAACCTGGCTGGCAGGGCAAGTGTGGGGGTCCAGAAATGTGGGGTCCCATGTTGGGTGGCTGATCTGATGGGACAGCCACCCTTCTTGCTGTTTTAATCTTTGTAAATTTTTAAAGTTTTAAATTCCTTTTAGCATTTTGTAAATTACAGTAGAATTTTTAAATTAATTTTAAACTAAATGGTAGTATGTGTAGGGGTATAGTGGGATTGGTTAGTCTGTTTTACACTTGTAGGGGATTTTGTGTTGTTTAATCGTGGTTTTATTTATACTTATGTTGTAAGCCGCCCAGAGTCGGGTTCGCCTGATTAGGGCGGGATAATAAATTTAAATAATATAAATAAATAAATAAATAAAATGCCTGGTTGTATGGATAGTGTCATTAACTTTTAAAATGTGTTTGTTTCTAAGTTTATTTCATATTATGTCTGGTCAGTAGCTCAAAGGGAAATGGCTTGGGAAGTCCACAAAGGCCATCTTGTGTTTCATGGAAGAATTATGGGATATAACTACACTAAATAAAATGTACAGAAGTAACTACAAAGATGTTTGATTGTATATGATAACATTGACCCAATTCTACATTCCTTCTCTGTCTGGTTGGACATCCCACTACGGTAATGGAGTAGACTGTACAGCCAGCAACTCAATGCCGACTGTCAGGTGGCAGTTAACTAACCTGACTCCCTAAAGGGGCCAAAGGTTATAGTCCCCCTCAGTGGAAACCATTATGGGTCCATTAGGTCCAACAGCAAAATGAGTGGAGGAGAAACTCTGATTCCCAACGGTCATGGATGCAGAAGAAGCTGTGCCAGATGGACTGACTGCAAAGGCACACCTTGATAATATCCTCAAGGCTTCAGCAGTCCATTGCAGTCCCGGTGTTAAATCCTGCATTTCTCATTTCATGTGTGCTGCAGGAGATGGCTCCGTGATCACAGTGTGTGGGTCACTTCATGCAAAGATGGGATCCACCTTAAATAAATTCACACCAGTGACATTTTTCCTGCTTCAGGGTGGGGGGGGGGAGAATGCATTCTCAGATATGAGTTGCAGTAGATGATGACATTCCATACTTGAAAGCACTGAGAGAAGGAATGCTATAAAGGCGTCCCTAGAGCAGGGATTTCCAACCTTTGGTTTTTGGACTTCAATTTCCAGAAGCCTAAGGCAATTCACCAAAGCACCATTCAGTCAATGTACTGACTTAGGCTTCTGGGAATTGAAGTCCCCGTGTGGGGCGTGGGGCATACGTTGGGAACCACTGCCCCAGAGACAGTTCTGAGCAAAAGAGGCAGTGGGGGAAGAATGCAAAGTTATTTGTGCAATCAGGAGACCCCCGATACAGTTCACAGTATTGGAACAGATGATGACCAAAAGTCACAGACAAGTATACGACAGGATACTAAAGTACAGTGGTACCTTGCTTAAAGAGCATAATGCGTTCCACTGGACTGCTCTTTAAGCGAGTTTGGTCTTTAAGCGAAACATCATTGCAAGTGATCAATTGTGACTTCTGGTGGAAGGGATTGTGAACCCCGATTTAGTTGTTAAGGGAAGTGACCATTCAGAGAAAATTCTGCTCTTTAAGCAAGTTAGTCTCTAAGCGAGGCACTCTTTATGCGAGGTTTTACTGTACAGGGATTAAGAGGGCAAGGTCATTGATTACAATGAAGTTAGCTACACTGAAATTAGTACTTTGCAGTTAGAGTTGCCATAATTCTCTACCACAAAACCAGGACAGAAATATACTTGACAAAAATGGGTGGGTTATCTCCAAAATAGCCTTTTTAGAAAACAAACATAATATAATGACAGTTATAAAACACTTTCACAATCAGTAAATTTTAAAAATCTGGGACTTTAACATGATGTTTTAGAACTAGCCAGGATAATATTTTCAACCTTGAATCCAGGACAATCCCGGTTTTCCGGGACGTATGGCAACCCTATTTGCAATGGATACGAGAACACATAGGAATCCTAAGTAAAAAGTAGATGAGGAGAGGATGACTTGGGAGATCTGGTAAAAATTTCGTTGGTAAGCATATTGAATTTTAGATAGAAATATAAAATAGGTAGTTGGAGATGCAGGAAATGATGGAGGAAGTAAGTTATATGGCAGAGTGGCAAAGATGAAGAAAGAAAGCGAGACAAGAAGGTCTTTCACTTATAACAAAAGAATCAAAGAAATTTAGAGCACAGAGGGAGTCAAGCACCATGGAGTGACCCATTGTATCAGAAGAATCTTGTATGAAAAAGGAGTAAAAGCTTTTAGTAGCAAAGCAACCAATGATTTGATGGCTATGGAGACAACATTCTGATTTGTGTGTGAGAGAGAGAGGGGGGAGGGAGAGAGACAAGTTGTGAGAGCAGGGCACCAGAAGAAAGAGGTTCGCCCCAGCATGGAGAAGGGAAAATCAGTTGGAGAGGCTTGATGAGTACATGGATGATTCCCCACCCCCAGGAATGGGAGAAACTGCAGTATCTCTGAATGCAATGAAGAAACATCCTATCCTGTTCTGACTCCTAGTTGCCATCTCTCTTGCAATTATCTCCCCTCATGTTCATAAGACATACCTAGTCTTATGGATGTAGACATCTAATAAAAGGAAGAAGCCACTGTTGACAATGACAGAGGCAGGAGTTCATTGGAAAGGTAAGAAGAAGAAAAACCTCCTGTGCTGAAGATAAAAGAGTTCGAGCAGAAGAAACATCAGAAAGGAGAGAAGGAGCCGATGCTTCCAAGAAACCTTCTAAATCAATGGACTTCAGGTCACTGACAGAGCAAGAGAAGATTGGTTCAGACAGGGTTGTTTTGCTGTAATGCATTTGGCTTGTGTGGAAGTAGAGTTGCAGTGTAACTATGATGGTGAGACACTTGTCCTTGTCTTCATAAAGAGATGTCTTCCTCTGCACAAAATCATCCAGAGAAGATCATCCTCAAAGGTCTTTCTCCAGGTCCTTCCACTATAAGAAGTAACACAGGAGCTGTATGGAAATATGGTATTTTCA
Source organism: Furcifer pardalis (assembly GCA_030440675.1). Lineage (NCBI taxonomy): Eukaryota > Metazoa > Chordata > Lepidosauria > Squamata > Chamaeleonidae > Furcifer > Furcifer pardalis. Next base: position 146,886,313 of record CP126891.1, on the reverse strand, counting down.
GTTGTGAAGCTCCATAGTTGGAACTCCCTCTAGGGAGGTTAGTATGAAACTGCATGAGTTATACTTCCCATGCCAGATGAAGACTTTTGTTTTTAAACTTCCCAGAGCTTTTAGAAACAATCACTTCATTTGTTTTAATGATAAATCTATGCTGCTCTTCCCGTTACATCATTCTGCATAGACTGCTTTGACTGTGATTTAAAATTTTTATGGAAGCTGTTTTGGTAACTTTGTCACCTTAAAACCCAGGTCAAAAGCTATATTAAATAATAGTTACCCAGTGATGATGATCTTTTAGAAGAAACTTTAAACTGGTTGTTGCTTGACTGTACAGTAGTAGCAGTACACGAAACTGAAGATGTTGCAGAAGATGTTGCCATAACTACTTTGTTAGTGTCCATAAAAGCATCTTGAAAATGATAGAGACATTTTTTCTTTAAAACATTTTCTTTCTTCTTGCTACCAGTTGCTGCGATTCCTTCTTTTCTAGCTGCTACAGGAAATACACTAGGACCCATTTCCGAGACAGCAGATGCTACCACTTCACTCCCTTTAAATAGTTAAAAAAATTAAATAAATGGGTTGCATTGTGTAGCATGTTTAGCTCTACTCAGTAATGCCATTTAAGTTAAAACATTAGGTAAAAGTCGCCCTTGCTCAAAAGCCAGTCATATCCGACTCTATGGTTCAGTGCTCATCTCTGTTTACATTCAAAAGGCCAGAGCTGTTTGCATCTGCAGACATTTCCATGGACATGTGGCAGGCATGACTAGACACCAGAGTGCACAGAACGCTGTTACCTTCCCACCAAAGTGGTTTCTATTTATCTACTTGCAATTTCTTGCTTTCAAACCATTAGGTTGGCAGGAGCTGAGACAGAGACTGGAGTTCATTCCGCTGTTCAGCACTTGGGTATTGAACTGCTGACCTGCCGACCTTCCAGTCATCAAGTTCAGCGTCTTAGCCACATGAGCCATTGTAGTCCCCAAAACATTAGTTATACAATTACTGATACCTTTTCCCAGCCAAGGACTGTGCAACAATTTGAGTATGACTGGAATAAAAGCTAGGTTTCTTATGCTACTTACTGTGGCATTTAAGATGAGGAAAATATTGGTATTGGTATTGTAAGTTAGGAAAGCATCAGATACAAAACCATATGTTCACCACTTTCTCAACAATCCAATAGCCATTTGAAACTGATGGTTTTGTATGCAGAAACAGCCAATCACTGGTCAAGGTTGGTTGTGGCTCTCGTTAAAGAATTATTACTGCAAAACTCTGGAGAAAATTAAATGTGTTGGAATGGATGAAGGTCAGGTAATACTCTGCACCCAGTACAAACTAAATTGGAACCATGGATCTGAGGGAGTGAGAGGCCACTTCCAGAACAGACACGAAGCCTGGTGCTTTGAGGCAGAACCTAAATTCTTGGGGAAAGACGCTCTTTCTTCAAGAAGTGAGAGGTGTTCATAATTTGAAGATACAAGTCCGTCCCCCCCCCCACACCTTTTTATGAGATTGTTTCTCTAAGAGCAGGGCAACGTCCTGTGAAATGAAACTAGAGAGAGAAGAGAAATACAGTAATACCCCGGATAATGATTGCATCGGATAACGCTAGAATCAGATAACGATGCAAGTTTTTTGGAAAAAACTTGGATCGGATAACGATTCTGGATAATGGTTCTTAGCGTTATCCGAGGCAATGATCTGCGGGTGTGGGGTGGTTTAGGTAGAAATACCCAATCCACCCCCCACCCGCAGCGGTCTCTGCGACTTCAGTAGGGTCGGGGAAAAGCACGCACCTTTCCCCCGACCCTACTACAGTCGCAGAGACTGTTTGTGTCTCTTTCCCTCCCTGTATTTAAACTACAGGGAGGGGGAAAGAGAGAGATGTGTCTTACTCTTTTCTTCCCTGTATTTAAACTACAGGGAGAGAGAGACTGCTTGTGTCTCTTTCTTTCCCTCCCTGTATTTAAACTACAGGGAGGGGGAAAGAAAGAGAATTAATTGGTTCTCTAGAGACCCAATCACGTCTCCCCCTCCCCCCGTAGTTTAAATACAGGGAGGGAAAGAGACACAAGCAGTCTTTGCGACTGTAGTAGGGTCGGGGAAAAGGCGCCTTTCCCCGACCCTACTGCAGTCGCAGAGACCGCTGCGGGTGGGGGGTGGCTTTAAAGGCAGGGAGGAAAAGAAAGAGACCTGATCGAGTCTCTTTCTTTCCCTGCCTGCCTTTAAAGCGGTTTGTCCCTGAAGTCAGGGCTTTTTTTTTTTTAGCGTTGTTCGATGCATGCATCAGACAACGCTAAAAATAAGATAATGTCATGACTTGTGGAACCAAGTCATAACGTTATCCGGGGTATTACTGTATCCTCAACTTGTGCCTGAACCTGTAAACTGATTTAGCAGACAGCAATCTTGTACTGCTCCCCAGCTATGCTAGACTCCCAGATCCTGGCTGATAATTGGGAGGGGTTGCTTATTCCAATGTATTAGGATGAACAGAATTATTGTATCTAATGGACAGCAACCTACCATAGGTATGCACATATTAGCTGTCCCATGACCTGCTTCAAGGGAGAATAATCAGGCTCTCAAAGGAAATAAAAAGACATTTGCTACTGATGGAGGCTCAATTTTTCAAAAAATGATTCCTCTCAATTCCATATCTTTTCTTCACTATTATATTTACGTGTAAATAAATTATGTAACTCATGTCATTCCTTCGTCCCCTAACTGGGATACAATGATTTGTATTCAGACTGCCAAAGGTGGTGTAAGGTAAGGTGATAGCACACTGTCATGAGATTTATGAAGCGAGGGACATTCTACCTATTTTTCTATATATATTCAGTGATCCCACATCCATCAACTAACATAACACCATAGGCTTTGGACTCTTCTAGCCTTCATAAGATGAGCTAGTTTGGTTACTTGCACTGAACCCAAGAGAGACAAATGAGTGTAAGAGAATAAAGGACTGTGGTTATATAGTAAGATGATGTTTGTGGTGGGATGCAAATATAAACCAGTTGTCTATGTAAGGGTAAATAATGCTGTTAATGAAACAATGCACATAGTGACAGATGCCTCAACCCTACACCAGTTGTGAACATAGTGTATATCCTCTTGTTGGTATCGCTCCACCTAAGCTAAGAAAAGAGGTAGCAGCAGACACTGAGAGAGTTAAGCAAGAGAATGACCCTTGACATCCTCTGAAAAGATATGTACCTCACGTAAGTCCACCAACTCAGATCCAGGAATAGCTTTATGGCAAGAACAAACATTCTTGAGAGTACGCAAGAGAAAAATCAAATTAGAAGATGAAGGAAGGCACTCACTGAACAAGAAACAACATTGAAGGAGGATGTTGCTGAGGAACTGGGACACCCCCCCCCCATGTCTCTTGGAGGTCCCTTAATAGGCTGAGGGTCAGAGTGCCAAAATATAAGACCGACATGGTCAAGTGGGGGCTGCTGGCAGACAACAACGCTGTGTGAATGTAGAGAGAGAGAACAATCCAGCTCATTTGCTGGTCTGCTGATTACCAATGAGGATTTATGTTTGGCCAATGACAAATCCTAAAAGGTAACTTTATTTTGGAAGTTTAGAGTTTGAATTTGACATGAAAGAAAAAATGAATGGTGGGTTCCAATTCATTCCATCCCTGTCCTTTTATTCATCCTCCATTCTCCTTTGAACATGTCAGCTTCTTCTACTGAACATAACAATGATACATACACACCAAAGTGTGGTGTACTGTTCTAGCTTTATGTCCATGTTGCTTCTGGGGAATGGGAAACTTTTCTGTGTGTAGTGTGGTGTGGAACTGTGCATTGGCTGTGTGTCTATGCATAAATTTGCTTTCAGAGTACTCTAGTTCTAGCACAGATTATGTAAAATATGACAACCATTGATGGCCACAAAAGCCATCGATGAAGAATTCCGAATAAACACACCAGTCAAATTGACCAAGCTTAACAAGGAGTTGGATTACAACCATTTTTGTATGATCTTAGAGCTTCAGTAAAATTCTGTCTACTAGTGAAGTGAAGACTACCTTTCATTTAAACCAGGGGTTCTCAACCTATGACCCGCCAGCCGGATCCAGCCCGAGGCACCATCCCATCCAGCCCTTGTCACACCCCTGCCACCCATGTCGCCTCCACTTGGCTTGGCATGTCCCTAATGCCGCTCCATAGCAGGGTGGATGTTGTAAGAAGGTTTACAACATCTGCCCAGCAACGGAGTGGTGTTAGGGACATGCCAAGCCAGATGGAGGGGACAAGGATGGTGGCAACAGAAGCGGAAGTGGCAGATGCACGCCGCTGCCCGGGGTCTTTCCCGGGTGCCACTCTGGCTGAGCATGGGCAAGAACAGTCAGGACCCCTCCTTCACCCATGGTAGGACAGTAAGCAGGGAAGTGGTGGTGGCATGGGGGTAGTGTTGGCGGTAGTGGCAGCAGGAGGGGTTGGCAGACCAGACTTGTGGAGTGGGGAAGAGTGTTGGTGAGCTGGACTGGTGGTATGGGGGCAAGTTTTGGCAGCGTTGGGGGGGAGTGTTGGCGGTGGCAGCTGTATGGGGGGTGTTGGTGGGTTGGACTGGTAGTCTCCCGCTGCCATGGGGGAATGGTGGGGGCTCAGGGCGGTGTGTTTATTTTATTATTTATTTATTTATTTATTTATTTAGATTTATATTGCCGCCCACTCGCCGAGGCGACTCAGGGCGACTTACAGTCAGAACAACAACAGTACAATAACAGTGTGTGGGAAACAATAGTCTGGCCCAACAACATTCTGAGGGGCGTGAGCCAGTCCTTGGCCTTAAAAGGTTGAGAACCCCTGATTTGAACAAACCTTCAGTCATGCCAATAACAATATATCTTCTGTAAATGAGCAACTGTATTCTGCTTTCCACAACACTAGAGAATAAATACAGTAAATCTAGTCCAGCCAAGAAACAAAATAATATAATGTGCAAAATCAAAGTTTCTTTTTAATCTCTCAGAATAAAGCAGAATTAAACACTTACCAGGAAGTGCATCTTGCAAAATATTGGAGGCACTCCAGTCTTTGTCATTCATGACTTCTGAGCCCCAAATGCTTAGAAATTTAGAGCTCTTCCAATCTGTAGTATTTTCCAAACCACTTGAATAAATATGATCTTGGAATGATGTACTTAGTACTTGCTGATTAACTGATTGATTTTGAACCAGAGCCTGTAATAAGAGTATGATAAAAATTATGGTAACAGCAAAAACTATACTTGACAGAATTTCCCATTTTATAGAAGTCTATAGGCACTTAAACAGATGGTAAAAATGTGCATGTTTAACTTGACAACGAACACCATAATTTGTAAATTCCAATTTCTAAACCTTACTTTGTGTTAACTGCATGCTTTGTCGTAACTTGTAAAAATATTTTTATATTTTAATTTTGTAACTATGTAATTACATAAGCTTTGGGTTTATTTGAACTGATATTTTTTGGGTAAATTGTATGATTTATCAATTTGTTTTAGGTCACATTAATTTTCTTAGTCTTTTTAATGATTGCATGAGTTCCATTACCCCCCCCCCAAAAATTTTTTGAATAGGTGTAAGATCGTATGTTATCTTCAATTTTAAACAATCTGAAAAGCATAGATGCATCTAAATTTTTAGGCTTAGCAAACCTCTATTTCCTGTGTTCTCACAGATCCACTGGATTCCTATATTCTTCGCCAATACCAACTTACGCTACTTCACACACTTGCCAAATTATGACCCAATTCTTTCTTGACCATTTCTGTCTTTAGTTCCTAATTCCAAGCCTACTTTTTCCTCAGATTACTACTTTTCAGCTCATCTCAGAGACACCTCAGTTACTTTCACTACATCAGCTCTTACACAGCCACTCCATGTTCAGCACCCAGTCTATCTTCTCTCATCTTTTCCTCTTGTAGAAAATGCACACTTTGATTCATTGGCATAGAGTAAAATTTATGGATTTCAATAACTTGAAACAAGGATATCTTAGAGGTGCTAAGTCACTGGTGCCCAAACTAAGGCCCAGGGGCCGGGTGCGGCCCCCAACGCCAATACGCGTTTTACTTCCGCTTTGAGGAACAACGAGGGCTCCGTGGGCCGGATGAATTGGCGTTGGGGGCCACACCTGGTCCCCGGCCCTTAGTGACCGGCTCCCTGAACCACATGATCGGCCCACAACCCAAAAGGTTTGGGCAACCCTGTGCTAAGTGGTTTTGTTTTTTCCTGGCAGACCAGGTAGAGAAAGCAGCATTAGAAGACTATTTCTTCCACTGTGTGCTGCGCTAGACACTTGGGTGTACTTCAACTGAAATATCTGGGAGTCTAATCGACCTCATGTTTTCGGAGACAGACAGACAGATAGGTATTGATTGGATTTCTATACTGCCCATGTGGGTGTTACCCCACTCTCTATCACAGGAAATGCTAGGTAAGTAATCTGATACATATGCATTTACGTAGCGACTCATCTACAGTTAAACAGTCCCCTGAATCCAGGGACTGATTCTTAACACTTCCTCATAACAATAGCAATTACACATATACTGCCCTATAGCACTCTCTGAGAGGTTCATAAGGTAATTAGCTTTTGCCGCTAACAAGTTGGGTCTTCATTTCAATCACCTTGAAATGATAAAATGCTGAATCAACTATGAGCCCCTTAGAATCCAACTGAAGAATGCAAACGGTTTGGGTACAATACTGCAGCTTAACTGCTGTATCCTGGGGGCATATTTTAGACTTCCAGGATTCTTCCCTCCTTCTAGAGCAGGGGTTCTCAACCTTTTAAAGTCAGGGCTCGGGTCACGCTCCTTCAAACAGTTGGCAGGCCGGACTGGTGGACCAACCACCACCGCTGGAATCAGCCACGGACTCATTTATGGCATGTTATAAACACATTTACAACAGCTGTAAATGAGTCCGCAGCTGTCATAAATTCATTTACAATGGCCATAAATGAGTTCGTGGAAAATTCTAGCAGTGGTGGCAGCTGAAGTGAATGTGGGGGTGGCTTATTTGGTGCCGTGGGCTGGATTTGGCCCATGAGCTGTAGGTTGAGAACCCCTGCCCTAGAGATTTGGAGAATATGGACATACAGTAGTACTAGAATTATAATTGATTCTAGTAAAGGTAGTGTCCAACTGTGGATTTAAAAAAAATGATATAAAATCATTACAGACTATACTTTTTAACACTTTGTTTTGTAGAATGTTTCTGGTTTTAAAAGTGTTCAAAACATTTTTTTTAAATCTGTAAAGAATTACAGTAAATTTGTCCAAAGATTATTTCTAATTAGTGGGACATAATTTTGCAGAACACTGTCTAGACCTATGATAACAACAGCTTTGAAAGGCTTACCTTGCTTTGTGTAAAAGGAGAAGCTGGATAGAAGGAGGGATGAATTAATGCAGGAGGTAAGTGAGGAATAGTATGGAGAGGAATTTTCCCATGGATGTGAGGATAAAGATGAAGGCCAGGATGAGCATGTTTCTCTGGGATTTTAAATTGGTGCCCATCAGGAGGACACCTGACTTCTGTGTCTGAAGAACAGAGACTGGTAGTTTGTAGTTTACAGACATGGCATTCACAACAAGCTGGTACTTGATCAGTCTGCCAAAGAAGAGAGAGTCCAATTTTAATGAGACAACACAGATGTAAGAAATATATTTACTTAACCTTTAGAAGGAAGATACTTTTTAAAAAACAATTAAAAGTTTACCTTATTTAAAACGACAGGAAATTATATCTGTCTGGTGGAGAATGCTATAGAAACTTTGTCCAACTGTCAAAGTTTGATACTTTATGTGAAAAAAGTATTAATTTTTTTTAAGGAGGGTATAAGAATTATAACTCTGAAAGTGTGGATTGTACTCAGCCAGTGAGATTTCAGCAGCAATGCACCAAAGAGGTTAGAGTTTACTGCAAGGCAAGTAGCCAGCTTCACCAATTTAGCAGAATACACTATAAAAGCCATACTCTACTAGATCAATGGACTTCCAGTGTAATTCAACATGGTTTTGCAACCCAGGAAGTTATTGTTCAGTCTCAAAGTTGAGTATGATCCTTTGCAACCCTATGGACCACAGCATGCCAGGCTCCTCCGTCATTTGCTAATCTCCGATGTCTGCCCAGATCCACACCAACCACATCAACGATATTGTCTAACCATCTCATCCTCTGCCGCCCCTTTTCCTTTTGCCTTTGGTCTTCCCCAGTATAAGGGCCTTCTCCAGTGATTCTTCCTCTTTTCATTTTGTGACTGAAGTATTTGAGCTTTAGCGTCAGTATTTGTCCTTCCAAGGAGCAGTCAGGGTTGATTTCCTTTAGCCAGGGGATTCTCAAAAGTCTTCTCCAGCACCACAGCTCAAAGGCATCTATTCTTCTGCACTCAGCCTTCCTTATGGTTCAGCTCTTACAGCCATACATTACTAGTGGGAAGACCACTACTTTAACTATTTGGACTTCTGACGGAAGGGCAAAGTCTCTACTTTTTATTATGCTACCTAGTTTGCTATAGCTTGCTTTCCAAGGAGTAAACATCTTCTTATTTCATCGATGCAGTCACTATCTGTGGTGATCTTGGATCCAAAGAAAGTAAAGTCTGCTAGTGCTCCCATTTCTTCCCCTTCTATTTGCCAAGGAGTGATGGGTCTGGATGCCATGATCTTAGTTTTGTTGTTGTTGTTGTTGAGTTTCATGTCAACTTTTGCACTTTTTTCTTTCACCTTCATCAAGAGGCTCTTTAGATCTTCTTCACTTTCTGCCATTAGGGTAGATATGTTCTGCATATCTGAGGTTTTCCTGGCAATCTTAATTCTGACTTCTGATTCATCCACCCCTACATTACACACACAGCATATAAACCTGAAAGAAAGAAAAAACCACCACTTTTTCCAATACAAAAAGTCAAAATAATCATGGAAGTAAAGGAAAAAGCATTGCCATATTTGCTGGCATATAAGACACATTGGAGTATAAGATGCACCTGGTTATTACCAAAATAGCCACTATAGGCAATTATATACAGTACAAGACACACTCCATTTTTCCAGTGTATTGTAAAGGGGAGAAGTGGGTCTTATATGCTAGCAAATACCGTACTTCACAGTTTATTAACATCTGTCCTATTGACTATTTAATCTGTACCTCCTGAGTTGGGTATGATGCCACAGGATTGCCCCTTTTGGTTTCATCATTCCTTCTTATATTTCTTCCAAGTACAAAATCACCTTCTTGAATTCTGACCAGATTGCTACTATTCTCTTCATCGGGCTCCTCAGCATCTGCTTCTAATGAACTGCTACTGGTGCTGCTGCCCTGGGGAGACTGACAAATCATTTAAAAGCAACATAAGCACACTCAATTCCACTGAAGCCCTTGTTTGTCAAATGTATAAAACATAATTGAGAATAACTATACCTCAAATGTCAATGCTGTATTATCGACACCACCATTTATCTCTCTATGTGTGCAATTCACATCTTCTATGTCAGCACTATCATAGTGATTAATGGAGTACAGATCACCAAGCTTCTCTGATATTGTTGCAACATCTTCATTTTCAGTACTACTGTGAAGAAAAAGCCTTATTTCTCTAACATATAAAGTAAGCCATGTGGTAAAATCTGAAATGAAATTAAAATGCATATTTCCCACTGAGAGTACAGAATCTTCTTTGGGAAGTACATGATTCTTTCATGTTTGCTTTAGATACCACTTCAGTGGAATCTGTATCAGAAACGTTTTATACAAAGGCTGAAAGAAAAATGTCTTGACAAGAAGTTCCCATTCAAATATGGCACAAAGCCAGATGTTAGTTCCAATAGGTTCAGTTCCACATAATGCATTTTAGTAATGATTCAACGATAGATTGAAGATAGATGGAGAAAAAAATGGAACATACTTCGGATCCCAGAAGGGCTTGTAATAAGGGAAATACAGTAATACCTCGGATAACGTTAAAACTTGGTTCCACAAGTCTTGGTGTTATCCGATTTTTAGTGTTATCTGATGCATGTTAAAATCCTATGGGATGGATCGGATAACATTAACGCATTGTAACCGCACAGGCTTTAGCGGTTGTTATCCGATCCATCCCATAGGACCTTAACGTTATTCGATCCAATCCCCACCCCCACCCCCAGATTACTTAACGTTATGCAATTTTAGCGTTATCCGAGGTAAACATTATCTGAGGTATTACTGTAACCTGATATAGGATATTTAACAGGAGCTGAAAGAACTCACTCCAGATAGTGGTGCCCAGCCTTTTTTAGTGGTCTAATAAAGACATCACCTGCCCTTGCCTTTGGATTGTGTAAGGACCACACAAAATGCCATTCTGAGCCTATTTCAGTGCCTTGAAGAGCCAAAGTAGACATGTCAAAAACATGTATATTTGAAATGCTTGAAGTGGTAGCTGAGTTAGTCTGTGCAAGCATATCAGAGAGTAAACAAAACAGCAAAAAAAGGACAATAAATGTTGTGTCACCTTAAAACTAAATACAGGAGCTAGTCTTTAAGGTGCCACAAAAATTTTTGGTCCCCCCCACCCGTTTTGTTTTGTTTACTCTCTGATATGTGTATTGAAAATCTGGTTCTGGTAAAAGAAGGATCTCAGATATTTTCTTACCAGTTCTACATGCCAAGAGGATGCAAGGCAAGGATTGTGAGTTGGTATTGAGAGATTATTACTATTATGGGTCTGTCTGTAACTGGCAAATTGTAATAATTATACAGTTGTACCTCGCTTAAAGAGCATAATGCGTTCCACAGGATTGCTCTTTAAGCAAGTTTGCTCTTTAAGTGAAATACCATTGTAAATGACCAATTGTGGGGGGTGGGGGGATTGGGAACCCATATTTATTTGTTAAGTGAGTTTTTGGTTGGTTTTATTTGTTAAGCGAAGCAAACATTCAGAGAAAATTCTGCTCTTTAAGCAAGTTACTCTTTAAGCGAGGCGCTCTTTATGCGAGGTTTGACTGTATATGAAACAACAGCTTTTAACTGTGTTAGTCTGTAGTATGCTGCAACAAAACTAACATATTTTATTTGATGTAAGCTTTAGTGGAGTGAAGCTTCTTTTTTAGATATAAAATTTCTACCACCCACAAAAACATATGCCAAATAGAATTTATTAGTCTCCGAAGTGCTATAGGAATCTTTGCTGGTGTGGTTGCAATTTAGCAAATCTACATCAATTTAGCAAATCTACCTAATCCCCTTTTCTGCTTCATGAGTACCTTGTTAGATGATACAAGGTGAAACTGTCTCTGAAAAAGTGCAGAAGCCTAGAAATTCCTAGAACTAGACATTGCCCAGTACTTACTGGTTCCAAAATTTCACATTTTCTTAAAATCTAAAGAATGAAACTTACAAAGTTGGTCCAGCACTGTTATCTGTCAGAACTCTTGGTCTGTCTATCTGTAGAACAGTGAAAGGAGAACTGGGTCTGGATTCTGAACTTCCTAATGACATGTTAGGTAGGTGGATTTCAGATGGACAATCTGAGGCAGAATCAGTTTGCAGTGGGAGATAGTTACTATGAACATCATCTGTGACCGGTGAATCCATGATTCCACACATCAGAATATGAGAAAGACTGCAGTCATCACAGGTGCATCTGTACATAAATTGAGAACATCACAATGTTATTAAGACCACAGATTTTATTCAACTTCATTAAATGTAATGTCACTAATCTAGCTGTAGCAGTGGTTAATCATACACTAGCTCACATTAAACACAATAGTTAATAGTTAACTAATGAGTGGTTAAATGGAGACTTTGGAAATTGAATGCATCCTCATTCTTATTTATACTTGCTTCCCAGTCAGATCAATAAAGTCTGGGTGATTATGTAGCCCTGCTCTTAAGAATGCTTTTTAGCTTATTCAACCTAAGGATACTGATAGTCTATTTAAAAAGCTGAAGCCTATTACAGTCAAACCTCACATAAAGAGTGCCTCGTTTAAAGAGTAACTCGCTTAAAGAGCAGAATTTTCTCTGAATGTTTGCTTCGCTTAACAAATAAAACCAACCAAAAACTCGCTTAACAAATAAATCAGGGTTCGCAATCCCCCCCACAATTGGTCACTTACAATGGTGTTTCACTTAAAGAGCAAACTCGCTTAAAGAGCAATCCTGTGGAACGCATTATGCTCTTTAAGCAAGGTACAACTGTAATAGCTATTTGGATCCTTCCTGACTAGTGGAATCTCCTAACATGATCTTAAAATTAGGATTAGAACAATTTTAGACATCCTCATTGGGGCACTAGTGCTACAACTGTAGAAAATACTAAACGTAATTTCATAGCTATGGAGATACTTTATTGAGTTTCAAATCTTTCATTTCAGAGCAGGTGAAATCATGTCAGTTCCAAGGGACTTTGATGACCCCGATTATTATCTGAATCAATTCCAGCCTGAACTTCACACAGACCACTCGCTGGCTTTTTAAATATCAGTGATCATAATATGTTTCAGGACCAGTTCTCTAGAATGGAACTAAAGATAATTAGTTGCAGTTGCTGCAGTTCTTCCTAAGAACGTGGACCCAAAAAATTAGAAGCTTCAAGATTCTGTCTTGTCCTTCATGCATTTAAACTGAAACTGCTGGGAGAAGAGATTAATAGATACTAAGGTATCATCAATATGTAAATTATGTACTGTTCTTTTTAAATCATATAATCTCAGGGAGACACATGGAATCTTCAAGACATGTTGCAATTTCCTATACTGAACTAAAAAGGGAAGCTTAATCCAGATAAAATAGAAACACTGGGGATTAGGAAATCTGCTAATATGAGAGAGTAGATTTGTTTTAAACCAAATTGATTTAAATCTCAAGTCAGGAACTCAATTTAAATCAAATGTTTTTACATCAAGGCTCAGATGAAGATTTGTTAGTATAATAACTTTCCAGGTTCGTTTTACAATTGCTGTATATAAAAACATAAAAGTTGGCACTGTTTGTATTTTGCACACATACCTGGTTTACCCACAGGTACTAGAATTTCATTAAAACATTCCTAAACTATTGGTGAATTTTGACTATTAAAGACTTCTTCCTCCATTGTAAGGCCCCCCAAAGACTTCCCCAGGGCAAAGGAGAATGTAAGGGAGCAATGAAACCTAAAACAAGTACTGTACTGTATATAGTAGTGATGACGAACCTTTTAGAGACTGAGTGCCCAAACTGCAGCCCAAAACCCACTTATTTATCGCAAAGTGCCAACGCAGCAACAAGGGAGGAAGGAAACACTCCCATTGGGTTACTGGCCAGAGAGGTGGAGCAAACTCAGTGCTGGGGGGGAGGAGGAAACTCTCCCATTTGGCTGCTGGGCAGAGGGTCAGGGTGAACTTTGTGCTGGGGAGGAAGTGCTCCCATTGGGTTGCTGGGCAGAGGGGCAGGGCAAACCCTGTGCTGGGGTGACTCCACAGGTGCCCACAGAGAGGGCTCCAAGTGCCACCTCTGGCATGTGTGCCATAGGTTTGCCACCACCGGTATATAGGAAGTTGTCTGTTAGTTTAAATCAAATGTTTCCAGGGTTATTCTGGTATAAACTGATATCACAGAATTTTGCCCATTATAAAATGGTATTAAACAGCAACAAGAGGATCACTCTTTTTCAGACTGATCTGCCTATAAAGATAACAAATGTATATTATCTGCAGACAACAAAGGTAATGTCAACTGTTAGTAATGCTTCTTAACTACTTAGGTTGATTTAGCAGTTTAAGTCCCATGTAGAGAAAGCTAATCCAGCTACAATTAAACATGCCTTTGTTACATTAACAACAACACCATCACCACCCACACACAAATGGCTCTGGCATGTTTTAAAAATATCCTAAAGGATTTCATGGCTGGTATGGCTGACACTCCTGTTAATGCTCTGGTCAAACCTTAACTGTAGACCTGATTACTCCTAAATGACCTCTTCAACACAGAGCCATGGGCTCTACATGGTTTACAGGACAGCTAAGGACAATGAAGGAATTGCCAAGAAGACCACAAAGATAGAGGAAAGCTCCCACAGAGCTCAACCTGGCGGCAGTCAGGGAATTATCCGGAAAATATTGGAATAAATTCAAGGGCACCAAAAGAAGCCACAATATTCAAATAATAATTGAGGCAGCTTCCAACCACTAGGTGGAACTCTTCCATGTGGTTTGTGGCCTCATTTCTTTTGGACAAAAAAGTTCTACCTCCTGAGGGAGGTAGACAAAGAAAATGTAACCCTGCAGGTCCTCCTAGGTCAGTCATGGCCAACCTTGGCACTCCAGGTGTTCTTGAACTTAGTGCTGACTTGGGCTTCTGATAATTGAAATTCATGAACACCTGGAGTGCAAAGGTTGGCCATCAATGTCCTAGATCTTTCTGTGGCTTTTGATATCTCCAACCATTTTAATCTTCTGGGATGGTTACTGAGTTTGGGACTTAAGAGACTCTTTTGTTTAGCAGTTCCAGTCCTTCCTTGAGGGTTGTTTCTAAATGGTGTAGCTTAGGGAGATGCTACCTATCTCTTAGGACCTCCGATACAGGGTCCTGCAAGAATCATTCTTCTAATATTTTCAAAATTTTATATGAGGTCACTGGGGAAAAGCCCAAACTAGGAACTAAGCTTTCTTGGCCATGGCCCCTTCCTTCTTGAATAAGTTTCTTACAGAAATTCGCTAGGCACATCCCTCTTGGATTTAGCTAATTAGGACAGAATTATATAAAATGCCTTCTATTAGCAGTGAAAATTGACCTGAGATGCTCAAATGGGTTTTGTGTACTTTTATTTAAAGATAAGTTAATTGTTTTTAGCTAGTTACAGGGTTTACTGTATTTATTATACGGTGGTTTTATTAAATAATTTTACAGTAATACCTCGGATAACGTTTACCTCGGATAACGCTAAAATCGCATAACGTTAAGTAATCTGGGGAGGAGAATTGGATCGAATAACGTTAAGGTCCTATGGGATGGATCGGATAACAACCGCTAAAGCCTGTGCAGTTACAGTGTATCTCTATGGAGCTTTAACGTTATCCGATCCATCCCATAGGATTTTAACATGGATCGGATAACACTAAAAATCGGGTAACACCAAGACTTGTGGAACCAAGTCTTAGCGTTATCCTAGGTATTACTGTATTTTATGTGTGAATAGCTCAGAGACTGATAACACTAACGGGAAGTGTGAATGAATGAATGAATGAATGAACCCAATTTAGTTTAGATTGTAGTATGCAATAGTAATTACACTTGCACTTATAGACCACCCCACAGCACTTAGTGCATTCTCTGGGCAGTTCACAAGTTAATTAGTATTTTGCATTCAACATGTTGAGCCAATCTTGATCTCGGAAGAATGGAAGGTTGAGTCAATCTTGATCCCAGTCAGGATCGAACTCACAACATGTTGGCAGCAGTACAGCAGTTTAACAACTGCAACTCAGGGGCTCAGTATGTGGCTAAGAAACTGCAATCTATGACATCCACTGCAAGAAGTGCCCCCTTCTGCATTCCATACAGATCAAATCTTCTTTAGGAATGAGAGCAAATGGATACAAATGTGACATCAGAAACAACAACACAAAAATGCCAGTCTGAAACTTATTGAACCCTCTAGCCTAGCTACTCTGTTACAGATCTGAATGTGACAGCTGTAGAAAAATGGAATAACATTTGAGATATATATATATATACAATAACACAGTAAAATCCCTACTTACAGAAAAAAGTCAGTTCCATAGGCTATTGCTTAAACTGGTTTTTTATGTAACTCAAACTAAACCTATAGGAAATCGTGTAAATCGGGACATGGTTTTAGCACAAAATTATGTAAGTTGAATTTTATGTAACTCAAGGCATATGTAAGTCGAGGTTTTACTGTACCTCGGATAACGCTAAAACTTGGTTCCACAAGTCTTAGCATTATCCGGTTTTTAACGTTGCGCAATATATTGATTGCACAACATTTTTAAAAAAGCCTGGTTCCCTTTCTGAAGAGGAAAGGAGACAGGCAGGCGGATCAAGGCAAGCCCCAAAGTCAGCAGGACTGGTCTCCAACTTTGGGGCTTGGCTCTCCGGTGGTCTGAACATTGGAGCGCCGGTTTACATGGGGTGAAGACGCACGTGTGCGGTCTCCCCACAAGGAAACCAGCAGTCTGAGCATCATGTACCTGACTGAGCAACTGAGATACAACCTAGTGTTTTGCCAATTAAATGGAATTAGCTGCAGCAAATTAAGCAGGCATAATGCAAAAACCAGGATGATTTTGGCCATTATTAATGACTGTTAGAGAAAATGCTTTCTCAGCAATGGATCCCTACTTTTTGAACTTCTATGTACTAATTGTTTTTATAGGCTAAAGACACAATTAGTTAGCATGTGGTGCTCACAAAAGATGGGAACCAGGGTGCTAACCACTGACATCTATTCACAGCAAGAATAATTAAGTCTTCTGGAACCTTAAAGATTAACATATTTTATTTGGCACAAGCTTTCACAGATTGTAGTCTCCTGAATGTGACTGCAATCGATGAAGCTTTATTTTAAATAAAACTTGTTAATCTACATGAAGCAGGCTGCTACGTTGTAAAAAAAAAATATTTGTTTGTCTTTAAAATCCTGAAAGATTTGTTAAAATATGAGATGTTCTCTGTATGTCTAATTTTATGTTTGTGTTTTTATAAAGTTTCAAATTGCCTTATAACAGGAGTGTACTCTAAACAGAAATTAAAAAGTTTTCCAAATAAATAGATATTAATGCATATATGATAGTTATTATTAAAAGCATAAATACCATACCTTTCTTACAGATTCATATCAAAAACACTCACCTCCGCCTATAATTGCAATTGGGGCAATCAGAGATACTCAGCTGTGACGACAACAGATGCCTCATCGTGTCCGTGAAGTTATGGTCTCCAGATATTTCTTTCTTGCTGCTTAACTAGAAGTAGTGAGAACTTACATAAGTACTGCAAGTTTAGTACAAAGTGATTTTAATACAGTTGCTATACCAGTATAAAAACATTTAGGCCAAAATAATTGTCTTCCAAATGGCTAGGAGATGTTTTGAGTTAACTGTGGAGTAATTTTCTTCTACTACTGTTTGTTAAAGGATCACTATTAAGGTATGAACAATGTTTCCACCTTTGGAATTTCTATGCCCCAACACTCCCTTCCTACCCTATCATGTATACCATATTGAAGAGCAGAGTCAGAACTCCATCTGTATGATGAAGCTAGCTGCAATCCCTGAATGACTGTGTCAAATAAAACTGCTTAGTCTTTAATATGTCACTGGAATCTTGTACGAAAATGTTTGAAGCGGTAGCCGTGTTAGCAGTGGTGGGATATCAAAAATTTTACTACCCCACCGTGATGTCATCAGTGTGGGCGGAGCTAACATCATGACATCATGACATTGTGGGCGGAGCCAGAGAAAAAATAATAATAATAACAAAATATAATAAAATAAAAATAAGCACACACCTCAACCCACCCACCCACCCACAACACAAGGACAGCAAGGAGGACAGCAAGGAGGCCGTGCATACGTGCCAAGCACTGCTTGACATGCATGCACAGTGGGGGAACCAGTGAAAAGGTAAGCCCCGAAAGTGGTTCCCCCCAAAAGCTGCTACCGGTTCTCCGGGACACTGGGAAAAGTTACTACTGGTTCTGGCGAACTGGTGAGAACCTGTTACATCCCATCACTGTGTATTAGTCTGTTCAAGCATACCTGAGATTAAACAAAACAGAACAGCAAAAAGGACAAAAAATGTTGTGGCACCTTAAAGACTAACTCCTGTATTTAAATGTGAGCTTTCATGGACCAAGTCCACTTCATCAGGCTGTCTATTAATTAACCTAACAATCCTGAGAGCTAAGAGTCTTGGGTGCTAAAGTCCACAGGGATGGCTGATAGTCCCCAAGTGGATTTAATCCCACTTGAATCCATCTTGATGGAGGACAGCAGCTTCATCAATACTGGCCTGGGGCTGAAGAGGACTTTGTGTTGCTGCGATGCAGAAGGCAGATGAAAAGCCAGTACTGTACATTATATTCTTAAGACAGTCTTCAAGGCTGATCGCCATGAGGATCGCCAATATTCAGATACGGCAGAAGAAGAAATCTGTCAGTTTTAAAGTTCTCACAATGTTTTTATTATACACGGATCTATTCTTGTCCTTCTCCATACCTGAAACAAGCTGTAGTTAGTTTTTAAGAGAAAACAAACTGAGTGATAGCTTAAGATGTAGTTTACTTCAAGCTTCCTCATTTATATTTAGAAATGCACAATTCATGTCTCAGTCTGGGCAGGGTTTTTTGTACAGTATTGAAAAGGGGGAAAACTGCTTAATGGGGTTTATTGCCAGTCTTCACTTACAGTTCTCTAACCCAAATAGCCATTCACCAGCAATAAGATGCATAAAACATTCTGTAATGAGCTAGATCCCTGCTCTCTCTCCTTATCTATACAAGGAATTCTACTTCAGCCACTGTGTCAAGAATTCATTTACTGGTTCACTTTATAAAGTCTCCCCCAACCTGATAACCTGCATATGTTTACAACTGCAACGCCCATCATTCTTGAACACTGGCAATTATGGGCAACAAGTTGGGAAAGGTGCTTCAGTGAAACAGGCCATCATCTACCAGAACTACAATTCTGCATTCTATATAAGACAAAAGGGAAAATCTCTACAGAATTTTGTGGTTGTTGTTCAGTCACACAGTTGAGTCCAAACCTTTGTGACCCCATGGACCACCACACACCAGGCTCCTCTGTCATCTTCCATAGCCCACCCAGATCTATGCCCACTGCATCAACAATGCCATCTAGCCATCTCATCCTCTGCCACCCACTTCTCCTTATGCCTTCGATCTTTCCCAGCATCAGGGCCTTCTCCAATGAGTCCTCTCTGCTCATTTGGTTGCTAAAGTATTTGAGCTTCAGCTTCAGTATCTGTCCTTCCAATGAGCAGTCATGGTTGATTTCCTTTAGGATTGACTGATTTGATCTCCTTGCAGTCCAGGGGACTCTCAAGAGTCTCCTCCAGCATCACAGTTCAAAGGCATCTACAGTAATACCTCGGATAACGTTAAGACTTGGTTCCACAAGTCTTAACGTTATCCGATTTTTAGCCTTATCCGATGCATGCCCCAGATAACGTTAAAATCCTATTCAGGTGGATCAGATGTTAACTCCATAGAGATAAGCAACAGAGGCTTCAAGGGAAAGTCAAGGAAACATGCTGGAAACTTAAAGAACTTTAAGAAATAATTGTCCAAAGGGTAAATACATTACAAAAACATGCCAGACCACCCTGACTTTAGGGGAACAAAGCCATAAAGCATTTTAAATTTTTTGAAAATTTTATAAAGTGCTGTTTTAAAAGATCTGAACAGAAGCTAGGAAAATGTTTTCCTTTAGAATCAGCCCACCTACCATTGCTGTAATAAAGGAAGTTTCCTCAGAGCTTTGCAGGGTGTGAAAAGCTTAATTGCTTTGTAGGTGAAAGGTTTCAGTCTGCTTGTTTTCCATTGACAATGCATGAGGCTTGCGGAGCTACAATTTTGGGTTCAGGCTGTTTAGAATTTAAAGGGGAAACTTCATAAAGGTAATTGGGTCAAATTGTCTCTTTGCAATTATTTTTCTCCAAAGTGTTCTGGGTTACACTGGGGAAAGGGTCCTTAGCATTTGCTTTGCTAAACTAGTCAGACTGGTTTTGCAAGCCTTTGTTATTCAAATGTGGCAAGCTTGAGAGCAGGCAGCCCCTCCCTTTCTCCCAAGAGAAACTGGTGAGTCACAGCCACACCTCAGGGAATTTGAGGCAAAGGTTATCTGATGGATCGGATAACGTTAACATAATGGTTAACATAATGTTATCCGATCCAAATGTTTGCCTCAAATTCCCCAATGTTATGCGATTTTAGCGTTATCCGATCCAGTCGTTATCCGGTGTTTTACTGTATTCTTCTGCGCTCAGCCTTCTTTGTGGTCCAGCTCTCACAGCCATACATTACTGCTGGGAAGACCATTGCTTTAACTATGCAGACTTTTGTTGGCAGAGTGATGTTTCTACTTTTTATTATGCTGCCTAGGTTTGTCATACCTTGCCTCCCAAGAATTGTCTTTTTAAATATAATACACGCATGCAAATCTGATCTCAAAAATCACAGAAACCAGAGTTAATTTCTAATTATCAAGACATGATGAAATTGTACTTAAAGTAGCCACCCTTGGGTTAAAAAGAATCTCAAAGGTCTGCTCCAACTGGTTAGATTGGGTACTTGGGAAGGCAGACCCAAAAAAAGGTTAACCCCTCCCCCCCAAATGAAATCTATCTGAGCCACATTTTGGGTGGCTCGGAGGTCAGAAAAGGAAATATCTTGCTATCAATGTTGCATGGAGAAATATATAACTTCTTCCTTGATCAGCTGACGAATCTTCTTTCACCAACACGAGTTACCCCAGATGCTAGCCTAAGAATCTTTGGGTGCTGCAAACTCAGTTTTGATAATTTGGGAATGAATAAAAATAAAGGTTTCTTGAGCACCACAGATGTTAATTAATTTTGCAGCACTGAGTTGCTAGTACAGCATTATCATCACATCTCACTGCTTTCGTAAAAGATCATTCCGCTATTCCTCATAAATTTCAGCTCTAGTTTAATTATCACAACCACTTTTGTTTAATAGCAATTCAAATACGATAGGGACAATCTACTGTAGATGAAAAGATTAACCTATGTATGGTGATGAATGGCCTTCTCAAAGTATAAGAGATACAATTTAACTCTTAACAGGACTGTCATTAACAGTTATTGTCAAGGCTTTGAAGGATGTTGTACTGCTCCCAAACCAGTCTCTGGAATTCTTGGGTCAATAAGTTTTTTTCTTTCCTGCATTCTTTTCTCAAATAACTTACCTTGAATGAACAGCTGAAAAAGTTGTACAGTGGTACCTCGCATAATGAACGCATTGTATAGTGAAAAATTATGAGTGAAAAATCAGAGTTTTTGGTAACTGGGGTATACCCACTTAATGGGAACCCTGGTTAATGAATATTTTTTTTGTTATGCGGGGAATCTCCCATAGGGAACCGCATAGTGGAAAAAACCGCATAGTGAAGAGCTCCGTGAAACGGAGCTTTTTCGTTATGCGGAGTTCTACTGTACTTCTCATTTTTCATTATACAATCACAGTATTCCAGCTTTCTACATTATATATGTTTTATACTTTCTTGGTTTCCATACAGTTGCCTTAATACTTTTTCATCATCTCCTAAAAATCCTTTCAACCCAGAGTACTCTCTTGGTCATCCTTTTAATCCAAGTTTTTTTAGCATCCTACATTACAAATTCTTCTATTTTATTTTGCAAAAGACTGTTGTGAATCCCACAATTCTATGTAGTATAGGAGAACCCAGATGACACAGCACTGTTCAATATTAATTTTCAAAGGGCTACAGGTCCTCAACCCGAGAGAGGCCTGAAGGTTGGTACCAGGAATTAAGCCATCTCAGTGGTAGCCCTGATATTGTGGAGTGCCCTCCAATGAAAAATCTGTCTGGCACCCTCAGGGCTGTGGAGTCGGTAGATAAATGTTCCGACTCTGGCTCCGACTCCGGCTCCGACTCCTCAGTATCTTTATTCCGACTCCCGACTCCGACTCCCGACTCCTCTGTATTAATATGTGAATGTATTTTATACATTCATTGAAGGAAAGAAAGGTTCACAGATAGTATAGCTACTCAAAATCTGAGAACCTTGAGGATTCAAAAACAAGAGTTTATATACCCAGTAGTAAACAGGAAATGCATGGCACCTCGACCATGCAATGGTGTTACAATCTTGACACCTTGGTATTGGTCCCAGGGACAAAGGAATTCAAACTACACACTAACATTGGCTGATGGCCAAAACAAAATTTAACACTTATCTATCCTTTACCATTGGGTACTCTTCTAAGCCCTCTATTCTAATGAGGAAAGGTTTTATTGCCTCAGCCTGAACAACAGGCAGGCAAGTTTTAACTGAATCACAGTCATGCCACTTTGTAGGTTATTGGGAGGGCAAAGATGGGGTCTCTTTGGTTTTATATTTTTCTATTTTTCCAGCACACTTCTAAGCTCTTCTAGCAGAGAGGTAGTTGGGCAGAAGCTGAAGATAGGGCAATGGGAGAATCTAGGAAAGGGCATTTATTATAAAAGATGATTTCCCTAGTAGAATCCCAATAGTCATGTTTAAAGTTTAAGCTAACAATCAGAGCTTACAAGTTTTTATAGTCTTAGCTGAATGACAGCAGTTTTTCCAATGGTTTACAGCTTCAGTCTTGGAACTATTGACCCTCCATTCCCTTCCCTTATACAAGTGTCTCAAGTCCTGCAAAAAACATATTTACTTAATCCCTTATCAGTGAGAGGCTAGGTTACCCATGGGTGCTGTGTTCCCTGCAACAGCAGAACACAACACTATAGAAAGTATTAGGTTGGCAACTATGGTTCAGAAGTGTGGAGCATGAGTTCCGCATGCTTTAAGTGACAACAACAAAAATAAATGAGCCACAATCTCCACTGGTTTGCTTGTTCGTATGGTGGGAGAGCTTGGTTGGATGATTTTTTCGAGTCTACACCAGGTGATTTCTACCAACGAGGTATTGAAAACCTTGTTGAGCGTTGGAAAGAAGTTGTAAACAACAAGGGAAAATAAATTTACAGTAATACCCCGGATAACGTGAGTATTGGGTAGTGCTAAAACCGCATAACGTTACAAGATTTTCGGAAAAATCTTGTATCGAATAACGCGATTTTAACGTTATCCGATACAGTCGTTCTTAGCAGCAGGCTGGCTGGAAAGCTGAACGGGGTTCTCCGTTCAGCTTCACAGCCACCCTGCAGCTATGGAGGCAGGCGTGGGGAGGCTGGAAAGCTGATGGGGGGCTCCCCCGTCGGCTTCCCCACCCACCCTACAGCTGCGGAGGGAAGGGCGGGTGACTAGGGGAGCCGACAGGGAGTCCCCGTCAGCTTCCCCAGCCACCCTGCAGCTGTAGATCGGGTCCCCTGATCTCTCTGGAGCAGGCAGGGGACATGATCTACACCTGTTACTGGGCTTCCCCAACAGCCAGTGCAGCAAGCCAGAATGTCAGAGTTCGAATCCCGACATTCTGGCTTGCTGCACTGGCTGAGGACGTTGGGGAAGCCCAGAAACACCTTGGATTGAGTCTCCCCACCTCCCTGGACCCGGCAGGGGGGTCAGAGACCCCAACATTGGTTTTTTAAAAGGACATTTTTTTTACCAATTTTGGGGTCTCTGGACCCCCCCCCCCGGCCAGGTCCAGGGAGGTGGGGAGACCCGATCCAAGCTGTTTCCAAAGTTCCCCCACCTCCCTGGAGGCTGCAGCAAGCCAAAATGTCAGGATTCAAATCCCGATGTTCTGGCTTGCTGCAGCCTCCAAGGAAACAGGGCTTTTTTTAACATTGTGCGATCAATGTATCACACAACGTTAAAAATTGGATAACGACGAGACTTGTGGAACCAAGTCATAACGTTATCCGGGGTACTATTGTATAAGTATTGGTGCTCCGAATTGTGTGTTGCGTGCCATATAGTGAAGCACATGAAAAGCATGCTTTTTCACGCTCACTTAATGTGTTCGTTTTGCAGTTACGTGAGGCACTACATGCATTGGTCTTTATTCTTACAGTAGATAAGTCATTACAGTAATTATAACCTTTTGTGAATTGGGATATTTAAACTTGCTTTTTTAAAAATTCCAATCTAAATTTAGTAGGAGTTGGAGTCGGAGTCAGAGCATTGTTTGCCGACTCCGACTCTGACTCCAGGTGCCCGAAATTCCCTTGGACTCCGACTCCCGGCTCCGACTCCGCAGCCCTGGGCACCCTCCCTCAAGGTGTCCTGGAGAGCTGTTAAACTGTACTTTGGAGAGAAGATTTTGTGCACATTTTCCCACTCCCTAACTAATGCTCATGATTTTTCTGCCTCATCATCTCTTTTTTCCTGTTTCTGTTATTGTTGCTTATTTATACATTTTATCATGTTTTTATGATACTCTAATAATGTATTGTATTTATTTGTAGGTTATTTGTTGTTTATTGCCCTGTGTGGCCTTTTGGGCAGAAGGGTGGTATATAAATAAAATACATAAATAAAAGTCAATGTGTATATTATTTTCAAATTGTATTATTCAGTTTAAGGAACCTACTCTGTCACCGCTATTCAGATTCTTGTTGCATGGCTGTGATTGCACTCATATTCTAAAGCAGAAGTTCTTAACGTTTTTAAGCCAGAGGCCGAGTCATGAACCCTCAGACAGCTTCAGGGGCCGGAGTGCCATTTTGCCCTTCCTCCACCACAAGGCACTTCCTGGAGTGGTGGAGGTGGGCCACATTAAATGGTGTCATGGGCAGCACCTGGCCTACAGGTTGAGAATCCCCATTCTAAAGCTATTCTGACTACAAATTGAAAAGCAGGGGCAAGATTATGTAATCTTCTTGTATTTATCCTTGTATTTTTAATGTCCTATCATCTCATCTTCAGCTTTCAATGCAGCTTTCTGTTGATCCTTTAAGTTACCAATTATATGAGTAACTCTTGGGTTAATGCTTTTGTTTACCAACAGTTCTATCAACATGCCAGGGGCTGCGGTGCCTCAGTGGTTAAAAAGTTCACCTTGTTAGCTGGAAGACTGGCAAGTCAGCAGTTCGAGACCTGGGTACTGCATGACGGACTGAGCGCCCATCTCTCTCCCAGCTCTTGGGGACATGAAAGGAGCCTCATTTTGAGTGTTCCCTGAATGGAGTTTCTTCCGCAAAAATCCTGTCAACCCAATTATTCTGGGTTGAAAATTTTTTTTGGAAGAAACTCCAATAAAGCAAGTACAGTAATACCTCGGAAAACGTCTACCTCAGATAACGCTAAAATCGCATAATGTTAAGTAATCTGGGGAGCAGAATTGGATCGAATAACGTTAAGGTCCTATGGGACAGATCGGATAACAACCGCTAAAGCCTGTGCGGTTACAATGTATCTCTATGGAGCTTTAACGTAATCCGATCCATCCCACAGGATTTTGCTAAAACAAAGTAGCAGTTTTCCCCTGCCCCAAAATTCCCTCGCTCATGTCATTCACAACGATTTCTCTCCTCAAACATCTTGTAATTCCATTTTGGGTTGTGCCTCTGTTACTGCTGGCACACAATCCCAGACATTCATCAAGGGTGCCAAGTCTGTTGCAACAATTAGCCACTCTCACAAGGGTAATCTTTTGTCTCCCTGCAAAAAAATCCCTGGCATTTTTTAGAAAACAATACTGGAAAGGACACATAGTTTTGATAAAGTATTTCAGCTGATGATCAACTTTTTTTTTAAAAAAAAAAGTTCAAACTTAGCCACAGAAGTTACTATCCTCTCCAACACAAAATATATAACTGAAAATTTAACAATATTTACTCTTACATTTCCAAAAGAAGGCTTTTAAGCCATTTAGTCAGTTACAGTTAACAAGCACTCAAAACCTCTGGGTGATGGCTGAGTCCAACAAATACAAAACAGAACAAAGATTTCCACTCTGAACTCTGGCACAGGCAAAAGACACTGTAAACACTTCAAGTGATTTCTTTCTACTCCTCATCTATAGCCCCTTTCTGTCAAAAGCACCAAAGACATCACTGGGAAAATAAAGGTGGCATGGCAGGCACCCATTTCTTGGCAGAGCATATTCTCCGTCTTGGGAATGGAACTGCACATCCCAGAGTCTCGAGTTGGAAACTACTTTAAGTATCATTTCTAGGAAAATGAAGACCCACAGTTTGCAATGCTAATTGGTGCTAGACAGACTGCTCTAACTAGTCTGGATGACAGCAAAATAACAAAGACTGCTAAAAATACAGAAAGAAGACTAGATTAAGACTGCAATAAAGACTCAGAACCTGAAGCTTGGCATCTTTTGAAGCCAAGTTTTAGCTGCCTCCAAAACAGAATAAGAGTTTGTGGGGTTTGCCCTGTCCAAGACATATCTCACATGCTTAATGTGATACAACTTTGGTTGCATGGACACCACAAAATGAAGACCAATTGAGAGCCCAACTATACCATTAAATACCCCAGGATTTTCTCCACTTAAAGTGAGTGTATTTATTTTTTGCACCCACAAGATGCAAAGGCTACATCAAATCTGACTGGCCCTTTTTATGTGCTGCCGGAGAGGCTTCAAATTTTTCAAGCTGGAATTATTTGAATGGGCTTTCCCCTGAATATTTGCCCTAGTAAAGACAGGATATGTGTGTAGGTGGTATTTTGTTGATGTATGTGGTTGGGGTGTAATTTTTTTCAGAACTGGTAGAATACTCCCCCACATTCTTGTCTCTTTCCTGATTGTCCTCTGATTTTTTTAAAAATAAAACTTACATGACATTAGCACTAGAACACCTTATCATCAGGACAGATGCACACAGAGAGAGAAAAAGAGGGAGGGAGAGAGAAAGAGGGAGAATTATAGCTTTATATAATAAGGAACTCTAGAGGATGTTTTATTTATAATCAAATACACATGGATGGAAGCACACTCATTTTGTGTATAAATCTGTTATAATATACAATATTCAACACAGTATGAGTGTGAAACCACACTGGTTAATGGCTGGATGAACAGAGAACTTAATATTTGTGTCTGATGTCTGTGTTGCTGTGTTTTGCTATTAAACTAACACACTCTTGAAATAGGAGACACTTTTAACACACTTTCCTCTTATTACAAACAAAAGGAGGAACATGTATTTTGTGTACAGTATTTGTGCTCTTTCTCTTTCTTTCAGCTTGGAGATGTGAACAACCTCTCCAGAACTTCAACAAGGGGACAAGGACTTTGCAGACCAATGCAAAATGGCATGACTCCAATAAGCAATGCATGCACTAAAAGCAAAAACAACAACAACAACCACCCTGTAAGACAGTGGTGCCCAAACTAAGCCCCGGGGGCTAGGTGCGGCCCCCAACACCAATTCATCCAGCCCACAAAGCCCTCGTCGCTCCTGGAAGCGGAAGTAAAACACACCCATACGGGCGCGTTTTACTTCCGCTTCCAGGAGCGACGAGGGCTTCACGAGCTGGATGAGTTGGTGTCGGGGGCTGCACCCGGCCCCCGGGGCTTAGTGACCAGCTCCCTAAAACACATGATCGGCCCATGGCCCAAAACGTTTGGGCACCCTTGCTGTAAGACATCACTGACAGATGAAGTCTGACCAGAGGAAGGTAGAGAAAGGATTTCAAATCTAGAGACCAGTTTTCAACCACTGGATTTTCTCAACAACAGAGATAATTTACATCTCCACACTCAACCATGTGTAATATAGATTAGATGTCAAGTTTTGGCATTTTATTACATACAGAATACATACTAAAAAAATTAAGGGAGGTATAAGAAAAAGCAACCCAGAAAATGTACATTGATAAAAAAAATCCCAATGATCCAACAGCAGTAGCTAAAGTTCACTGTAGGACAATCAGCTGCTTAGCTTTTAATTATTTAGCAAGAACCATCAAGTCAATACGCTGAACATGGAGGCTGCAGACATACAAAATACCTTACTAAGCAATCAACATACATGTTAGCTTCTTTACTCGGTAGATTCCTGACAGTTAATACATGGTTACTGTATATCGGAGAGCTACTGGGAAAGCAAGGCCAATATAAAGAATATTGCTTTATATGAGTAAATCACTATCTTCTTAGAACTCCCTTCTAGCAAGCTTCCACTTTAGCATGGGGAAAAATGAATGCTGAGAAGAAGAGCAAAAGTACTGAGAAAACTATAATGAGACAGTTAGCAAGCAAGGACTGGTTAATTAATGGCAATTTACCACTCCAAGTTATGACAAGATGTTTTCCAAGTCCTCACAGAACTTTCTGTTTATGCCTGAAGATACGTGGCTAGAATTAGTAGAAATATATCGTACAAATATGAAGTCTGACAAAATTTTGGGGAGTCTCCCAATCAAATCTCATTTTCACATAAAAGATCTTTCTCTTATGTATGTCATTGAAGTGTTCTGAGACAGTGTATTACAATCCTTCTTTAACTCAAAGGATGATAAAATACCAAAGAAGCTTCCTAATACGCCTATTTCATGCACTCCAACTTTGCCAAAAAGCAAAAGGAGACACAAGACTATTAAAATGATCCTTCGCTTATCTTCCCGTGACACTGAATTGAATGAATTATTTTGATAACAGATAGGCATTTTCTTCAACAACTACAATAACAAGTTCAAAACACATCAATTGCAGCTGGGCGCAGTTTGACCTGCAACAGTCAATATGTTCATGAAACAACTTTGCAATGACAAAGCATACAAGGAAAACAAGTCCTAGCATCTTATACGCTCTTCACCCGATTTACAGTTTCATATCCAAATAACTTCAAAGCTGCTCTATACTATGTACCAGACTAAATTTGGAAATGCTGCTTGTAAGACTGGTGAAACCATTGTACTGTATTTCAAGGTTAAATTTCAGTCAAGCTACGTCAAACTTTTCAGGTTGAAATGGTGCATTCTGAAAAGTGTCTGAAGAGTGCAGACCCCATACCTGATGTGGTCTTCAGAGAACTGGCAGCTTTTCTTGATACATCAAATGTACTGAGTGAACATTCTTCAGTGCTGCAGGAGATTCTGGTGGGATATGGAGAGTTCTGCAAGGCAACTGAAGAAGGTGTTCAGTTGGAGATATAGGGTAGTATTGGCTGACTTACATACATTTCTTACATGAATTTTTAAGGAACACCATGAGACTTTAGGTTTTTAAGTCCACTGATTTATGAGATTTTCAATTTTATCTGTGCATTTAATCAGAATTGTGCAAAAGATTTGGAATCCTTTTGTGACTTGAACAGTAAACAGCATCAAAAGCTGAATTCCACTTCAGCACATTTACAGTCCAAGAGACTCAAGAACTGAGGTCCGTTGATTTCCCTCCAGTAGAACCAAATGTCAATGCTGTGAGTGAGCTGAATTTGTAGCATTTCCTAACCCCTTTTGCATCTAGACGGGTGAGATTCATGCCATGTCATTGGAGCCTATATTTGTAACTCACTTGAGCATCTTTATGTTTAAGGACAGCTTTCAACTACAAAGAAATTAAAGATGATGAAGGGAGAGACTAATTGCACCAAAAGCACCTGACTAATGTGTATGATTAAAGATAAAATTAAAGATTAAAGCTAATCTTTCTCACTAATGTGTATGACAAAGTGGATAAATCCACAAAGGCCTACAGTGGAATATTAAAATTAGTTTTTAAGATACTCCCACATTCTTCTGCTTTTTTAAAATTTTTTCTGTCCATCTCTGGACGCAACATGAACAAGGAACCACTTCATATCGGTTCTGAGAAGGTTGCAAAATTAGCAACCAATCTTTCTCTTTCAATGGTGACAAAAATGTGAGCATTGTCAGATGAGCACTGATTATTGAGAAACAAATCTGAGAAATTAAATTTTAATACTTGGAAGTACGTATATGCTAAATGAATGAATGAATAATTAAAATCCATTAGATTGAAAAATGCCATAGTACTTTTATTTTCATACTCTTCAGCTAAAAGTCACAGGTAGCACCAGCAATACAGAAAAGTGTGATTATTGGCAAGCGCAATGGAGCAAAGTACACCACTAGCACCCAAAATAGGGAAAATTTAACCAGTGAGATTTATGTCTGCTTACTGCCTATGGGACACTAACTAACTAGTGAAAAGAATAAAGTGTGGAAAAGGAGCAAGTGGAACAGACCAGTTGGAACTCTGAACAAACAACCTTCCAGATGAACATTTTATGGCAAGTACAACTTGCATAAACTAACACAGTCTTGGTTACATAAGGATGGGTCTTTATGCAGTCAAAAGAATGTTAACCATAGACAAGATAGCCACATACAGGATGGAATTTAGATGCAGGCTTGGAAGAACCCTCAGTTTTGCTAAATTGTGAAAAAATTGTTGGAAGAATGGAAATGATGAAGTTAGGAAGTAGTGGGAATGAAACGGAGCATCTAAGGTCTTGAACAGGGGAAATTGCATCATTGTAGGATACATGTGTTCCAGTAGATCTGAGAACCTTTCATACAGTAAAACAAGGTAGCATTATTTAAAAATATATGAATACTATCTTTCAAATGAAGCTGAAGAGGCATAAACGGGATAATTATTCACATGCAACTTGAAAGAAAAAATTGAGAAAGCATAAATGTTCATTCTTACTAATACTACTGATTGTTTCATGAACAAAAATTGATAAGTCAGTTCTGCTGAGACGCTTTGAAAGCCATGTGACAAGTGATTAAACAATTTTTGTAGTTTGTGTCATTTTTGTTGGAGAAAATGTTAGGACAGTTTTTTTGGACAGCATGAACAGGGCAGAACTATTTCTCCAGCTGTCAAAGCACAGATATGAGACAAAAGATGCATGATGGACTTAGGATTTATGTTCATGATTTCTGATACAATTTCTAAGTCATCATATAGCTTTTTCAAGGCACAAGAGAATGCTCAATTCAGTCAATGGTTTCCTTTTGGGAATGAGTGATGGCAGGATGACACCACTAGACCATAAGATAGTTCAGATTTGACACTGTAGCTTATATGTATAGGTGCATCAATGACAGGGGGTACACAGAATGAGCCTTCTCAAAGATTGTGGTATTTTTGAACCACAATCAGGTGTGCCCCAGACAACAACATCCTTGTTGTGCTGGCTAATCTTTCTCACGTTAGGTCAGGAGAAAGGAACTATGGAATGAATTCACCAAAAGGTGACTTCATTTTGGAAGTATAACCCAGACACGAAAGAATAATAATGACAGTTAGAGTAGTATAGCTATGAATCTCTGTACAGTTGTACTTCACTTAAAGAGCATAATGTGTTCCACAGGATTGCTCTTTGAGTGAAACACCATTGTAAGTGACCAATTGTGACTTCTGGTGAGGGGGATTGTGAACCCCGATTTATTTGTTAAGTGAGTTTTTGGTTGGTTTTATTTGTTAAGCGAAGTGAACATTCAGAGAAAATTCTGCTCCTTAAGCGAGTTACTCTTTAAGCGAGGTGCTCTTTATGCGAGGTTTGACTGTACTTTAACTCACTAGGTGACTTTACCTATGTCTCTTTCTCTCAACTCTATACCCACACCTCCAAGAGACTGTAGGAAGAATGCTGAACTATCTGATAGCAGATGTGAACAGATCATAATATGCACATCATATGTAAAATCGACACATCACTAATATTATTCTTTAATGGAAAAGGGTTTCATAAAAGATGCAGAAGTACATTCCAAGATATGGAAGTGTGCTGCATACAATGTACTATAACAACAAGCTCTCACTAAAAGCTGAACTTCTCATAGCAATTTCTAGAGGCATGGAACGGTTGCTAGAAGATACATGTAATGGCTCAGAAATTAGCCTCAATGTATAAGGATGAAAAAGATTTTTGCTTGTTCTTTTTTCCCTCCAGAAAGGGTTAATCAACTGGAATGTGGTGGGGTGTGAAAATGCCTGGCTCTGTTGAGTTTTGTTCCTCCCAGTGGCTGATAAGAATTGGGGGGGGGGGGATCTCTTTGAAAGCACAAGGAAGTGAGTTCCTTCCTTGATTGCCTCCATAACAATCTTTAAGCATGGAAACTTACTTGGAATTCATGGGAGGAGTGGAAAAGGGAATGATGGATGTTAGTTACTGTGTACTGTGATTTAATTGGTTAGATCTGGAGAAGAGGCAGGAGGAAATGCAGGAAGATGTAAATTATTATTCTCCAATACAGAGGCAAGGCAATGCTAGAATTAGGAAGAAGTTCGAGTGGGAAAGAATTATATGCTATGTAGAAAATGTAATCGCTACTTAGTTACTGGCTAAGACCAGGGAATGCTTATTTAGATAAGTTTTATTTCTGTTATTCGGAGAAAGGAAGAAATAGACTGTTCCTTTTTATTTTAAAATACGTTTCTATTTTTATATCCAAACTTTTATACTTTTTTTCTTATAATAAAGCCTTTGAACTTTTTAAAGAAGGCCCTTTGTTTTTGAGAAGCACGGGTTCATGGGGCAATTTTCAGTTGCCTTTAATTGAAAGGCCATTGCTGTCTTGTTCTACCTAATCTGCTCCTTGGAAAGTCAAATAGTAAAGACGAAGCTAAAGCACTTTGGACATAAAATGAGAAGAGAGGATTCACTTGAGAAAGCCTTGATAGACTGATAAAAGTTCTGCCAAGATAACGCACTGGTTATAGCAAACACTCTCTTCCAGCAACACAAGAGGAGACTTTACAAGTGGACATCACCAGATGGCCAACATAGAAACCAGATTGATTACATACTCTGCAGCCAAAGATGGAGAACCTCCATACAGTCAGCAAAAACAAGACCAGGAGCAGATTGTGGCTCAGATCACAACCTACTGATTGCAAAATTCAGGCTTAGACTAAAGAAAATAGGGAAAACAATTAGGCCAGACAGATGTTACCTAGACAACATCCCTAAGGAATACACAGTGGAGGTGTGGAGGACAGAAGTGCATGGCATACAGTGGTCCATGGGGTTGCAAAGGGTCGGAATCAACTGTGCGACTGAACAACAACAACAATTTATTTCAAGTTATGATGGCCATAAGAGGGTATGTGAAATGTTCAGTGGTTTACCATTGCCACTCTCTAGTGAGCATCAATAGCTGAGCAGAGATATAACAATAACACAGATGTATTATAACAATAGTCATACATTTAATTGCTTACAATAAGAATACATAAAATGAAAACCAAACCAAAAATATTGTGTTTTGTGTCATCTTTAGGACCAGCAGATTACTCCAGTATAATTATAATCCATTTCACATAGACATCAAATGTTGCACTGAAATAAATCTGCTAGGTTTTAAAAAAAACCCACAATGTTTTTATTCTAGTTTTGTTATATCTGCTAAGACAGATTTACCTTGCTACCTTTCTTGAAACTGTTGACATGCAGCTTGTTCCTCTTCACATCTTCATGTTTATTTCTGATAGTTTTAAAGAAATTGCTCTAAGCTTGAAGTCTATTTTCAGTTTAAAACCAGGTGAGATAACAAAAAATGGAATCCACCTTTTCTTCTTCTTCCGCGTCTAGGCCAGACTTGAAACTGCCAAAAAGAAGGCACCTTTTGGTGAGTTCATTCTGCAGTTCCTTTCCTCTGACCAAGTGTGAGAAAGGTTAGCCTGCACAACAAGGTTACCCTTACAAGGGTACACGTGAGTGTGGTTCAAAAATACCACAATCTTTGAGGAGGCTATTTCTGTGCACCCCAGGAATCCACATGGAGCATAAACTCCCTTCCAGCTGCTGGACGGGACTGTAATGTTTTGCTCATTTGTTCACAATCCAAATGATACACACCTCAACTCAACACAACACAGGATCTGTAAGATTCAATGACTAATGTGTTATTTTAATTCCCATAATTAAAGTAGCAAGAAAAGCTGCAGCTGATTACTTGCCTCATCTTCTTGAAATTGGTTAAACTAGTACATGTTCTGTCAAATTGGGGGGGGGGGGAGAGACCAATGTGCTACAGGAGGGTAAGACTTATGTCAGGGATGCCCAAACATTTTGGGCCACAGGACAGACACATAATTCAGTGGGCCGGGCACATGGTTCAGCGGGCCGGGCACATGGTTTCTCCCACTGGAAGTAAAACGTGCCTTGCAATCTGTTTTGCAACAGGCTGAGACAGATTTTAAGCAGCCATTTCTGTGCTTAAACCAGGGGTGCCCAGACTACAGCCCGTGAGCCAGATCCACCCCACAGACCATAGTCTGGGCACCTCTGACTTATGTGTTTGGTATTTGTTTGCTTTTAATTAGGTTTTGTTTGGGAAAGAGCAGTCTGTCGCACCTCGTCCCAAACAGTTACACTGCAAAAATGGAAGGGAAAAATGGTAGTGGGGAGTCTCTATAATTTCAACTTCCACTTCATCTAGTTAGCAGCAGCCCCACCACCACCATTACTTTATATTCCAAAGCAGTGATGGTATTTCACAGGCAGAGTAAGAACAACAGAACTACAGTAATACCTCGGATAACGCTAAGACTTGGTTCCACAAGTCTTGGTGTTATCCGATTTTTAATGTTATCCGATGCATGTTAAAATCCTATGGGATGGATCGGATAACGTTAAAGCTCCATAGAGATACATTGTAACTGCACAGGCTTTAGCGGTTGTTATCCGATCCATCCCATAGGACCTTAACGTTATTCGATCCAATTCTCCACCCCAGATTGCTTAACGTTATGCGATTTTAGCGTTATCCGAGGTAAACGTTATCTGAGGTATTACTGTACATGCATTCAGCCCTGGTGCTAAACTGGAGATTCCACAAGAATTCTGTGAAACACCAAACCTATTATGATTTACAACAGGGAAAAACATGTGCTCTGTTTAAATGAGTACTGAGATTTCAATTGCAAAATTAAGTACAAAGACTGACAAACAGCAGTACAAGAAAAAAAGTATGAGATCTGGTGGGGATCCCCCCCCCCCCGAGTTTCCCATTGATCTGAATAAAAGCAACTTCTGCACTCAATGAGAGCATTCCTTTTAGAGTTGACACTAAAGGGTAGGGGGACGGCAGTGATGTGAATGTCAAACATCCCTGTAGTGATGATGATAGCAAAGACATGGTATGCTGAAATAAATTTGTTGTGAGTTGTGCAAGACCTTTACAGCACAGGTGAAATATTTCTCTTTTTTTATAGAAAATCCAGATTCTCCTGTTTTATTGTCATAAAATATATACAGTGGCTAGGTGATTTAAATGAACTGGGATGGTCAAAAAGCACAACATACTAAGTCCACAATGTCCCACACCAGATCGGCATGTACAGGGTGAAATATGTCTTATACTCATTTAGGAAAAATTTCCACACAAAATGGTATAGAATACAAATATGCATTTCTGAGTGGATCATACTTCTGTCTGACTTTACAGCAGACAGAAGGATGTCTGATTGAAAGTAGGATCCCTAAAACTTGCCAGATTTCACACATTCACACAAAAGAGTGTTTGTTTCAGCCATGCACCATTCTGATGCAAACAAAAAGGTATTGGAATAGAACAGGGATTCTCAACCTGTGGCCCAAGGGCCTGGATGCAGCCCACAACACCATTTCATGTCCCTCCCCCACTGCCTCCACCACACCAGGAAGTGCCATGTGGTGGAGGAAGGACAAAATGGCCACCTGGCCCCCAACGCTGTCTGAGGGAGCGTGACCTGGCCCTGGCTTTAAAAGGTTGAGATCTCCTGGAATAGAACACCAACCCAGGTAACATCCACCGAAATATTACTAGGACTCACTTCTATATAAAACACTGCATGCTTGATGTACACATCAAGTATTCCTTTGGGGCTCTTTATTTTAAATGAATATAATGTTTCTTGAAACTCTTGTCTCTTTTTCTAGGTGTGATTAATTGGAGTCATCCAGATGCTTCTAAGAGCCGCACAATCTCTCACCCCTAGTTATGCTGGTTGAAGCTGTTGGGAGTTATAGGCCAAAAACATCTTCAAGATCATAGAAGCTTACATTCTCTTACTTGGACAACAGCCAAAATTACTGCTTCTACAACAAGTTGGAAATAGGTGCATTTTTAATTGGGCAAAACTTTCCAGAGGGTCTTAAAATCTATGAAGCATTTCAATTCTTAGGAAGTAATAGGATTGTGTCTTATAAGAGGAGGGGAGAAGACTCAGAAATTTTCTGGAAACTATAATAGAGGAGCAGAAAAGTTTAAGATGACTTAAAACACAGGTTCTCAACCTATGGCCTTTGGGGCCATATAATCCAGCCCTGGCCCTTGCTCCAGCCATCGGCGGAATCAGCCGTGGACTCATTTATGGCCCTCGTGAACGTGTTTATGACAGCTGTGGGCTCATTTACGGCAGCTGTAAATGGCAGGGGGAGGGCAGAGACAACCAGTCCAGCCCCCTCAACTGTAACCCCTGATGTAAAACTAAACAAGAAGTATGGTGTTACAGTACCACACCAAGAACATGTCTGTATATTCCAGAAAGTCAGTTTACAAATTCATGTAGTTTTTAACCCTTGTTTCATCCTAAAATCATCATAAACTATGCAGATTCACTTCTACGTATCAGAAATTTTGGTAATAGAACCACATTATGAAGAAAACACAGCTTGTGTTTATTTCTGACATTCAAACTCTTTCCAAGTAACACAATTGTATATTTCATAGACAAGCAACTTTGATCAATCTTAGATATAAACCATGAAAAATACTTTGTTGTATATAGTTTACACAATGAAGACATGATCACATGGCCAACCTTTGTTAACAAAGAAATAACGTAGCATTTAAAGGGAGGGCACCATATCATTCAGCAGGTCAAAAGCGGTTTCCTAAATTGTGCCCAAAGAACTACGCTGGAAAAAAAATCAGCATAATATGCATGTATCAGTCTACGTACTTTAGAGACAATGTACTGAGTATTTTAACAGTACTGCAAAGGGAAATGTAATGCTATTTGTATCTTTGAGCTCTGATTAATAGTTCCTCTTAGACAGGGGTTGGCAACCTATGGTCCACAGTCCGAATCTGGCCCCCACCTTCACTCCAACTGCTGCTGCTGCCACCAGAAGCAGATGCATTTACAACAGCTGTGGACGTGTTTACGCAGCTGTAAATGCATTTATGGCAGCTGCAGCCGTGTATATAGCAGTGTTTATGGCGGGGGACCACCAGTCCAGCCCCCTCAACTGTCTGAGGGAGTGTGACCTAGCCCCCAACTTTAAAAGGTTACAGACCCCTGCTCTAAGATTTAGAATCAATGACATCTTTCCAGATGGAAAAAAGGAGCGCAGTCACTTTCATCGGACTGCCAAAATACTGCCCTCACAAAGTAAACTTTTGAGTTTAAAACAACTTTTCATTAGACTATTACAAAACGGGGGGGGGGGGGGAGCAGAATTAAAAATTCATCCAGGCCACATGTTATAGCAAATTAGGGATTGGATTTTCATATTTCTAGGAATTCCTGCCCCAGATATAACCAAGAATCCCCCAGTCAGACATTTGGGACTGGGAAGGGAGAAACTGGGAAGCAAAAGGGAACATCTTCTCAGTCATACTGCTTTCTGGAAACCACATCAGTGGTCTATGGGCAGGAACGTTTCATTATCCACTAAACTCTATAAGGAAAACTTGTATTCTCTGATGGAGAAATGAAATAACCTCCAGGAAGCAGTGCAACTGAGCAAGTGCCCCCTTACTCTTTCCATCCAAATAATAAGGACTGAACTAGATAGTGAAGATAGAAAAACATCTCTTTTGCTTTCTGGCTTCTCCTCTTTCAGTCCCAGAAGTCTGCCTGGGGGATTCTAGGTGATGTCAGGGACTGGGAGTCAAAGAATTGTGAAAATCTCATCCCGAAGGAACTTGTTACTCTAACTACTGTACTCAAATTCCAAATTTAAATTTCAAGCTGGGTGAGCCAGACTGAGATGTATTATCAAAGTGTTCCTCAACTGATTTAAAATCCACTGGCTTTATCCATCACTATAAGAATAGCCTTAGAATTACTTCTCAAACTGTAAAAAGGGACTGCACTACAATGAACAGTATCTCTCTGCAAATCTTTGATGACAGCATAATCTGGTTTCAACTGACTGCCTTCGCTTAGTGCATTACCTAGATTTAATCTTCAGGTTGGCTGATATGAGGATTGCCATTCTACTCTGTGCTTTTGCTCCAAGTAGAGGCATGCATTTTGACTAAAGGGTAATGAACAGCCAATGTCAGCTCAGGGCCTGCATTGGTTCCTCCTTCCTCTCTTCATGCAGGAGCTGGGGACATTCCATGGCTTTCTCTGAGAGCCTGGAATGTTAAATTTTAAAAAAGTACAGCAATGTGTTAGAGAATTGTTTGTCACCTTACAGTAGAGCATTAGCATTACTTGACAATTTAAGACATTAGCAGGCAATCTCAACAGAGTCAAGGGCCATTTTTCAGATTTATCCTAGAGGATCATGCCCAAAAGTGAGAGGTTAAAGGAGAGGGGTGAGGCCAAAGAGGCTAATCTACTTATTCTTTGTAAATTCTACTACAATGGATTTTTGTTATCTCAAAAACTGGGTTAATGGGGGGAAAATGGACTTTTGATCTCCAGTGGCAAAAATGTATTTTAAAACATAAATAGAGAGACTCAAGAGATTCTGGAGGGTCCTCCAAGTTCACCAAAATATGTGTGAAGCTGCTTAGAGGACACAAAAAAGAATAATACTTGAGTTAACAATACTTTTCATTTGTGTTTCAATCTGGGAGATATGAGGGTGCTGGGAAAGCTGCAAAAATACCACTAAGCCACATGTAGCCAATCTGCACATCACACCCTTGCTTCAAGTCTTACGTTACTAACTCATTTTGTCTTATTTGCATTTTTCTTTTAACCAACATGTTTTTTTAAGCAGAAAAATAGCAAAAGACAAAAAAAAAATAGTTATAATGTAGAAATGTTATTAATTATCCTAAAATATAACAATATTACAAGTTAGTTTGAAAAATGCATATTAGTTCTTTCTTATTCACAAAAATGAAATAAATTACTGATAATTGTATTACTTACAAGTTCAGCTTCAACCATCTTTTCCTAGCCATGTCCCCTCCTGACTTTTTAGTATCTTCACGAGAAAATCTCATTAACTAGAATGTTTCATTCTCAATTCAAACATCTCCTCCCTCTTTTTCTACTCACTTCTGGTATTGTCACAACATGACACCTTTCAAAACAAAACTCTACTTAGGTGCATGTACTGGGGTGAACTTTGTTTACATCATGCATTGAGTAGTACTAGTTTCTTTCCGTTGGCCCTCCCCAAATACTCCTCAGTCCTTTTCATTTGTATCTAAAGTTCCAGTGCCAAAACAATTTTAATACCCATTGCTCATAAATAGAACGCCTTCACTAGCTTCTTATCTTTCCCCCTCTAAAGACTTCTCACTGTCACTTTTTAATATTTTCTATTTTACCTCTTCAAGTAATCCTTATTCTTTCTACTCTCCCACCCAAAACCATATTGGTAGAAGGCAGAATTTTACACATCCTCCTTTGTCTTCCACTATGTGAGGATGCTTTATAATTGAGTGGTAGACCTCGGAATGAAAAAGACACAGGTCAATTCACTTAAAATGAAAGCAAGAGCAAAAAATTGGGTTCGAGCCCAACTGATCCAGCTCATTTATTATTTGGGGGAAATAATACTAAGTTAAAAAAATATCTTAAGGAGTGTCATTGGGCCGATAAAACACACACTATTTAATTCATAAGCTATTTAATAAAGCATTCTTGTGGTTAGCAACTTGTCAGGCAGATACTGACAAGCAGGAATGTTATGAAGCATTATGCTATCACAGGTAAGGAAGCAAGTTGGTGGGGGAAACATTCTATTCCAGATCCTCTATCAGTCCACCCATAGGAGACACTTTTTAAAGCCACCTGCTAATAAATTAATGTGTACAGTATCTACGTTTGAGTTGCATATGAGGAAACTTTCTTTTCTCAGAAAATGGAGGGTGCTGGAAAAGAACTGTAAGAAATAACTTTGTATGCTTTTTACAAGACAGTTATAGATTAATGTAATAGCAGTACGGGAATTGATAGTTGGCTGGGTAACTGATGTGCAGTATCTAGCTGCAGTATCTAGAGGTTGGGAGTTGAATTTCACATTGTGCACTCCGGAATAGCCAGCCTGTATGGTTATAGCGAAGCTGATCTATCCAAGGATACTCCCAGAAGAGAACGGTAAACCACTTCTGAGTATTACCTACCTTGAAAACTCTGGAACGGGTCACCATAAGTCAGAATTGACTTGACAGCACACAATAATTACTCTTGAAAGAATTATCAAATTTCAGTTTATTCAACATAATAAAAAAATTGAGAAGAAATACTATTCCAATGTTCATTGATTGTGCAGCACAGACACCAAAACACATAGTCAATTGGAAAAATAATAATTAAAATTATTAAAAATGTTATGTCTGTTTTTCTGACAACTGAACAATGGAACTTTCTTCTGATAAAACATGCACAGAACTGAGCTGTATGCTACATTTGAGTACATAGCTTTACCTGTTCTATGAAATGCCTCTTTTTATAAACTTCCCAGTCTTCTTTTAGTAAGTGTTGTTTTGTTTTCATTGCAACCTGGAATAAAATTAATACAAATTAACTGACTAAATGCTATCTGTTGATTTGATCCACAGAATAGTTATCAGTGATCTTGTGTGTGTCTAAGCAAAAGCCAATGGTATATTCATTTGTTTTCCTTCAAGCTTATCTTGATTGTATCAGACCAGATCTTCATGAACTGAGGATATTCACTCCTAGCATCAGGCTAAAGGTTTGAAGGAGGCTTAGGAACAGTAGGAAAGAGAGGTGACACCAATTTCCCCTATTAGAAGTTACTTTGTTTTTGAGAGACACTAAACCCATAATTTCAAGAACATACTCATTAAGATCGTGTGTGTGTGTG
The DNA here is from genome assembly GCA_030440675.1 of Furcifer pardalis. Taxonomy (NCBI): domain Eukaryota; kingdom Metazoa; phylum Chordata; class Lepidosauria; order Squamata; family Chamaeleonidae; genus Furcifer; species Furcifer pardalis. The sequence continues at coordinate 146,845,690 of CP126891.1, read as the reverse complement.
CACGCATGTATCTGTACGTTTTTTATATACATGTACACACACAGATCTGTTCAATCAGAATCTATTGGGCTATTTTGTCACTGCATTCTAGTAGATAAACTGGATGATTTAAATATTTTACAACTACAGAAGTCATCAGAATGTCCTTAATTTCACAGAGAACATTCAGCTTCTTGCAACTCTTGTTCACTCCTCATAACAAATTATGTAGTTCCCATACTGTTCATTTTTACTGTTTTAAATGCTGCAGGGTCATTGAATTGTACAAGAATAACAAGCAATGCTCTTTTGATGTATGAAATACAAGACAATGGCAGGTACCTGCCAACATATAGCTCTGGATCTTCCCAACCAAACTCTTCATGGGAGCAGGACATCTCAAAGTATACATTTATGAAAACAAATAACCCCAAATGAAATCATGTACTACCTATCTATCACATTTCGCAAACCTCATCTGCAAACCAATTTACTGGAAAATAAGAAAAGCAGGAAGTACATAATTACATCAAGATGCAGCTGCAATAGTCTAATTTAATTGTGATTTCTAATACTCTAGTACAAGTGTGCCCAAACTTTTCAGGCCGTGGGCCAGTCACATGGTTCCTCCCACTGGAAGCAGAAGTAAAACACACCTTGCATTCTGCACCTTCATTACTAGTCTTGTGCTGTCAATTCAACTGTGACTTAGGGTGACATTTTTCAGGGTTTTCCAGGTAGCGAATGCTCAGAAGTGGTTTACCATTCCTTACTTATGGGAGTTGAGGGACTGCGGTGGCTTAGTGGTTAAGACGCTGAACTAGACCAGAAGGTTAGCAGGTCAATAGTTCAAGACTTGAGTGATGCGTGACAGAGCGAGTTCCCTTCTATCCCAGCTCTTTCAACCTGGCAGTTCAAAAAGCAAGACATTGAAAGTACAGTCAAACCTCACATAACGAGCGTTTTGCTTAGTGAAAAACTCGCATAACGAGCAAGTTTTTCGCTAAGCAGTCTGACTCGCATAACGAATTTTTCGCTATGCAAGTCGGACTTTTCCCTATGGAAAAACTCGCATAACGATTTTTTTCGCTATGCAAGTTTTCCCCATAGAAATGTTCGTTATGCGAGTTTTTCCACAGGGAAAAGTCTGACTCGCATAGCGAATTTTTTCACATAGTGAGCAACCTTCCAGAACAAATTAAATTCGTTATGCGAGGTATGACTGTAGATAAATAGGTACCTCTTCAGTGGGAAGGTAACAGCATCCTGTGGACTCCAGCATCTAGTCATGCCTGCCACGTGACCAGGGAAATGTCTGCAGATGCAGACAGCGCTGGCTCATTGGCTGAAAATGAAGATGAGCACTGCACCCTACAGTCAGATACAATTGGCTTTTGAGCAAGGAAGACGTTTACCTTTACTTAGGGGGCACTCTGGGACTGGGTTGCTTGCCCAAGATGGCTGGCTCTTCTGGGATGTTTCGTGTGGAACTGAGCTCCAAACTCTGTCTCCACATCCAAACCACTGAGCTATCCAGTCAGCTACTGGTCTTATACAGCAGTGTTAAAATCTTACTATACAGAAAGACCTTTAAAGGTTTGATTTTACCACACAGTCTTTTATCATTGTTCTGTTGTTATTTGTTATATTTATATCTTGCCTTTCTTCTATTTGACTCAAGGTATCATATATGGCTCTCCTCTTCAGTGCACCCTCTAAGGTACATCTGCCTGAGAGTGAATCAGGCCATCCAGAGTTTCATAGATCCCAAGTAGCACTCCAACACTATAACTATTATACTAGATACTGTATATACTTGAGTATAAGCTGACCCGAATATAAGCCGAGGTACCTAATTTTGACCTGAAAACCTAGGAAAATAGATTAACCCGAGTATAAGCCAAGGATGGGAAATGTAACAGCTGTTAGTGAGTTTCAATAATCAAAATACAGTAATACTCCGTATAACGCGAGTACCGTATATCGTTAAATCCGCATAACGTTACAAGATTTTCGGAAACATCTTGTATCGAGTAACGCGATTTTAACGTTACACGAAACAGTCGTTCTTAGCAGCAGGGTGGGTGGAAAGCTGAACGGGGTTCTCCGTTCAGCTTCCCAGCCACCCTGCAGCTACGGAGGCAGGGGTGGGGTGGCTGGAAAGCTGACGGGGGGCTCCCCCATCGGCTTACCCAGCCACCCCACAGCTGCGGAGGCATGGGCGGGTGGCTAGGGAAGCCGACAGGGAGTCCCCGTCAGCTTCCCCAGCCACCCTGCAGCTGTAGATTGGGTCCTCTGATCTCTCTGGAGGTGTTTCTGGGCTTCCCCGACGTCCTGAGCCAGTGCAGGAAGCCAGAATGTCAGATTTCAAATCCCGATGTTCTGGCTTCCTGCACTGGCTCAGGACGTCGGGGAAGCCCAGAAACACCTTGGATCGGGTCCCCACACCTCCCAGGACCCAGCGGGGGGGTCAGAAACCCCAAAATTGGTAAAAAAAACGGATGTTTTTTTTACCAATTTTGGGGGCTCTGACCCCCCCGCCGGGTCCAGGGAGGTGTGGGGACCCGATCCAAGGTGTTTCTGGGCTTCCCCGACGTCCTGAGCCAGTGCAGGAAGCCAGAATGTCAGGATTCGAATCCCGACGTTCTCGCTTCCTGCAGCATAAAAGAGGGTGGGGGAAGTTCAAAATTAGCGCACATCAGCTCTAGGGAGGTCGGGAGACCCGATGCGCGCTAATTTTGAACTTCCCCCACCCTCTTTTATGCTGCAGGAAGCCAGAATGTCGGGATTCGAATCCTGACATTCTGGGTCGCTGCACTAGCTCAGGACGTCGGGGAAGCCCAGAAAAAGCTTGGATCGTGTCTGCCCACCTCCCTGGACCCGGCGGGGGGGTCAGAGACCCCAAAATTGGTAAAAAAAACGTCCGTTTTTTTACCAATTTTGGGGGCTCTGACCCCCCCGCCGGGTCCAGGGAGGTGTGGGGACCCGATCCAAGGTGTTTCTGGGCTTCCCCGACGTCCTGAGCCGGTGCAGGAAGCCAGAACATCGGGATTCGAAATCTGACATTCTGGCTTCCTGCACTGGCTCAGGACGTCGGGGAAGCGCAGAAACACCTTGGATCGGGTCCCCACACCTCCCTGGACCCAGCGGGGGGGTCAGAAACCCCAAAATTGGTAAAAAAAAACGGACGTTTTTTTTACCAATTTTGGGGGCTCTGACCCCCCCGCCGGGTCCAGGGAGGTGGGCAGACCCGATCCAAGGTGTTTCTGGGCTTCCCCGACGTCCTGAGCCGGTGCAGGAAGCCAGAACATCGGGATTCGAAATCTGACATTCTGGCTTCCTGCACTGGCTCAGGACGTCGGGGAAGCGCAGAAACACCTTGGATCGGGTCCCCACACCTCCCTGGACCCAGCGGGGGGGTCAGAAACCCCAAAATTGGTAAAAAAAAACGTCCGTTTTGGGGGCTCTGACCCCCCCGCCGGGTCCAGGGAGGTGGGGAAACCCGCTCCAAGCTGTTTCCAAAGTTCTCCCACCTCCCTGGAGGCAGCAGCAAGCCAAAATGTCAGGATTCAAATCCCGATGTTCTCGCTTCCTGCAGCCTCCAGGGAAACAGGGCTTTTTTTAACATTGTGTGTTCAATGTATCGCCCAACATTAAAACCCGAATAACGACGGGACTTGTGGAACCAAGTCATAACGTTATTCGGGGTACTAGTGTACATGAAAATATGGTAAAATTAATTGAATTTTTGGCACATCTCAATCTTGGGACCTTTGTGGTCACTGACCCAAGTATAAGCCATTTCCCCTTCTTGGGGCTCATTTTTGGGACTGAAAAACTAGGCTTATACTCGAGTATATACAGTAGTTATCTTTTAGCTTGCTAATGCATTTGATATTGTAATTTCTGATTTTGCTCTATAATGGCTCAAATCCCATTAGTTATGCTCACCACTATAATGCAATCAGGGCAAATTTGGAAGGCAAATTGCTTTAAGTTGAGAAGTTAGCGTAGGTATTTGTCTTTACAGTGGTCATACAAGATAAAATGTGTATGCTAAATTCTTAACTTGTACTAATTCACCGATGAGATTTATGATTACTAACTCAGGTTAGCGTAAAAACAGAAGGACTTTACACTGGAATTCTCTATGCACCACCTTGAATTCTCATAAGGAAAACAAAGTAAAACTATTTTAAATAAGAGAAATCTTTTCATGTAAAAGATATACTATTCTTTAGCAGGCTGGTTTTTGAAAACAGGGTACAAATATCTAAACAGGTTTTGAAAAGTATATTAAGTTGATCATACCTACACAAAACAACACACAAAACAACCCATCCAAGTTTCCTCATTACAGGCACAGCACTACTGGTGTTTTTTTTTCAAGGCTCTCAAATACTTATTTAGGGCAAAAGGAAGCCCTAGAGAGCTTCAGAACCTAAAAGGAAGGGGACAGGAAGTTTTGTTATGTTGTTCAGTACCGTCAAATTGGAACCAATTTATGGTTACCCTAAAAGGATTAACAAAGATATTTAAGTAGTGTTTTTGCAGGTTCTACACTCTCAGCTTCCACAGTTGAGTGCACATCCAAACCCATCCTGAGTTTTAGTCAGTCACTCTATCCAACACACCACACTAGGCAATTGCTTCTGGAGACTAATCCAGTTTATGCCACACAAACTTACACCAACAGGATTTAGCTCTGTGTTGGTAATTTTCTAATATGTTCCTTAAGTGTTGAGAATCATTTTACAAGATGAAAGGCTTAGAGTTAGCAGTTACAAAGAACATGGTACTGTTGCTGGGACTTTTATGATCACTTTTTAAGTTTTGATTGTAGCTTATTAGCATGGACCAATTGCTGATAATGTTAGAGCAAAAGAGTACCTTATCTGGTGGCCTAGCAAGCACAAATACCACATAAAGCAGTGATGATGAACCTTGGCACTCCAGGTGTTCTTGGACTTCAACTCTCAGAAGCCCTGATCTTCAGTAGTGTTGACTTGGGCTTTTGGTAACTGCAGTCCAAAAACACCTGGAGTGCCAAGGTTCACCATCACTGACATAAATGCTTCCCCTTTCATGTAGTGCTGTGAATGCTTTCTGAGCACAGCTGGTATCAGACAGCAGAAAAATTTCATAGCCACTTTTTACCACCAAGCTGTAAGGTGGTAAGAATGGAGAAGCATCATCATCATCAAATCATCCAGCCTCCTGGAGCCAGCTTCCTTACCTCCTTTCTGCCCTTAAGGCTGCCATTTGCATATCCTCTGCAGAAGACAATTTATGTAAGGCAAAGACCCAAAATACAGTTGTACCTCGCTTAAAGAGCATAATGCGTTCCACAGAATTGCTCTTTAAGTGAGTTTGCTCTTTAAGTGAAACACCATTGTAAGTGACCAATTGTGTGTGGGGAGGGATTGCCAACCCCGATTTGTTTCTTAAGCGAGTTTTTGGTTGGTTTTATTTGTTAAGCGAAGCGAACATTCAGAGAAAATTCTGCTCTTTAAGCAAGTTACTCTTTAAGCGAAACGCTCTTTATGCAAGGTTTGACTGTACGTACACACAAACAGAAGTGTATTTAAAATTTTACTATCTTTATGGATATACAGTATTCACTTTTGGCTTACTGCAATTCCTGATAAGACACCTCCCTTACCTCTTCATCAACATAATCATCTATTCTTTTCTGGCATTCGAGCCATGATTCAGCTACTTGCCCCATCTCCTGATCCAGCTCCAACACTACTGAAACAGGGTATTATTTGTATCTTCACTACAGGAATCATGTGTTATTCCAAGCCTGAAAAATAAGATAGCAATAGGTCATTAGTCATTGGGGGGGGGGGGACCCACAAGATATTTAATACGTAGTATCATCCAGCATTCTGATATCTCCAATGTCGCCAAATCTTACAGGCAAAACTTACTACAAAGATACCAAATAAATTGATCCCAAACACAAATCCTGTTTATTGGTCAGAATCTTAGCCCATGCCTTATTCAAAATAGTCATTTTCACAAAACTCAATGGGGCATGAATAGTAAGTAAAGATATATAGGGATTAGCTTTGCCTAGAATTATTGGGAACTGGATCACCTGAAGATGTATTTATTATTTATTTATTTATTAGTCAGAGTTACATTCCGCCCTACTCGCACAAGCGACTCAGGGCGGAGCACAACAGACATAAAATAAACCCCTAAAAACATAAAATAAACCCCTAAAATGTACTAGAAGGAGAGGTACAAATATACAGCTCACAAAGTTTTCAAAATAAGAGATGGAATGAAAAGAACCATGTTTTCTAAGTTGTATAAAGTGCTCACCAAAGACTGAAGATGCACTGTAGTATTTTGCTGACAGCTTGACTTGTGAATTTACTGTAATTGTCTCAAGGAATCTAGGGCTGAATCATCTGTAACTTCCCTAGTCAGATATTCAGTACGGCTAAACCTAGGGGAAGAGCATGATGACTTGGCTGAGACTTGACTCCACTCAACCTGGTAATCATTGATCTGTATCTATAGAAAGGCAGAGGGCCTGTGATTGTGGAAGCAAAACAGCTTTGGAATCATCACATATAGAAAAATTAGCATATAACAAGAACTGTTACTACAAATAAATATAATTGTTATATCATACACAGATCCACCTATGCTACGTGGCATATCAGGCGGAAACAGTTTTTCAGCATTTTAGATCACGGGTAAGTGTTTCAGCATCCTCCCAAGTGATATGAAGTGCCTTCAGATCAGTGTTCTATGCCATGTGATGCAGGGGCATCCTTGTTGTCATTTGGTGCATGGTGTGTGTGTGTGTGTGTGTCGAACTCATTGTCACCTTAGGGATCCAATTGTTCTTCATGCAAAGACCAGCCAGTTGGAGTCTTCTGCATACAATGATATTATGGAGTTTGCATAATCCACTCCTTCGCAGCACCTCCCTCACTGGTAATATGATTGAAATATTGGATTGTTAAGACCTCTGTTGAAAGGCCTCTTATTAATATTTGCTGAAGACTTCCCAGTCTCGCTGGCACAGACAGCTGTTGGAATCATGATGGAAGTGAACAGACAGAGCTTAATCTGCAGCAATATGGAAGACGAGGACCATACCTTGTTCATCCTCCCCAAAATAACTGTCACCTTCCCAATACAGCATTTAGCATCCACCTCTGCATCTTCACTCCAGGCAACCATGAAACCCATACAAGTAAACTTCTCCATTTCCTCCTTATTGCTGTGGTCCAAGTATAGTTGGTCTTACTGAGGCTGTAGAGCTCACATACATCTTCGACTTCTCAGCACATATTTGAGACAAATTTAATTGCCTCTTCATCCATAAATAAACAGGTGAGAATCTGTTTCCTTTTAAAAAGATAATTACTGTTTCTTCTCCTTCTTAGAAACTATGGGCAGTCTCCAACAGTGTTCCTCTACTCACAGATCGGGAAGGTGGATGGTATCTTTTCTCCTCAACAACTGACTGTGCACTCTTTAAAATGTGTCCCAAAGCACTGGAAAAATAAGTTCCTCAGCAACTGTTATTGAGAGGCATATTGTGATGCCAGTTATGTTTATATGTATTATTTATATGGTTTAACAATTATAAAATTGAGAATAGTCTGGGAAGAGAGAAATCTGTTGTCAAAGACAGCAGTCTAACAGAAATATTGAGAGGGAAAGAAGTGATCAACACAATGAAGAATGTTGGTGAATGAACATACTGTATAACTTAGAGCAGGGGTGTCCAAACTTTTTGGGCCGCGGGCCGGTCATGTGGTTCAGGGGGCTGGTGACTACAGCCCAGGGGCCAGATCCAGCCCCCGACGCTAATTCATCCAGTTTGCAGTGCCCTCATCGCTCCCAGAAGTGGAAGTAAAACACCATACAGGAAGCGATGAGGGAACCGCGGGCTGGATGAATTGGCATTGGGGGCCGGATCCGGCCCTCAGGCCGTAGTTTGGGCAACCCTAGCTTAGTGTTTTTTATACACTGCTACTTAATTATTTTAATAAATAATTATTTTATTAAAATAATTATAATGCTGTAGTTATAAGGGCCTCAGTGAAAGGGCAGATACACACAAGCCAATTAAAGGCTGATGACAGTGAAACAGGAAGAGAAGAAATAGGGGGTATCATTAAAGAAAACACATGTATTCCTATGATTATTTTTAAAAGACCATTACATAAATAGTCAAGTGACAGAAAAAGGAAATTCTGCCAGTACAGTACAGTAAAACCTCATATAACACTAAAACCTGGTTCCACAAGTCTTCGTGTTATATGATTTTTCGTGTTATCTGATCCTCTATGGGATCCATAGAGATACATTGTAACCACACAGGCTTTCGCGGTTGTTATCTGAAGCATCCCATAGGATCTTAATGTTATCTGATGCAATTCTTCCCCCCAGATTCCTTGATGTTATGCGATTTTCGTGTTATTCGATACTAATGTTATATGAGGTATTACTGTATATGAAAGAGGGGTGTGATAGACTACCTCAAATACTGGAACCAGCTCAGTCCCATAAATATAGCTGCCTGAAAAAGAGCTAAGCTGAAATTAGAACAGAAGCTTTAATTTAGACCTAGAAGTGAGACATTTACTTCAACATTAACCTTAAGCAGATGCCACATGCCGCACAAAAAGAAACTCAGTGATTATTTCACATCTCCACATCATTTCATACAACTGTGTTTCATCTTTCGTTTGGGCAATGGGGCATGATCAGTACAGGAATCTTAGGGTTCTGCTTAGTTTATTTAGCAGCATTAGTGAACAATGTTGCAAACACATTACTTCATATAGTAGCATTAAGGGAACAATACAGCCTATACTTTTAGCTCAACAGTAGCAGTAGCCTCTTCCTGTTCATTAAGAATCTTCTGAATATAACTTAGAAATGAAAGGATGGGGTGTGGTTCTCTAGCAATTACAATGGATCCACATGTTAAAAGAACTAGACTGTTACTATATCCCTATACTTTACCTCTGATCTGTCAAGACTGAGTTTTCATATTCAATTGACAAAAATTAGAACTTTGTCAAATCCTCCACACACAGTTCATATGAAAAGGAACAAAACTGATTTTTTAAAAAAAACAAAAGATCAATAATATGACTAAAAGGATTCTTCATGGTCTAGCACTACCATCGCCTATGGCAGGGGTGCCCAAACTATGGCCCACTGGCTGTATTTGGCCCATGGCACCAATTAATCTGGCCTGCGCTGCTCCCGGAAGCAAAGCATGCATGCATGTGTGCAGACCATGCCCGCACTTGCATGTTTTACTTCCGCTTCCAGTGGGAGGAACCACATGACCGGCAAGCTCGAACACATGACCAGCCCGCAGCCCAAAAAGTTTGGGGGGCCCTGGCCTATGGTTAATCAACAGGCAGTGAAAAATTAAACCCTATATTGAAAGGCACTGCTGCCACAGTTATATAGTGCTGAACAGAACAATAATTATTAGCAGGTGCTGTAAAAATGCTGTCAGAGTTGAGTAATGAGGAAACACCATCTATAACTTCTAATTTAGACTATGTAACAATTATTTGCATAAAGAGAAGCTAAACATTTCACTGCTACAATAATGCTAACTTCACCATTGACACTTAATTTGGACAACAATCTTCCCAAACAATATCCAAAATTCATTCCTTCTCATGGTGATTCCTTTATTGAATCAACATTTCTGAAAATATACACAGAATTGTATGTAAACATTTTAAGGTCATTGCCGTTTCATCAAACATGTTAGAAAAGGCTTGGAAGGGACAACTTATGCAAAAGAAAGCACTATACACATAAAAATTTTGCTGTGGGTTTATATTAATTAAAACCCCATTACTTTGTTAGTCGCCCTGAGTCGCATGGGCGGCATACAAGCGGAAACAAAGTGGAAACAAACAAATTACTCTAAATTATGGAGTCACATCCAATGCAGAAGCTCCATAAAAGTCTAACTACAAGGAAGAAAGCCCACAGCAGCAAACCATATAGGCACATACAATCTTCAGTAAAAGCCCACAGATTTTTGGCTCTTCACTTCTGACAGCTATCTAGGTCTTCCTTCTCCTTCAGAAACATTTTATGTTTATCTAACAAACCTCCTTAGAAACAGTCTTCTGAAAGACATGGTGCGATAAGCTTTTTAAAAAGCTCCTCACACATAAACCTACAATTTTACTTTAGCAAAACAAACAATACTGATCAATGTGATTGAACATGTTATTTGTTTAGACTAAAAGATGACTGGATAGCTCACTGGTTTAGGTATATGGCTACAAAGCCAGATGTTCCCGGCAGAAGAACACAGCCTGTGCAGCCATGGGCAAGCTACTCTGTCCCTGGGTGGTCTCAGCAGAAGGAAATGGTAAGCCTCTTCTATGTATTCTCTACCTAAAAGTCCCTGGAAAGGGTCACCATAAGTCAAAAATGACTTGGTGGCACACAATTATTACTATTATAAAATATTTTTTATATGATGGAGAGAAAAAGACAACCATCTTACTGAGAATCATAGAATCACTGAGTTAGAAGAGGGCTTTTAGCCCATTAGGTCCAATCCCCTTCTCAATGCAGGACTCCAAACCAAAGCAGATCTGACCATTTTCTCTTGAATGCTTCTAGTGTTGTAGGGCTCAACATCTTAAATTTAGGCAAAAACCACAGATCACAAGTCCCAATGTAAGCAATGGGTGTCGAGCATCCTGTGGATAAAAGGAGATCTTACACCTACTTTAGTTGCCTGATGGGAAGGATCCAGGTGGGAAAGCAGGGAGTGGGTGGGGTGAAGTCTTTGCAGCTTCAGAGCAGCAAAACCATCCTCACGAATCTGACTCCAACAGCTGACGCGGGATGTCCATCTATTGTTGTTGTATGTATATTTATGGATTTAACTACTGTAAACCGCCCAGAGTGGGAAAATATCCCAGATGGTAAAAGGTCAAGGTCACCCTTGCTTGAAAGCTAGTCCTATTCGACTCTAGGGTCCGGTGCTCACCTCCGTTTACAGCAGAAGCGTAGCGTGCCTTGGCGGGGCCCCGTATAATTTGTTTGGGGGCCCTTAGGAAGGGTAAAGATTTCTCACAAAAGGAAAAAAATTCCTTTTTTTGACTTTTGTCATTTGTGAAATAAAAATTTTTTGGGAAGTTTTTATTAATTTTTGCTTACGCACGTTGGGGCCCCCCGTGGCCCAGGGGCCCCATATAATTGATACGGCAGATACGGTGGTAGCTACGCCCCTGGTTTACAGCCAAAGACCCAATGCTGTCCGTGTCTGCAGACATTTCAATGGACATGTGGCAGGCATAACTAGACGCCGGAGCGCACAGAACACTATTACCTTCCCACAAAGTGGTACCTATTTATCTACTTGCAGTTTCTTGCTTTCTAATGGTTAGCTGGGACAGAGATGGGTGCTAACTCTGTTGTGCTGTGCTCCGGTCCTGAACTGCTGACCTGTTGACCTTCCAGCTGTCAAGTTCAGCATCTTAACGGTGGTATATATACACGTGTCTAGGCATGCCTGCTATTTTTTTGTTCAGTCGCACAGTCGATTCCGACCCTCTGCGACCCCATGGACCACTGTCCTCCAGGCACTCCTGTCCTCCACCATCCCCCTCAACTCGCCCAGCTCTTTGCCCATTATCTCTACAATACCATCTAGCCATCTCATCCTGGGCCGTCCCCTTCTTCTTTTGCCCTCGACCCTTCCAAGCATCAAGGCTTTCTCAAGCGAATCCTCTCTTCTCATTTGATGTCCAAACTACCTTAGCTTCATCTTTACAATATGACCTTCTAAGGAGCAGTCAGGGTTGATTTCTTCTAAGATTGACCTATTTGTTCTCCTCGCTGTCCAGGGGACCCTCAAAACTCTCCTCCAACACCACATCTCAAAGGCGTCTATTCTTCTGCGCTCAGCTTTCCTAATGGTCCAGCTCTCACAACCATACATTGCCACAGGGAATACCATTGCTTTGACTATGCGAATCTTTGTTTGCAATGTGATGTCTCTACTTTTCACTATGCTCCCCAGGTTTCTCATCGCTTGCCTCCCGAGAATCAGTCGCCTTTTTGTCCAAGGAAATGTCTGCAAATGCAGGCAGCGCTGGCGCTTTGCTATAAACAGAGATGAGCACTGGACCCTAGAGTCGGATACGACTGGTTTTCGTAGCAAGGGCGACCTTTACCTTACACACACACAGGTATAGGAGCAGAAGAGCATACACACATACACACCTATTGTTGTAGGAGCACAAGAACATAGACACACAAAGAGAGAGAGAGAGAGAGATCTTGTGCTCCTGCAACGAAGAGGCAGCAGGCGAGAGAAGCAGGCGACGCCCGTGAGGAAGGGGCTCCAGGGGGGACCCCAAAACGAAGCAAGCACCGGGGTGGGGGTGGAGGACGCGGCAAGATGAAGCAACCGCCCCTTCTTCCTCTGCCCGAGCGGCAGGAAGGCACAGCCAGGCCTGCACCCGACCTCCGACGCAAGGCCGAAAGCGAAGACGGGAGCCAAACTGCGACAGGGCAGGCCTTCCTTGTTAAGATGGCCCAGCAGCGCCTTCCCTTAAGAAGAGAGGGGGGGAAAGGGAGGCAGCCGGGGTCGCGCAGCCCCTCCACCGCGGCCTGGGGCAGAAAAGGGAGGCCGCCTCCCGGGCCCCTGCGGCTGGCAAGGGAGGGAAGGAGCCCCCGAAGGCTTCCGCTCTGCCGCATCTCACCTCAAGGAACGGCCCTCTCCGAGCAGGCCAGGGTAGGCACGGCGGCGGCGGCGGGGTGTGTGGAGGGATCCCCCCCGGGTCGGTTCCCTTGGCGACCGTCGTTCCCTTGGCGACCCCCCCCCCCCCACTCCCCGGGCTGCGGCCCGCGGGTTGCCCCTTCCTTCCTTCGCGTGGCCGGAATTCGTCGTCCCCCCCCCCCCCCACTTTTCCGCGCGCGTCTTCTAATCCACTCGGCGCCCGCCGTTTCGCCTCGCAGTCTCGCAGGGGCGGAGCAGCCCCGACGGAGGTTTATTAGCCTGGGCGGCGTCACATGATCCTTGCGGGTCTCTCTCTCTCTGTGTCTCTCTCCCGTTTGCAAACCCGTAACGGGGATCCGGCCCTTGGCAGCCAAGCCAGGCTTGAGTGCAACCAGGGGTGGAGGCGGTGGAGGCAGCTGGGAGGATTATTAGACCACTGCGAGGCAATCAATCACTTTATTACAGTCAATGACCAGCACAGTAAAATGGAGATAAACTTTTAAAATTTAAATGCTTAAAATATAGTTAAAATATATTATTTAAAAACATATCCATTCAAAATTTAAAAACTGAGTAAAATCCATTTTTAAGATTTATGCTACAATATAACTGCTACAACATTTGAACCAGCGGGTGCAGACAGCAACCACTGCGAGGCGCGGAGATGTCATTTTGAACGCTAACTACTCCCTATTGACATTTTTTGAGGTCTTCCTCGGTGCCAGCCTATCGGAGAGTCAAAATAAACAGTCTAGGGTTTTTTTTTTCAGGGACATTATCAAAGTTAAAATGCCGCAAGTAACAGGCTTGTTTGACTTAGTTCACAAAAGCTCACATTTAAATACAGGTTTCTTGGACAGTATCAAAATTAAAACTCCACAACAGGATTGGTTGACTTGATCCACGAAAGCACACGTTTAAATACCAGCTTCTGGGACAGTATCAAAGTTAAAACGCCACAACTAACAGGATTGGTTGACTTGATCCACGAAAGCTCACATTTAAATACAGATTTTTTTGGACATTATGAAAATTAAAACTCCACAACTAGCAGGATTGTTTGATTTGATCCACGAAAGCTCACTTTTAAAAACCGGTCTCTGGGACAGTATCAAAATTAAAACTCCACAACTAGCAGGATTGTTTGACTTGACCCACGAAAGCTCACGTTTAAATAACAGCTTCTGGGACAGTATCACAGTTAAAACGCCACAACTAACAGGTTTGTTTGACTTGATCCACGAAAGCTCACATTTAAATACAGATTTTTTTGGACATTATCAAAATTAAAACTCCACAACTAGCAGGATTGGTTGACTTGATCCACGAAAGCTCACTTTTAAATACAGGTTTCTGGGACAGTATCAAAATTAAAACTCCACAACTAACAGGATTGTTTGACTTGACCCACGAAAGCTCACGTTTAAATACCAGCTTCTGGGACAGTATCAAAGTTAAAACGCCACAACTGACAGGTTTGTTTGACTTGATCCACGAAAGCTCACTTTTAAAAACCGGTTTCTGGGACAGTATCAAAATTAAAACTCCACAACTAGCAGGATTGGTTGACTTGATCCACGAAAGCTCACTTTTAAATACAGGTTTCTGGGACAGTATCAAAATTAAAACTCCACAACTAACAGGATTGTTTGACTTGACCCACGAAAGCTCACGTTTAAATACCAGCTTCTGGGACAGTATCAAAGTTAAAACGCCACAACTAGCAGGATTGTTTGACTTGACTCATGAAAGCTCACTTTTAAATACAGGTTTCTGGGACTGTATCAAAATTAAAACTCCACAACTAACAGGACTAGTTGACTTGATCCACGAAAGCTCACTTTTAAAAACCGGTTTCTGGGACTGTATCAAAATTAAAACTCCACAACTAACAGGATTGTTTGACTTGACCCACGAAAGCTCACCTTTAAATACCAGCTTCTGGGACAGTATCAAAGTTAAAACGCCACAACTGACAGGTTTGTTTGACTTGATCCACGAAAGCTCACTTTTAAAAACCGGTTTCTGGGACAGTATCAAAATTAAAACTCCACAACTAACAGGATTGGTTGACTTGACCCACGAAAGCTCACGTTTAAATACCAGCTTCTGGGACAGTATCAAAGTTAAAACGCCATAACTAGCAGGATTGTTTGACTTGACCCACGAAAGCTCACATTTAAATACAGATTTTTTGGGACATTATCAAAATTAAAACGCCACAACTAACAGTATTGTTTGATTTGATCCATGAAAGCTAACGTTTAAATGCAGGTTTCTGGAACAGTTTCAAAAGTTAAAATGCCACAACTAACAGGTTTGTTTGACTTGATCCACGAAAGTCGCATACGACTGGCTTTCGAGCAAGGGAAACCTTTACTACGAAAACTCACATTTAAATGCAGGTTTCTGAGACAGTATCAAAGTTAAAATGCCACAACTAACAGGTTTGTTTGACTTGATCCATGAAAGCTCACATTTAAATACAGCTTTCTGGGGCATTATCAATTTTGATACACCACAACTAACAGGTTGTTGCATGCTGCTATATATCTTGTATGTTGTTTTATTATATCACCTTTACAGAAACTACTTCAGCAGAATTCTCATCCAGTCTCAGGCCACTTCGCAGAACAAAGGAAGAACTAGATGCTTGGCCTGGGCCATTCATACAATAGATATTAGGTCTGAAGGGTAAACTCGTTAGCAAATGTGTAATGCCACAATGTTTTTCTTGCATCCATCTAACCCTTTGCAATTCCACAGAGAGAAGCTTCACAACTAATCTGAATAACAGGTATTACCTGCTATATAAAAACACTTTGATTTGTATACTTACCTGTTATGCTGACCATTCTGTACCTCTGTACCAGATGTGTATAAGTTGATTCCATGAAGTCTCACTCTTATGTCTGATGAACTGGACATGATCCATGAAAGCTAACATTAAAATACAGCAATTAGTTTTTAAAGTGCCATTTTTTGTCATTTTGTTTTGTTTATTGATTTGCTTAAATACAGGAGTTACTCTTTAAGATGCCACAACATTGTCTTTTTGTTTTGTTTACTCTCTGATGTCCCTATTGAAATACACACATAGCCAAAGAACCTCCTATCCGGAATAAAAATTGTAATTACTGTATTGAGGAGAAGGATCTGGACCATTCCAAGCTTTCCTATTGCAGCTTGGCATCATATTTCAGTTAAGGATGGAAAACTCCCAGTTTCTGAGTTTACGTCAGAAGAAATTCTTTGCTTGTGTTTTTAAAAAGATGTTTTTGACTTGTATCTAGATCTGGATGTACAAAGGCAATGCACTTTAGCTTTGACTCTATGCTAAGAATAGATGTGCCTACCAACTGTTTTCTTTTTTGTTCAACTCCTTTTGACTAAAATTTTGAGTGCAACGAGGTGCTAGGTTTTAAGCAAGAGCCTTTTAAATGTAGAAAGGGAAGAGAAGAAACCCAAAACTTCTGTACAAAACACTCCAATTTATGATATAAATAAAAACAATAATATGAACAGTGCCAACAAGGATTTTGTAGATGATTTTTTAAAAATTTAACCAGTTGTATTTTTTTTTAAAAAGCTCAACATTTTAATTACTTTCTCCACACATTCTATCCCCATGACACATCTCTACTCATGTTGACAGTTGGAGGCACCAAGGATGCTGCCTTGGTATCATTCTGTTGGTATGTGTGGGTGGGACATCTATGTCAGGCAGAGATGAAAATGAAGATTTTTTTTCTTTTCTCCACATGCATCAGAAAAAACTTTTACTTGTTAACTGTCATTTTCTCTCCACAATGCAAATTTCTTTCATCCTTCCTCCTGAACTCATATCTTCTTGTCACAGCTTCCCTTTTCTCCCTCCCATTTCTATCTATTCCCAGCAAATGTTAAAAATTATTAGTAAAAATATTCAATTTAAATCTTTCTGGTTTTCTTAAAAGCTCTTTTTGGAATGCTCCTCTATGAGGAAGCAGATCTGTTATCCTCTTCCCCGGGGCCTATGGTCTCTCAGTCATGTTTGGGCAACTCCACCTTCTTCCATTATTCATCAGAAAGCACATTCTCTGTGTTTTCTAATTTCATAGTAACACAGTATTGTGTCATTTGCACAAGCATTGCTAATTGACAAACATGGAAATTTAAGTCTCTGTTTACACATTGGCAGCACACGCACTGTACAGTAAAACCCCTACTTACACAAAAAGTCAATTCTGTTGGCTTTTGCTTAAATCAGTTTTTCATGTAACTCGAAGCAAAACCATAGGAAAAAAATATTTTTCATACAGTTTAAAATGCAAGCAAAATGGATGGTACAAACCACAATCCTAATCCCAAATTGTTTGTCATAATAATATACAGTACTAGATGCTACCATGCTGGTGATAATTCGGTGACTATGCAGTGTTACGGTAAATACCATCACATTATGTTGAAACTGCTGAAACTTGGAATGCCTGAACCTAACTAGGAATTGATAGGAGACTGCATTTGAACTGTGTAAGTGCTACCTTGAGCTCCACCACAGAAGAAAAACAGGTTGAGTGGCAATTTCCTGTGAACTACATGTGGCTATAAATAAAGATAATGTAATAAATAGAAGTCTGGATTTGAAGGTAAGGAGCTAGGAAAGCAATACAGGTAAGTAATGTAGACTAGATGATAACATGATAACATTTACTTTCAGTGTAATACTGATTGTAAAATGTCATCTTCCAAGGCAGAGGTTAATGGCATAACTTTAAGTCTGGGAAATTGGACCTACAGTATTTCACAGCTAATTTAGTTGTAGAAGAACCAGTAGCATTTTTAAGGTAAAATGGAACTTTGTAAACTTCATTCATAAACTACTGATATGGGAATTCATTATTCAAATAGAGAAGGCCAAGCTACCACAATTCAGTGTAATCTTATACCCACCAGGTTAAAACTCAGTCCAGATGCCACATTGAGAATTGTTTAAATCAGGGTTCCTCAAACTTGGCTCTCCAGATGTTATTGGAAATTTCCAAAAGCCCTGATCAGCAGGTGTGCTGACTTGGGCTTCTGGTAATTGATGTCCAAGAATACCTGGAGAGCCAAATTTGAGGACCCCTGGCCTAAATCACTGACTACCCTAAATAATGTACACTTATGGAGATAGTACATGATACTAAGCAGTAGTCTTGAAACAATAGCTTGTCAGGAGCAAGATAAGCTCCCATGTTTTTCTCAATTAGGCAGCAAAAAACAACAAGAGCTTTTGAACCCTAGGTTGGGCCAGTTAAGAGGGCGAGCCAGTTACCATTGCTCAGCACCAAAATATTTATATTACTAATTATTTACATATTCATTATACACCAAACTTTTTTTGTGGAAGAACTTTTTATAGTCTGACAAAGGACTTGATCCACAAAAACTCATACTGTACTGTATTTAAATACAGAAGGTTTTTTTGGAATAGTAGCCGTGTTAGTCTGTGGTTCAGATCCACGAAAGCTAACAATAAAAATATAGCAGTTATTTATTTATTTATTTACTTATATTTACTATCCTGCCCCAATCGGGTAAACCCGACTCTGGGCGGCTTACAGCTTGGATCAAAATCACAGGTTAAAACTAGTATAATAATTATGTTTAAAACCATAACAATTCATAAGAAAATTAAAACAACACACAGGTAAAAACCAGAGCAGGAAGAGGTGGCAGTCCCCTAAACCGACCAACCTGCATGGGATCCCACGTTACTGGGTCCCCACACTTGCTCCGCCAGCCAGGTCTTTAAGCCTCGACGGAAAGACAGGAGCTCTACCTGTAGGCACAGCTCAGTTGGGAGAAGGTTCCAAAGGGCTGGGGCGAACACAGAGAAGGCCCTCTTCCTAGTGCTAGAGAGATGAGCCTCCCTAGCCGATGGGATAACAAGAGAGCCCCTCCGATCCGCCCTGGTGGGACGGACAGACCTTCTTAGGGTTAGTCTTTAAAGTGCTACAGTGTTTTTATTTTATTTTATTTTGTTTTGTTTTCTGATATGCCTAAATACAGGAGTTAATCTTTAAGGTGCCACAACGGGGTTTTTTTTGTCTTTTGTTTACTTTCCGATTTTTTAAATTTATTTTTTGGAAGGAAGTTAATGACCAAAAAACCTTTCGAAAATTGTTTCAAAAACAATCAGGACTCCTCTGAACACAAAAGGCTACAACTGTTGTTGAATTTGTATTTGCATTTTTGTATTTGTATTTTCGACTTATATGCCGCCCCACTCGCAGAGCGACTCTGCAATTGCTAATTTAAAGGGGGGGGAGGGACTATAGTGAAACCAACAATATTATCTTCAAGGACGGCCGACTAAAGGTCGGGCGTTTGCTTGTGTCCCGTCAATTGATCCTGGACCAGAGGCGTAGCTACCGCCGTATCTGCCGTATCAATTATACTGGGGCCCCGGGCCACGGGGGCCCCCAACGTGCGTAAGCAAAACAAATATTTACCCTTCCTAAGGGCCCACAAACAATTTTTTATACGGGGCCCCGTCAAGGCACGCTACTCTTCTGTCCTGGACAAATATTTAAAGGGGCTGTGGTCGCTAATTATTGGTTAGTGCTGGAAGGCTGGGCAAAGTGGGCAGTTCGAGACCCGGGTAGGTTTGAGCGCCCGTCTCTGCCCCAGCTTTTAGGGACATGAAAAGGAGCCTCATTTGGGCGTTCCCTGAGTGGGGTTTCTCTCACAAAAAACCACTTTCAACCCAGAATAATTCCTGACACCATCATTATACCGCTGTTTAAAAACCAACCACCTAGACCAGTGTTTCCCAAATGCTGGTGTTTGGACTTCAATTCCCAGAAGCCTAAGTCATTTCCCCAAAGCACTGATCAGCCAATGTACTGACTGAGGCTTCTGGGAATTGAAGTCCACTAGTGGGCTGTGTGTACCCCTTGTTGGGAACCACTGACCTAGACTTTGGGAGGAATGTAAAAGAGGGCGCTGCTCTCCCACCCCCCCAGCTTGATTAAGGAGAGGAAGCGAACCTCTTCGCCCCCCCAGTACAAAAAAAAACCCACTTTCAACCCAGAATAATTCCTGACACCATCATGATACCGCTGTTTAAAAACCAACCACCTAGAGCAGTGGTTCCCAACAAGGGGTACACACAGCCCACTAGTGGACTTCAATTCCCAGAAGCCTCAGTCAGTACATTGGCTGGTCAGTGCTTTGGGGAAGTGACTTAGGCTTCTGGGAATTGAAGTCCAAACACCAGCATTTGGGAAACACTGACCTAGAGACTTTGGGAGGAATGTAAAAGAGGGCGTCGCTCTCCCACCCCCACCCCCAGAGCTTGATTAAGGCGAGGAAGCGAACCTTCGCCCCCCCCCCCCGTGACAAAAAAAGCCCCTCCCTCGTCGTGGCGCTATAAATAACGTCCGGGCGGCCTCCGAGCGGAAGGATACGGGCTGAGGCGGAGCCATTTGCCTTGCGCAGTAGTGGGACACGGAGAGCCCGCCCCGCCCCTTCCCCTCTTGGCGCTGCTGCTCCTCCTCCTCCCCTCGGCGGGGCCGGCGCCGGTTTACGTAACGCCTCTCCGGGCAAATTCCGGCTCGGTCCCGCCGCCTAACTCGGGACGGGTCGCCAGAGGCCCCGGCAGGTAAGTGAAGCCCCCCCCTCTTTTATTCAATCGAAGGGCCCCCCCTCCCTGCCTCTGGTTCCCCTCCCGCTTTTCTCCGCCTGAGGCCTGTAGCGCGGGGAGGATGACGGGCAGGGGCGGACGGGGGAGGCCTAGCTTGGCCTGGAGAGGGCCTTCTTCCCCCCCCTCTGCGGAGTCATTCAGAGGCCCGCCTGGCTCTGCGGAGGCGGTGGAAGGAGAGAAGGCGAGCAAGGGGGTCGAGCTTCCTTCCCCCCCCCCCCTCAGCGCCTCACGGCTCTCCTTTGGGCGGGCGGGTGTCAGGCGACCGGCCGGGCAGGGAGAAGGAGGGGGGAAACTGGGCTGCTAATAAGCGGCCTTATCTGTTGCCTCAGCGGCGAGACTTATATGGCCGCCTCACATTTTGTAATCCTCCTGTGCCGCAGCCAGAAGGTTGTGAGTTCACGCCTGGCCGCGACGCCTCCCTTCCGTGTTCGGTCAAATGAGGACCCAGCATGTTGGAGGCAAAAAAAAAAATGCGACCCGCCCAGAGAGTGCACCGGAGCCCTATGGGGTTGGTACCGCAGCCAGAAGGTTGTGAGTTCATGCCTGGCCGCGACGCCTCCCTTCCGTGTTCGGTCAAATGAGGACCCAGCATGTTGGAGGCAAAAAAAAAAAATGCGACCCGCCCAGAGAGTGCACCGAAGCCCTATGGGGTTGGTACCGCAGCCAGAAGGTTGTGAGTTCATGCCTGGCCGCGACGCCTCCCTTCCGTGTTGGGTCAAATGAGGACCCAGCATGTTGGAGGCAAAAAAAAAAAATGCGACCCGCCCAGAGAGTTGCACCGAAGCCCTATGGGGTTGGTATGGAAGTGCAATTGCTAATTCCAGAATGGAGGTCGCGGCGGGGGCGGGTGGCCGCGATGAAGGACATTTCTCACCTCGGGGAGGCGGTCTTGACTTTGCCCCTTCTCGCTTTTATTTATTCATTTATTATTATCATTATTATTTATTCATTTATTTATTTATTAATATGAGAACGTGGGTTCTCATATTAAGTGGCTTATTTAATGGATAGTTAACCCTGGATCTGAATGTGGGATTCGTGTGTTGGTTCTGTATTGTTTTTTAACTTTTGATGACTTTTAACTTGTTGATTTTTTATTGATATGGATTGTTTTAAGTTTTTATTTCCTGTTTTGATGTAAGCCGCTCAGAGTCGGGTTTTCCCGATTGGGGCGGGGTAACAAATGTAATTAATAATAATAATAATAATAATAATAATAATAATAATAATAATAATACCAGTCAAACCTCATATAACACTAAAACCTGGTTCCACAAGTCTTGATGTTATATGATTTTTAGTGTTATCCGATGCATGTTAAAATCCTATGGGAGCCATAGAGATACATTGTAACCACACAGGCTTTAGCGGTTGTTATCCGATGCATCCCATAGGATCTTAATGTTATCCGATGCAATTCTTCCCCCCAGATTGCTTAATGTTATGCGATTTTAGTGTTATTCGATACTAATGTTATCTGAGGTATTGCTGTAATTCAATTGCCCTCTTATGTTACGAACACGCTTTCTCTCTTAAATAAGAGCCGTGTCTCTTCAGGCTTTCCTCCCAGCTGAGGTGTTTGCTTCCGCCCCAACCCCCTTCCCCTCCCCGGGAGTTTAAGGATAGAGAGAGGCCCAAAGGCCTTTTTGGTGAGGTTTAAGGTTTCCCTTGCTCGAAAGCCAGTCGTATCCGACTCTAGGGGTCAGTGCTCATCTCTGTTTCTAAGCCGAAGAGCCAGCGCTTGTCTGCTTCTGCAGACGTTTCCGTGGTCATGTGGCAGGCATGACTAGACACCCGAGGTTTACTTATCTTCAAACTCTCTTTAAGTTTGGCCAGCAGCAAAGCCAAGAAAGCGGCTTCATTTTGGAACTCCAGGGTTTGATCCGGACATGGAAGAAGAAAGATCACAGAAAGTTAGGTACAGCATTTAGGTCAGGTAAAGGTCGCCCTTGCTCAAAAGCTGGTCACATTCGATTCTAGGGTTTGGTCCTCATCTCTGTTTATAGCTATGGTTTAATTTAAAATTTAATTTAATTTTTGTGTTTGTATGCCGCCCAATTCAGGGCGGCTCACACATGATAATTAAACAATATACATTACACAGTAAATATCCAGTAATACAATATACAAAATTCAATCTGTAAAAAACAGCAAATAATAATATACAACAATTCAATACTATATCAGCCTCTCCGCCCTGGCCACAGGCAAATTCCAAGGGCGGCAGCTATGAGGTTCTGCGGCCATAACCACCTTTTCAAGGCTGGAGAGGGGCGGGGCCCAAGAGTGCTGGGCAGGTGGTGGTGTCCTGGGGCCCATGGCTGGAGGGCCTCTTCTCCCCAGCCAAGGCCAGAGTCCAGGGGGGGGGGCAGGGGCGGTGAGTCCTGCTGCCCACTGCCTTAGCAGCCTATTCAAGCCTGGCCAGGGGAGGGCGTAGGAGCACCAGCAGGTGGAGGGGTCCTGGCGCACATGGCTGGAGGGCCTCTCCACCCCAGCCAAGACCAGAGTCTGAAATCATATGTCCCAGGTTGGCTTGCAGTTCCAAACTGAGTTGAGTTTGCAGTTCTAAACTCAGCTGTTTCCCAATGTGGGGCACATACCCTACAGGGGGGCAATTTAATTTGTGCTGTGGGGGGTGTTGGAGAATGAGTTATTAACAGTGAATTGCCTTTTAGGCTTCCTCCACATGAATAGTTCACTTTTTGAATGATAAGAATTCTATGTCATGGGGGAGGCATCAGGATTTTAGAGATACTTAGGTGGGGCATGGCCAACAAAAGGTTGGGAACCGCTGATTTATAGTCAAAGAGCCAGTGCTGTGGTCATTTGGCAGGCATGAGTAGATGCAAGAGTGCACAGAATGCTGTTTACCTTCCTACTGAAGTGGTGACTATTTATCTACTTGCAATTTCTTGCTTTCAAACTGCTAGGTTGGTAGGAGCCGAGACAGACAAAGCAAGCTCACTCTGTTGTGCAGCATTTGGGTCTCGAACTACTGACCTGGCAATCTTCCAGTCCTTAAGTTCAGTGTCTTAACCACTGAGCCACTGTGTTTAGCTGTATATAAAAAGCATTCCAAGTTTAATCTTGACTGTCCTCCTGTTTTCATTCCTAGGATTCTTTGGAAGTTAACTAGCAAATTAAAGGGCTGCCTATTTTGGTTTCCAAAATCAGACTTTGAACAAAACTTGCTTATTTCAAAATCTTGCTTCACCAAAAACATATTTTTGCATATGGTTAAAATCAGCTGTATGTTTCATACAGCCTTTCAGTTAGGACTGAAAACACCTCATGGCCTGATATTGATTTGTAGTACATCATTGGCTTCAGAAAGTTAGAGACTAGTGCTGAAATGCAGATTTATAGGATCAGCAGGCATAAAACAGATAAGTGGGTGAATAAAAAAGTCAGTGTGAAACTAGTGTTGATGAAAATGGACACTTTCATGTCCTGGACATTGTAGCTTGACAAAACTCTTGATAGAGACAGATTTGTCTTCAAGCTGCAACATTAATTTAGAACAGTGGTTCCCAATCTTCAGTCCCCAGATTGTTTTGGACAACAGTTCCCATAAATTTTCACCAGCACAACCAGTGGTGAAGACTTCTGGGAATTTTAGCCCAAGAACATTTGGAGACCCAAAGTTAGGAACCACTAATCTACAACATTTCTTGAAGGTACCCCAGGCTAGTCTTTCATATGTCTTTTTAAAAATATTGTTCTAATCCCACATATTAAAGTGGGAAAGTGTTTGAGATTACTCAGTATTCAAAGCAGTCTATAAATCAGGAGTTCTCAACCTTTTAAAGAGGGAGGGGGTTGGGTCATGCTCCCTCAGACGGCTTCAGGACAGCCATTTAGCCCTTTCTCCACCACATGACACTTCCTGGTGTGATGGAGTCGGTGGGGCCCCCCACATGAAATGGCACCATGGGCCGCATCTGGCCTGTGGGCTGCTGGTTGAGAATCCCTGCTATAAATAATGAAAATGTTTGGCACTTCATGTTATTTCATGTTATAATATTTAAAGAAGGATTTTTCTCCTATGTTCCAGAAATGAGAAATTTTTATCTAGCTGAAAGCTATTTATAAGAATTGTTCAGATTTAGACTTTGAAATAGGAAGTGACAATTTTTACTAAAACCACGGAAGGCTTTTCCTAGCATTGGTATACTGTATGTAGGTTGTGTAAACCTAAGTAATAGGTGGGTTAACACTGTAAAATTTTGTCCCATCACTTTTCCTTATGAGAACTTGAGTCTTGCTTGAAATATGTTAAATAGTAGAAAGAAAATCATGGCTGATTGAAAGAGAATATTGTTTAAAACCAAGTACTGTATTTAGGCAATACCGTACATACTTGGCTATAAGTCATCCCGAATATAAGTTGAGGTACCTAATTTGGACCTCTAAAACTGGGAAAATAGATTGACCTGATTATAAGTTGGAGGTGGAAAATGCAGCAGCTGCTAGTGAGTTTCAATAATTAAAATACATGAAAATATGATATAATTAATGTAGACATTTGTATGTGTATGTTTTTGAGTGGTTACGTTGACCTGAGTATAAGTTGAGTCCCATTTTGGACCTCATTTTGTGGGCTAAAAAAACAAAAACTTATACTAGAGTGTATATGGTATGTCCCAAAACATCATTATAAAATTGAGGAGTTGTTTCTAGAAATGATTGACATCTGACTGTCTCTCTTCCTTAGTAACTACTTTCTGAACATAAGCTGAATGTCATCAAATTACTGTAATGCTTACCGTATATACTTGAGTATAAACTGAGATTTTTAGCCTCAAAAATGAGTCCCCAAAAGGGGACTTTGCTTATACTTGGGTCAGTGACCACAAGGGTCCCAAGGCCATGCTGGATCAAAATGCGCCAACAATTTAATTAATTTTACCATATTTTCATTTATTTGGATTATTGAAACTCACTAGCAGCTGCTGCATTTCCCACCCTCAGTTTATTCTCTGGTCAATCTATTTTCCTGGATTTTCAGGTCAAAATTAGGTACCTCGGCTTATATTTGGGTTGGCTTATACTCGAGTATATATAATAGTTTGATTCTCCATTGAACAGAAAAGGAAAAGAGAAGTACCTAACTATACAGTACTGTATTAGCTTTTTTTAAAAAGCAGAATGTTCTGGGTCATTTATTATTTCAATTTATATATTGCCCATCTAACCAAATCATCACTGTGGGTGAAACTGAATAAACATTGAGGATTTTAAAGAGTTTATTTAGCTACCCTCTGAAAGTATTTACTCTTTCTCAATACTGCTTGAGCAGTTTAGCAGTGTTTGAAAACCTTTTCTTCTCCAGTTTAGTTGGTCCAAGATTTGACCCAAGTACATTTTTTTTTGTTATTTAGAATCATTGTCCTAAAAAACACCAACCAGCACTGCTAGTGATCAGGCATAATGAGAGTTATATTCCAAAACATATAATAAACTTCAGGTTATCTATTCTTCTTGTAATTTTTAGTACTGCTGTCTTACACTACTAGCTATGGTATTATTTCAGATACTGCTTTTGAAAGTGTTTCACACAGTCTCATTTTAAAAAGGTATCACATGAAAATGTCTAGTGACTCTAGTCTTTTAGTTTTATGTCTGTGCTATAGGCTATCAAGTACTTTTGCAGAAACAAGACTGGAAAGTTTCATTTAGGTAGGCACCTAGGAAGTACAATAATACCTCGGATAATGTTTACCTCGGATAACGCTAAAATCGCATAACGTTAAGTAATCTGGGGTGGAGAATTGGATCGAATAACGTTAAGGTCCTATGGGATGGATCGGATAACAACCGCTAAAGCCTGTGCGGTTACAATGTATCTCTATGGAGCTTTAACGTTATCCGATCCATCCCATAGGATTTTAACATGCATCGGATAACACTAAAAATCGGATAACACCAAGACTTATGGAACCAAGTCTTAGCGTTATCCGAGGTATTACTGTACATACAAATTGAATCAAAATATCTAAAACCTAGATACTCCTCCTGTGAAAATATTCCTCTTCCTCCTGTGAAAATGTTGATTGTAATTCATATCCATGCACTCTGAAAGTTCCCTGTGAGCTGTATAAAACATGCCCAGTATGTGTTTCAAATATTTAAATAGTTTTTTCTTGATATAGAGCCAAATAGTAATCAAAAGTTCTTGTACAGTATCTTTTTGCTTACAGCCAGAACCTCCTTTTTCAGTGGACAGCTATCAAGACAGCATTATGGCACTCTTGCAATATTGTCTAACACTGATTAACCAGAGCTTTGCTTCTGTAACAATTATATGTTATTAAATTATTTCTAAATAAGGGCTAGAGAGTATATGAACCATACCCTAGTTTCTTTCAGCCTCCTCAGTATTCAGGACTCTGGATGGTGTAAGCTCATTCATACTAACTGGGCAGTCCCTTGAGGATTTACTTCCTTATACTCCTTATGCAGTTATGCAATGCTGCAAATTAATTTATTTCAGGATTCCATTTTACCTGCCATTAATTTCAGCCCCTAGTTTTTCCCATAGGCTGACAGCCCTTGAAAAGGTTCCTCTCTCTTAGGAGGAGAAACTGGTAAATTACATTAGAAAAAGATAATAGGGACACTGTGAAATTGAGCATGGATTACTATAAGTGAAAGCAGTTATTTATTGCTTTTTTGCTTTCAAGGGCTCTATAAACATGACGCATAACAGTAAAACTATATTGCATTCTTAACTCAGAGTTACGGTTCTGGAAGATCTTGGAAGTAAGCACCTTTGATCTCAGTGAAATAGAATTTATTTCTGTATAAAATTGTTTGGGCTCAAGGACTGTAATGCTGTGCTAACTGATCACAAGTACCCATTAAAGACACTCTTAGGAAATGATATTACAAATAATCCATTTTGCAAACTTTCTGAGAATTTGACTAAATATAAAAATGTTTATAGTTTTTACTTCTGAGTGAAGGTTTAGAACTGAACACCAAGTTGCTTACCGTATCTGCTGGTGTATAAGATGACTTTTTCACCCTGAAAAACATGCCTCCAAGTGAGGGGGGGTCGTCTTATACACCGGGTGCACTTCAGTTGGGATAGACATAGCTGCCCATAGTGGCCTCCTGATGCTCGCCCACCTCATTCTACATACCATACAGATAAAGAAAGAAGCTCTACATTACGATCATGTCTCACTTTCAAACTGGTGGGGAAAAAGAAAGGGTTTCATTTACTGGTACCTTCTGCCCTTCTCTGCTCTGCCCAAAATGGAGGAAAAAGCCATGCTTGCAGGGGAAGCAAGAGGCTAGGCTAGAGCAACACTTCCTGCCTCAGTGCAATTGACCTGCCCACCCACTTTACCTGCAGCGCCACCACTGGTGGGTGGTGCAAGTATTTTTGGCCCCACCCACGACATCATGACGTTGGCTCCCCCACGACATCATGATGTCATGACGTTAGCTCCGCCCCACTGTGATGACGTCACGGTGGGGTAGAAAATTTTTTGTCATCCCATCACTGCTTGTGACGGTTTTTCTGCATGTCATAAGCATTTGAATATAAATTAACATGTTGAAATCAAATCTGATGTTCCTTTACGTTTTATTTGGTGTGTGGAAGGTGTGTGGAAGAGGGGGTAGTCTTATACAGCGAGTATATAACAAACTATATTTTGAGTGGAAATGTTGGGGGGTAGTCTTATACGCCCAGTCGTTTTGTACACCGGCATATACGGTAGCTAAACTGCTGAAAAGATGTGATATATTTTATTATGAGTCTTTGAGATAGTTTGCTGAGAAATACAAATCATGGACACTCATTTCCATAATTATAAGCATAATTAAATTAGTTATCCATTGAAGAACCAGTCTTACTTGCCAGTGATGATGAGGTTTTGGTACTCCAGCATATAATATTAGGAAGAGCTGCTTCATACCATCTCACACTACTAGCAAACACTATTACAGCACTTTCACATTGATATCAGTTGCTGTCTCAAGTTTGATGGGTCAAGTAGATTTCAAATGCAAGTCTTTCCCTGATTCTTCAGATTCATGAACAGGAGATATCAACTAAAGCCAGACATGGGGATCTTTCAGATAAAGGAGAATATTTATGTTAGAATCATGTGGCCAGAATCCTGTTAATTTATGCCAATGCAATGGAGTAAATCACAGTATTAAATTGCATAGTTAATGAGTTATCACTTTTATTTCTTTCTCTATGCCACCTCACATGCGCATGCTCACCAACGTTTGCTCCATAGAAATTTCTTAAGTTTTATAGGGATGGAAACAACTAAAAGGTACTTCTAAATCTAAAGTTAAGATGCAAATCAGATAGTATCATCTGGCTTCTGTCCCCAATCTCTGTATTAATGTGGCTGCAGATCCTTGTTGCTAGCAGCCATCAGAGGTGGCAGTAGGGATGTAGCTCTGTAGAGTAAATTGCCTGGCACTAAACCAGATGCTTAGCATCTTAGCAGCAGAACCCCTCACTGGCATGATTTGTACTTTTAGGTCACAGCAGAAAGGCACGAATATTGTGTCTTCCAGCCTTAATTTGTACGAGTTTCTACTGGAACTGGCAAGAGATCAGCTGCTTCAGTGACATATTCCACAATTGTCCTTTCCCCATCAGTTTCATGTAGTGCTGAGCAAAGAAAAGGGACAGCTGAGAGTAAGATGGGTAGACATCAGGCAACTGCTTATGTGTGTGTCAGGTTTTCTCTTTTTGCATTTAGACCATAGTAATAGTCAGGAAAATGAGAGTAGACAGATACTCTTATCTCTTGTTAAGGTGCTTTATTGTAATCATAGCTGGACACTCAAGCAGTTCGAGGCATCCATGTATTCTAGAAATGGAGATTTGTGCTTCCTTTTTCTGCTCCAGGAAGTGACAAATAACCTCTTGCTGCCTTCTATGTGTCTGCATGTGTATGAGAGAGAAAATCAGTTGATCTTTCCTGTTTCCAGTTGTCCCTATATCTCAGCTGGAGGTTGTTGGGGTCTGAATGGGGGACAATGGGCTACAACTGAATCCCGGCAAGACTGAGTGGCTATGGATCAGGGGCCCTGCATTATCTCTGGATCAGGGGCCCTACATTATCTTGGGAGCTACCATCTTTGGTTCTGGATGGGGCTACTTTGCCCCAGACAGACCCAGTGCGTAACTTGGGGGTCCTCCTGGACTTGCGACTACAGCTTGAAGAGAAGGTGGAAGTGGTGGCCAGGAGGGCTTTTACACAACGTCGTGTGATTCACCAGTTGCGCCTGCTCCTGGACCGGGGTTCCTTGATCATGGTTATACATGCAGATGGTCACCTCTAGACTAGACTACTGTAATGCGCTCTACATGGAGTTGCCCTTGATGACCATTTGGACACTGCAACTGGTCCAGAATGCGTCTGTCTGGGTGGTGATGTGGTGCGGGTGCTATGCTCGCACCTCGCCACTGCTCCAGGAGCTGCACTGATTACTGGTATGCCTCCGGGTGCAATTCAAGGTTCTGGTAATGACCTTTAAAGCCCTACATGGTAGTGGATTAGGATATCTAAGAGACTGCGTCGCCCCAAGAACATCTGTCCATCCAACCAGAGCGGACCAGAGGGAATCTAATTGTACCATCTGCTAGAGGGGCTCGTCTCTCTAGCACAAGAAGGCAGGCCTTCTGTGTCCGTACCGGCTCTATGGAACCTCCTGCCAACAGAGTTACGGCTGCAGATGGAATTGCTGCCCTTCAGGAAAGAACTGAAAACCTGGCTGGCAGGGCAGGTGTGGGGCCCCGATAGAAGGGTGACCCCCTCATGCTGGCTTATATAATTAAGATTTCTCTCTTTTAATGGATGGGGTGAGTAGATAAATTATTTAGAATTTTAATGGGGTTTTTAGTTAGTTTTTTGATGTTACTTTTAATTGCTGTTAGCCGTTCAGAGTTGTTGCAGAGTTGGGCGGCAATAGAAATTTGAAGAATGAATGAATAAATAAATAAATAAAATAATTATTATTTTCATTTCTCTTAAGTTGAGGATTTTGGACATGATGGTGGCATCTGTTTTCTCTTGATTTTGTTCACAAACTGTCATCAGATTAGCCCAGTTCTTGATTCTCAAAACAGTCCACTACAGATTTCCATAGCATCTTGTGAGAGTGTTAGCTTGGTTCCATCCATTCTGTTTTCAGAGCTGCTACAGCAAAGTGATTTTAACATGGCTATCACTTCAAACATTTCAGCAGAGTGGTTGTTACCTAAGTACTTAGCAATTTCAACAGAACTAGTCTTTATTTGTGGGATGCTGAAGTCTTTGGCTACAGCAAATAAACATAGCTACCGTATGTTGCTAGCTTTGTATCTTCCAGATCTTATAAAACTCTTTTAATCTTGGATACATTTTGCTACAATCATAGTTTTTCTCCTCTTGGGAAAAATATAATAATTTAGGCAATACCAGTGATGGCAGACCGAGTACCCAAACTCAAGAGACTGCTGGCAATGCTGCACAGGGGTGGGGGGAACTCTGTGCTGGGAGAGGGAGGAAGCACTCCCATTGGGCTGCTGGGTAGAGAGGCGGGGATCTGTTCCACTCCCTACAATCTTCTTGGATTATTTTTTTTTAATTTAGTACTTAAGAAGTAAGGGGTTGATTCTGTATCCATAGATTTGCAATGGGAGTACAGTAATGTCTTTTTATCAATGCTATGAAAAAGAGGTATATAATCTTTGCAGATAGATTCATTTCTGAGTATTGTAAAACCTAACATCTGTGATAAAATCTATATTAAAAAATTGCCCAACAATCTTACAGAAACCTCTGGTAAAGTATGATATTGTGAATGGATTAAAATAATTCATTTAAACAAACAAACAAAAAAATCAAACATTGCATGAATTTACAGCCTCATGATTAAAATTAATCTTTACTTCATGAGGAATAACCTTTGAAATCTGACTTTTAATTTTAAAAAATTATTGATTTTTATCCATCCTGAACAGGGACAAATTGTTGTGCTGGCTGCTGCTTTTGATTATTCCACCTTGAAGGAATAACTAAACCACAGACTTTTGATCTGTTGGGTTTTTTTTTTACTAGTGTCATCTGGACATAACAACAATCAGTGTTTTTACTCTGTGAAAGAAGGAAACCGGATTATCACCTACTGTTATAGTGTAATGAGCTGCAAGCTATGAGATAAAGTCTATGGTTCTTTCTGAAGGCTGGAACAGTTTGAAAGCAGGAACCCACATGATGGCTCATTGAAAATAAACTTGGGTTTTTGTGATATTTGTATGTGCCAAAGAAGTTAACGTTATGATTAGTAAACCAAGTAATCTATACAGCTCACCACTTCTTATTTGTTAAGCGAAGGGAACATTCATAAAAAATTCTGCTCTTTAAGCAAGGCACTCTTTAAGCGAGGCACTCTTTATGCGAGGTTTGACTGTATTAAGAAGAGATTTAATAATACTTTAAAGGGCATGGGGAAATAAGTGTCTAAGATGTTTTGTTAATACATATGTGAAAACTTTCTATAGCAAGAACCAAAGAAGCTGTGGCCTGGAATTCTGTAAAACTGGCATTATTTAGGGAACAAACTTCAAATTACTAAATTATTTCCAGCAATTTCTAGAAAGAAATATATCGTTCAATGTGATGAATAATTAAATATCAGTACTGAAGTATATGTTTTTGAAACAAACATTGTTTAGTGAAAATAATAAAGGCGATTTACAACAATTATAGAACCATTTAAAAGAATTTTAAAACTTTAAAAACTTTAAAAAACTTAGTATTAAAAGCTAGAAATTGTAACATAGGCATTCCGGGGTCAAACCAACAAATTGGCTGGGGAAATTGAACCATCCACTCCCCAGAATACTTAACTGACAATTCATAGAGGTGAAGTGAATGTTAGAGTGAATGTTAAAGTCACAAAGAGGTTAACAGCTTAGTGTGAGAAAGTGGATACAGTAATACCTCGGATAACGCTAAGATTTGGTTCCACAAGTCTTGGTGTTAATCCGATTTTTAGTGTTATCCGATCCATGTTAAAATCCTATGGGATGGATCGGATAACGTTAAAGCTCCATAGAGATACATTGTCACCGCACAGGCTTTAGCAGTTGTTATCTGATCCATCCCATAGGACCTTAACGTTATTCGATCCAATTCTCCTCCCCAGATTACTTAATGTTATGCGATTGTAGTGTTATCTGAGGTAAACTTTATCCAAGGTATTACTGTACAGTAAAACCCTAGTTCCCAACTGCCCTGGTTTATGTTTGCTGTGGTTTACGACTGGAAATCCTGAGGAAGTGACGTCCCGGTTCATGAAATTTTTTCACCTTTACAACCAGGAATTCCCCAGAGAGCATTGCACCTGGGGGGTATTTAAGACCGCCCACAGCCATTTTGGACACTGTGGGTGGCACAATGGCAGCGGGGCAGCCTTGTCTTGCGTGTTCACGGCGCCTCTTTTGGAGTCATCGCTAAAGCGCAGGGTGTCTTTTAAATCCAGTGCCTTAGTGATGGCTCCAGAAGAGGCTCCATGAATGTGCAATGCAAGGCCACCCCACTGCAATCGATCGCCTCTCCTTCCCTTTGCAACACTGACCTGGACACAGAAGGGGGGGGAGAGAGGTGAGTGGTTCAGCTGCAGCATCTTCAGCGGGGGAGCCCTGCATGTGGCTGTCGTTGGTAGCCAGACAAACCGCTCTTCTTCGTCGCCCAACACCAATCCTGAGAAATAAGTGCCATCGCCTAGGCAAGCTAGGGAAAGATAGGGAGCTTAGCTTGCTCATTTATATTCCCTTTTACAGTCAAACCATGCATAAAGAGTGCCTCGCTTAAAGAGCGCCTCGTTTAAAGAGCAGAATTTTCTCTGAATGTTCGCTTTGCTTAACAAATAAAACCAACCAAAAACTCTCTTAACAAATAAATTGGGGTTTGCACCCCCACCCCCCCACCCCCGGTCACAATTGGTCACTTACAATGGTGTTTTGCTTAAAGAGCAATCGTGTGGAACACATTATGCTTTTTAAGCGAGGTACCACTGTACTTTGTGTCTAGCATTTTTTATTTTTTTAGGTGGGTAACTTTTTTAAATTTTCAGTGCATTCCTATGGGAAAATGTGCCTCAGTTTACCATTGATCCAGTTTCCGGCAAAACTGTTGGAACAAACTCGTAAACTGAAGTTTTTCTGTACTTCAGCTCAGGTTGAAAAATTTCTGAAGATCAAACTAGAAGTCTACCTAGTGCAGCACAGATAGAGCATTGTTTCACACAGTGGATAAGTAGAAACCCTAATTAAAAGGTAATTGGAACACAATATTCTACTCCAACATTGTCTCCCAAAATGGTATTTATTGAAATACGGACTGTTAATCTGGAGTCTTCATTTAGCTCCTATGATTAAAGCCTGTTCAGGCATATCTTCAGTAAATTTCCCTAATTGTTTTGTATTTAATTGGCACTTCAATTAAATGTTTAAGAAAGTGAGGCAAAAAATTCAATTCAGAAAGTTCATGGGATCAAGCAGAAAATACGTGCTGAATGAAGGGTGGGGGGCAGGGGGAGCTTTTTTCTGATTTTCTCCCCTCTTCTGAAACCACTTTGCCACCTCGTATTATTCTTGCTAGTCTGCTGAGTATCAGAAGCATATTTTAAGGCCATCATCTAAGGCAGAACCTGAACTTTCTTTGGAAGCAAAAATGACAAATTTGAAGCTGTTATAATTTTTGTATTGTATTTTGTATTGTATTTTCGACTTATATGCCGCCCCACTCGCATAGCGACTCTGGGCGGCTTACAGAAGAAACAGTTACAGTACATAGCACATTCATAGCATAAAAACAGTTACAAATATTGCATAATAAATTACAAATATCACATATACAGTATATATATCTCCAATAACAGTTGCAATTACAAAACATCAGGACATCCTAATAAATAAATCAAGATGCAGTACTACAATAAATCAATAATAAAATAAAATACAGTGCAACAAAACAAAATAAAATAAAAATAAATATAACACAATTTGGGCATACTGTATATAATGAGAAGCCAGGACTCAGTGGAAAAGTTGAAGACAGCAGGAAAAGAGGGAAATGAAATAAAATGACTCCATAAAGGAATCCAGGGCCTTGAGTATACAAAAGCCAAGTAGGGGCTGTAGCGGACATGATATTTTAGAGGTGGCTCATTCATTGAGTTGCTGCAAGTCAAAGGTGACAGCATTTAATAATAATTCTAGTCAGAAAGGGGCAGAGGAGTTGGTGAAAATTGTTTACTTTTTCTGCAGTGATGGTGGAGTAGAGTTTCAACTATTGTAATTAACTCATAATCTTACACAGTATATTCTAGCACTCATATTATTAAAAACTATATTATAAAATCAAGTACTATTATAATATCCAGATATCATTGAAATATTACATTTTTATTTACATGTATTCTGCTAGACCACTTTATTATTCCTGTACTGAGGAAAGTAATTTGTATTCACTTGATCTGATCTCTTGGTGAACTTTTATTGTACAAGCTAATTTCAAACATTTAATTTGTGATTAATGTTTTACTTGCTAATGTACTATTGGCGAGTTATCAGATTTCTATCTTTTTGGCAGATAGAAGTTTTACTGTTATAGCAGTTCAAATTACTGTATCATGAAAACTGTTGTATCACAAGAGACTTCCTGTGGTTGATTCTGAAAGTTTGGACAGCTTGCTCTCTTTTTGTGTGTGTGTGTGATATTGTGAGTAGTAGAATAGTATTGACATGCTTAGTTCTTTCTACGAAATGTTAAAGTGCAATGAGTTTGAAATAAGTTTCCATCAGACTAAAGAAGATTGACAGTAGTTCATTTTTCCAATACTGTATATGTATGCTTGTACTTGGGTATCTGTTCCACACAATACAAACAATTACTATTTCTCTTGAATTTTGGTGTATCTATCTATCTATCTATCTCTCTCTCTATCTCTCTATCTAATTTAAAAAAGTCTTTCACTTTCCTTTACTATTATTTCAAAATTTGTCTCCTTTCTTAATGCTTTCTTTAAGCTTCATTTGGACCCTACTTCTCAAGTGTAAGTACTTATACATAGGAAATGGAAATCTCTCCCACAGATGTCTGACAAATGAATTCCACTGTGTTGTGTTCTGTGCTTCAGTCTGGTAATCTAATCCCATTCATAGTTAAGCCTGACTGTATACCTTCAAGGAGTACCACACTGGTGTTTCTGTAGCTCTATTTTCTTTATTGCCAGCTGTTTGATACTTTTCAATTCTGTTCTCTTGCATCTTCCAGTAGTAGATCATAAATGGTATTTTGCTGTTTTAATGCTGCTGTTGCTTGTAGAATCCTTGCCGTTGTTGTCTGTACTTCTGATAGTAGGTAAAATGAGATAAACATTAATAAACTGTTTTTGTTTTCTCCTCCTGCCCTCTGTACAAATCTACATACATTTCAACAATTTTGAGAGAAACATGAGTACTGCATACAATTTTACAAACTTGAATTTCCTTTTTAATTGTATTCATGCCATAAGTTTTGCTGGTATCTGTTCTATTCAAATCTGATGTCATTGAACTTAACTCATAAGTGTCAGGTTTTTATGGCTTTTTTAAAATTAAACTCCAGACATTTCTTGTAACTACTAAAATCAGTTTTAGACTGGTTAATTTTGTATTCTGAAGCTGCTGTTACATCTTTTTGAAATACAGTAAAAACCCTACTTATGTAAAAAGTCTGTTCCGTAGGCTTTTATTTAAATCAGTTTTTTATTTATCTCGAAGCAAACCCATAGGAAAAATGAATTTTTTACCTAACTTGAAGCAAACCCATAGGAAATTGTGTTATGTAAATCAGGACATTTATGTAAATCGGGACATGGTTTTAGTGCAAAAATCATTATGTAAGTCGAATTTTATGTAACTCAAGGCATATGTAAGTCAGGGGTTTACTGTAATGCTTACAATTTGCTTATGCAAGATTTGTTTAGCATTAGATCTGCCACAGTAGTTGTTAACTAAAGGTCCACAAAATGAGTTTAAAGAAAAACTAAAAGTTGTATTTACAGCAGTCCTAATATCACAAAATACTTGTGGAATGGTGGTGAGGAAACACCTTGGTTTTCTTCTGAACTTGGAAACAGAGCGCATATCTATTGTGCTGGGTTTCAGAGACAAACAGTGAGAAGAAGATACTGAGAATACAGATTGCTATCCTGTGATCTTGACATGTATCATTTTTAAGAGTCATCTGACTTATTCTAAATATTGACCATTTCCTGACATTTTCTAAATGTTTAATGAATTATTTATTATTTATTAGTTCAAATTTATATTGCCGCCCACTTGCTGTGGCAACTCAGAATTACCGTACTTCTCTTGTGGTAGTTGCAATGATGGAATGCTACAGATTGCAAGACCTGGCACTACTCCTTTTAAACTTACAGAATGAGAAACATTTTTGCTCCAATACCAGGTTGAGATATATTCTTATTAATAATCATCACATCATATCTAAGGTTAAATATTATATATTATATGTACAATATATTGTAACTTAAATATGTTGTAATTTGTTGGGCAACTCATCAAATTGAGGACTTTTGTTACTTGCTAAATCAGCTGTTATCTTCCAGGTGCCTTTTGTTTCCATGGTTTCAGATATCTGTGGATGATCTTGGAATGAATCCCCAGCAGATACAGGGAGTAGTGGTAGCAAACTCCTATCTTCCTATTCATTGGGAGTTTTAAACATATTTCAGCTATTTTAATCTACAGGGTGGCCTGTAAGTCTCTGTTGAATCTTTCTCTAAATTTGCCACTTATATCCAGGGTGTCCCCAGTATTCTTGCGCTCATGTACCCTGGTAGTTGTCACAATACACTCTTCAAGTGTAAATGGGCTTAAATCGGCCATATTTCTCTGACAAAAGGGGAGAAATTATAATACATATGGATGGGTAGGGACTTATGGGCCACCTTGTATATTATTTGTAGTCATATTCTCTACTCATTTCAAAATTGTATCACTGCATTCCATCTGTGCTTTGTGTCAAGGATACATATCTCTCTTACTGTTGCCATCTAGGCCAGTTTCATTGACTGCAGTTGAACTCCTACTTTTTTGCCCAGGTGTAATTAATGGGTTGCATGGCAGTCATCTTGGCAAAGGGAGGAGACTGTTCTATTGCCACTGCATTTCCCCCCAGTAAGAGTCTGTTCCATATTTTGAAATCAAAATAATGAAATGAGTGTCCATTACTAAATACTTGTCTACCTGACCACCTGCTGGCTATTTAAAAAATAATAAAAAGAAACAAACTCCAGGAGCCAAACCACAGTTCTAGCATATTCAGCCCAGTTTAGTCACTGACTCCAGACGTTTTATGACATCTCTTTCCTTATTGTAGCTCTTACAAGATCCAGTCCAACCTGCTTCACTGATTTAGAAAAGCATCTTTCATTGTTGCATACTTTTCTAAATACTAATAAAATCTCTATTTCTGCTTTGGCTGTGTTTTTTCTATATTATACATCTCCAATTTTTTTTTTGCTTCAAACACATTAAGTTTTTCCTTGTAAGAAGTGTAGGAAGCTCCCCTGTATCTGCTGGGGATATGTTCCAAGGTCTTCCATGGGTATCTGAAATCACAGAGAACTGGGGGTGGGGTGCTAATACCTCCATCCTACATGTGTGTTAACAAAATGGTTACAATGAAACATGATCCATTCCTTCTAAATATTACAACGTGGACAGTACCTCTAGTGGCCAGCTCTGTAATAGATCATTGAAATACATATAATGGGATGGATATTTTGCAGATAGATACCCTGGACTGCCAAAAAGATGAACAAGAGGGTCCTAGAACAAGTCACAGCCTGAACTATCTCTGGAAACAAAAGGTTAAAGTTGAGACTGTTCTACTTTCGGTTTGTCATGAGAAGGCGGGACTCTTTGGAAAAGACAATAATGCTGGGAAAGGTGGAAGGCAGAAAGAATTGAGGAAGGACAAGTGCGAGGTGGATTGATTCCCCTTAGGGAAGCCACAGACTGTATCTTGCAGGAATTGAGCAGGGCTGTTGAGAACAGGACCTTTTAAAGGTCTCTCATGCATAAGATCACAATAATTTGTCTTGATGACAAATGACAATGATTGGTTCTGGTCAGCAGCCCAGTACAAGTCAAACCTCGCATAAAGAGCGCTTCACTTAAAGAGTAACTCACTTAAAGAGCAGAATTTTCTTTGAATGTTCGCTTCGCTTAACAAATAAAACCAAACAAAAACTCGCTTAACAAATAAATCGGGGTTTGCAATCCCCCCCCCCAATTGGTAATTTACAATGGTGTTTCGCTTAAAGAGCAAATTCGCTTAAAGAGCAATCTTGTGGAACACATTATGCTCTTTAAGCGAGGTACCACTGTAGTTGTATTTTGTAGTTAGCTGTAGTTTTTTCTGTGGTCTTCAAAGTTAAACCTGTGTATATCATATTGTAGTAGAGCACATTGACAATTAGCAGAGTACAGTATAGATAAATCTCTCTGGGAAATGCTGGTTTTACTTTGCTAGGCCCAGCTGCTAAAAGATGTGTTTGTCATTTGTTTGTTGTAACCTCAGTGGCTTATCTATTTGATGGAAAGTAAAGCTGTGAATCAGCAATATTGGGTGGAGCATTAAATCTTTTAAAAAGTATAACATTTGAAATATGAGAGAGTAGGTGACTTACTCAGCTGTCTCAGACTTTTTCCCTTTTGATGTTTAAACAGAAGCAATTTGAGAACCAAGTCAGATCTTTTCTGCCAAGCTGTTTCATTTCTGTTTTCAAATCACACACCAATATATGACTGATGTCCTATTCAGTCATAGCATTGTCTCCTTCATTGCTACCTCCATAGGTCACTTATGAGTGAAAGCTAAAAAGCTGAATGGGAGAACCCCTGCTTCTGTGGAGGCTCACTAAAAAAGAAAACCGGTAGTGAACTCGTGTAGAAAACCTGTACAGACAACAGAAATGTTGGCGCTTCAGACGTTGCAGTGGCCATGTTGAGGGGAGTGATGTCAGCACTCTTTGCTTCCTTGTACTGTGTCTTGATAAATATGCTTTTAATTTAATGAATAGGCCTGGAATGTTATGAAAGGGTTCTTAGATGTAGATCTCTTGATTATTGTTTAAATAATATTTTCTCAGTTGTTGTACTCCTGCACAAAGAAACTGTTGGGGATGCACCTTACCTTGTTGATGGATGGGACCAAAACCAGAAGTTTGGTTCAAACTGGATTGGTCACATCTTTTGTTTCTGTGTCAATCTTTTTCTGTTCATTCATTCCCCATTTCCGCTTTCCCCTTCTTTCAGTTTAATTCTGCTGTCTCTCCCCCCCAAAGGGGGGCAGATAACTTTAGCTGGAAGTATGAACTGATTGGTTACTGAACGTTTATGAAATTAAGATGGGTGAACTGGGTAGCTGAAATTGGGTCAAGGGTTGTCTGCAGCCTTGGTGCCAGAAATCACCTGTCCTTGAAGAGACAAGTAGGCAGAAACATTTTGTTCTTTTCAAATACAGTCAAACCTCATATAAAGAGTGTTTCGCTTAAAGAGTAACTCGCTTAAAGAGCAGAATTTTCTCTGAATGGTTGCTTCGCTTAACAAATAAAACCAATCAAAAACTCGCTTAACAAATAAATCGGGTTTCATAATCCCCCCCACCAGAAGTCACAATTGGTCACTTACAATGGTGTTTTGCCTAAAGAGCAAACTCACTTAAAGAGCAATCCTGTGGAACGCATTATGCTCTTTAAGCGAGGTACAACTGTACTGTACAAAACTATTCACAGTACTGTATTTTTGCTACTCCTTGTTTGCAACTAGCTGATAAAAATAGGAGTTGTAAACCAACACCAGGTGGAGTACATTTTATAGTGAGGGAACAAAACCCATTCACCACTTTGAGTACTCCTACCAGAGGTTTCTCAGCTCTTCCTTTTCCTGGGAGGAAGGAAGTGGAGAGAAGGCTGACCATTCTAAGTGCAAAAACAGGATTATAGCTCTTTGGACTAAACTGCTTGTGTGCTTCTGCTCTATACTACTGTTAGTACTTTCTATACCTTTCATAGAAATTCTCATCCTGCTTCATTTTGATTCTATATTAGAATGTAGAACAGTTTTTCTAGATGAGTAGTTCATTGTGAGTTTCAGCCTGCAGGCAGATTCATTGTATTTTTAGGTGTACCACAACAATGTTTTATATTACTGTACATGGCTTTTTCTCTCCCCCCTCCCTGCATTGACAGGACAACTTTATTGATGTGCAGCCCCTACAGTACATGTTTGTTTTAGTCACTATTTTAGATTAGATTCAGAATATTCAAAATTCTTGGATACTATTACAGTGAAAAATATAACATAATCTTGTTTTGTGTTAATTACTAGAGTGATGTTCTGTGGATCAACAGCAAAATATTTCAGAAACATATAATTAAAGATTGGTCAGTCAAGGGCAGTGAATTACCTTCCCCAGAGTTGAAAGAGAGAGTAAAGTTTAGTGGCCGAGTTTCACTTTAGTTTTCATATTCTTTATCTTCACAATAGATGTACAGTAGAACCCCACATAACGAAAAAACTCCATTCCACGGAGTGCTTCGTTATGCTTTTTTTTTTTTTGTTATACAAAGCACTATTGGCGTACTCCCCATAATGGAAAAAAAGTGTGTTAACCGGGGTTCCCATTGAGTGGGTATACCCCAGCTAATGAAAATCCCGCATAATGAACTTTTTTTTTTTGTTATGCGGGATATCGCCCTTGCATAATGAATGCTGCATTATGCAAATTTTGTGCTATGCAAAGCATTCGTTATGAGGGGTTCCACTGTATATCACAGTAAGTTCTTGGAGACTTATTTTTCTGTCATAGCTGTTGGTTTCTACCAAGCCATGTCCACCTTTTTTGCAGATACTTCTATACATGTGTTGTGTTTAATTCCTGCTTGTATTTTTATATACGTGACATTTTCTTTCTTTCTTTTTCTCCTATAGGTCCTGCTGGGGATTTACATCTGGCTTCAATGTGAAATTAAGGTAGAAAAATGCACATAAACATGTGTTTCCTGTTAAGATTTAGTATACTCAGTGGTTATGCCTGAAGAGTGGGTCTTGTCTCTGTACTGATAACTGCCAGGAATCATAAATGATTGTCCTAGAAGTCAAGCGTGTCTCCTCCTTACTGGAGTAAAAAAAAGAAAATCCACCTCCAGGTTTCCACGGAATATCATCTACAGAAAATGCATCTCGTTCTAAGGATGACAGCCACCTAGATTCATGCACCTGATCAATACAGTTGTTGTGGATGGTTTGCCATCTGAAAGTTCCTCAAGCTCCTGTCTGGGTCCCGTACCTGTTTCTGAAATGTCTCTGCTTCATGCTTTGGGCCCTGTGCAGTCCTGGCTGGGACAAGAGCTTGAAAAATGTGGCATTGATGCCATGATTTATACTCGCTATGTCCTTAGTCTTCTGCTGCATGATAGTTATGACTACGACCTGCAGGAACAGGTATTTGCATATTTTAGATGTGTCCGAATGTGTGAGTGCATGTTTTGCTCGTGGAACACATGCTGAAATTTCACATGTGTTTGGTAATAGCAGATTTCACCTTATGTGATTCTTTTTTCTTTTCTTCCATGTCTAGGCCAGACGTAAAACTGGCAAACTGAAGTCACCATTTGGTGGGTTCATTCTGCAGTTCCCTTTGCCTGTTCTAGTGTAAGAAAGATTAGCTGGCAACACAAGGTTCCTGTTACCAGGGTATCTCCAATTGTGGTTCAGAAATACCACAATCTTCGAGGAGGCTCTTTCTGTGTGAAAACTTTCAGTAACATAAGAAGAGTTCATAGAACTTGAAACCATGTCTAATGGATTTGGCATACTTAGTTTGAATAAGGTTGATCCCTGTATCCACATTTACATACATACATACATACATACTTAAAATTTTCTAAGGATGGCCTAAACTGTGGAAACCAGCTAACTCTATATCTTAGCACATATAGCAGAGTCATACAATTGGGGTGATGGTGGAAATGTGTCTGTCTAACTTCACATGTGTTTATGGAAGGGCTCCCCTGGAGATACTATACAGTACATTAGAACACTCTTTATTCTCAAATTTACCTTGTACATATTTTTGGTCATAAAATGTTAAATAAGACCACGGATACTGAACCCATGGATACATTGTATTGACTTTTGTTATTATATATGACATACAATAGAAATCACATATCTAATTGTTGATTATAATATACAGTCAATCAAGTCTGTGTTTCATAAGTAGTTTGCCATGTGATTTAGAACAGTTGCTCAGCTGTTAGCCCTTCAGAGATATTGAATTTTAACTCCCCTGATTTTTGTCATGCTAGCTGAGGATTCTGGGAGTTGAAATCCAATTATATGGAGGGCCAAAGGTTGAAAACTACTAGTTTGGATGATGGAACTGATACTTTTAGATTCCTTGATAACATGGAATTGTGAAGATGTTTAGCTCCAGCCATTATTTCTAATCACCACTGCCTCCCTTTTTTCTCTTTTACTGTTCTTCCCAGTTTAATGATCTGCTATGGAAGAAACAGATCTTGTTATTTGAGGTTTTCAGTGGTGGTTCATAATGAGTTTTTGAGATTCTTCCAAGGCTCTCTAGGTTGCCTATTTCTGCTATAAAGAAGGGGTTGCACAAGACAACAGAGTATGTCCAGAATGTTTTCTAAAGGAGAGAACTGTTTTTCTGCATCTATTTGCATCACCCTGCCAAACATCGCCAGTGGTGTTACTCTTGCTGTTTCCATACATGGGGCATGCAGCAAACAAGAGCAAGAGTAACACCTCATGCATGTGTGTTGTGCTAGTCCACATGTATAAAGTATGTTAATCCACAAGAATTCTGTTTTGACATGTTCAGATGCAAAATTCAAGTCAAAATTTCAGTTACCTGTTTTGGACCTGTGACCATTATAATTATTGCTAGATCTGTTGGTATTTGAGAAAATGCTTAGCAACTTTGTCTCTTTGAGTGATTAGTCTGAATTATGTGGTACATCTCAGAGAAAAGAAATACAGCATTTGCATAGCTAAAGGGGAAATCTAGACACATTTTTGTAAAGAAATGCAATCCAGTGTAAACTCAAAAAAATTGCTGGAAGTTGGAAACTAGATCTTTGAGATTTACTAATCTCTATTTCAGTTTCATATACTATCCCTTCTGTGCTATTCAACACTTTTTCCCACTGTGCAATACTTCCTCTCCCCTTCATGTAATATATTCCACCCCAATATGTGAAAAGTTTTAAAAGTCAAATCAACACATTGACTATATCTTTGAAATAGCTATACCAATTATACTTCTACACTGCCCCAGGGTGTTTAGAGCACATCCCATGCAGTTCACAAGGTAATTAGCATTTTGCTCCCAACAAGCTGGGTGCTCATTTTGCCAATCTTGGAAGGATGGGAGGCCAAGTTTACATTGAACCCATTGGGATCAAACTCAGATCATGAACAGAGTTTTGGCTGCAGCAGTTCACCACTGTGTTACAGAGGCTTTTATAAATTGGAAACAGACAAAACAACAACCATAGGATCATTATTTATCTGTTACACTTATGGTAGACTTTCAAAATGCTTAACTAACGTTGTCTGTGGGGTATACAGATTAATAAATTAAAAATACACAAATTACAGGATAATTATAGGATAGTGGTAGTAAACAGAGAAGACTAAAATGGCCAGCAAAGATAAAAACAATACAGCATATAACTGGCCAGGTGAAATTAAGGAAAAACATCTTATGGAAAATATTTTATTACAAGTCAGGCTAACCATAATTAGAAAAAGTTACTGGTATCTACTTGCCATTCTTAATACAAGCTTTGCTTATCTGAACTAAAGTATTGTCCTGCTATCTCATTTAATAGCACAATTCTGTCTGACAACCTGTTATTTTCTCATAATCTACACAAGCACCGTATTTCTATTCTTACATAGATCTTTCCTGAAATCTATTACCTATTTCACTTGATGCAGCAAATTCTTCCAAAATTCCTCATTCCTTTGGGGGAGGGGGGAATTGTGTTTTCTAGCAAGCATGATATAGTGGCCATCAACTCTTTGGTGATACTATACACCAAATTATAATTGTTTTCTCCATTGTCCAGTAT
Source organism: Furcifer pardalis (assembly GCA_030440675.1). NCBI lineage: Eukaryota > Metazoa > Chordata > Lepidosauria > Squamata > Chamaeleonidae > Furcifer > Furcifer pardalis. The sequence goes on along the minus strand of CP126891.1, from coordinate 146,801,078 downwards.
TGGCAAACAGCAATAAAAACGTTCAAACTTCTGTTGTTCAGAGAAAATGACATGATCATCAGAAGCAAGGGGCCATGAAGTAAAGGCTTCCTTTTGCAATTTTTGGGGTGCACTGAACTCGTATAATGACATGACAGTCATGTGTTCCCTGAAATTGCCAGAGTAAGCGTTTAATATTCTGCCCCTGCTGGTAATATAATTCATATTGGCAGTGTTTTCCTATGGAACAATGTTTCAGCCATTTTATGTTTGGAAGTCATTGGATGGAATTCTTTTGGCACTGCAATATATAACATTTCTGCTGGTGTTGCACTCCACAATTTCCAGGTTGTACCAGCACAAGCTGATGATTTCTCCATTCAACATGGTGAGGGTTTCTACTTGTGACAGAAGAGAATGACACACAAGCTCTTTCATACATTATTTGAAAGAGATAATATTCCTGCCTTAATGTATTGTTGCAAAATTTGAGAGAGCTTGCAGCAACAATAAAGACATCCAATATTTAAAGAAAAAAGTTGTAATAAACTGCAATATAGTGATGATAGTAAAATAATGAAATAGTGAACAGAATCCTACTACTTTTGCTGATGTAAGTCAAATGCAGTGAATTGCAGTGGCAAATTTCCAATAGTTAAGAAATTGATACTTTTATCCTTTGTTGTGCATCAGTTGCATGACTTATCACATGAGGAACATGTGCTAACTTCTTAATTAATGGCAATTTGATGGTGTAGTTTATGTTCTTTGATTTCTACCTGCATATTTAAGAGCTGAGATTATGGCTAGTGTTGTCCAAAAGTAACATTTGAAAGGTAGATTCAGTACTTCCCTTCTCAAATGAAAATTGATACACACCATTAAAACAAACATTGTGTCCTACCGTCTTGGCATCCAAGTAGGAAAGACTCTACCCTCTCATTTCATCCTTCTAAGCAGTTTAAATATGGATTAGGATTCCTTATTAATAAAAACAAATATGAGGGATGATGCTAACAAGTATTTCTTGAGTTGCATTGGCTAGAGCACTCTGATTTGTCCTTGGAATAAGAAAGTTTTAGTTACTTGAATTCACATCTAGTCCAAGTCATTTGGTGTTTTGAACTGATTCAGAGGTTCCATCTTTAAGAATGACTGGATTACAGTGATTCATATTTTAAACTGACTGAGATGACACTTCAGCTTAACATTTTAAATACTTAACAGTTGCAAAGCAAAAGAACATATTCAAATGTTTTTATTGAGCTAAATCCTATTATTATTATTATAAGTATTATAATAATTATTTATTTAAACTTCAAGAATATGGGACAAAATTCAACTATTAGTTCTGGTTGGAGAAGACTAGCTGATACATTCAGTGAGTCTATTCTAAATTGGGGGTAACAGTTGGAAATATCCCATTGTGAGAGCCTTATTCTTTCTGCTCTGTCTTTATACTGCTATCTGTTTTTTTCAGATGCTGTTGCTGTTAGTAGGTATATCTATCTCATTACTTTGGTTATGTTTTATCTTTATAATGAAGCTATTCACAGAAAACATTTAAAGGTGAGGTATGAGGTAAAGATAACCTCCAGTTATCAGGAAGAGATAGGATAAAGGGATAATTATTAGTTAATGCTTTGTGTGTCCTCCCCCTATCCTCCCTCTGTTATTTGTGCCTTTTTCTTTAGAATAAATAAAAAATCTTTAAACATCTACTCAACAATTACTGCACTTAATTTTGACCCTTTTAATTTATTGTAGGAGAATGACATCTTCCTGGGCTGGGAAAAAGGAGCTTACAAGAAATGGGGGAAGAGTAAGAAAAAATGTTCTGATTTAACACTAGAAGAAATGAAAAAACAGGCTGCTGTTCAGTGTCTTCGCTCTGCTTCTGATGAAGTATGTATTTGCAGTATTGCTAGCAATGTTTAACATGTCCTTTATCATGGTTAGTTTTGCATAAATGTGCCTAGATTTTGTATGAATCAGGTCACTTGCATTTTAGTTTTAGTGACATTAAATGTAACAACTTTAGAATGCTACATAAATGTACAGTTAAAGCAAAACAAGTAGCAACTCAAGCTCACATGCTTCTTTGTTGATAGGTCTGGGAAGAAAAACAAATCAGGTTTCTGTTTCAGTTTGGCAGATTCAGTTTAAAATAAACTCTGGTTAGTAACTGAACAGGCCAAGTAGAAACCTTAGATTGTGTTTTGGCAGCTTATTTAGCATGTCAGAGCACATGTTTAGCCACAATTCCTGATTCACACTTAATGGTAAGTCAGGAATCTGCTGATGTGAACATAAATTCTGTTTCATTCCTTCTGTAGGCAATGCTTGAGATGAGGCTAAGAGGGCAAAATGAGTGAGGCCACTGTTCACATAAGTTACTTTCTGTTAGTGCACCTTATTCCAGACAGTGGATCATCATTTGTGTTAATAGAACAATAGTATGCTGCTCCCTGTTAAAGAAAAACTTACATAGTAAACATAGGTTCCATAAACAAAAATATGAACTGTTCATTAAGGTCTCCAAGAAATTATAAATGTGTTGTGAGTTTTCATGTTCTCCAGAACTTGGGCAAGGTACTCCAGAAATAAAGGGATTGTGGAGAAATAAGTTTAGAATGGTTGTCTTGGTTCACTATTCAAATCTACTTATATTTGTGTAGTTTCTTATATTTGTAACCCCATGCACCAGTTAATCTCAGAGCATCAACATGTATCATCCATTTGTCATAAGAGTGCAGGAGGAAGGTGATGCCTTTTTTGGGTCACTTAAAAATTACACATTGTTGCAAGCTTTCGTTATTCAAAGATTACTTCATCAGCCAATAAGCATGGCATGTACTGTATTTTTCTTTCTTTCTTATTATTGTATTTTTATATTGTATTGCATTACTGAGACTGTCATGTATATGTAACCAGAATTGTATTTTTGTAACCTTGTTTTGCAGTGTGGTTTTGTTTTATTGCACTGGTGTATTGTATTGTTATATTTATTGTATTATACTGTATGACCTTTGATTATGCTATATGTTATATTACTTTTGATTGTGTTATATGTATGGTTTCTGTAAACCGCACTGAGGCGGTTGTACCGAGTAGGGCGGTATATAAATCGAATTAATAATAATAATAATAATGATGATGATGATGATGATGTTGTTTAGTCCAGGTAAAAATGCTTAGGTGTTCCATGGGGATATAATTTGAATTGCTCCTTACCTGCCCACAAAGAAAGCTTTTTAGCTTCAAAGAGAGTCATCTGGGAGGGTGATAGGCAAATACTGGGCTTTCTGTTTATAGAAGGATGTAATCTTCCCATTCTTGAGGTCTCCTGCACAGTAGCCTAGAGCAGGATCCCTCAAACTTGGCTCTCCAGATGTTATTGGACTTGAATTTGCAGAAGCCCTGATCAGCATGAGTGCTAATTTGGTCTTCTGGTAATTAAAGTTCAAAAACACATGGAGAGCCAAGTTTGAGGAACCCTGGCCTAGAGCATAGCAATTACTGTAATGGTACAATAGTTTTTCTCCTTGACATTAAGAAGTCCCACATAATTCTTAAGTTTATGCACATGTTTAAATCATAACTATTAGTACTAGCTTTCCATTGCCGTTCAACCTTCCATGTATTTTATGAGTAATGTGGCTTATAATTTTAAGGATGTTTCTGTATTATATATTAAGATAAATTGGTTTGCAAAAAATCCTTTACTCAACTTGTAAAGTTGCAGCTACAAGAAATAAGGCATCACATGCAGTCTCTGTTTTTGTCATAATGTGTGGTGGTGGTGGTGGTGGTGGTGGTGGTGGAGTAAGTGTAGGAGTATTGATGTACTGGGTTCTCTAGGGAATGCAGATGGATGGCTCCTTGACTTGAGAAGCTTAAACAGAAAATTTGACATAGGAGAAACAAAATGAAAAGGGAAGTGGAAATGGAAGGAAGGGTAAACAGTAAAGCAGTCACATAGTATGATTAGCTAGGGAACAATGATTCCTGGTATATGATGCTATCCATTGACTTTTTGTTCCTGTTTTCAGTGGGAACCCTTAACCCAGAGAACTTTACTTCATAATTTATTATGTTCTCTGAACAGTGTTGCTTTCTTTTTTCTGGATGTTTTTTTCCTCAACACAACCAAGAAATAAATCAAGAGTTTACTGTTTTATTGAGAGAGAAACACACATACACACACACAAAAAATCCCAACTGCACTTAAGTGACAGGATAGACGACAGAGAAAAAAGCCCATGGTTTAATTCCTTGCTGCAAGTCGGAATGAATGGGCAAGTGTGCATCAAAATCCTGCTTTGTAACTTGTGAGCTAAGAGTCAGATGGTAATTATAATACGCACACTTAACATGTTGCAACTGAAGCTACTATTTATATTTCAGTTGAACTATCTAAAATAGATATTCGCAAACCACACGGCTGTTCGTATTTTTGCAATTTGCAGCCCATTTTGTACTGTATTGAATGATCACTTGGAGATTACATTTTATCTGGATATCTTGTTGGTGATCTGTCAGCATTAACCTCACAGGGCCTGTAGGTTTTCCATTGTTTAAATGTAAATGTGATGGTGGAGAGGAAAGTTTTGTTGTTCAGTCGCACAGTCGATTCCGACCCTTTGCGACCCCATGGACCACTATCCGCCAGGCTCTCCTGTCCTCCACCATCCCCCTCAACTCGCTCAGCTCTGTGCCCATTGTGTCCACAATACCATCTTGTCATCTCATTTTTGGCCGCCCCCTTCTTTTGCCCTCCACCTTTCCAAGCATCAAGGCTTTCTCAAATGAGTCTTCTCTTCTCATTTGATGTCCAAAGTACTTTAGCTTCATCTTTTCTATTTGACCTTCTAAGGAGCAGTCAGGGTTGATTTCTTCTAAGATTGACCTATTTGTTCTCCTTGCTGTCCAGGGGACTCTCAAAACTCTCCTCCAACACCACATCTCAAAGGCATCTATTCGTCTGCGCTCAGCTTTCCTAATGGTCCAGCTCTCACAACCATACAATGCCACAGGGAATACCATTGCTTTGACTATACGAATTTTTGTTTGCAATGTGATGTCTCTGCTTTTCACTATGCTCCCCAGGTTTCTCATAGCTTGTCTCCCAAGAATCAGTCGCCTTTTTATTTCATGGCTGCAATCACCAGCTGCAGTGAGCTTTGATCCCAGGAAAGTAAAATCTGTCACTGCTTCTACTTCTTTTCCATCTATTTTCCAGGGACTGATAGGGCCTGTTGCCATGATCTTTGTTTTCTTTATATTGAGTCTCAAACAAGCTTTTTCACTTTCTTCTTTCACCCTAATCAGGAGCTTCTTTAGGTCCTCCTCACTTTCTGCCGTTAGGGTGGTATCAATAAAAAAAAGCCAGAATTATCCCTTTATGGGAACTACAAAGTTTAGGCACAAGCTTGGTTTTGAATGTGTGATTGATTTAGTGTAAAATAGACTTATGAAGGGAAGTAATCACTGGGAAGAAAAGGGAATATGAAATGAAATCAAACTTTTTAGCCATAATTCTTTGTTGATTGTGATCTTAAATCTGAAGTCTTATATGAAATACTTCCAGTTTTTCATCACTCAAATTGATTTCTTTGCAGCAAGCCAGTATTTAATGTTCGTATAGATCACAGACTCCCTGTGTGTCCGGGAGGATACATTCCAAGACCCTATTTTGGATACCTAAAACTGTGGATAACAATGAACCTTACATTTTACATTGCAGACAGTCGAGTGGCTTCTAGTGGCCAGCTCTGTAATGCACCACAGACGCACATAATATTATGTGTATTTGGCACCAGCCTAGGGAGAAGGGGAGGGGCGGTGGAGTCGCCGTGGTGGCCAGGGAGTCACTGGGAGTCGCTAGGGCCACGTCTCCTCATATTCCGGGTTGTGAGACCCTGCTCCTGCGTGTGGGCCCAAAAGGGCAGCTGGGAATCTTGCTCCTATACCTGCCTCCCTGTAGGGTAGCAGATTCCCTGCCCGAGCTCCTGGAGGCGGTCTCGATGTTGGCGTTGGAGTCCCCCAGGTTTATGGTGCTGGGGGACTTCAATTTGCCATCGTTGGGAGGTGGCTCGGGAGTTCATGGCTTCCATGGCAGCCGTGGGCCTGACCCAGGTAATTCAGGGTCCTACCAGGAGCAGTGGTCATACCCCGGACCTAATTTTTATATCTGCCATGGCAGAGTGATCTGAAATTACAGAATTTAGTTATCTCTCCTGTGTCATGGTCAGATCACTATCTGGTGACCCTAGACTTTCTGGGGGCAAATCTTCACCACAGGGAGGCAGGGCCTGTTAAATGGGCCCGCCCCTGGCAACTAATGGATCCAGAGGGATTCCAGAGGGAACTGGGGTGTTATCCTCTTGACCTGCAATGCGATTCGACAGAGGCTCTCGTCAACTCATGGAACGAGAGAGTGACGGCAGCCTTGGACAGGATCGCTCCACTACGGCCTCTCCGCCCCCGTCTGCACCAATCTGCCCCTTGGTTCACTGAAGAGCTAAGGGAGCTTAAACGGGCAAAGAGACGCTGAGAGCGCCGCTGGGTGAAGACCTGGAGTGAGTCTGACCGAACACTAGTTAGAGCAGCCATTAAAGACTACCTAGTGGTGATAAAGGCGGTGAAACGCCAATATTTCACCGCCCTTATCGCCTCTGCGGATTATCGTCCTGCTGCCTTATTCCGGGGTGACCAGATCCCTCCTTGGAAGAGGGGGGTCAGGCCCTGGTTGGCAGGGTTCGGCTGAGGCATTTGCTGATTATCTAGTGGGGAAAATCGCTCAGATTTGCTCGAAGTTTAATCCCGGCGTGGAACGTATGGAACTGGGGTTGACCGGTGCACAGTCTGGCCATGTTATCTGGGATCGGTTTGATCCAGTGGACCCTGAGGAAGTGGACAGACTTCTTGGATCTGTTCGTGCCACAGCCTGTGAATTGGATCCATGCCCTGCCTGGCTAATTAAAGCATCAAAGGCGGTGGTAGGTGGTTGGGTTGAGAAGATTATAAATTCATCATTGAAGGAGGGGTCTTGCCCAGCACCATTAAAACATGCTTTGGTGCGCCCCCTCCTAAAAAAACCATCTCTCGACCCTACGGTAATTTCAAACTACCGACCAGTATCTAATCTACCCTTTCTGGGTAAGGTGCTGGAAAAGGCTGTGGCACAGCAGTTGCAGGAAGTTCTGGATGAAGCGGATTATCTGGACCCTTTTCAGTCAGGATTCAGGCCCGGATATGGTACTGAAACTGCACTGGTCGCTTTGGTGGATGATCTCTGGAGAGAGCGGGATGGAGGCCATCCGTCTATCCTTGCTCTTCTCGATCTCTCAGTGGCTTTCGATACCGTCGATCATGACATTCTTTTGGGGAGGCTCCAAGGATTGGGGATCCAGGGCACTGTGTTGTCCTGGTTTTCCTCATTTCTGAGGGGCAGGACCCAGATGGTATGTCTGGAGAATGAGAGGTCCAGCCCTAGGCTCCTCCAATATGGGGTGCCTCGGCTCGGTACTCTCACCTATCCTGTTTAACATCTATATGAAGCCGCTGGGTGAGATCATCCGTTCCCATGGGGTAAGGTACCATCAATATACAGATGATACCCAACTGTACATCTCAGCCCGTGGGGACCCAAGCGGTGCAGTAGAAGTCCTAACCAGGTGCCTGGAGGCTGTTAGGGTCTGGATGGGGGAAAACGGGCTACAACTGAATCCCGGCAAGACTGAGTGGCTATGGGTAAGGGGCCCTGTGTTATCCCGGGAGCTTCCAGCTTTGGTTCTGGATGGGGCAGTCTTGCCCCAGAAAGATCTGCTGCGTAATCTGGGGGTCCTCCTGGACTCACGACTACTGTTCGAAGAACAGGTGGCAGGCGTGGCCAGGAGGGCTTTTGCACAACTTCGTTTAATATACCAGTTACGCCCACTCCTGGATCGGGACTCCTTGCTCAGGGTCACACATGCACTGCTCATCTCCAGACTTGATTACTGTAATGCGCTCTACATGGGGCTGCCCTTGGTGACCATTTGGAAACTCCAGCTGGCCCAGAATGCGGCTGCTCGGGTAGTGATGGGATGCGGGCGCTACGCTCGTGCCTCGCCACGGCTTCGGCAGCTGCATTGGCTGCCAGTATGTCTCCGGGTGCAATTCAAGGTGCTGGTCATTACCTTTAAAGCCCTATATGGTCGTGGGCCAGGATACCTCAGAGACCGTGTCACCCCAAGAACGTCTGTCCGTCCCACCAGGGCGGATCGGAGAGGCTCTCTTGCAATTCCATCAGCTAGAGAGGCTCGCCTCTCTAGCACCAGGAGGAGGGCCTTCTCCGTGACCGCCCCGGCCCTGTGGAACCTCCTGCCAATCGATCTACGTCAACAGACAGAGCTCCTGCCCTTCCGGAAAGGCCTTAAAACCTGGCTGGCAGGACAAGTTTGGGGATCAAAAATTATCGGATCTTATGTTGGGTGGCTTATCAGATGAGACAGCCACCCTTTGCTCTTACCTCCTTACTCCTGTCCTGTTTTTTTTTAAATAATTTTTGTAATTTTATAACTTGGAAATGTTTAATTCCTTTTAGCTTAACTTTTAATATTGTATTAATTCATATTTTTAACTGTTAATAGGGTATTGAATATTGATCTGTGGTCTTCAACTATGTATTTTTTAAATTTGTTATGTATGCCACCCAGAGTTGGATTTTTACCCGATTGGGGCGGGATAGCAAGTTGGAAGAAATAAATAAATAAATAAATATTTCAGAGGGGTTTGTAGAATATTTTTAGTCTTCCAGATAACTGAAACCATGACTACTGATCCTATAGATAATTGGGGTAGGGGTGGGGATGACCTATGCTTAACTTTAGTTCACTTCCATAGTCATAGAATTTTAATAGTAGTCTTGTGAGGACTTCAGAAATAATGTATGCAAGCTTTTGGTTTTTTAAAATATCCTTGCTGAGGTGTAATTAAGTTTTATTTTTGTACAGAGCTCTGGGATTGAGACTTTGGTGGAGGAACTCTGCTGCAGGCTGAAAGATCTCCAGAGTGAGCAAGGTAACAATATTTATTAAATACATCGCTTCAAAGTTTGGGCCTATATGGAGGTGTATTAGGTTGGTGTTTTATCCTCAATTTTGTTGGTTATGGAGGATTGGAATAAAGCTTGGTCCTTGCGGACAGTGAGGAAATAAACCTATCTCTGGGCTGTGCGTTCTGGTGGAAGTTTACATGGAGGAGTACTTATCTGCTTGTCCCACCATCGGCTGGAATGATATCTAGTTTTATTATTATTATTATTATTATTATTATTATTATTATTATTATTATTATTATTATTATTATTATTATTATTATTATTATTATTAAAAATAATACTTCATTGGTAATGTGTGAAAACTGGACTCAAATGGTTAGAACAGGGTTTTTAACCTTTTCAAGTCAGGGGCCAGGTCACGCTCCCGCAAACAGTTGTCATAAACATGTTCTTTGGTAGTAATGGCTGAAATCCTGTTAGCATATATTTACTCTGGATGAATTGGCTGTTTCATCATCTGGCAAAGAAAATCTTCAATTTAAGTGAAAACTGTCTATATCTCTTCTTTGATTTCTGAGGCTCCTAGGCAGGGGTTCTCAAACTTTTTGTGCCATGTGCCAGCCACGTGGTTGAGTGGGCTAGTCACGCAGTTCCTCCCACAATAATGGCTGCTGTAAAATGCATCTGCAGCTGTTGTAAATGCATTTACGACAGCCGTAGGTCCGTTTATGTCAATGTTTACGCATGTGTGGACTTGTTTTACTTATGTTTTTGGTAGTAGTGAGGGTGGTATGGGCCGGATGAATTGACGCTGTGGGCCAGGCCATAGTTTGGCCACACTTGTCTTAGGGATCCTTTTGCCCTTTGGAAGCCTTTTACAAGACTTGGGATTTGCAGGCAGGGCGATATTATTATTAGAAAATTATTATTAAATTTTTTTTATTATTAAATTAGATTTATATGCCCCTCTACTCACCTCACTGAGGCAACTCAGAGGGGCTCACATAACACAAACATATACAGTATCACAATCTCAAATATAAATACAGCATAATATAAAAATATAACAACAGATGCAGCACAGATAACACAATAAATTTTACATAAAAGAAAAAAAACAATACAATAAAATACAGTGTAAAAATACAATACAGTCAAGAGAGACAGCAAGGTCTTTATGGTTGAGCTAGCTGGTCCACACAGTTGGCCCTCATTCCCCCTCTCCAGCAGGCAAAGAGAGTTCTGTGATGTTCCTGAGGTGGTCATGGAGGCAGCAATAGCAGTAGCAGCAAGGTCTTTATGGCTGAGCTAGCTGGTCCACACAGCTGGCCCTCATTCCCCCTCTCCAGCAGGCAGAGAGAGTTCTGTGATGTTCCTGAGGTGGTCATGGAGGCAGCAATAGCAGTAGCAGCAAGGTCTTTATGGCTGAGCTAGCTGGTCCACACAGCTGGCCCTCATTCCCCCTCTCCAGGAGGCAGAGAGAGTTCTGTGATGTTCCTGAGGTGGTCATGGAGGCAGCAATAGCAGTAGCAGCAAGGTCTTTATGGCTGAGCTAGCTGGTCCACACAGCTGGCCCTCATTCCCCCTCTCCAGCAGGCAGAGAGAGTTCTGTGATGTTCCTGAGGTGGTCATGGAGGCTGGATCACCACTGATGGTCATAATCTGGTGGCATGATCACGGGCAGCAAATTTCCAGTATTAAATGTTGATACAGTACATTCCCTAGGCTCCAAAGGACTTCCCAAGAATAAAAGGGATCCCTAGGGAACCTCAGAATATTTGGGGGGGGGGGGATTTTGTCACAAGGTGTTGTTATCCATCTTACGTTGCATAAGCTTTTCCCAATAGAATTTCAACCATTGCTTTCTTATAATGCATACAGCTTCTCAGTTGATGGCCATAGATAAAAAGTATTGGTCCAATTAAAATCTATTTGGGGAAGGGTTCTTCTCCTTTATGGTCTCTGTGAGCCCACACTGTTGGATTCTCCTGTGTCTCTGGAGTATGTTGAATTAAATTGAAGATTTCCTTTGGTAGATGATGACATCACCTCATTTATCCAGAAAGCTTCTGTAGATGAGGAATGTTTTGGTGGGTCTTGTCCCTCTACTGTACATGTTACCCAGCATTCATTCCTCTTTATCTTACTGCTGAAAGAGCAGCAGCATTTGGGAACTTATCCATCATCTTTTGTCACCTCATCCTTCCAGATAAGCAACAATTCTAGATGTTTCTTTCTTTGTTCTCTTTCTCTGTTAACCTTGCTACCCCCACAAAGAAAAAAAAATCATCTATCTTCATTTTCTGGACTTTTTCTTGTATTCAGTTTAAGGCACCTCTTCCTCTCTTTGCAGCAGAAAAGGTCCTGTCGTCATCAGCTATTCCCACACTCCCTGTTGCCACTTTTGTGCAAAGAACAAAAGTCTTATCCCTAAAGTAGAATCCAACAGTTCTTGGAGTGGTGGCTTAATTTAGGAAGATTCTAAATAGATCATTTAGATTTATGTTTCTGTTGCAGTTCTCAAACCAGATTTTTTTCCCTGTCTCTAAAGATGCATACTGGTTGACAGCAGAGGAGAAATAACAGGCTTGATCACCTTATTTTCCAGTTCTAGTCTTGGTGGTCCTTGGATAAAACTGGATTTAACACAGAAAGAGAAAAAGAAAGAGCACATACAAAGGGTGAAAAACAGTCTAAATGATTGTGACCATTCTTTTATTCTTTGTATGTCAAATTGTCTCACATTTTTTCATCCAGTAGTGTCATGATATGGTGGCATGACCAAAAAAGACTATTGTCAGCCAATCAAAATATCTGAGTAAGGGGCAATGTTGGTTATACAGAAGAGCCTAGAACCAAATAAGAAGTAGGCTTTTAAGAAAATTACAGAATTTACTGCCTGCCTGTTATGGTGCTGTTTGTTGTTCAAGGGGTTTGCTAGAGTTTATTATTGAAAATTGGTGCAATATCAATGCTTTCTCCTTCAGGACAGTACTATTGTGATTTTATGGGAGAAGATTCTTCCTTGATTTGCTTAGTTTAAAAATGAAGCAAAAAGACCTATCTTGGGAGCAGAAGGAGATGACTCCTGATGTGGCTGCATTTGAAATACCGGTTGGGTTGGAAGTGAATTTTGATATGGAAAGATTTGATTCCATAACTTGGGTTAAGAATTTTGATTTGCGATTTTTGTTCCTTTTCTTTATCTTGGGAGTCATCTTAGTTTATTGGCTGTTGCTTACATTCTGGCTTCAAGCAATTATTGTCCTGACATTTCATTGCCAGTACAGTTGGCATTAGGGTTGTCAATATTGACACCATTCTTTATGATATACAGTAAAACATCGGATAATGCTAAGACTTGGTTCTGCAAGTCTTGGTGTTACCCGATTTTTAGTGTTATCCGATCCATGTTAAAAATCCTATGGGATGGATCGGATAACGTTAAAGCTCCATAAAGATACATTGTAACTGCACAGGCTTTAGCGGGTGTTATCCGATCCATCCCCAGATTACTTAACGTTATGCGAATTTAGCATTATCCAATCCAATCGTTATCTGTTGTTTTACTGTACAGTTAAATCTTGCATAAACAGCGCCTCGCTTAGAGAGTAACTCACTTAAAGAGCAGAATTTTCTCTGAATGGTTGCTTCGCTTAACAAATAAAATCAACCAAAAACTCGCTTAACAAATAAATCAGGGTTCACAACCAACCAACCCCCCCCCCCCGTCACAATTGGTCCATAGGGATGGAAAGGGTTGGAATTGATTGTGCGACTGAACAACAACAAAATAATATGGATCGCCTAAGAATAACAGGCATAATGCCCCATGGGTTAACACTTAAATTGCCCCTTTAAAATAAACCCAGCTTCCATATGTAAGGTAAAGGTTGTCCTTGGTCGAAAGCCAGTCGTATCCAACTTTAGGGTTCAGGGCTCATCTCTGCTTGTGGCTAAAGAGCCAGTGCTGTCTGCATCCGCAGACATTTCCATGGACATGTCTCAACACCGGAGTACACAGAACACTGTTTACCTTCCCACTGAAGTAGTTCCTACTTATCTGCTTGCAGTTTCTTGCTTTCAAACTGCTAAGTTGGCAGGAGCTGGGACAGAGACAGGCGCTCACTCCGTCATGCAGTCCCTGGGAATCTAACTCCAACCTTCCAGTCATTGAGTTCAGTGTCTTAACCACTCGAGCTACCACAGTCCTTTCCATATGTACAAGGAGGCAATGATTACCCCTTCAAAAACAATTGCAAAATAAAATCACAGCTATTGTTGCATGTACAGTGGTACCTCATACAATGATTTTAATCCATTCCATGGGGCTCGTTATACGAAACAATTGCTATACAATACATGCATTGTATAGCGATTTTTCCTATGGGATGCATCATACAATGATTTTTTTTTTTGCTAAGTGGTTTTTCCCATTGAAAAACTATTGTATGATTTTTTTTCCTTAGGGAAAGTTGTTATTCAGGATGTCATTTCCTCCCCAAAATCTAATTGTTATACGATTTCATTGCTGTACAGGGCAATTGTTGTATGAGGTTCCACTGTATAGTAAAATGGAAGAGGATTCTTATTTATTTCAGCAAATATTCTTAAATACTCTGAAAACAAGTTTGGATTTGACCAAATTTAAACCTCATCTCCTGAATTGTCTGTGTTCAGGTGACTTGAATTATGGCTACCTTGCAAAATATAACAAGAACAGTGATGACAGTGGATTGTGTCTGGACTACGTTAGTCATACTTCACTCATGTTGAAATCCATGTGACAAGCTAATCATGACCAATCAGTGAGCTCAGTAGACTAAGTGTGAATAACTTAAAGATGCCTGCACATCATTATAGGCACTAGGGAGCATCCTGTGGCTTCAGAAAACGATATTTTCACTGGTGTAATCTATTTAGTCTAGGTGAATGATTTCCTCTTCCTGTTATCTAAAATTCTCAAAATAGAAATGTTTTTATCTCCATATCAACCAAATACCATTAGCTTATTTCCTCCCCCCCCCCCCCAATGTGTAAATAGTGGTCTTCCTTCAGGCAGCATAAGACTGCATGGTAAAAGAAATGTGAACTAGCTGAGCAAAAGTGTTAAATTATATTGTTGAGTGAAATAAAGGTTCTGATTGGAAATGCAACATATGTTAATGGCTTCTGAAACCTATGGACATGCTGAGATCATCAGTAGAGAAGTGAACCAATACATTGAGGAATTACACAATAATTTAATATGTTGTATGCTATTCTTTGTAATACATTCAAAATCAGAAGACTGAGGACATGTTTTCAAGTTAACTATTATTTTTACAGAAGGGGAGAAGATTCACAAAAAACTAGAGGGCTCTTTGCCTCCTGAAGTTGATTTATCTCCTCCAGCAAAGGATCAAGTGGAAATGTAGGTCTTTCTTTTTTCTTTTTAAAGTTTTACTTCGGTGAATACAGATGTAAAGGGAAACACCAGTTTGAATAACATTCCAATACTGACACTGGCTTAGGAATAAAGTTATGAACTTATTCCTTTATATTATCATTTTTATATTAAAATTATTCCTTCTGAATATGATTCTAAATTGTATTTTATACAGTCAAATCTTGCATAAAGAGTGCCTTGCTTAAAGAGTAACTCACTTAAAGAGCAGAATTTTCTCTGAATGGTTGCTTCGCTTAACAAATAAAATCAACCAAAAACTCACTTAAATAAATCTGGGTTCACAACCCCCCCCCCCCACACACAATTGGTCACTTACAATGGTGTTTCACTTAAAGAGCAATCCTGTGAAACACATTATGCTCTAAGCGAGGTACAACTGTACCTCGATGAAGAGTTCTGCCATGCATTGGAGCATGATAGTTGCCAGAATATTCAGTGCAATATATCCCATTTTCTCTTAACAGTGTTAATTTTCATCATTTAGCAATAAGATTGACATCTCCAAATTGGAATAGTTGTGCAGTAAACTTGCCTTAGGAAACAGTTTGCTATTTGCTCTACCAAGCCAGGTGCTCTAGCAAAGTGAACCAGTCAGGGACAAGTTATTGATGAACCACAACTCTGGAAAATAGTTATCACCATCTAAAAATAATACATACAATGACATATTTGTTTTATTTTTCTATATGATCTGCGTACTGATCGATGGAGATCTCTCCACCTCAGTCTATTTGAACAAATCAAAAAAAGCCAAATATTTGAAATTTGCACTGTAATATTGAAAGGGGGGGGGGGATATTATAACAATTTTTTTCTTATGTTGGTAATCATTACAAGAACTACTTAATGAGCTGCATGTATTTTCTGAAACAATAGCTTCCCTTTTTAAGAAATAAATCATTATTTCAATTTGCTTATCAGTCATAAGTAAGAAATCAACCCTGACTGCTCCCTTGAAGGTCAAATAGTAAAGATGAAGCTGAAGTACCAGTACTTTGGACATCAAATGAGAAGAGAGGATTCACTTGAGAAGGCCTTGATGCTAGGAAAGGTGGAGGGCAAAAGAAGAAGGGGGCGGCCAAAATGAGATGGCTAGATGGTATTGTGGATGCAGTGGGCACAGAGCTGGGCAGGCTGAGGAGGATGGTGGAGGACAGAAGTGCCTGGCGGGCAGTGGTCCATGGGGTTGCAAAGGGTTGGAATCGACTGCAACTGAACAACAACATAAGTATGCAGTCAGAAATTTAAATGCCTGATCAGGATTAAATTGGATATGTTGCTCTGTGTGGGGTTGAATGATACAAATATATATATACTCTTCAACTTGTTTTATTACTACAAAACACAGTACCTAATTCTTTTCCTTTGTTCCTCAGGTATTATGAAGCATTTCCACCTCTCTCTGAGAAACCAGTCTGTCTGCAAGAAATTATGACTGTGTGGAATAAATCCAAAATTTGTTCTTACTCAAGTTCCTCCTCCTCTTCTAATGTCCCAGCAACTAGCACAGATACATCGTCTCCAAAGGATTGCATTAGTGAAAGTGAAGTATCCAAAGAGAGATTTAGTAATAAAGTACCTATCACTGTACACGAGAGGGCTGCACAGAAAAAAGATAAAGATGAAAAAGAGAACAAGTTTGGAAATAGCAGAGTTCATGAGAGATCTCCTTTATACAGAAAGCAAGTCCGACACAAATCAGAGGGGAAAATTCGTCCACGATCCTGGTCATCTGGATCTAGTGAAGAAGGTTCAAATTCTAGTGGTAATCAAAATGAATTAAAAACAGCTACAAAATGTGTTAAAGTGAGGCATAAAACCAGGGAGATGAGGAGCAAAAAAGGACGAAATGGACAGAGCAGGCATTTGACAAAAGCTGGTGAGAAAGCGGAAAGAAAAATGTATGGCAGCAGCAGCAGCAGCAGTGGTGGATCCATTAAACAACTGTGTAAAAGGAGTAAACGGCCATTGAAAGAAATCAGAAGGAAAGAAGCTGGCATCTACGAGAAAAAAGAGCTATATTATGATAGCAGAAATGAAAGAGAGTATAAGGAAGAACCCTTATGGTATACTGAGCCAATTACAGAATACTTTGTTCCAGTGAGCAGAAAAAGTAAGCTTGAGACCACATACCGCCACAAGCAAGATGCATGTGAAATCACATCCCAAGCTGTAGAAGAATTAGCTGAGTCAGTGCAAGGTCTTTGCATTAGCAACAATAATATTCATAAAACATACCTCGCAGCAGGTACTTTCATTGATGGCTGTTTTGTGGAAATGCCTGCAGTTCTAAATGAGGACATTGGCCTCAGTAGGACCTCAGTGTGTTCTCAACCAGAGGACAATACACACTCAGATGGTGTTCATCTATCAGAACTAACACACTTCTATGAAGTGGATATTGACCAATCCATGTTGGATTCTGGTGCCTCAGGCAAGATGCAAGGAGAGAGTCGGATTTTGAATATGATTCGGCAGAAAAGTCAAGAGGGGACGGATTTTGAGGCAGAATGTTGCATAGTGTTTGATGGAATGGAGTTGCAAGGGGAAAGTGCAATATGGGCAGATTCAGCCACCACTGGTGCTGAAGGGTGGTTCTTGCAAGATCTTAGTAATTTAGCTCAATTTTGGGAGTGCTGTTCATCTTCTAGCTCTGGTGATGCAGATGGGGAAAGCTTTGGAGGAGATTCTCCTGTTAGACTTTCTCCTACCTTAGACAGCACAATGCTTAACTCACACATGCTTGCTGGCAATCAGGAGCTGTTTTCAGATACTAATGAAGGGTCTGGCTTAAATTCTTTTTCAGTGTTTGAAGTGCAATGCAGTAACTCTGTTTTACCATTTCCTTTTGAAAAATTCAGCTTGGGAAATGAAAATACAGATTCTAGTAGCAATGTTGGTATGTTTGGAAAAACACAGTCTAGATTGTTAATATGGACCAAAAATAGTGCCTTTGATGAAAATGAACACTGTTCTAATCTGTCAACAAGAACTTGTAGTCCATGGTCATATTCTGAGGAAACACGTTCAGACAATGAGACTCTAAATCTTCCATTTGAAGAATCCCCTCAGTTTAACTCAGATGATATTAATTATGTAGTTCCCAGAGTAACTTCAAGTTATGTAGATGAAGAAATAGTAGATTTTTTGCAGGATGAAACCTGCCAGGAACAGACTAGACCTTTAGGAGAAATACCCACCTTAATTTTTTCAACAAAATCTAAACTAGAATCTATCTGTGGTATTCAGCTAGAGCAAAAAGCTGAAGATAAAGAATATGAAACTGCTCAAGTGTGCAGTGACAGCAGTCCACATGAAGATGACTATGGCTCAGGGGTTATTAAAGACATCTGGACAAACATGACAGATGGGAAATCTGCAGAAATTGTAGAAATAGATGGAATAGAAGAGGAGCTCTTTTCAGTTGATGTAAATCATTACTGCTGCTGCCTAAATGATGCAAAATTAGAAATTCTTCAGGATCCTAAGAAAGCAGTGCAAAGATCAGAGTATCATCTTTGGGAAGGGCGGAAAGAGAATTTGGAAAAAAGAGCTTTTGCATCAAATAGTTTATCAAAAGTGGACTGTGGAGATTATACTACACCTTCCAAACCATGGGATATTAACCAAGATAAAGAAAGTTCATTTATTCTTGGGGGGGTGTATGGTGAGCTCAAAACCTTCAACAGTGATGGAGGATGGGCAGTGGTGCCACCCAGTCATCCAAAAGGAAACTTACTACAGTGTGCAGCTTCTGATGTAGTTACAATAGCTGGTACAGATGTCTTTATGACACCAGGAAACAGCTTTGCCCCTGGTCACAGACAGTTATGGAGACCCTTTGTATCTTTTGAACAGAGTGAACAATTGAAGTGTGGTGATCATGGATTAAATAGGGGTTTTTCGTTTATCTTCCATGAAGACTTGTTAGAAGCTTGTGGTAATTTTCAAGGTGAAGAGTCTGGTCTTGAATATTCATTCTCTTCCTTTGATTTAAATAATCCATTTTCACAAGTCCTTCATGTAGAATGTACATTTGAACCTGAAGGAATTGCATCCTTCAGCCCTTGCTTTAAACCCAAATCGATCCTTTGCTCAGATTCTGATAGGGAAGTCTTTCGTCCAAGGATATGTGGTGCCGGGAGGACACAATACAGAGCGATACGGATTTCTCCTAGAACTCACTTTCGCCCTATTTCTGCGTCTGAACTTTCTCCATGTGGTGGAAGTGAGTCTGACTTTGAATCAGAGAAAGATGAAGGGAATATCCCTGCCCCTTCACAAGCCGAAGTGTTTGATGATCCACAAGCAGATCTCAAACCACTGGAAGAAGATGCAGAAAAAGATGGGCATTATTATGGTAAATCAGAACTTGAGTCTGGGAAGTTCCTTCCTAGATTAAAAAAATGTGGAATGGAAAAGAGTGCACAGACATCTCTGGATTCCCAGGAAGAATCATCTGGAACATTGCTCTTGGAAAATGAGAATTCTTGCTTAGCGTGCAGTATGAAAGACCCACAAGACACGATGCCCGTAGAAGATTCTAACTCTAGTTGCAACATTGTTGAACCACAAGAAGAGGAAGACAAGACTTGCAGTTGTAAAGATAATTCATATGAGGATAAACTTGTTACTTCAGCACAGCTGAAAGAGGTATGTTCTTCAAGGATGCACAGTGCACATTGCATTTTTAAAATGCGAAAATTAAAGCAGCAACATGTTACTGACTAATGCAGCTGCTTGTCCCAACTAGATTATATCCATCAAATAAGTGGGGTTACATTGATTTATAATCTAGCGGCTAATTGAGTGGGTCTTCTTTTTTTGGGACCAGCAATTTCATTAAGGTCCTTCTTCTAGTCTGAAAACAATTTGATGTGTTTGATATAAAAGCATCTTGTAAATGTGGATGGTTGAAACTGATTTGTCTGCAGATGAAGTGAGAGTTATCACTAGACTTTTGGCTGGATAATATGAGCAAGTGCCTAACTTATTTGATGGTTCTCCAAAAATTACAGAATCTTTAATTGGAGGTGATTGTCCCTCTTAGTTTATAGAATTTGGATGGGTACATTTGAAGTACCAGTCCAGACATCCATAAATTCAGTTGTCAAAAGGCATATATCTCACTCCAAGGTTGAACATTTAATAGAAGAGTCCGTTTCAGGCAGCAACATTTCCCCTTCATTTCTAGAATGAGCATGGGTATATCTTGTAACTGCTCAATGATGCTGATAGTTGCATCCAGCTGTAAAATCTCAGCCTCTTTCCTTGTTTATATTGTCATATGACCTTCTCTCTTAGAGTAACTTGAATAAAAGCCCCTTCTCCCAATCTGATGTCACTTAACTCTTTCTCCTAAATCTCAAGGAACGTCTGAGAATTACTCTCAGATGGCATTTTCAGTAGTTTGAACACATTTGTTGTAGCAACTCTTTGTAGAGACTACATTTGGGAACCAAAATATGCAACAATAAAACTGGACACCTACTTATTATTATATGCTCCTCTGATTTCACTTGTCTCTGAACTGGACGGAGAAAAGAAAAACAGCTTATACTTTGCTGTATATGGGAGGAGCAGAGAGTTAATAAAAGAAGGTATGCCTTTCACGATTGATTGCATGTTCAGCCTCGGTATTATAGTACTGTGTTATTAAAATTAAAATTGCCTGTGCATCAGGCTTTTGTACATTTAGCACGCCAGTCAAACGAGGCACTAACTTTTAGCTTCCAGATTAAGCCGGAAGATGGAGTTTAAAATGAAAAGATGCAGCCATATATTAAAAAGAAAAGACACAATGGTGCAATACTTCTTGTTGCCTTCTCAAGAGGAAAAGACGGAGGGTTAGGTTGCATTCCCCGAATGCTTTCACAGTGGTGTGCTTTGTGGTTGTAGTGCTATACTCACCAGAGAATAGGCCTCAGTGGGGTTTACCTCTGAGTGAACATGTACAGAATTGGGCTCCATATGTTTGACTAGAAGTAGCCAGTAGATATATGGCTGGCTAGATAGCTCAGTAGGATAGGTACCCAGCTATAGAGCCAGAGGCTGGTAGCTCAATTCCCCAATGAGCCTCCTGGAAGCACCAACCTTTGTAGCTTTGGACAAGCTGCAGGGTGCCAGGGCATCCCCAAAAGAAGAGAATGGTAAACTATAGGATGTCCCAGTAGTCGCCATACATAGACAAAATTGTATAACAACAGAACTCTTGGAATGTGTTCGTCATGAATGAGGGAGAAGACTTCATGTGTCTCGAAAGAGGGCCAAGGTGTAGAGAACATTTTGTAAATATTTTATTAACATTGGAGATGAATATTTTGTACATAAAGATACATTTAGCTGCAATTTCCCATTTTCCCTATCTGTGGAGACTTTTGGAACACCCTGTACTTTCAAGTACTCTTTCCCTAGAAACCATGAAATGGGCTATCATAAGCCAAAATTGGCTTGAGGGCACACAATTATTATTAGTACTGTATATAGAAGATATATACAGTATATGGAAAAGCTTAGTTACTTCACAGTATTGTAATCAGCTTTGGTTGCAGATTACACTGTAATGATAATTAAAGTGTCAAGTTTGAATTACACTAAATAGAAGCTATTTTCAAAACAGCTTCCTGCATTGAATAATGATCTTCAGAAAATAAGCTACAATCAAGCAAAGCAGTGCTGGTGGGAGAAAGCTCTTTATACACCACTCTTTCCTGCATCACAGCATGAAGGTAGTAGCATCTTTAACTTCTTTGTTATGGATGGTCCTTCCATGTTTTATCAAACTCTGGGAAAAAATCTTCTAGAAAAGATTTCTACTAATCTGCTTGCTGTGCTTCTTGATCAGTGGCAATCATGGAGTTAAATTCTTAGTATTTTGAAGGATGATAGACATAATCAGTTTACTGATGTCACATCCCCCCATGGTAAAGGATTACTTGATTTGTAGTAATCCAGGTCTGATGTTGGCTTTCTAACAATTTGCATCATTGCCCACAATCACTGATAGGAAAATAAGGGTGAGTGCTGACTGAAATGCAATCAAAACAGGACTGCTGAGAAGTAGGAGGGAGAGCTGTCTGTCCAGCCAGAAGACATCTGAGGTTTATAGATGGGGCTGGTCTTTGATAATCAAACATTAATTCATATTAGCCAGTTGTTAAGTCCAACTAGGCTAGGTAAAAATGTAACATTATTATTTATAAATATAAATATTGTCTAATGAATTGTATATGTTGACTCATCAACACATGTTTTGGCTGAAATCCAATAAGAAATAACAACTGGAGTCAGCCCACTAGATCAGCGGAGTTTGTGAAAGTGTTGAATTACCACTGATTTTTAGCTGTAACTTACTCCTTGATTTCGGCCTTTGTGGTTTTACTTTTAACCATCATCCATTCCAAAGCTTTTGATAGCTTTATGCTTTCAAATTTTTGGGATTGTTCCTTTCCCCCATATATCAGTGTGTATTATATAGAACTTTAAAGTTTAAACATTCCTCCATGGATTTTGGTTCATACCATGGAAATGGAGAGCAATGTAGATTTTGACTAGCAATATGCTAATTTTGTTCATTTTTAAATGATGTTTTACTACATAAGTGAAAGAAACTTATCAGTCATTCCGTAGTAAATTCATTGATAGCATTTACTTATATTGCATTTAAGTAAAGTTTGATGAATCAAAATGCTACTTGCTTTATATAGAACAGTACACAATATATCTGTTACCTAAAATAATGGCTTTAACAAATGCTGCTTCTATTTTACTATTACTACAGAAATAATATTGGTGTGATGGGGCAGCACTTACCAAAATATGAGTTTTGGCATACGTTAGAAACAGTATATAGCCCTGTGAAGTGGATACTAAGAGAGTAATTTCCATTGTTATCTTTGTCACGCAAAATGTCTGAACATAAATAGACGTTGGTAAAGTGTATGGTTAAAGAACAATTGGTACATAAAATTTTACTGTGGCAGAAGTACAATCTGTGATGAAACTACATTGTACAAATAGAACACATAGCAATTTTATTGTATCATTTAAATGTAGAGAAAAGTATTGCTGTGTACAATTTACTAAATATGAATTCTGTAAGCTAAAATTAATATACAGTCAAACCTCGCATAAAGAGTGTCTCGCTTAAAGGGTAACTTGCTTAAAGAGCAGGATTTTCTCTGAATGTTTGCTTCGCTTAACAAATAAAACCAACCAAAAACTCGCTTAACAAATAAATTGGGGTTCACAATCCCCCCCCCCCATTGGTCATTTACAATGGTGTTTCACTTAAACAGCAAACTCGCTTAAAGAACAGTCCTGTGGAACGCATTATGCTCTTTAAGCAAGGTACAACTGTATATATAGTTGTTAAGCATTTGGGGGAACTGAATGTATTTGTGCTATTTGATTCATGTGTTGATCAAAAACACTTTAAATGGGTGATCAAACCTATTGTTGATAACCTGTGAATCTTCGGTCCATGAGCAATTAGGCCTGTTTCAAAAACCCTCAAAATTGTTCATACAGCATCTCATATTTTCAAGTATGCAAAAAAAAAATGCTTTGAACTAGAATGAATTATACAACTACAATTTCTGTATCTTGGCCTTGCAGCCCCACTGCTTCTTTGACACTGTATAGAATTTAACATGTATATATTTAGGAATCGAGTCATTTTTCACATTATTGTATATATAATAGATATCTCTTCTGCTAGTTTATATCATAGATGATTGAATGGGCTGTGTGAAATTTTGGATATTGAATAACCTGGTTTATCATTTCTGTATTTTATAACATGTAAGTCCCCCAACTTTCAAGAGCTTGTCAACTTTTGAACTACATACCCATTTCTTGGAAATTAACCACTGGTCAAAAATAGTCTAGTTAAGACTTAATAGTGGCAGTAGTGTGATGGAAAATTTTGATTATCTATGTTATGTCCTTTTAAGTCCTTTCCAGCTTATGGAGACTCTACAAATTAATGACCTCGTAATGACCTTCCAGCTCCTGCCAACCTAGCAATTCAAAAGCAAGAAATTGCAGATAGATAAATAGGCACCATTTTGGTGGAAAGGTAAACAGTGTTCTGTGCACCATATCGAGACATGCCTGCCACATGTCCATGGAAACGTCTGCAGACGCAGACAGTGCTGGCTCTTTGGCTATAAACTGAGATGAGCACTGAACCCTAGAGTCGGATACGACTGGCTTTTGAGCAAGGGTGACCTTTATCTTTATTAAAGGTCTTGCCATTGACAACTGCTCAGATTTTGCAGGCTGTAAGGCTATGGCTTTTATTAAGTCAGTCCATCTCTTGTTAGATCTTACTCTTTTTATAGTATTTTTTATAGGACTGTTTTCATTGATTCCTATCTTTATTATATGTCCAAGGTATGATAGCCTCAGTTTAGTTACTTATGCATCTTGTGAGAGTGCAGCCTTGATCTAGAACTCACATATTTGCCTTTTGATGGTTCATAGTACAGTAATACCCCGGATAGCGATTGCATTGGATAACGCTAGAATCGGATAACGATTCTTGATAATGATTCTTAGCGTTATCGGAGGCAATGGTCTGTGGGTGTGGGGTGGTTTGGGTAGAACTACCCAATCCACCCCCCACCCGCAGCAGTCTCTGTGACTGCAGTAGGGTCAGGGAAAAGCACGCGCCTTTCCCCCGACCCTACTGCAGTCGCAGAGACCGCTGCGGGTGGGGGGGTGGCTTTAAAGGCAGGGAGGAAAAGAGACCCGATTGGGTCTCTTTCTTTCCCTGCCTGCGTTTAAAGCGGTTTGTCCCTGAAGTCAGGGCTTTTTTTTAAGCATTGTTCGATGCATGCATCGGACAATGCTAAAAATCGGATAACATCATGACTTGTGGAACCAAGTCATAACGTTATCCGGGGTATTACTGTATCCCTAAAGCTATTCTCCCATACTATTGAATGATTCTTTTGCAGCCAGCTTCCATATCTGTACATTGTAATTAGGACTGCCATATTATGAATGACCTTGGCCTTGATCTCTAACAAAACCACCTTACACCTCAGAATATTTTGTTGTTCCCTCATGGCTGTTTTCCAAATCTGTCATCTTCTGATTTCTTATCTGTGGTCTCCATTGATATTGATTATCATTGTCTCCAAAACTGTCATTTACATTTCAGCCATTCCAATGATAGTCATCTGTTTCTGTTCAAATAGTTTTCACAGTCATGCATTGTCTTCAAACACAAGAAGAGTCAAAGTGCATGTCTGGGAATTCTATGTTCTAGCTATTCTAGACCAAAGGTGGCACCTTGGTGCCTTTCAGATATTTTGGATTATAGTTGCTGCAATTCCTAGTGATAGTGATTTGTAGCTTGTGGGAGTTCAAAACATCTGGAAGGCACCAGCACAGACAGGCTTGTTTGTTTTACCTCTTCACTCAGTTGCCTTTGGCAGCTCACAAACACACGACAATAAAATACCATATATACTCGAATATAAGCCAAGTTTTTTAGCCCCAAAAATGAGCCTCAAAAAGGGGACACGGCTCATACTTTGGTCAGTGACCATGAGGGTCCCAAAACTGCCGGATTGAGATGTGCCAATAATTTAATTAATTTTATCTTATTTTCATGTATTTTCATTATTGAAACTCAGTAGTAGCAGCTGCTGCATTTCCCACCCATGACTTATACTCGGGTCAATCTATTTTCCTGGGTTTTCAGGTCAAAATTAGGTACCTCGGCTTATATTCAGTTCAGCTTATACTCGAGTATATACGGTACTAGGTGTTTATTTTCTTGTGCTGGTACTTTCAATTCTTTGTGAACAGGGCTTTGAGCAAAAAGTCCTGTTTGGCTTGGAAAGCACATATGGGACTTGCTTTTGCCTTCAGTGTCCCTGCAATACTACAGATCTAGACCTTCCCCACACAACAGAGAGGCACAAATAACTGCATCATTTTATCTCCGTGTTTGTAAAACTAAGTGCTTGGCAGATCTGGCAAAAAGGTGCTTTGTATAACCAACAGTATAACCTAGGCTACCAGCAGTTACAGGACAGGCAAATGGATAACTGTTGCATTCTCAGACCCCTTACAGGTACGCTGCTTCTGGACTCAAGACATATTCATGCACCAGGAACTTAAGATCCACTGCTCTAAATGGGAATTAAAAGACAAGGCAGATTATATAGGTAATCAAGTAGGCAAGGAATTCTTCAAGGAGGGGAGGTTCATATCTTAGACAGTGTCTCCTGAATGCACTCTGCCTTTCCTTCTATGCACTGTATGGTGTGCAGATTTTCTCCCCACACCACTGGGATGTGCCAAAACTATGAGTGCCGTGGCCTTCCTTCACTTTAGTAGGTTGTAGTGTTTTCCACAAATAAGATGTCAGGTAAGTTTGGTGCTTCCACAGATGAAGTTCTGCCCATATGCTATGAAAGACAGGGATAAGGGCATCCACCTTTACTGAACAGCAAATTATCTATTCCCCGTACTGTTAATGCCAGCCAACATTAACTTCCTTTTTTTGTAGGATCAGCCTTGGGACATCTTGCAGCAGAAAAGAAACTAGAGGGAGAGTTCCAGTGCAGCTCCCTCCATTTGAAAAGTGAGTATTTTGTCCAGAATAGCGTTATCGTACCCTTGTAGAGTACTTGGCAGAGTTATACACTAGGAGTGTAGACAAGTGAATGCATACTTGCTTGGGAACAATTGGGGTTTTCCTGAGTCCTGTGGAGTGGAAATACTCGTCTAAGAAAAACAAATTTTTTCCTTTAGGTAAAAGTAAAGGTCACCCTTTCTTGAAAGCCAATCATATCCGACTCTAAGGTTCAGTGCTCATCTCTGTTTACAGCCAAGGATCCAGTGCTGTCTGCACCTGCAGACATTTCTGTGGACATGTGTCAGGCATGCCTAGACACCGGAGTGCACGGAATGCTGTTTACCTTCCCACCAAAGTGGTACCTATTTTTCTACTTGCAATTTCTTGCTTTTGAACTGCTAGGTTGGCAGGAGTTGGAACAGAGATGGGAGCTCATTCTGTCATGCAGCACTCAGGTATCAAACTTAGACCTTCCAATCTTCAAGTTCAGCGTCTTAATCACCTAAGCCACCGCAGTCCCTTTACCAGTACTCATTATTTGGGTTGCATGTAATAATCTGCCTTTGTGTATTGCCTTCCCCTTATTTTCCTTCTCTCTCTCTTTCTCCCCCCAGGTAGCCAGGTTGTCACCCAGCACAGAAAGAAGCCTGAATGTTCTCCTGATAGTCTACCATACAAGCCACAAGGCAGATCTAAAGCTTCTGCAGTTGCCAGTGAGAAGCCAACTATTTCTCTATGAGATTACCGCTGTTTGGTTCTTGCAGGGCTTTTATGTTTTTTAAAGTGCAACAGGCAGAGGGCAGTAGGTGCAACAATACTCAGCATATGGATGTATTGTTGGGAAAAGTCATGCCTGTTATTCTACTGCCTGTTGTATAACTTTGAAGAGCACAGTGATCCTGAAGACAAAGATGTAGCAATCCCTATTCTATGTTGCTGTCATTCTCACTCTCCAACTCAATAAAAGTGGTGACTGTTTTAGGTTTTCTTAGAAAGTTCTTACTTAAGAAACTAATGTCTTCACAGTATAGATGGAAGGGGTTTTAGCTCACTAGGGTTTACAGTTTGTATCTTTCTTACAGCTTTGTAACTTAAAAGTGTCAGGATAAAATGATCCTTATTCTCAGATGTGTGGTGTGTTACATTGCAGTATACTGCTAAAGAAGCGGCATTACTGTAGTGACACGGAGGCAGAAAGAGAGAGATTTTAAGCAAACATCTTGTTATTTTTGACAGCTACAGGGCGTGTGTGTGCTGGATTTCTTCACCAGTCCTCTGTAGGTCAGATAACAGCAGGAGTATGACATTGTAAAACCATTAAATTATGCCACCCGTCATCAAATCCAACTCCCTAGGAAGGCAGAATGTTTACAGCAAAAACATTCCTGAAGATCTTTATTACACTCCATTGTGTTATTTGACCCTCTTTTTAAAAGTTGGACTCATCCACCTGTTTCATCTGGAAAGCCAGATTTTGCCTCTTTGAATGCAAGAAAGGTAAAGAAAAGTGTTTTCAGCTGGCATCAGAAAATACTGGCTTAGAATCACTGGTTTAGCACATTACTTGCGCTCCTGATAGGTGCAGGTTAATTTAGGATTAATCTCCTTTGCCCCATCTCCACTCAGGAATGTTTCTGGGGCAGATTAGCCTTGCCCTGTACTCTCTATACCAGCTGGATGCAGGAGACAGATGTAGCAAGCTGTTCAGGTCAGACTAGAAAACTACCTGAACAAGTTTTTTTTTAGTCCTGAGTGATTGCTGAGTGAAAGCAGTCTCAAATGTGTTCATGGGAGTTTCTTCACAGTCCCTTTTGTTGCCAACTGTAGCTGAAGATAAATGGGAATCCTTACCCTGGCAGTTTTATAGCTATTCTACAGAGGACTCCTTTGACCGAAGGACTCTGTGGTTTTGGTTTGCAAGCCCTGTACATGGAAGGGGTGTTTATCCTTAGAGAGGCTCTAAAAATTCCAGAATGAGCCATTCATTGGATCGTGCAACTGTAAAGGTGTCTGAGTTTGTAAGACTTGTTTTTTAAGTCTTAAATAAGAATACACTACTCAAAAACTAATAAAAATTAAAATAGCATACATAAGAGCATCAGATGGATTACTAAATACATCCTTTCATTGGTCAATAGGGGTATTACTAAAGGCATCAGTGTAAATATTACCATACTAAGTAAATAGGAGCCACAAAGAACTAAGAATTTTTTCTTAGTATTGCCACAGTCCCCTTTACCCCTTTACAATGTCAAATTTAAAGTTATTTTTATAAATGGCTGGGTGTTCAGTAGCCGAACTTTGTATTGTAGCAGCCGTATCTACATATTTCAGAGATAGAAATTAATCTACACCACCTTTTAACATTAGCATTTTTATTTCTCATTGAGCACTTAGATTAATGTTTCCCATCAAATTGCCAGCCAACCTCTTTCTTGGCTGTATGTATTCTGTATATGGAAGAACAAGCTTTTCTCAAGGAGAGAAGGCTCTGCTAGATGCCAACACTCTATGTATAAGCAGTTAGGCACACTGTGTCCATTACTGTACCAGGACTGAAACTTCTTTCCTTGTGGTCTCTTGTCTGTGGGCTTTATGTGTAAGCTGCCTTCTGTGTCCAATGGGTTGTCAGCTAATGATTGGAGTTTAAGGACTTTATTTTCTTGTTCAGTCCTAACTGTGCCCTGAGAAGGTGTTGGTTTGTAAACTGCTACAGCTGACCTTCCAGCAGATTTGAACTCCTGCCTGAAGAATTTTGGCCTGTAGAAAAACTCTGCTACCCTTCTATTTGCAAAGCCAATGAAGGTTCTGACAAGGCTCTTGTCACCTCTTGTGTGTGTCTCTCTGTGTGTGTGCACACATGCACATTGTATATGGAAAGGGTGGTAGACTTAAGTTCTGTACCAACATAATGGTATCTTCTCCTTCGTGTTGTTTGGGGATGCACACTGATGGGTTCTGCGCCTGCGCTGAATCCGGAGCGGAGCTGGAAAGCTGATTGGATAAAGAGTTTTGAATGTGGGACCGCCCACCATGCCCAACCCCTTTAGGCGCCATTTCGCGCTCTCCCCTCAGTTTGCTTTTTTCCGCTGCGCAAGCAGGAGCCTGGAAAAAAAGCTGTGAGTACTTTACTGAGATTGTCTCAGAATCTTCCAATTTTTCCTACCTTACAATTTTTCTCGGACTAGGGGAATTGTTCCCTTGGTCCTCGTGTGGCTGGGGCTCGCCCTCAGCCGCCGGTTTAAAAAAAAAAAAAAAAAACCAACATCTCGTGTCGGGGCCTCCCGGCCGGGATAATTTTTTCTCTTCGGCCATCTACTTCGGTGGATGGCCTCAGCGGCAGCGTTCAAGCAGTGTCCGTCCTGCAAGAGAAAGTTCCCTAGCTCGGACGGGCACGTGCGTTGTCTTCGCTGCCTCGGGGAGAGTCACCAGGTCCAGACCTGCGAAGTCTGTCGCGGCTTCTCGAAGGCCGCCATCAAGAACCGCCAGTACCGCCTTCAAGCCTATCTCATGGAGGCCGCACTGGCACCACCGGCTCCCCCAGCTCCAGAGCAGGCCGCTTCCACGTCTGCTCCTTCAACCTCCGCTTCTTCTTCCAGGCCCTCGGCCTCTGAACTGTTCAGGCGGAAGAAGGAGCAGGAGAAGAGGAAGAAGGACAAAAAAGAAAAAAAGAAGCGCCGTAGCTCTTCGTCTTCTCTTCCTCCGACCCCGGCACCGGCTCACCCTTCGCCGCCACGCTCCCTAGCATCCGCCCCGGTTGCAGCTCCACCTACGCCGGGTAGGATGTCGACCGAGGCCCGGGACGCCACGCCGGAGAGGGCCCACAGCCCTCCACCACCACCGGAGACTCCTCCACCTGTACCACCGCACAGGTCTTCCTCCCTCCGCAGCCCTTCCGTGGTTCCTGGTCCGGCTACCGAACCGCCGCCCCAGTTGAGCCTCATCGCCCCGTACATCGAGGCGATGGTGCGGAAACTGCACGCCGAGCTCCAGGGCCCCCAGACGACACCGTGGGAGCGCCCTCTGCCCTCACCACCAGCCACGGAGGCACCACCGCTCCGTGAGGAGGGCCCCGCACCGAAGCGGCAGAGGGTGGAACAGGCGCGGTCGGAGGCCTCTCTCCCTCCGTACCAGCTGCCTTTGCCGGGGAGCGATCCGAGATCCGCCAGGCCGTACTGGTCGGACTCGGACCCCGAGGTCTACCTGCCACCGCCCAGCGTCTCGGAGCGGTCAGGAGACTCCGATTCGTCGGACCAGGAGGAGGAGCAGCATCAGCCACCGCCGGTTGCGGTCGACAAGTCCCCGGACGACAACATCGGCGCCGTCCACGGGTCCCAGCCGGAGGATCTGAAGACCTACACCGGACTGATCACCCGTCTCGGATCCACCCTTGGGATTCGGGCGGAGGCTCCCCTGGACGACTGTGAGGATGTTGTCTGCGGCTTGGCCGACCGCAAGGAGTTGGTCCCCGTCCGCCTCGGACTGCTCCCTAAGATTGCTAAAGCGGCCAAGGAGGTGTGGAAGAAGCCGGTTTCTTCTCACTCGGTGTCCAACAGAGTGGACTCTATGTACAGACTGCTGGACGATTCCAACTTTCTGCACATTCACCCGGCACCGAACTCCCGAGTGGTCAAAGGCTCCCAACACCGGACGCCGATCAGCAGCACTCCCATCCCGTCGACCCAGGAAGGGAAGAAGCTGGACGCACTGGGCAGGAGGTTCTACGCCAATGCCTCCTTGTCCTTCCGTGCGTCCAACTACGCGACGGCCATGGGAGGCTACCAGTGTCGACTCTGGGAGCAAGCGGAGTCGTTCAAGTCACTGCTGCCACCTGATCGACAAGCGGACTTTGAAAAACTCTGCATGGAGGGCAACCACCTCGCCCTCCAGCAAATCCGCACCGGCCGCCACGTCACCGAGTCGGAGGCGAAGAACTTGGCCTCCGCCATCCAGCTCCGTCGCCACGCCTGGCTCCGTTCGGCTAACCTGCAGGACGATGTCAAGCGGCTCGTGGAGGAGCTTCCCTTCGATGGCGAGGACCTCTTCGCCAAGGAGACCGACACCTCCTTGGGAGAGCTGAAAGGGGACTACGCCACGATAAAACAGCTCCGCCCTCCACACCGTGGGTCCGGCCGTTACCATCAGGACCAGCCGTCGACGTCTCAGGCGGGCCCATCCTATCAACCTCGCCCGCCACAGAGGCAAGGGGACTACTCCCGGTACCAGCCCTACCGGCAGCGCCAACAACCCAACCGTCCACGCTACCAGCAGCGGCCTCAGACTGGCAAGCGGACGGAACGGAAGGGCAAACAACGTGTTTGACTCTTCTGTGACCGAGACTCTACCCTACCGCCCCCTATCCGACTACCTATCGGCGTGGTCTGCCATCACCACAGACCGATGGGTTTTAACCATCTTAGACTCTGGCTACGCGATCGAGTTCGAGAGATGCCCTACTGTCGGACGGATCCGCATCACCGATCCATCCCCACCGCTCCAGGAGGAACTAACAACTCTCCTAGAGAAGGGCGCCATAGAGCCGGTCGCAGCGTCGGAGTCTCACGAAGGGTTCTTCTCCCGATACTTCCTTGTGGACAAAAAAGACGGGGGGGCACGTCCCATCCTGGACCTCCGTCTTCTCAACAGGCACATCGACGCGAGGAAGTTCCGGATGGTAACTCTTCACTCCATCCTCCCGCTGATCAACCACGGGGACTGGTTCACCGTCATCGACCTGAAGGACGCCTACTTTCACGTGTCCATCAGGAGGGAACATCGTCGTTTCCTCCGATTCCAGGTGGGCAGCAACATCTACCAGTACACATGCCTACCCTTCGGCCTCTCCACCGCTCCGAGGGTATTCACGAAGTGCATGGCACCGGTGGCTGCTCATCTGCGACTGCAAGGCGTCCAAGTGTTCCCGTACATAGACGACTGGTTGGTCTGCTCCCCAACCCAACAAAAAGCCAAGGAGGACGTTGCACATTGCCTCGCCCTTATGCAGAGCCTCGGTCTGCAGGTCAACTTCAAGAAATCCCAGTTGACCCCCACTCAACGAATAGACTACATCGGAGCCGTTCTAGACTCTTTGGCTCTAAGAGCCTACGCTCCAACCAAACGTCTGCTCGACATCCGCACAGTGGTGGCACGGATCCAGGGCAGACGTCGGGTCCGTGCGAGGGACGCCCTCCGTTTGCTAGGACTCATGGCGTCGACCACGGCGGTGGTCTCGCACGCCAAACTCAAGATGCGCTCGCTCCAGTCGTGGTTCCTCTCCTCCTTCGACGGCACCCACGACAACCTCGGGAAGTGGCTCACACCGACTCCCGAACTCCGAGACCAGTTAAACTGGTGGACAATGGACCAGAATGTGACCGCGGGGAGACTCTTCACCCTTCCCGCACCGTCCATCCAAGTCACCACCGACGCGAGCACCCACGGATGGGGTGCGTGCTGCCGCGGACTACGGATTCACGGCATATGGACGCCCGAGGAAGCCGACCACCACATCAACTTCCTCGAGCTGCTAGCGGTGTGGAAGGCGATGAGGTCCTTCAGACCGTCGATCGCGGGCAGTGTGGTGCAGATCGCCTCGGACAACACCACGACACTAGCCTATCTCAACCGGCAAGGAGGGACCAAGTCTCTCTCCCTCCTCTACCTGACCGTCCAGATGTGGGAGTGGTGCCTGAAGGTACACGTGTTCCCCATAGGTGTCCACATCCAGGGCACCCTGAACTCCGATGCAGACTCCCTGAGCCGCAAAGGGACGGCGATGCACGAGTGGGAACTGGACGAATCGGTGTTCGACCGCCTGTGCCGACGGTGGGGCACACCGACCCTAGACGTCTTCGCGTCACAGGCCAACTCCAAGTGCCGCCGTTACTGCTCCCGAGCGGGGATCGGCCACGGATCGGAGGGTGATGCCTTCATGGTGCCGTGGCACCAGGAACTGCTGTACATGTTTCCACCGATCCCTCTCATCCAACGGGTCCTGATACGGATCCGTGCGGAGAACGCCTGGACGATCCTGATTGCCCCGTCCTGGCCGCGCCAGCCGTGGTTCCCACTACTCCAAACCCTGGCTTGCGATCGTCTCCGCCTACCCACCGATCCGAATCTCCTCCGCATGGAAGACGGTCGGATCCTTCACTCGGATCTGCCGAGCCTACACCTGACGGCCTGGCTTATCCGCCCAACATAACACGGATCCTTGATCTGTCCAGGAAACCTTCCACACGGAAGTCCTACGATGCCAAGTACCGTCGCTTCACTGACTTCCTAGCATCCAGCGACCGCACCGTGGACTCCGCATCCCTGCAGGACGTCATGTCTTACCTCCTGCACCTAGCCGAGTTGGGATCCGCACATTCATCATTGAAGGTCCACCTAGCTGCTGTGGTCGCCAAGGCCCCACCTTCTTCAGTATTGTCCTCCGCCTTCAGAGACAAAACTGTTAAAAGGTTCCTTCAAGGGCTA
This sequence comes from Furcifer pardalis, assembly GCA_030440675.1. NCBI lineage: Eukaryota > Metazoa > Chordata > Lepidosauria > Squamata > Chamaeleonidae > Furcifer > Furcifer pardalis. Next base: position 146,767,529 of record CP126891.1, on the reverse strand, counting down.
CGCAACGCCTATCCTCCAGTGAAGATACCACCCCCTCAGTGGTCCCTCACTACAGTGCTCACCGCACTCACGAAGGCACCTTTTGAACCCATGGCTTCGGTGGACATTAAGTTTGTCTCTTACAAGACTGCCTTCCTTGTAGCTATCACTTCTGCCCGACGGGCAGGGGAGCTGGCAGCCCTTCGGTCTGACCCTCCTTTTCTCAAGTTCTACCCCGACAGGGCAGTGTTGCACCCAGATCTGACATTCCTGCCCAAGGTCCTGACTGAATTTCACCTGGCCCAAGCCATCACGCTTCCAGCATTCTTCCTGAATCCCTCGTCTCCACAAGAGAGAGTGTGGCACTCGTTGGATGTCAGGAGGGCCTTGCTGTTTTACACCCAGAGGACTGCGTCCTTCAGGAGAGCAAAACAACTGTTTGTGGCTTATGGTGGCAAGACTAAGGGACAGCCTCTGTCTGCCCAGAGACTATCTAAATGGATCTCAGGTACCATTTACCTGGCCTATCAGATGTCATCCCTGCCACCTCCGCCTCATGTCCGGGCTCACTCCACCAGGACACTGGCTTCCTCCACTGCATTCCTAGAGGGCATCCCGATGGAGGATATCTGCAAGGCTGCTACTTGGTCCAGGTCCTCCACCTTCATCACCCACTACCGGGTTGACACAAGGTCCGCCCCTGATGTCAGACGGGGCAGGTCCATCCTGACGGCTGGTCTCCGATCTTCTTCGTTGATGACCGCCCATCCATGATGACATCGCGCTCTCCTGCATCTCAGGACGCCGGCTGCCCACCATCCAAGTAAGTGAGCTTGTTAGTCACCCATCAGTGTGCATCCCCAAACAACACGAAGGAGAAGGACAGGTTTCACTTACCAGTAACTGTCATTCTCCGAGTATGTTGTTTGGGGATTCACACAACCCAACCCTGCCTCCCCTCAGGGCTGCCGGCCTGAGATGGCCTTCTGCTTAGCGGGCAGCTTTAATATCAAACTGAGGGGAGAGCGCGAAATGGCGCCTAAAGGGGTTGGGCATGGTGGGCGGTCCCACATTCAAAACTCTTTATCCAATCAGCTTTCCAGCTCCGCTCCGGATTCAGCGCAGGCGCAGAACCCATCAGTGTGAATCCCCAAACAACATACTCGGAGAACGACAGTTACTGGTAAGTGAAACCTGTCCTTCACCATCACTCCAACATCTGGTTGCCTCTTGAAACATAACATAACCACTAGCATAAGAGGATCATAAGATTGTTTAGCCTTAGATGTCTGCACCTATAACAAAAATAGAAAAGTGAAAACAAGATATGAAGTCATAAGATATATAGGAAACTATTTCTAAATCATACTTTTATTTTAATTGTTCTTGATTAATGGGATTGACTACAGGACAGGAACCTATTTCCTCCTGCCTTTTGACATTGATTTCCTAACTAAATGGCTTTTTATGTGGCACCAATAAAAAATGTTACCCATTTATTTTATTTTATTTTTGTTTCATTTGTTTTTGCTGATAATTATAATGGTTTCCTCTTATTCTCTCTCCCAATCTGTGAAATGAAACTTTTACAGAATGCTGTCCAAATTTTAAGAGAGAGAATGGTGTTGGAGAATTCACAGATATAAAAGAAATGCCACATGGTGATAAACATCTTCTGGATTTTAATATGGTAAGGTTTTTAAAATTCATTTCAGCTTTTACTTCCAACAGAGCCATTGTTATTGGAGATAAGGTAAAATCTAGAAAAATGTTGCCCACTGTATAGCTATCTGTCTCATTCCTTAACCTGACATGTTTAAACCAACCTAAATACAACTGCTATATTTGAAATAAAATGTAGTTTTTGTAGAACGAGACCTTAGTTCAGAGCCTTCATAGTGGTTAAGCTGCTACAGCCAAAATTCTGCCTATAGTTTGAGTTTGATCCTGATAGGCTCATGGTTAACTTGGCTTTCCATCCTTCTGAGGTCAATAAAATGACTACCCAGTGGTTTGGGTGCCAAACGGTAATGACCTGTGAACTGCCAGGGAGTGCTCTAAGCATTATGGGGCAGTATATAAGTGTAATTGCTATTGCTGCTACATTATGGTTTCATTTAAGGTGACAACGAGATGGAATTGGATTGGGAAGCAGTGTTTAATATGAATGTTTGTGATGGCAGCATCAAATTTATAAAGGAATGTGTATGTGTAAGCAACACAGAAGTGCTTGTATGGGCATCTGGTTGCAAGGGAAGATGTTGCTGATTTTTCTTTTTAATCACAAAATTTCACATTACATTGATACTTCTTGTAGAGCCAGACAGCCCAGAAAGTGAAGGGGAGAAAAAAGCCTAATTGTGTACTTGGAACTCAATCTTAGTTAGCTCAGCAGTAGTCCCAATGAGTTGGAACAAACTGTTTGCAGAGAGAACCTGATTTCACCAAGGGCTTTGTGCTGGAAGCCAGGCAGGGCAGTGACTGATGGTCATATCCATATGGTGCCATTTCTCAAGTTGTTTGTTAAGATTTCCAGAACCTATGCAAAAGTGTAACCCAGTGGTGGCGAACCTACAGCACGGGTGCCAGAGGCGGCACTCAGTGCCCTCTCTGTGGGCACGTACGGTTGTCCCAACACAGAGTTCACCCTGCCCCTCTGCCCAGAAGCCCAATTGGAGAGCTTCCTCCCCAGCACAGAGTTTGCCCTTCCCCTCTGCCCAGCAGCCCAATGGGAGCACTTCCTCCCCCACAGCACAGAGTTTGCCCTACCATGTTGGCACTTTGCAATGAATAAATGGGTTTAGGGTTGCAGTTTGAACACTTAACCTCTAAAAGATTTGCCATCACTGGTGTAGGATATCAAACTAGCAAATGTTCATCCTGTTCTCTTCCTCTCAGAGCTCAGGATAGGTCTAGATTCTTCTCTTGGTTTATGAATTAGGGGTACTGTACAGAAACCATTTGAAAGAGTTTGAGTTTTTAAAATTGATTGTATTATTTTCAGAAGATTGCCTTGTTCTCTTTTTACAAAGCCATACTCTGCACTGTCATATTTTTTTAAAAATGCAAACCCTTAGGTTTCCTCTGTACATGAAGCAAGATGTGCAAACCCTAGAAGTCCTGAAACAAAGTCAAATGGCTTTAGGAAGAAGCTATACTCCAGCGACAGCTCTGGTTCTGAAGGCACAGCATCAGAAGGTGGAAATGGATGGACAGACCCTTGTGAAGAGCTTTTCTCTCGAACTCATCTATAAAAACTGCAAGAGGAGAAATAGATGGTGTAAGACTAGAATGAGAGGGAAAACTCTTCCAGAGGGCTTGTAACTCAGAAGTGAATTGAGTCCCCATTTTAGCTAATGGATTCAGAAATGTATTTATCTTTCTCTTCTTGATATTTTATTTTCAATAGTTGAGATTCTGGACCCATTGAAGGCTCCCCCCCCCCCCCCAACTGTTAGCTCCTTGGCTATTTGGACCTAGAGTAGATTGTGTTGTCAAATCCAGATCGGATGTGCATGTGATTGTCTTGGTAGTATCACTGCTCTTCTGCATCCTAGCTGCAGTTACTTTTGTTTTTAACTGTAGCCCTATCAGTATTACTATCTTACTAGCATTGCAGTGTCTACAACTCTTCAGAGATTTTATCTTTTTGAGACATTTAGGCTTTTAAGATTTGGGAGATAAATACTTAACACTGTAATCTATCAGTGCCTTTCTGAATGTGAGAGGAAAGCATGTATGGCTTGTCCTGTCTTTTAAGATCTTACAATGTTGGATTAGGGCTGTGCTTTAGAGACTTTCACAAACTGTGTTTTCTATTCTAGGATCTCTCCTCTTAACTCATGTATAAATTAACACAGTTGAATCTAGCGTTTGTCACCTTCTTGCTGACAGATTTTTGCAGGCAGGAGGGAAAGAAATACACTTTTCCTCTCCTTTCCCCTTCTTGTTTTCAGGGCTCAATATTTCACCTTCTTTCAGGGCTCAGTGTTCTGAACTGGATAAGTAAAAGAAATGACACTACAACTTGATCCCAAGCACACTTATTTCAATGGTACCTACTACTTACAAGATGAACCTAGGGTTGTATCATTGATTCCCTTGGAGAAATTTATGAACAGTGAGCTTGATCATAAGCTGCAAATATTTGGCCTGAATAACAGAAACATTCTTAGAAGTTGATGTTCAATATTTTATATGCAGAGGGTTTATCACTCAAAAGAAATCCAGTGGCTCCTGCAGTTAGCTACTATTGTGGCTCTAATTTAGTAAAACTTGTAGCTAACTTTGTGTCCTGAGAGAATGTTAGGAGTAAGTTGTGTATTGTGGTTGGGAGTGGGGAACATGACTTACCTGTGTGATTGCAGTAGTGATTGTTGCTTTATGTGACCTGCTCTTAAAAATTTATTTTAACATAGTCAAATGCATTTGTCAAGTTGTAACTGTGCAAGACTATCAACTCCCTGTGCTACTAATGTATTATGCAAATCATAAGAGCCAGGAGGAGCAATATTGGTTTATACCATTTCATTGTTTTTAAAAATGATCTATACAGTAGCCGCATGTTAAAGACATCAGAAAGTACAGAAAGTTTACTATTGACTTGAAAATGCTAAGCCATTAATTTTGATAGGCAAGAAACTCCTAATAATTATAGTTATTTGAAATGGTAAGCTAAACTGGCTTTGAAATTTTGTTCTGTGCTAGTGAGCTGAACTAAATATGAGTTTAGTTGCCTTTTCTTGATAGAACACGAATTAAGATATAGGGTATCAACATCTTGCATGTATCCTTTCTGTTCAAACGTTGACTCCATTGGCTTGATTAGTACTTTCCAGGGAAATGTTATTATTAACTGCTTTTAAATGACATTATTTTAGCATTCATACAACAAATCTTTACAGTGTTTGGTTTATTTGAGCATTTGGTTAAGTTTTTATATATTTACTTTCTTCTGGAGCTTCCTTAAAAATGTATAGCACATGCACTGAGAATATTGTCTGTCAACATGAAAACAAAAAATGAAACTCATCAATCCTAATGATTTAACTTAACTATTGAGTCATTTTTAGAATAATGAATGACCAAATGAGAATATTTTCTGGGGGAAACCTACAACTTTAAACTTGGCTTATTTAAATAGATATCTCAGTGAAAGGATTTTTCATTACATTATGATTTAATATTTTAACACCTTTGAAAATGTACATGTTACATGTGTGGGCAATAACAAATAATATTTATTTGTTCTGTAACTGAATGGATAAAATTATGAAGCTTTCCAGTAAGAAGGTTGATGTGTGAGTTTGTGTTTTTGTTTCTCTGCAAGGATAATTTAAAAGTGGAGATGCTGAAATGCACTGTGGTATGAAGCGCATTGCATATCCATAGCACTGAAGTATCAGTTTTTCATTCCTGGGCTGAATTTGTTTCTACCTTTTTGCTTCAAGTGGTTGTATTGTTCTGATTTCACATACACCAGAGTAACTGAATTTGTTTTTTGTGGAGTTACTTAACACCAAATAAAAGTTGAAAGAACAGATTTGTTTTGTCTGTGATTGTCATAAAAAATTGGTATAATTTTGAGTCTGTGAATACATGGAGTTTACACAGCCAAAGACACAGTCCTCTGAACTCTTAGTAGTAGTTAGGTCCTTACAACTTGTTTTTGTTCTGTAGATTCTACATGTATAACATCATTGGCACCTCAAGTTACTGGTGTCCAGTGGTGGGCAGCCAAAAAATTTTACTACCACACTGTGGGCAGAGCCAATGTCATGGTGTCTTGGGCGGAGCCAACACCATGACACCATGGGCAGAGCCAGTGATGTGGGCGGAACCAACGTAAAAAACCCAAAGGCCGCTACCAGTTCTCCGGGACACCGGAGAAAGTTACTACCGGTTCTGGCAAACTGGTGTGAACCTGTTGCTGCCCATCACTGCTGGTGTCAGTTAGGTGCAGCAGACTAGAGTGTTACTTAACAAATGTTTTCAAGGTTATGAAAAGCCACCAACACTGGGAAGTTTACATTGCTAAAAAAAGAGAGGACTTTATTATAATATTTGAAGTCCCTCTTTAAGTTGCTGGGTGAGAAAAAGTTGTTGTTGTCTTTGAAATATGCTAATGTGGTGGATTGAATAGACATAGCATAAGACATATAATAGACGTAGCATAAGACAGCAAAAAGTGAGGCAAGAGCCAGCTCCTGCTTCTGTTAGCGCTGTATTCATGTCACTGAACCTTCGTGGCCACTGCAGTTGCCAACATCATTAGGCTTCTTAAGTAGTCTCCTGTTTGAATCTCACCTATATGAAGAAAATGGTTTACTTTCAAAGTGCTAGTGATTCCCTCCTGCTTGATGATGTATGACAGGATTGTGGTAATGTTGGTACACATTTCTTGAGAAAATGCTTGATAAGAGGGTTCTTAGTTTGAGAACACTGGCACAAAGATTAGTTTCCTCAAAGGACCAAAAATCACAGCCATGGTCCGATCTGTACTAGATAGCTTCAAGGATATAATACAGAAAGGTGAGATTCTTGGAGTGATTAGAGCAGGGGTTCCCAATGTGGAGCCCAGGCCCCAAAGGGGGTCTTCAATTCCCAGAAGCCTAAGTCAGTACATTGGCAGGTCAGTGCTTTGGGGAATTGACTTGGGCTTCTGGGAATTGAAGTCCAAAAACCAAAGGTTGGGAAACACTGGATTACAGGAAGTAGCTGTGATAGCCCAAAACATTTCAGAGTGGAAAGTCTAAGGGTACTCTAGAAAGTAGATAGGGCAAAGTACTTGATCAGTAATTAGCATTGGGTTTCTTATCTTTGCATACTGCTACCTTGACCTGAGGATGGATAGATTCTAAGGTAAAGATAACTTTTAATCTCTTTTTGATTTTTAACCTTTAAAGTTTAACTTTCTGAGATAGGTGGGTATTTTATCACGGGTTTTATTGTTGATTGTGTTTTTAACTGTTGTTCGCCACCCTGAGTCATTTGTGAGGAGGGCAGCATAGAAGTGTGACTAAATAAATAAAGTACCATTTATCAGATGCATTAATAAGCTTCTGGCTGGAGAGGTAGCCGTTTCTTCTGTCTGCTGCAGTCAGACACCCAAGATAGTAAGTTTAATGTCTTAAGCTAAGCAGACATTCTTTATTAGATTTGTGCCGTTGTTTATTGAAATGTAAATGTAGAGGATACTCAGCAGTGCCTTAACGGTCTTTATTTCTGGGGGTACCCTGGGACTGCAACTTGCTTTATAGGAGGATGACTCTTTCCTTGGAGGCACAGTGAGGACATCAAACTCCCAACCTCTGACTCCACAACCAGATAACTAAATCACCAAGTAATATTAAACCCTATACTCTGCGGCTGTTAGATTGATTCTGAACACTTGAAAGCTGTAAACTAGTTGGGTCAAATAATTTCATTAAGGCACGGTTGTTTTCTAAACAAATTCTAGGAATAAATGCATTATTTAATAATTTTTATATTTGTGCATACACATACAATACATTCAAGTGGAAATTATTTACAGTGTTAGAAAATTTTTCACTCCTCTTATTTTCTTTTTCACTCCTTTGCAAGTATGCGTGAGCACTGCATGACGCTGTTTCAGAAGATCCAGCTTCTCATTGAGTTCCTCTGCAGTACTCACTTTATTCTCAAAGTCCCTCAGCAACAATGTATTCCCAAGTAAACCACACTTCTGGTAAAGTTTCTGATTGTCCATTCTTATTTTATCCCGAGCTTGTTTTGTTTTGGTTAGGATCTCTCTCTTTTGAGCCACAAGAGCCTCAATAGCCATTAGTTCTGTCTTTTTCCCTTGATTTTCTGCTTCTACAAACTGTAGTTTTTCTTTTACTTGCGATAGGATTTGCACTGTGTTGGTGATCCTTCTTCGCAGCTTCAGAAGTTCCTCATTGCGCTCCTCAATCTTTTCATTATAGGTCTGGTTTTCAATCTTTAGTTGCTCAAAGTCTATTAGATGCAGCCCTTCTGCCAACATCTCCTGGACTCTTAGGCTTGCTTCAAGTTTTTGGATCATGTGCTTCAACTTTATATTTTCTAGACGAACCTAGAAAGACAAGATGTGAGGTTAGGCTACAAAATACTATCAATAAATTTGTTGAATGATATAGATTTGAATAGAAGAAAAAATGAAACAGCAGAAGCAGGTATACTTTTTCTACTGAGAATAAAGACTGGTTGACATTTCTCTGAGTGAGAATTCTGACAGAACAGAGAAAGAAGATATAAAACTGTTGAGAGGTCTGGTAAGATTTCCATTAGCAATGGAACAATGCATGCAATTAAGGAATAAGATAAGTGGTTTTTAGTTCTGAAATCCAACCTTCTCTCAGCCAAATTGGTTTATTTTGCCTCTTCCCCCAGTTCCTTGGGAAAGACCAGGAATATTCATCACAGATATAACCCTACATCATCAGATGTCAGCAAACAGGGTTAAATTAGAATGGGAAATGTGTTGATCTAATTGAAGTCATGGTGAAAAAGAGGAAAAGGAGAAAAGATCAAAGCCAAACTAATTAAAAAACAAAGAATCTAGGTGAGATCAGTATAAATAGGTCCTCACCTGTATGAAACTCATAATACAGTAATGCCTCGGATAATGCTAAGACTTGGTTCCACAAGTCTTGGTGTTAATCCAATTTTTAGTGTTATCCGATGCATGTTAAAATCCTATGGGATGGATTGGATGACGTTCAAGCTCCATAGAGATACATTGTAACCGCACAGGCTTTAGCGGTTATCTGATCCATCCCATAGGACCTTAACATTATTCGATACAATTCTCCTCCCCAGATTACTTAATGTTATGCGAGTTTAGCGTTATCCGAGGTAAAAGTTATCTGAGGTATTACTGTAATTGTATGCCATCAAGTCAATTCTAACATTGTAACTTTTCAGGATTTTCTAGGTAGAGAATATACAGAAATGGTTTATCATTCCCTTTTTTCAGGGGTGCCCTGGGACTGTGTGTCTTGCCCTTCTCCTAGGAAGCACAGTAGGGAATCAAACCTCAACCTCTGCTTTGCAGACAAATACTTAAAGCACTCAGCCTATCCAACCCACTTAAAAAGTGTATTGAAAAGCTATTCCATTTATTCCTGGCAGACAGCTAAAAAAGGTCTCATTCAGTTGTCAAGGTTATAATCCAAGGCTTCATTTACCTGAAGGTATGGATGCCTGTCTCAAAATGTATCTGTTGAAGACGATTCTTATTGATGACACACAGTACATTTAATTTGATGCAGGTTCTGCAGGCAGATAAGCTCAACATGGTGGAATCCAAAGTATAAGTGTAATAGGCAGATGCTACTACTTCAGTGCTTTACCAACTGTTACTGATGGGATGCATCCGCCTTAATTCACTTTGTAATCCAAGACACTTTACATAATTTGATAAAACATCATCATTTTGACAACTGATCTTCCAACCATCTTACTGTACATGACAAGGTGCTACTACTGATTTTTCATTCCTGTTCTTTTGTGTTCACACATGGGTTCCAGTATTTATGTTGTCATAACAGCACAACTTGTAAAGTTGGGAGGTTTCATCAAGCTCAACAGTTCTGAGGTTTGCAGAACAAATCTAATTGAGGGGCGGGGTGGGGAAGGGACTAGAGATAGATTACCTCAAAGTCCAAGGAGGATTAAATGTTTTTGACAGCCAGGAAATGCTGATTGATGGGGAGGAAGTAGAGAGGAGAACATGCCTGATAGAGTACAACACTATGCTACACTAATATTTTGTTACAATCCCCACTTGTAAAGCTTGAAAAGCAGTAAATCCTACATGCTTTTCCTTTGTACTCCATAATAATGACATTTACATTTATGGTCTGAAGAGGAAAGTTGCATGGAAAGAATTTATCAGTAAATATTCCAGAGCTCTACCATAATTTCCCCAAAACACCAGTCCCCAAGTGTAAGCCAATATCTAGAATAATTGGAAAGACTATTTAGTTGGGTTGATATTTGCAAGTCAAAGGTATGACATCAACAGCCTGGGAGGTAAATATCACATTTTATTGAATTTTATTTGTCTTGAACTTAAGGAATGAGATGTGCTTTTAATAAACTTGCTGCACTAAAACCAGTGACATCCAATCTCAGCTCTCCTCCCAGGAACCTGCAGAACTGATTTTCCAATTTAGTCTGGATTAATATCAGAGGTGGACTAGAGTCAAGATTTATGGAAAAAACAAGAACATTTAGTGCCATTTCATGCACATTTACTCGGAAGAAAACTCCCAAGATCCTAGGAATTAAAATGTAAGAATTTCCTTCATTTCATTTACTTTTTTCACAGCTTAATTCTCTTTAAATTGATTTTAATGAAAGCTGCTCCAGATTTCACTCAGACTCCAAAACTTTCTTTATTTCTACTGGTATGAACCATTAACTTTAAGGAGCTTGTTAGCTTAGTGTTTAAGACACTGAACGTAATGAATGGAATGCTGGCAGGGCAGCATTCCAGTGCTGTATGGCGGAGAGAGCTTCTGTCCCAGCTTCTGCCAGCCTAGCAGTTCAAAAGCAAGAAATTGCAATAAAAAGGTACCACTTCGGTGGGAAGGTAACAGTCAGTGTTGGGATGACAAATTTTTTACTACCCCACCGTGATGTCATCACAGTGTGGGCGGAGCTAACATGATGATGTGGGCAGGGCCAAAGGAAATAATAAATAATAAAAACAAGCACACCCACCCACCCACAACACAAACCCGTAAATAAAAGAAAAAAATACATTAAAATACACCCAAACACCCACCCCAAACACAAATCAACCAGAGTTTTAAAACCAGAGCTTAAAGCTTATTCTGGCTAATCTTTCTCACACTAGGTCAGATGGAAGAAACTACAGAATGAACTCACCATGAGATGGCTTCATTTTGGCACTTTTCAACAGTTAAAGAAGTTAGGTACTAAGTCTTTGCCTAACCAGTTCTCTAGGATAATATGCCTTAATGTAAATGTAAAACAGCTGTACCTCCTGAAGGGTTCTCCAATTGGAACACCAATTGGAACAGCACAGGTGTAGCTTATTGAGGAGGTAACTCCAAGACTTTACTTAAAAACCCCAAGCCCGGCCGCCAGGCCTCTTTAGGAACTGTGGTAGTACATCAATATAGGTAAAGGTATTAAATACACATTAAAATACACACAGACACACCACATCCAAAGGTGAGTCACTTACTCTGGGGAGCAGGCTATAGGGAGCTTCAGGCTAGCAGCTTCTCTTCCTCCTCCCCGCTTGGGAGGACAGCAAGGAGGCCGTGCATACACGCCAAGCACTCTAGGCGTGCATGCACACCAAGTACTTGGTGTGCACGCGCAGTGGGGGAATCGGTGAAAAGGTAAGCCCCGAAGGTGGTTCCCCCCAAAAGTTGATACCGCTTCTCTGGGACACTGGGAAAAGTTACTACTGGTTCTGACGAACTGGTGCGAACCTGTTACATCCCATCACTGGTAACAGTGTTCCGTACACTCTAGTGTCTAGTCATGCCTGGCACGTGTACACAGAAACATCTGTACACCAAACCCTAGTTAGAAACAACCGGCTTTTAAGTGAGGGCCATCTTAACATTTCAAAGGCTGGGTTGTGTACTTCGAAACACACGAGTCCTAAACTGGATTGATTTTGGCTTTCACTCAGATTTTAAATCTGTTGCAATTACAGTAACTTAAATTGCTGAAATCCTTATGCAGGCACAGCCACACACAGCTGTCAAGTGAGGTCTAGAGTCAGGAATGCCAACACTGGTTTGCTCGACACCATGCAGGAGTGGATGTGCAGGTGAAAGATGTTGTCAAGAGGGAACCTCTGCTTTAGGCAGCCCCTGGAGCAAGCAGACCAGACCGGGGGGCAGCCCTATATGGTAGTGGGCCAGGATACCTAAGAGACCGCATCACCCCAAGAACACCTGTCCGTCCCACCAGGGCGGATCGGAGAGCTCCCTTGTTATTCCTTCGGCGAGAGAAGCGCATCTCGCCTGCACTAGGAGAAGAGCCTTCTCCGTGTCCGCCCCGACCCTCTGGAGCCTCCTGCCCACCGAACTGCGCCTTCAGACAGAGCTCCTGCCCTTCCGGAAGGGCTTAAAAACCTGGCTGGCAGGACAAGTCTGGGGACCCGGGAATGTGGGTTCTCATACTAGGTGGCTTATTTAATGGATTGCCACCCCTGGGTCTGAATGTGGGATTTGTGTATTGTTTTTTAACTTGATGATTTTTTAACTTTTGATGTTTTTTATTGATATAGAGTGCTTTATGTTTCTACTTTTTATCTTGATGTAAGCCGCTCAGAGTCGGGTTCTCCCGATTGGGGCGGGGTCAGAAGCGTAGCATGCCTTAACGGGGCCCCGTATAAAAATTTGTTTGGGGGGCCCTTGTGAAATAAAAAAAATTGGGAAGTTTTTATTAATTTTTGCTGTAGGGGGCCCCCGTGGCCCGGGGGCCCCGTATAATTGATACGGCAGATACGGCGGTAGCTACGCCCCTGGGCGGGGTAACAAATGCAATAAATAATAATAATAATAATAATAATAATAATAATAATAATAATAATAATAATAATAATAATAATAATAATAATAATAACCCCACCACGGTCTAGGACCAGACTCACCGCTGTCACCTCGTTTTCCTTGCTCTGCTCCCTAGCCTGGATCTGGTCCACTTCCCGGATGGCCGCCTGCCTGCCGCCCAGCCTCCGCCCCATGGTGAACACGGCCACCTCTTTCTTGAAGGCCTGGTGCGCCTTCCACTCGACCTCCACCTTGGCCAGCTTCTCGTCGCAGGAGCGCTGGAGGCCGTCGATCTGCTCCCGGAACCAGGCCACCTCGGCCTCCTGCTCCCGCCGCATGTCCCGCAGCATGGCCAGGTAGCGGGCGTAGCGCTGCTCGCGGTCCGAGATGTGCTGCTCCAGCTCGGCGCGGGCGGCCTCTTTGCCCTTGGCCTTGTTCAGGACCTCGGCCAGCTTGTTCTGCAGCTTGGCGTTGTAGTGGCGGGAGCGGCTGCGGTCGACCAGCAGCTGCCGGTACTGCTCGGCCAGCTCCTCGCGCCGGGCCTGCTCCCGGGCCAGGCGCTGCGCCAGCTGCTCCTCGGTCTCGCCGCCCACCGGCGAGGACTCCTCGCTCTCCGTGCTGGAGCCCACGCCCAGCGACCCGGCGCTCGCCCGCCGCTTGTCCAGCTCCCAGAGGCTCAGGCTGAGGCGGCGCTCCATCTCCGCGCCCACCTGCAGCTCCGGCGGCTCCGGCAGCTCCCCGGTCGTGAAGGTGACGTGGGTGGGCAGCGGGGAGGCCGCCTTCGCCTCCAGGACCTCCGAGGCTGCCGCCTCCTCTTCCTCCGCCGATTCCTCCGTCTGCTCTTCCGCCTCCTCGCCGCCGGGCCCTTCGCTGGGGGCTCCTTCCTCCAGGCTTTGGCTCACCGCTTCCGAGGCCGGCCCTTCTTCGGCAGCCCCCGGCTCCCCCTCGGCTTCTCCCTCAGCCGGTGGCGGCGGGGGCTCTTGGTCGGTCTCGGAGGAAGGCAGGCCCTCCGCCGGCTTCTCATCCTCGGGCCCAACTGGAGAGGCCTCCGCCTCCCCTTCCGCCGGCTCGGGGGCGGCTGTCGTGGGCTCGGCCTGAGGCGTAGCCGGAGCGGCGGCCTCCTCCTCCGCGGCCTCCTCCGGAGCCACCGGCGCTGCTTCTGCTTCGTCCATCTCTGCCTCTCAGTCTCTTGCCAACCGCTTTCTCGGTTTCTGCTCGTATCCTAGCAACGCGGCCTAGTTTTTCTGAGCCAATGGAGGGGCAGGGTGGGTGGTTGCGATGGGAGACGCATCCTCATCCTCCGCGCTGATTGGCCGCCCAGGCTCGGGGCCCCGCCTCCTGATTGCTCAGACCGCGGATTGGCCTCTGTCGCCCTCTCGAACGTCACAGGTGCGCCCGCTCTTCTTCTCCTGGGAAGAGGGGGGGGGGAGAAGCAAGATGGCGGACCTGGGGAAGAAGTACTGCGTCTACTGCTTGGCCGAGGTGAGCTCGCTCCGCTTCCGCTGCACCGAGTGCGTCGACATCGAGCTCTGTCCCGAGTGCTTCTCGGCGGGCGCCGAGATCGGCCCGCACCGGCGCTGGCACGGCTACCAGTTGGTGGACGGCGGGCGTTTCACTCTCTGGGGTGCCGAGGCCGAAGGCGGCTGGAGCAGCCGCGAAGAGCAGCTTCTCTTGGATGCCATTGAGCAGTTCGGCTTCGGCAACTGGGTAAGGAGGAGGCCGGCTCTCTGGGTGACGCTGTGGGTTTCTTTCTCATGGACAGTGGATATAAGTTCTTAAGGGCTCCACCAATCCTCGACATTGCGGGGTTCTTTCTCATCTTCAAGTATTTCTTTTTCATGGACAGGCATCTCAGAAACATCTTCAAGTATTTCTTTTTCATGGACAGGCATCTCAGAAAACAAAACAAAACAAAACAAAATAAAGTAAAATAAAAAACACAGTAGCACTTTAAAGACTAACTGCTATATTTTCACTGTTAGCTTTCGTGGATCAAGTCCACTTCATCAGACTTCATCATGGACAGTGGATATAAGTTCTTAAGGGCTCCACCAATCCTCATCTTTCTCATCTTCAAGTATTTTAATCATGTCCTGAGAAACAGCAATCGGTCTTTTTTTTTGCGGTCCAAGACCAGCATAGTACAGCAAAAGAGCAGAAGGTACGATCCATGTTAAAATACAAATTAAAAGGAGCGTGTCTTCTCTGGGTTAAAGGAGTACTGTATATACTCAAATATAAGTCTAGGTTTTTAGCCCCCAAAATGAGGTCCAAAAAAGGGATTCTTCTTCTTCTTCTTCTTCTTCTTCTTCTTCTTCTTCTTCTTCTTCTTCTTCTTCTTCTTCTTCTTCTTCTTCTTCTTCTTCTTCTTCTTCTTCTTCTTCTTCTTCTTCTTCTTCTTCTTCTTCTTCTTCTTCTTCTTCTTCTTCTTCTTCTTCTTCTTCTTCTTCTTCTTCTTCTTCTTCTTCTTCTTCTTCTTCTTCTTCTTCTTCTTCTTCTTCTTCTTCTTCTTCTTCTTCTTCTTCTTCTTCTTCTTCTTCTTCTTCTTCTTCTTCTTCTTCTTCTTCTTCTTCTTCTTCTTCTTCTTCTTCTTCTTCTTCTTCTTCTTCTTCTTCTTCTTCTTCTTCTTCTTCTTCTTCTTCTTCTTCTTCTTCTTCTTCTTCTTCTTCTTCTTCTTCTTCTTCTTCTTCTTCTTCTTCTTCTTCTTCTTCTTCTTCTTCTTCTTCTTCTTCTTCTTCTTCTTCTTCTTCTTCTTCTTCTTCTTCTTCTTCTTCTTCTTCTTCTTCTTATTATTATTCTTATTATTATTATTATTATTATTATTATTATTATTATTTAGACTTGTATGCCGCTCTACTCAGTAAAGACTGACTCAGAGCGGCTCACAGCATTCACAAATAACAATATTACAGTGCAAACCAAAATACACTAGCATATAACAAAACAATTAAATACAGTAAATACTATACAGATCAATACACCTACAGTATTATAGTGTAATCAAAATACAGTAAATAAATATTGTCACAGCACAATCCTCAATATACAATAAACAATTCAACAGTATACAATATACAATACAGTAAAACCTCAGATAACACTAAAACCTGGTTCCACAAGTCTTGGTGTTATCCGATTTTTAGTGTTATCCGATGCATGTTAAAATCCTATGGGATCCATAGAGATACATTGTAACCACACAGGCTTTAGTGGTTGTTATCTGATGCATCCCATAGGATCTTAATGTTATCCAATGCAATTCTTCCCCCCAGATTTCTTAATGTTATGCAATTTTAGTGTTATTCGATACTAATGTTATCTGAGGTATTACTGTACAGGAAAGAGCAAACAAAAAGTAAACCCTCTTAATTCCAAATACGGCTGTAAAGAAGGCCTACAGCCCAGGCAACATCTACAGGGGTTTTTTTTCCAGTCAGCAGCTCTGAGGGTCCAAAAACCGCAGTGGTGCAAATTCAAATATACATGTTTAAAAAGCACTACCACTACCGTAAAAACTCAAAAACATACCCACACAAATGTCTGAATTAATTAATTTTACTGTATTTTCATGTATTTTAATTACTGAAACTCACTAGCTGCTGCTGCATTTTTCACCTCCAACTTATACTCAGGCCAATCTATTTTCCTAGTTGTAGAGATCCAAATTAGGTACTTCAACTTATATTCAGGATGACTTATAGTCGATTATATACGGTAATCGATTAAAATTGTGGCCCAGGACCAGCATAGTACCGGGGCGGGGAGGGGGGAGGCAGAAGTTAACATGAGGCTACTTAAATATATATTTTAAAAAGAGTGTGTCTGCTCTGAGTTATTGGAGTATTGGATTAATATATAAAATTAATCATGCTACATCTACTGCTAAGCTGGGGGCTGCGGTGGCTTAGTGGTTAAGAAACTTTCCTTGTTAGCTGGAAGGCTGGCAAGTCGGCAGTTCAAGACCCAGGTACCCCCTCATTTGGGCATTCCCTGAGTGGAGTTTCTCCTGCAAAAATCCTTTCAAACCAGAATAATTTACGAAATTATTATTGTTATTACTATTAAACCTATGGTGTAGTGTTGGCAGTTTATTTAGCAGAGGGAAAGAGAGATAATGGTGAGAAACTGAAAATAAACAGATGGAAAAAATATTTGCAGCTGCTGACCAGCTCAGTACTTGCGGTTGGTCTGGTAGTGGTTGTGACCCCTTTCTACATGACTTTAGTGAGTTAATCCTTAAATAGATAAGGTCATATTTATGGGTACAATAAATATAATCCTTTGTTACTAACATCTTGTAAAAATTACCATACAGTAAAACCTCATATAACACTAAAACCTGGTTCCACAAGTCTTCGTGTTATATGATTTTTCGTGTTATCTGATCCTCTATGGGATCCATAGAGATACATTGTAACCACACAGGCTTTCGCGGTTGTTATCTGAAGCATCCCATAGGATCTTAATGTTATCTGATGCAATTCTTCCCCCCAGATTCCTTCATGTTATGCGATTTTCGTGTTATTCGATACTAATGTTATATGAGGTATTACTGTACATCTAATTCTATTTTAGGAAGACATGGCTGGTCATATTAATGTATCACAAACTCCTTGCCTTTTGAAACATAAACTGTATACAGTAAAACACTGGAGAACAATTAGATCGGGTAAATCGGATAACGATGCAAGATTTTTGGAAAAAACTTGCATCGGATAACGATTCTGGATAATGATCCTTTAGCGTTATCCGAGCCGATCGTGGGGGGTGGGGGGGTGGATTGGGTGGAACATCTACCCAATCCACCACCCCACCACTGGATCACTGCTACTGAACTAGGGTTGGGGGAAAGGCAAGCGGGTGCCTGCCTTTCCCCCGACCCTAGTTCAGCCTGAGCGATTGCTGGACGAAGCCTAGTGGCGCCTGGGCTAGCTAGCCCGAGTGCCGCTAGACTTCGTCAACAGCCCATTAGCAGCCTTCTCCCAAAGCCCTTCCATGCTGTGTCCGAAGCCCGGGGCTTTGGACACAGCCCGCAAGGGCTGCAGGAGAAGCCTAGCCCAGCCGGCCTGGGCTAGCCTTCTCCCGCAGCCCTTCCATGCTGTGTCTAAAGCCCTGGACTTCGGACACAGCCCACAAGCCTAGCAGTGCCCGGGCTAGGTAGCCTGAGCGCCGCTAGGCTTCATCAACAGCCTGTCCGGGCTGCGTTCGAAGCCTAGCGGCCTTCTCCTGCAGCCCTTCCGCACTGTGTCCGAAGTCCTGGACTTCGGACACAGCCCACAAGGGCTGTGGAAGAAGGCTAGCCCAGCCCCGATGGGCCGGGCTAGATTTCTTCTGAAGCTCTTCCGTGCTGTGTCCAAACCCCTGGGCTTCAGACACAGTGCGGAAGGGCTCCGGGAGAAGGCCGCTAGGCTTCGAACGCAGCCCGGACAGGCTGTTGATGAAGCCTAGCGGCGCTCAGGCTACCTAGCCCGGGCACCACTAGGCTTCGTCCAGCGATTGCTCTGGCTGAACTAGGGTCGAGGAAAGGCAGGCACCCGCATGCCTTTCCCCCGACCCTAGTTCACTAGCAATCGCTAGTCTAGGGTCAGTTTGACTTCAGGGGCACACTTCAGTTTGTCCCTGAATTCAGGGCTCTTTTTTTTAGCATTGTTCGATGCATGCATCGGACAACGCTAAAAATTGGTTAACGTCATGACTTGTGGAACCAAGTCATAATTTTATCCGGTGTTCTAGTGTACTAGTGATGACGAGTTGTTTTTTGCAGTAGGTTTTGGGATTATGATATTCTGCATGTTAACTGGTCACATATTTGCAGATGGCTTAAGTAGTAGTGGCTTAGTGGTTAAGATGCTGAACTTGATGACCGGAAGGTTGGCAGGTCAGCAGTTCGAGATCTGAGTGCTGCATGATGGAGTGAGCTTCCATCTCTATCCCAGCTCCTGCTAATCTAGCAGTTCAAAAGCAAGAAAGTAGATAAACAAGTACTGCTTCAGCAGGAAAGGAAACAGCAATTCTGTGTGCTCCGGCGTCTGGTCATGCCTGCCACATGACTACAGAAAGGTCTGCAAACACAGACAGTGCTGTCTCATTGGCTATAAACAGAGATAAGCACTGCCTCCTAGAGTCAGATACAACTGGCTTTTCGAGCAAGAGAGACCTTTACCAAGTAGAATACAGTAGTAAAATGTATGGGGGCTAGAGGTCTTAAGCACCGCATTCCAGTATATCTGGTGTTTTGTGGCTATCAATAGAACTTCTAAAAACATGTACTCTATGTAATTAAAATTTTATTTTATGGATTGAATTCAGGCATAAAGAATCTAGTTTATTACTTTAGTTCTAGGTTTGGATTTAATTTCCAGGAGAATGCAACAAAAGGGAGTTCCTACTTTAGAATATTTGATTAGTATGAACATATTCTGGCATTCAAGAAATCTATAGTCTGTTCCTTATATGAAAAAAACATAATTTGAAATATCACTCTGGTTTTTAAAACAGCCAATGCTTCGGATTTTTATATGATAGTAGTTTTGGACAGATGCTCAGTGGAG
Source organism: Furcifer pardalis (assembly GCA_030440675.1). Classification (NCBI taxonomy): domain Eukaryota; kingdom Metazoa; phylum Chordata; class Lepidosauria; order Squamata; family Chamaeleonidae; genus Furcifer; species Furcifer pardalis. The sequence continues at coordinate 146,748,454 of CP126891.1, read as the reverse complement.
GGTACTGTCAGATTAAAGTGCATATGGTGCTTGGAAAAAGATTGGCATCTCCAAAACACAAGGAAGGATGGAAGGAAGATTGTCAAAAGTGAGGGGCTGGTTGACAACCAGAATTTGTAGGTTAGTTCTGGAAAAGCCAGTGTTGTATGAAGAAATCTTGTCGCTTTTATGTAGTAACCTCTTCCTTTTGTCTTTGGTTTTATTTGGCTGTTTTCTCTGAAACTTAAATTAAGTCATTTATGTTTTTCAGTATTGTACAGGTTGATTTATAATGAATCCTGTTAACTGATATAGCATTTATATACAGTAATTGAACTTGTAATTATTTTTGCACTCTTATATTCATTTTCATTTATTTCAGATATTAATTGCTTTTTGTATAAACCTGTAAAAATGCAGCCTTCAAATAAGCAAATGATCTCTACATTTAGCACATAGGTGAACTGTTCAAGTAAATGAGGATAGATAACTTTTAGGCCTCCAGATATTGCTGGACTTCTAGTTTCCCTAACGGTTGGATATATTAACTAGGCCTGACATGAAATATTTGGAATAGTAGTTGTGTTAGTCTGTGTTTCAGGCATATCGGAAAACAAAATAAAAAACACTGTAGCACTTTAAAGACTAACTCCTATATTTTTTAGCTTTCGTGGATCAAGTCCACTTCTTCAGACAAACCCTGCTTGTAAATTTCACTCCTTGTCTGAAGAAGTGGACTTGATCCACGAAAGCTAACAATAAAAATATAGCAGTTAGTCTTTAAAGTGCTACAGTGTTTTTTGTTTTGTTTTCCCATATGCAATAATTATTTGGATATCCATAGCTGCCACCTCCAGCCTGTATGTAGTTGTCTTGAGGACTTGTGTATTAATATATCTGTTTTATTTTGTTCTATTCTAGGAAGACATGGCTGCTCATGTTGGTGCATCACGGACTCCCCAGGAAGTGATGGAGCACTATGTAAGCATGTACATCCATGGTAACCTTGGGAAAGCCTGTATTCCTGATGTTATTCCAAACCGAGTAACTGATCACACCTGCCCAAGCGGTGGGCCACTTTCTCCTAGCCTAACCATGCCTCTGCCACCATTAGACATATCAGTGGCCGAACAGCAACAGCTCGGATATATGCCACTTCGCGATGATTATGAGATTGAGTACGATCAGAATGCCGAGACTTTGATTAGTGGCCTTTCAGTTAATTATGATGATGATGATGTGGAGATAGAATTAAAAAGAGCCCACGTGGACATGTACGTAAGAAAACTGAAGGAAAGGCAGCGTCGAAAGAATATTGCCCGTGACTACAACTTAGTTCCTGCCTTTTTAGGGAAGGACAGAAGAGACAAAGAAAAACCTCTGAAACGTAAAATAACAAAAGAAGAAAAAGAGCTACGGCTAAAGTTGAGATCTCTTTACCAGTTCATGTCTTGCAAAGAGTTTGATGATTTCTTTGAAAACTTGCACAAGGAGAGGGTACTTCGAACCAAGATTAGGGAGCTACAGAGATATCGACGGAATGGCATTACAAAAATGGAAGAATCTGCAGAATATGAAGCGGCTAGACACAAAAGAGAGAAAAGGAAAGAAAATAAAAACATTAATGCTTCTAAGAGAGGAAAGGAAGATGGTAAAGATGGAGAATTTGCTACAATTGAAAATTTGCCTGGGTTTGAACTGTTATCTGACCGAGAGAAAGTACTTTGTAGTTCCATTAATCTGAGTCCAGCACGTTATGTGACAGTTAAAACTATTATAATTAAAGATCATCTTCAAAAAAGACAAGGCATTCCATCAAAAAGCCGTCTTCCCAGTTACTTGGATAAAGTGCTAAAGAAAAGGATCTTAAATTTCTTAACGGAAAGTGGTTGGATATCCAGGGATGTCTCCTGAAACTGGTCTGTCTGATTTGAAACAACATCAGAATGGACAAAGGACTCAAAGTTATCCAGTCTAGTCTTTTTACCTTTCTCCTGAAAACCAACCCCTTCCCTTGCAAACACTGAAATCTTCAGTAACAGGATTTTTGAATATTGGATCACAGAAGTGTTGGCTCTTTGTGACAGGCACCTTGGAAATAGTATTAAAAACATTGTTTACGTGGCTTATTTAACAGTTGACCAGTACATCAGGGGTGGAACATGGGAGTACTGGCAATAAGTAAGGATCTCGCCCTCTGCTGTACAAGCTCAAAACCTTCCAGCTCATATTTTGAACTAGTGCTGGCTGAGAATGTTGTGCTGTCTTCTGCACATTTACTTGGGATCAAATTGTGTCCGGTGCCTTGCTGCAGAATAAGCCTCCATAAGATTGGACTGCGTGTTGGTCTTATTAAATCTTGGACTGTGGACTTCAAAAGTGCGGCAGAATTATTCATGTGAAATGTTACTTGGGAGCTTGTTTTTTCTTTTTCTTTGCCAGGTATTCTATCAGATTGGCATCTGGAAGCTAGGGCATTGGGTCTTAAGAAGTTGTTGTCTCACTTGATTGCAATCTGTTTGATACTCAGTTTTTAAGGCAGACTGACTACTGTCACAGACTCTTGGAACCCTTTAACACAAAACTGGTGTCCCACTTCTGAACAAGAGTGGTAATGTGTACTGCTGTTTCCCACAGTTTCAGGTTTGGGTTTTCATTTGATTCAAGTAAAAATATCACACAGGCAGAGAAATGAGTGTGCTTCTTACACTGTGTTGTAATCTTACTGCTTTCAGTAGAACACATTGCTATGTTAAGGTGCCAAGAGTATGTTTATACCGGATGTGGCTGATCAAACATAGTTCACTGTTGCCCATTAGGGGCTTCATAGCTTACCTTTTTTTAAGTTGTGGGGAAACAGTAAAATAAGCTCTTTGGTACACGTCTCTTGTAAGAAAAGGTGCCTCGGGCTCTTTTAATATATAGTTTATACAGAAAGTTCTAGACCCGTGATGATGAACCTTGGCACTCCAGATGTTCTTGGACTTCAATAACCAGAAGCCCAAGTCAACGCTTGCTGATCACGGCTTCTGGGAATTGAAGTTCAAGAACACCTGGAGTGCCAAGGTTTGCCATCACTGTTATAGGCTGTTACCTTTTCTCACCAGCTGACAGTGCCACTTTAATCGTAGTCTAAGGCAGTGTTTCTCAACGACTTCAGGTCACGGGCCTGACCACACCTCCTTGACAGCTGGTCACATGGTTCCTCCCACCTGGAAGCAAAACACACCCTGCGCATAATGCATTTAGCAGTGTTCTGCGCATGTGTGGGGCATGTTTTACTTCCGCTTCTGGGAGCGGCGAGGGCGTTGGGGGCCAGATCTGGTCAGCTGGCCATAGGTTGCAAATGCCTGGTCTAAGGATTGTGACACCCTTTGTCTCCTCACTAAGGAAGTTTTTTCACTGGAACCATTTTTGCGGTGTAGCATGGAGGAGTAATATTGAAAAGTACCATACCATGGATTTGAATACGTGTAAGCCTTCCTTTCTGAAAGAAAAGAGTGAGCATAATGCCTGTTACATGGATGCTTCTGATCTGTTACAGCTTGCTGGTAGTTTAATCTTGCTGCTTGTTGATAGTTATCGGCAGATGAACAGTCTTTCCAAACATTGAAAGCACAAGTCTGTATCACACTTGCAGCAGAATCATGAGTGTTTTCTCAGCAGAGAAAATTGAAATTTTAGTGGGACTTTATTCCTAGTAAGTGTGCTTTAGATTGCAGCCTTAAATTTCCTGTGTTCTTACATTATTTGCAAGTTGAGAGCTGATGTGCACACTATGTAAATTTTTGAGCTTTTCCACTTTAGATTTTAGCGGGATGATTCACATTTTAGGTTTCCCCCCCTGTAATAAAGTAGCAAATCAGAGGAAGGTTTCAGAAAACCCTCTTGCTGATGTATGCTAGTTTACTACATGTTGTTTGTAAAGGGGAGCATTACAATAAGCCACTTGCAATCATATTCTCCCATTTCATTGGCTATCTATCTAGCCTGCCTATTTCAAGTAGCCTTTTGCTACATATACTAATGTTTAATCACTAATCAGTAACTCTGTATAGTTACCGCTTGGTAACTTTGGCACATTCCAGCAGTTAATGCCCTTGAAAACAAAGTGTTCCGTTTAAGTTTCTGTGCTTCTCATCAGATGGAGATCTCTTTGCCCCGGTTTTTACATGAGTTTAATTAAATATTACTTTATCCTGAGAAGCAAGCAATGCTCACAAACTTGAGGTGTTGCATAGTGAATATTTGCCTTAGTCTATAGACAGGACTGAAGCACAACTGACTCTCAGGAATGCAAGAGGGTTTTTTAAAATCTCCAAAGCCTTTTTAAAATTGTTGAACTTTGTTCATGGGTGTCATTACCTAGATGTTTGTTTAGACCTAGAAGAGTCATCAGTAATTGATTGTAATCCATGTGCTATCAATACACCTAATTTCAAAGAACCTCACTGAGAAACAAAATTCATGTAAGCCTTATATTTTGTTGTTAGTCCTTTGCTGTTACCTAAGAAGAGTAACTGGTGCTAAATATAACTTATTGATATGGTGAACAATTTTTTGGTATGTGGGTATTTATTACATATCTGCCAACACTTTTAGTGAGCAATTTCATATGAAATTTAACATTCTTGCTGTGTCCTCACAAAAAGTAAGTACAGTAATGCCTCGGATAACGTTTGCATCAGATAACGCTAAAACCGGATAACGTTAAGCAATCTAGTGAAAAAAATTCCATCGCATAATGTTAAAATCCTATGGGATGCATCGGATAACGTTAGCTAAAGCCTGTGCCGGTTACAATGTATCTCTGGAGTTTTAATGTTATCTGATGCATTCCATAGGATTTCAACGTTATCCAATGCATGCATCGGATAACATTAAAAATCGGATAACACTAAGACTTGTCCAACCAAGTTTTAGCGTTATCCGAGGTTTTACTGTACTGTACAGCAAAACCCCGGGTTACTGCGGAGGTCCGTTCCAACAGCCTCCGTTATAACCTGAAAAAATTGTAAACCGAAACATTCATAGGGATGCATTGAAAAAGAAAAAAATGGTCCTCGATTGTTGTAAACCAAAAAAATAATTAAAAATTTGTAAACTGCGATGGCATTTCCATAGGATTTGCCATTGCAAACTGTAGCAAACTTAAACCAAGACAGTTGTAACCCGGGGTTTTACTGTACTTCAATAGCATAATAATAAACATTATTTAGTAGTAAATTGCAAAATTATCTGATCTAGCAACTAAAATCCAACAGAGGAATGAAGTAGGCAAATACAGAACTCTTTGCTTGCAACAGTATGAAATACATGCACCTTAACAGTGCCAACATTCTTTCATGTCTGGCTCAGAATTTTAAATGCCACAATGAATCCACCTTCTTGGCTTTGTCATTGGCCAACCTTAAATCCTCATTGGTATGTTTCCAACAGTAATCGACAGACTCGTAAATGAGTCGGGCACTGCATCTCCACATTTACACAGCGTGTTCTTGTCCAAGTGCTGAGATGTCATCCATCCTCAACATGAGGAAGAGCATTAACTCCATTATGTTTTATCAAGTTACTGTTACCCATTAGTTTTCTAAGTGTGTACTCTCCCTTATTTGTGCTCATGTTCTTCCAATTTATCCAGCCCTATGGAGTTTTTGGGAGCTAGTTAGATAGCTCAGATATCTGACTGCAGAGCCATAGATTCAATTCTCTCAAGCACCTGCTAGGAGACAACCCAGCCTGTGAAGCCTTGGGCAAGATGCAGTCCCAGGAGGAGAGAACAGTAAACCACTTATGTTCTCTATATTTTAAAAAAAATCCTGGAAAAATCTGCTGAAACTCAGAATGGACCTGATAGCATATTATTATTATTATTATTATTATTATTATTATTATTATTATTATTATTATTATTATTATTATTGCAATATTGGTGTGCATTAGACACTAACCAAGTATTTTCAAAATAAAAAGAGCTACAGCTGGGAGGTTGACATTAATTGCCCTGTGGAATCATTACTTATTTGGAATCCTGCACAAGTACCTTCCCTTTAAGCAAAGATGAATTCTGTAAACACGTATAGCCATTTGTTATACAGTAAAACCTTGAATAATGCTAAAACTTGGTTCCACAAGTCTTAGTGTTACCTGATTTTTAATGTTATCTGATACATGCATCAGATAACGTTAAAATCCTATGAGGTGCATCAGATAACGTTAAAACTCCATAGAGATACATTGTAATCGGCACTGGCTTTAGCAAACGTTATTCGATGCATCCCATAGGATTTAACGTTATGCAATGCAAACACCACCACCACCACCCCGATTGCTTAATGTTATGCGGTTTTAGCGTTATCTGATGCAAACATTATCTGAGGTATTGCTGTACTTTTGAATGTTTGGAATTTGATAAGAAAACAGATACAGTAAAACCATGACTTACACATGCCTCGAGTTACATAAAATTTAACTTCCATAATGATTTTGTGCTAAAACCATGTCCCGATTTACACGATTTCCTGTGGGTCTGCTTAAAGTTACATAAAGATTCTTTTTCCTATGGGTTTGCTTTGAGTTGCGTAAAAATTCATTTCCCTATGGGTTTGCTTCGATTTACATAAAAATTTCATTTTCCTATAGGTTTGCTTCGAGTTTCATAGAAAACCGATTTAAGCAAAAGCCTACCAAACAGACTTTTTTTTCCTAAGTAGGGGCTTTACTGTATTACAATAAGCTACTTGACTGAACTGTGAAGATTTTAACATGTAGGCAAGCAAGAGGAAACACACTATATAGGTGTGCAATTCAGATTCTACCACCACCACAATTCACCAGGAATCCACTCATTAGTACAGTCAAACCTCATATAACACTAAAACCTGGTTCCACAAGTCTTGATGTTATATGATTTTTAGTGTTATCCGATACATGTTAAAATCCTATGGGAGCCAAAAAGATACAATGTAACCACACAGGCTTTAGTGGTTGTTATCTGAAGCATCCCATAGGATCTTAATGTTATCCGATGCAATTCTTCCCCCCAGATTCCTTAATGTTATGCGATTTTTGTGTTATTCGATACTAATGTTATATGAGGTATTACTGTACTCTACTTACTATATTTATTTAGTAAAAAATAAATAAATCCAAACCGTTTCATTACTGAAGCCCATCAAGGTCATCTCTGCAACCAATGCAAAGAACAGGTGGGACTTGCTAAGCTCTACTGGAGCTATAAACAGTTGTGGGATTTGTAGTTTATTTTAAACTCAAGTATGTGGAGCAAAGAGAAAACCAGCCTCACATCCCCTTGAAGTTCCCATGGAGCACAGCATGTATCTCACTTCAGAGAGAAATTATGCTAGGCCTTAGAAGTGTACAGTACAGTGCAAAAGTCTTAGGCCATCACTAGCTGGTTTGGGGAAAATTCAGTTATGTGGAGGGGGGCACATAACTCGCCCCCCAAGCCACACCAAAATTGAAGTCTTCTGCTGACTCTCCAAGGTTTGGTGGAAGTTGGGATTTAGGATGTCCATGTTATGCCCCCCCCCCCCCAAAAAAAAATCACTTGCTGAATGTCCCCCAAACCAGCTAGTAGTGATCTAAGACTTTTGCACAGTATTGTATGTCAAAACTTATGTGAGGACTTGGATTTTAAGGTAACAGGTTCAAACTAAAGCTTTTTTGTTACAAAGAACTGTAGCAAATTGGCTTTTTGCTCTGAGTAGTTAAGTGTACAGTTCTGTGAACATGAATACCACCATGGAAGGCAAGCAGTCAGGGCTGCCCAGGATAGGATATCAGTTCAAGTAGAACTTTAGCACAATGAAAACACATTTTCAAAAGCCTGTTGTGTTGGAACACAGACCCTAAACTAGTGGTAGTGAACCTATGGCACACATGCCAGAGGTGGCACGTAGAGCCCTTTCTGTGGATATGTGCCTCGTTGTGAGCAAGCCTTGTGCCACTTACCCAGCCCTCTCCCTCCACTAATGAGGATGTCAGCAGAGTCTGAGTGGGAGGTGGTGAGGCAACCAGACACCCCTACTAGGAGGTGCAGGAGGTGATGGCGATGCACCCTTCATACTATTTACAATGACAACCATGAGTATTCCACAAATGCAGCTATCACCAACCATCTCTTCTAATTATTTCCATTTGTAAACGGGAACAAAAGCATTTTCTGCTGAATTCCCCATGCACTGAGTACTCTGCAGAAGGACAAGGGGAAATTGTCATATTTTCTATGATATATACAGGCCTAGCTTTCTTGCCTGCCCTGACTTCTGCCAGAGGACTTGGGCAAATTGATTGGGTACAAGGAGCAAACAAGCTTTATATGGAAAACGGATCATGTTTGGAGTCTACTGCATGATCCAGATGTCTGTTTGATGAACTGTTTTCACTGAAACGACTTCAGAAAGATTGGCATAATGCTGGCATCTCAGAATTGTGCACTTCTGTTTAATATTGGACTAATAGTGAAAAAGTTGACAATACTTAAAATTCAACACTTATTTCAGTGTTAAGAGTAACTTCCCTAGGAACAAAAGCAAGTAAATAGATGATACATTAGCGCAATGTTTCCCAGTCTTTGGTTTTTGGACTTCAATTCCCAGAAGCCCAAGTCAGTTCCCCAAAGCACTGATCAGCCAATGTACTGATGTAGGCATCTGGGAATTGAAGTCCACCAGTGTTCCACAGAACATAGTTTGGGAAATGCTGCGCTAGTGTTTTCAACCCTATCTTTATAAAGAAGCGAAAAACATCTCTTGAGATATAACTATTTAAAGTGACTGAAAGTTTAAAGGCTTTTGTTCAGGAAAACAATCTATTCTACAGTGTCTTCGATGATAAAAATACCACATTACAATGTAGGATGTCATGTCTTGATTTATAATCAAAGTTACAGTTGACTTTAGTTGATCATTTGCTTCGCAGTCCACATTATCTGCATTTATTTAAAAATGCACGTTTACAACATTCTTTATTCACCTTGCTGCAGCATCCATCCATCATCCAGTTTAGCCTTCCACATTATATTTACCGAAGCATAGCCAGGAATCTAACGTTTGTGTGGTATTTTGATTCTTCTAGCTTAAGACAGCTAAGGTTCTTTCACGACACCTACCAATGCAGGCCTTAAAGTGCGGCCGTGCAACTTATAGCCAACCTTAGATACTAAAGCAACAGTGCCAGGCTCCTTTCCTTCCATGGGAGCATGGAACAAAGCTTCATGTTCATAGGGATCAAATTTGGCTCCGAGAGGATTCAGTTTGATCAAGCCGTGTTTTTTGAACACTTTCTGTATCTGAGCTTCTGTCATTACAAGACCTTCGTAAAGGTTTTTCAGATGAGGATTGTCATCCTTGAGTTCCTCTTTGGGAACAGACTCGGTTGCCTTCTCCAAAACATCGGCAACGTCCAGTAAGTCCTTGCAGAAACTCTGAATTCCTAAAAAGGCAAATCACAGTGAAATGTCAATTACTCCTTAAAGATGCACTGGCATTTCAAATGGGGGAAAAACCCCCCACACAAATTACTTCATTTTCCTTCTAAGGATGAAGAGTGATACGCAAGGGCAGAATCCTCCCCTAAATATCCATGTGCATACAACTGTTTCGACCTTTTCATGGTTTCTCAGTTGAGAACTTGATTGGTCAATCTTTCCCCAAAGCTGCAAAAACCCGTGCAATCATTAGTCACTTGCCACTGGCTGTTCCCACTTGATGCCCTTCCGACACCTCAAGACAGTGAGTTATTGGGATGGTTTCTAGGGACATGGGCTTGGGTCCATCAAGCTGATATAGAGCCTGGAGCAAAGCACTGAGAATGGTGTGGAAGACATGGTAGCAGGTCCACTGGCTTCCTTACAACCCAACTCTCTAATGGGTGGCAATCTGCCACTGTTGGAGATCTCTCTCTCACACACACACACACCACGGTGCAGATGCTGCACAGGAAGACACCAGCTATTATTAGATTTGCTTATAATAATTTTTTTGTGGGGCTGAACTGTAATTATTTTCCAACTAACCAATAATTGATTGAAGTGAATTAGAATGGGTTAGTGTCACTCCAAGTCATCATTTGATTTCAATAGGGCTTAAGTATCGTTGATTTCAGTGGGATTTAAAAAATGACCCAATTTGCTGCACATATTTATAGAATTGAAGCATTAAATAATTTCAAACATCCTTAACCACAACTTGTAACATGGGGTTATCACCAATATATTTAAATAATGTTCATTTTATTTTTAGACTGATCAGGTGCTAAGAAAGCACAGATCTACTTTAAATTTAATTTTGTAAAGAAATGAAATATTTCACAGATGTAGCTTGTAGTTCACAGAGGCAAAGATTATATTTATAGTACTGTATATTTATATTATACGGTATTTATTTTCTGACATTATTTAACATAAATAATGTCACACCTATCAATATCTTACCATCTATCAGTTTGCTTTAAAGTTTTAAGTTTCCAAGCTTTAATTTCTACTTAATTAAAGTGAATCTGTTGACAGACCCCATACCCACCATATAACTTTGTTTCTTCTACCAATTTTTGAGTTCTCTGCCGCAGATTTTCCGTATCGGCCAAGGAACGTTTATACTTGTCCTAGGGAAACAAAGATTTTGTTATAAGATCATTCATCACAATTCAAAAACCCAGGGGGCGGAGGCAAGGAATTAAGCTGCACAGATTCTAGGTCACTGGTGGTGAACCTATGGCACATGTGCCAGAAGTGACACTCAGAGCCTTCTCTGTAGGCATATGTGCCAGAGGTGACATTCAGACACCCATGCAGTCACCCCAGGACAGAGTTTGCCTGCACCCTGCCCAACAGCAGCTCTTCCTCCCTCCCTAGCACAATGTTCACCCACCCCTCTGCCCAGCAGCCCAATGGAAGCGTTTCCTTCCTCCCTTGTTGCTGTGTTGGCACTTTGCAATAAATAAGTGGGTTTTGAATTGCAGTTTGGACACTCGGTCTCTAAAAAGGTTTGCCATCACTGTTCTAGGTTCAGCTTAGCTCTCCTCTACTACCCCCATTGAGCCACTTAAGTTCCATTAAAAACAATATACTTCTAAGTAAACTGAGTGCTGCGATATACAACAAACCAGGGGCCATTCATCAAAAGGAGGAAATAAATCTAAGACGAACACACATTTGCATCAGCAAGTTGGTATTCTGCTAGATCCTACAACAATTTGCCATCTTTAAAATGATTTCATGCATTTCTGAGACCTGCATTAGAAACACAAAATGCAAGCAACCTAACAGCCCATTTTGCAAATGTAGAAAAATTAAGTGTTTTTTAATTATGCAAATGTGCATGAAAAACCAAACTATCTTCTTTTTACTAACTTCAGTAGAAAAAAACCTAGGCCCACAGAGTTTAGGAGGGTTTCAACTCATTTATACACTATTCTTCCCTTAATTGTTGTTTTTAATGTCATGTTAGCTGCCCTGAGTAACTCGTAAGGAAGGCTGCATATAAATATGATTAAATAAATCTAATTGCTAGTTCTAACTAAAACAGTCACAGAATTAGCTACTGAAATGTGAATCAAAGCATGTGGAAATCACCCTGATTCAATACCTCTACCTGGGACAACACTCAGAAACACGTCTGTTTCCTTTGCTGATACCTTTCCTTTAAATTACTTATTCCTTAAACCAATTACCAAAAATAATTTAAATGTACACACACCTACACCAGGATTGAATTACTTGGATACTGATGTTTCTGGGAAGCAGCTCTCATCCCTGATATATTGGGTAAGTATGATGGAGCTGCATAATCTAGAAAGCCATAAATTGCCAAACTTTTAACCGATTATTTTAAACAGATAAACCAAAAGGGCCCTTACAGAAAGTTCATTTAATTGTTTTTCCAGTTTGGTCTTTTCTTCCACGGATATCTTGGTAGCAGAATCCGAGTCGGTCTTTTGCTCAGTGTTGTTCTGGTTTGTTTCCTCTTCCAAGTTTGGTCCGCTGTTCTTCTTCTGTGTCATTGTGCAAAGCAGCTGAGAAGTCCTGAAACAAAATCATGTGCAACAAAATTCAAGCAAGGCCTCTCAGCCTACAAGTTGTTGCTGAGTTGTATAGTCGACTCCAGGGCAAGGCAAGAATCCTTGAGGGAGCAACCTACAGTACATTACACAAAGGTAGTAGAATAGCTCATGAGAAACAACCTCTTAAGACATTATGGCCTGTGGGCTGAATCCAGCCCCCGATGCGAATTCATCCAGCCCACAAAGCCCTTGTTGCTCCCGGAAGAGGAAGCAGAATGCGCGTCATACGGGTGTGTTTTATTTCCGCTTCCGGGAGCAACGAGGGCTTTGTGGATGGGATTAATTGGCATCAGGGGCCACATCTGGCCCCCTAGCCATAGCAACTGGCACATGTCCTGAAAAGTTTGGGCACCCCTGACTTAAGATATAGTTCAATTCTGTGTAATCCCAATTCTGCAACCTATCATTAATTAATTAACCAGTTAATAAAACTCCACAAACCAGGTACTGATCATGCAAAAAGTGGCCACTACTGAGCAGATCTGACGGAAGGCTATTTCTGTTCTTAGTAAAGGAATAAGAACATGGAATTCATTAGCTAAGTGCAATATGAGTACAGAATTGCTAAATGACTTTTGGAAACTATGAGTTTTACAATCCCCTGGACATTGTAAATATCACAGGGGTGATAATAAAAGAGTGATTTATGATAGTGTAGGAAATTAAATGTATTAGAGAATGAGTTGAAAGATGGTATTAAGGATGAATTAAGCAGCTTTTATATGGGATTAGAAGAGTGTGGTATTTTTTTATTATTATTGTTGCTTACACATGATTTATGTAATGTACTCATACTGATGTAAAAGAAGAAAATATGTTCCCTTTTCATGATTTTTTTACCTAATTTTCTTATTTCTATAATTCTCTTATTACTGTATTTTTTTTATTATTACTATATGTTTATATTGTTTAAATACTTATAAAAATTTAATAAAATTAGAATTGCTAATTGTCTCTAGAAGGGCACGCGGCCCCGATTATCATGCGCGCCTTTCCATGGGTCGCTATCAGCGGCCTTTCCTCACACAACGGAGGGCCAAGTCTGGCCTGCCGCACCCCCCGGCCTCCTTACCGCCACGGAGGTCCCGGGCACCGAACCACCGTCCGCCCAGCCAGCCCCATCACCCGCTGCGCGGCCAGCACCGCCGCCGCCGCCATGACACCTCTCCAAGCCTCTTCTCCGAATCCCCCTCAAAGGAAACCGCTCCGGACCAATCAGCGGCCTGAACAGAACACGCAGCTAATCAGCAACGTCTGGTCCGGTCTCAACCATAGGGCCGCTAGCGCGAGGGGGTGGCAGGTTTGCTCTGAGCTTAAAAAGCCTGCGTGATGAGGCAAAACTCCCCTCAGCCGGCGGTTTTATGGAGCAGCCCGACACGGCTTAGGGTGGGGTGGGGGGATATCAGCCAAAGCTGGGACGGAAGTGTCGCAATCTTGAGACAGCGATCCATAGACTTAATAATTGTAGCCTTTCAAAGGGGTGGAATTTCCGGGCTCCAACCTAGCAGTTCGAAAGCAAGAAATTGCAAGTAGATAAATAGGGACCACTTCGGTGGGAAGGTAACAGCGTTCCGTGCGCTCCGGTGTCTAGTCATGCCTGCCACATGACCATGGAAACGTCTGCAGAAGCAGACAGCGCTGGCTCTTCGGCTTAGAAACAGAGATGAGCACTGACCCCTAGAGTCGGATACGACTGGCTTTCGAGCAAGGGAAAACCTTTACCTTTTACTAGAGTTCTGTTTCCCCTCCACCACCAGCTTCGAGTGAGAGCTGCGCTTAGAACAGGAGTTCTCAACCTTTTTAAGCCAGGGGACCTGGTCAAGCTCTCTCAGATAGCTTTGGGGGCCGGATGGCCATTTTGCCCTTCCTCCACCACATGGCACTTCCTAGTGTGGTGGCGGCGGTGCCCCCCCATGAAATGGTGCAGTGGGCCACATATGGACCCCAGGCCGTAGGTTGAGAATCCCTGGCTTAGAACACAACTGAGACACCTCCGATGGTAGAGAGTGTGTGTCCATGCACAGTTACTCCGAGTAACAGTGTATTGACAGTTTATCAGAGAGTAAACAAAAGAACAACAAAAATACAAAAAACGTTGTGGGTCCTTAATGCTTCTGACCTGCTAGCTGTGCTAGCCAATTTTTATATCACACCGTAGCCACAAAATTTTGCAGAATATATTACATAATAAACCAATCTCGCCAAGGTTATCCTGCTATGGTAATGGTGGTTAACTAACCTGACAACCCTGAGGACTAACGGCCTTGGTTGCCAAAGTCCACAGGGAAGGGTGATGGTCTCCAAGTGGGTTAAATCCCACTTGAAGCCATCTTGATGGAGGGCATCGATACTAGCCTGGCGCCGACGAGGACTTTGCGTGCGATGGGGTTGTCAGAGAGCAACTTTTCACAGAAAAATAAAATTGAAAATATTGGGCTGCTTCTTTGCAGACCTAGATTAAAATTCTATGTACCCCATCCAGAGTCGCATGTCAGTTGGGGCGGCTATACAAATTGAATAAATGAATAAATAAATAAATAAATAAATAAATGAGTTGGAAGGGGCCTTTTAAACCATCAACTCCTCTATTTGGCTTCCTGTAGTTTCACCCCATTAATACGCATCCTGCACTCTGGGATGATCAAGAACAGATCCTTCCCTTCCTCTTTATTATTACTTTTCAGGTATTTGAAGAGCACTATCATATCTCCTCTCAGCCTCCTTTTCTCAAGGCTAAACATGACCAGTTCCTTCAGTCTTTCCTCATATGGTTTGGTTTCCAGTCCTCTGATCATCCTTGTTGCCCTTCTCTGTACCTGATTAATTTGTTTCCATCTTTCGTAAAGTGTGGTGCCCAGAACCGAACATAGTACTCTAGATGTGGTCTAACCAGTGCTGAATGGAAGGAGACAAGTACCTCACAGGTTTTGGAAACTATACTTCTGTTAATATGGCCTAAAACAGCACTGGCCGTTTTTGCAGCCAAATCTACTGTTGGTTCATATTTAGCCTGTGATCTACATCAATTCCAAGCTCCTTCTCAGTTATAGTATGACACAGCCAAGTATCCCCACCCTGTAACTGCATTTGTTTTCCCCCTAGGTGTAAAACTTTGCACGTATTTCTGCTAAATTTCATATACTGTACTGTATATTTTTTGTTTCAGCCCAGTGTCCAAGCCTATCAAGGTCTTTTTGAATTCTGCTCTTGTCTTCCAAGGTATTAGCTATTCCACCCAGTTCTGTGTCATCCACAAATCTGATAAGTATTCCCTGCAATCCCTCATCCAAGACATTAATGAAAATGTTGAATAGCAATAAGCCCTGATCTGAGCCCTCCCAGCTTGAGAAGGAACCATTAATAAAAACTTTCTGAGTACGATTCTGTAACCAACGGTATATCTACCTGACACTTGTGCTATCCAGGCCATACCCAGTTAATTCACATATTCTCAAATGATATCCTTAGTATCCAAATATTTTGCAACTTGCTGAAACAGTATTTAGATTAGAACAAATATTTATCTGAACTGCCTGGATTAAAATATATAAAATTAGGATTCAGGGCAACATTTTATTCTCTCCAAAGTCACCTATGTTGACAGATAAATTACTGTTGTGCTTCATCTAAACATAAATAAATGGGAGACTCAGAAAAAACTTAACTCTACCCAGCAAAACGGTGTGTCCATGCACCATCCTTCTGCGTGCTGGATTCCACTTTTGGTATGCCATGGTAAACTCCTTCTAAATATGACTCCTTATCAGTGATATGGCAGTCTCAATTCAGCAGATGGCAGCAAGACTGTGCAGCATGTACTGAAGCAGGTGGAAATTGGCATTCCCAAATTTTACTTTTTCCTCTGGTTGTGGCATGTGCAGCTCTTGCCATGAGACATATATGGCTGGGAGACTTCAGTGGCCACCAGGCCAGATGTCAGATGTGGCAACATTGTATAAAGAAAGAATGGCAATAGGGAATGCCCAGTAGACTTGCAGATTGTTTGGTGCTTATATTTTTCTACTAGCCCTAAGGGCCACATAAAACCAGAGTCATTCTAAGTTTACCCCAGGCATGGAAACAAAAGTATGGAGATTTTCCTACATTAAAAAAAAATATATGGTTGCCTCCCTGGATAGACAGGAAGAGAAATCTGATGTTTTAATATAGGGGGTGTCTTTGAGGGTTTTTGGACACATCATTTTCATTAGGTCAACAAAGAAGATCTTTTGGTGTCTGATTTTTCAGAAGAGCCTTTTGATCCATTTCCCATGCACATTTCACTTATCAGCCAGGTACTTGATTTTCCCTAAGAAAGCCAGACAAGTTAGTTCAGATTCCAAAGCAAATGCTCTTCATTGTCAACATGGTGTGGGTTGGAAAAGGTCGTGAAGCAAGGTGAGAGACTGGCTTTTGACACCACTGATGTGTCCAATGAATACTAAAATGCTGGGCTTTGAGTATATTGCCCAACAAACCTTACTAGGCAGACTATGGCTGATTGAGCATAGACAGTACTATTAACAGTGGATGGTTGTGTTGAGAAATTATGGACTGCAGCAGCCCTGCCATGTAAGATAAAGGTCACCCTTGCTTGAAAGCCAGTCATATCCGACTCTAGAGTTCAGTGCTCATTTCTGTTTATGGCCAAAAAGTCAGCGCTGTCTGCATTTGCAAACATTTCTGTGGACATGTGGCAGGCAAGTCTCAACACCGGAGTATAGATCACTGTTTACCTTCCCATTGAAGTCGTCCCTATTTATCTACTTGCAATTTCTTGCTTTCAAACTGCTAGGTTGGCAGGAGCTGGGACAGAAACAGGAGCTCATTCCATCATGAAGTACCTGGGATTCTAACTCCAACCTTCCAGTCAGCGAGTTCAGCATCTTAACCACTTGCCCACTGCAGCTGCCCCCTTCCATGTAGCCCACTACTAATAATGCTGGTCAGAGGCATGGCTGTTTATTCTGCTACTTCAGATCTTCCTCCAAGTCAAAGAGAACCCCCAGATAGATGCCAAAGACTTATGCTCCATTGGCTTCCATGCCCGCTGATTTATTCATTACACTATTACATGTTCAGACAGCTTTAAAAGCTGCATAGGAAGTATTTAGAGCAAAGATGACTGTCTCTAATGCCAATGTTTGTTTTTTCAGTCCCCTGAGCCAATGACTCAGGCGACACATGCATACCAGAAAGACCTGTATATATGTCCTAACAGGGAGTTCATTATACTTACATAACCAAAACAGTGCCATGGATCCACACATACCTATCACACCTTGGCATGTTTGACAAAACCCCAATATTTGTAGATTACACAATGCTTTCATCTTTCTACTTTTGGCAGTGAAACATGGGCACCTACAAAAGTTGACACCACCCAAAAAAATCAATGTAACACGAGCAATTGAGCAAAGGATGCTACACATACAATGGGTTGATCAAATCTCAAATGAAGAACTATGCATGAGATCAGATGCAAAACAAGCGTAAATGTTGATTGAGTTTGCAAGGTATCGGTAGGCCAGGCATGTGTGCTGCTTCAAAGATGGCAGGTGGGCAAAATCTCTTGACATAAAACAACCACTAGGAAGGCCAGCTACCAGATGGGAAGACCAATTCTGTGGGGAACTGATGGGGCCCCATATTACAGTGAGCCCAAAGGCTCCAGGTGTGGGTGCTTCTATGGTTAACCCTTGTACCCCAGTAAGTAGGCCAGTGCCCATCCCTGATTCAGTCCAAAGGTCTCCTGCTTTTGGGTTGTTTTTGACTGTCCCAGGTCACAAGATTGTATATGTGTCCGGAGGTTGTTTGTTACACAGTTAAGTCATGAGACTGAGTGCTATAGGAGGCATACATATGTTGTAGAATTGTCGTATCAGAGATGAGACAGGACAGCAATTCCTGGTCATACAGATTCAAAGGTCTTTTATTGCGCAATGGTTAACAGAGAGTACAGCTACTCAAATTCTGAGAACCACGAGGATTCAAAGACAAGAGTTTATATTATATACCCAGTAGTAAACAGGAAATGCATGGCACCTCGACCATGCGGTGGTCTTATAATCTTGACACTTTGGTATTGGTTCCAGGGACAAAGGAATTCAAACTACACACTAACATTGGCTAGGGGCAAAATTTTCACACTTATCTATCCTCTACCATTGGGTACACTTATAAGCTCTCTAATCTAATGAGGAAAGAGTTTATTGCCTCAGCCTGAACAACAGGCAGGCAAGTTTTAACTGAATCATGTCATGCCACTTTGTAGGTTACTGAGAGGGTAAGATGGGGTCTCTTTGGTTTTATATTTTTCTATTTTCCAGCACACATACAATGTATTAATCAGGTAGAAGCCCAACCTAACATGACCCAATCACGGCCAATGTACTGAGCCTAAATAGCCAATCTGTGACTTTCTATGTAAGCATTTCCTTATACGATTGTAACAATAAAAGGCTCCTCAAACGTGAGTTTGAAGAAGAGTTTGTGTTCTCCGCTGGATCGGAGTGTTGTGTGTTTCATGAAGCTTCATCCCATCCCTCCAGTCGTCCGGACACAATTCAGGGCATAAGATCCTGAGGCCCTGGACAAGACTGACACAGGATTGGAAACATTGGGAGATGATGCTTCGATCCACCATGTCAAACTGACGTGTGAAACATGGATCAACCAAGTAACACAATTCTTTTAAATGGTAAAAATAAACGGGGAAGAGCATGTCCTCAAATAGGCCCAACAAAATGTAGGCATGTTTTGAAAGGGGAACTTTACTCAGTACTGCAACCTTTTGTGGTGGGTCCGCTCACTTTTCCAGTCATGACAATATTCCTACCGCATTTCAAGGAATATTCTGTACTGTCGGTTCCACATGGCCGTTGTGGATAAATAGACTGAATGAATGTAAACTTACCAGTTGGTTCATGCTTGACTGAAGGATGGGGGAGGGGATACCTACCAGTCACCAGATATTATCTCATTCCTTAGCCCCATCAAAGTCTTTAGGGAAGCCCTGCATTTCTATTATTTGAAACGAACAATAAGAGTAAACTCCCACTTGGTTGAAAGATAGCTATTAATGTCAAGGTGCAAACAGAAGGCGACATGGGATTACTTTGGACTACACCAGAAAAGGTTGCTTCACTGGGTGCAATCTTTAAAACAATCATTTGAAATGATCCTTCTCTCCACATGAGATCTGGTTCCAAATACTGAAAAAAGAGGCAGGGGAGGGGAGAGAGATGCTCTGCCACTGGATCAAAAAAGTCTGGACTGAGCATGGAGCAGGCCCAAACTGGTTCACAGTCTCCTGAGTGTTGTCTGGTTGCTGGAAAATAAATTGAATCAGATGATGCCATGGGCACTCCCAAAACCAACCCGAATTGCTGTTTGATTGCACCCTCAGTTGCAAATTGCTGAGCCTCACTCCTGCTCCCTATTGGGTTTGAGGAAGGGTAGTTTTAGGGACTGCAGTGGCTCAAGTGGCTAAGACACTGACTGGGAAGTGTTCACACTGCTTTAAACTAAAAGAGCTGGTGGGAATTTTAGTAAAGTGATCTAGTGGAAGGCATATCAATACAGTACAATCAGAAGCATAGCGTGCCTTGGCGGGGCCCCGTATAAAAATTTGTTTGGGGGCCCTTAGGAAGGGTAAAGATTTCTTACAAAAGAAAAAAATTGCATAAAATTAAAAGAAATATTTATTCATCATAATTAAAATTTGGGAAGTTTTTTAATTTTTGCTTACGCACGTCCCCCCCCCCCCATATAATTGATATGGCAGATACGGCGGTAGCTACACCCCTGAGTACAATATAAGTTTTAACTTTTATTTAATTTGCTTTCATTAGTTGTTTTGCCAAGACAATTAGTATAATTATTGATTCACATTGTAACAACATTATGTTCTTGTTTACTCACTACTGCTTAATGCAATCGATAATAATACTCCCCTTAATTATATTTCCCCAAACTACATTATGATTATGTTTCTGTGTTGAGCATTATGTATTAATAATCTGATTAATTCATTTTATTTACAATCTGCATTTCTTGTTACTGGAGCTGCTTTCTCCACTGTAGTATATTTTAAAACCAGACAAACAACAATCTTTTCCTCTCTTATTTCTCATTTTTTTAAAATGTTCTTATTCCTTTGCCTGTCCTTTGCTGGAAAAGTCAGCTGGAAAAGTCAGTCCAGTATTTAGAACATTTCCTAAATCACACACAAAACTATAGTTTATAACAAGAAGAATTTGAGGTGCATCATCGTGCCACAATAAAACTGGTTGCTAACACCTGTTGATTCTACTTCCTTCCTTTCACAAATAAGTTAGAATAGACAGCTTATACTGTTTTCTTCATTATTTACCTTCTCAATAGTATATTATAACATTTTCTTTCTATATAGGAAAGAAGAAAATAGAAAATATTAGGGAGATTTATGTTCAATTGAAATAATGAAACAACAACCAAAACCAGGCATTACCTTCCGATTCGTCATGCAGTGGTTCCCAACAAGGGGTACACAGCCCACTAGTGGACTTCAATTCCCAGAAGCCTAAGTCAGTACATTGGCTGATCAGTGCTTTGGGGAAATGACTTAGGCTTCTGGGAATTGAAGTCCAAAAACCAGCATTTGGGAAACACTATGTGTGATACTTCTAACTGCAGGGATACAAGAGTTACTCTTTTAGTCAATCAAAAAATGCAGGAGGGAGGTGATGCCTTTTATGGGGTCACCTACATTGTTGCAAGCTTTTGTAATTCAAAAATTACTTCATCAGGCAAAAGAAACTATTGTGGCCTGCTGTACAAAGGCAAAGGTACAATGTTGCATAGGTGACAGAAACAGCAGCTTACATCCTTCTGTAAACAGGAAGCCCTGTATTTGCATATCACCCTCATCCTTCTGTAAACATCCCTCTGTAAACAGGGCTTTCATTGTCACTAACCAAGGTTGACACAAACCAGATTCCTGACTTCAGTTGCCCAGGAGAGTATGTGATTAGTTTTGCCACCAATCTTTTGGATACAAAAAAGGGAAGGGGGAGCTGTGCATTCTCCAACAATGCAGATCACCAACTGTAGATAGTTGATGGAGAGCAGGGGGGGGGGGGGGGGGAGAAGAGAAATAAAGGTGTCCATCTAATTCCAAATTCTCCTTCCTCTCTAGCAATCAATTATCTGTTTGATATGGAATAAGACATATAGCACAAACCCACCCCCACCCACACTGTTGTACCAGTGACTTTCATTTGTCTTTGACACTTACCTACTATTTTAAGTTAACAGAGAAGTTTCCAGTAAGCATGTGGACTCTGTTCATACTGCTACAGGGGGGCAAGGGGAGTGTTGTTAGAGTAAGAGACCATTGCCAAATATTAGGCAGAGAGGATTCACTTGAGAAAGCCTTGATGCTGGGAAAGGTGGAGGGCAAAAGAAAAAGGGGACAGCCAAAAATGAAATGGCTAGATGGTATTGTAGACACAATGGGCACAGAGCTGAGCGAGTTGAGGAGGATGGTGGAGGACAGAAGTGCCTGGCGGACAGTGGTCCATGGGGTCGCAAAGGGTCGGAATCGACCGTGCGACTGAACAACAACAACAACCTAGTACAAGCAGAACTATCCATCTCATTAATAATAATTTCATGTCAGAAATTATTCTGGGTTGAAAAGATTTTTGCTGGAGAAACTCCACTCAGGGGATGCCTGAAAGAGGCTCCTTTAATGTTCCCAAGATCTTTTCCCATTGAAGTCATCCCTATTTGTCTACTTGCAATTTTTTGCTTTCAAACTGCTAGTTTGGAAGGAGCTGGGACAGAGACGAGCGCTCAAACTGTCATGCAGTACCAGGGTCTCTTGATATGTCTCTTTTAGTCTGGAATGTCATATAACACATCTTACAACTACAGAGCTGGAAGGGAACCCGTGGATCATGATTGGCAGTGAATGTCAAGAAGGCACAGCGAGGAATTGAACCCCCAACCCACGCACAGTCAAATCCTTAAACCACTGAGCTATCAATTTTGTATCTTAACTCAAGAGTAGCATTATTCTCTCCCTGAAAGGGGAGGTGTAATCAAAAGACTGGTTTACTCAAGGTTGCAAAGAAAAGTTACAAAGAAAATGAGAACTGAATTCAGGATTTGCAATGTCATAGCCGTCACATGAGTGTCACAGCTGCTACAGAGCATGGCTAGGCTTTATACCAGAGGTGCCCAAACTTTTCAGACCCTGGGTCGGTCACCTGGTTGAGTGTGCTGGTCACATGGTTCCTCCCACCCAGAAGCAGAAGTAAAACGTGCATGCATGGGTGCATAATGCACCCACACATGCGCATAATGCTGCCATGAATGACCTGTAGTTGTAGTAAACGTGTAGTAAACAGCCACACGACATTTATGGCAGCATTATGTGCATGCATGGTGCATGCATGTTTTACTCCCAGGAGTGGTGAGGGCGGTGCAGGCTGGATTAATTGGCACTGTGGGCCAGATTGGGCCCACAAACTGTAGTTTGCTTGATACGGTCCTTTGACGCTGTCTCTTAATTTTTCACCCTCTAATAGGGAATGCAGTATCTTGGGCTCTGGCAGGGGCCTGGGAGATGTGGCTGACGGTGGGGCTTCTCTCAGGAAGGGGGCGCTCCTGGTCTTCTGACCCGCTTTTATGTGCGCCCGGGAAACCTGAGTGTGCATGGCGTGGCGGTGGTGGGAATAAGCCTTCTTGCCATTTGCCAGCCTCTAGCTGGGTACTTAAGACTGTGGTGGCTCCGTGGCTAAGACGCCGAACCTGACTAATGGAAGGTCGCCAGGTCAGCAGTTCGCGACCCGGGTACTGCATGACCGAGTGAGCTCCCGTCATCCATCCCCAGGCAACTCTTGCCAACGTAGCAGCTCGGGAGCAAGAAAATACAAGTAGACAGCCATAGCCAGGGAGTGTATGGGGGGGGGGGATCAACACCCCCCAACTAACAGCCCAACCCCCCCAAACTAGATTTGCCCAACCAAAGGGCTGGTGGGAATGCTCAATAAAAGCATATCAGAAAACAAAACAAACCAAATAAAATAATAAACATTGTTGCCCCTCCTGAAAAAGTATTCGCCCCCCCTTTTAGAATCCTGCCTGAAATGGGAGGTGTAACCAAAAGACTGTTTCACTCAAGGCCCTGCGAGCAGGTAAATAGGTGCCACAGTCAGTGATGGGATGTCAAAAAATTTACTACCCCACCGTGACATCATCACAGTGTGGGTGGAGCTAACATCATGATGTCATGATGTGGGTGGGGCCAAAGAAAAAATTAAAAAAATACAAAATAATAATAAAATAAAATAAAAATAAGCACACACAAACACACACACCTCAACCCACCCACCCATAACACAAACCCATAAAATAAATAAATAAATAAATACATTAAAATACACCCAACCAGTAAAAAGGTAAGCCCCGAAGGTGGTTCCCCACCAGAGGCGTAGCTACCGCCGTATCTGCCGTATCAATTATACGGGGCCCCAGGGCCACGGGGCCCCAACGTGCATAAGCAAAACAAATCTTTACCCTTCCTAAGGGCCCCCAAACAAATTTTTATACGGGGCCCCGCCAAGGCACGCTACTCTTCTGTTCCCCACAAAAGCTGCTACCAGTTCTCTGGGACACTGGGGAAAGTTACTACCAGTTCTGGCGAACTGGTGAGAACCTGTTACATCCCATCACTGGTACCACTTCAGCGGGACTGTTGTAAGCAGCATTCCGTGCACCCCGGCGTCTCCTCGTGCCTGCCACGTGGCCACGAACAATGTCCGCGGGACGCAGACAGCGCTGGCTCTTGGGCTAGAAGCAGAGATGAGCACCGACGCCCTAGAGTCGGATACGACTAGCTTTGGAGCAAAGGACTGACAGGTGTGCTGCTGGGAGAGATTGGCACACACACACACACTCTGCGTCCCGAAAAGAAGACCCGAGGCAGGCAGGGGGCGCACCTGCCACCGACGCCCTCCTTCCCCCCCGAGTCCTCGCCCCTTCTCATGGCCGTCGGCAGAGGGCGGCGCGGCTCCTTGCCTGGGCGTGGAAGCCCCGGGCACGTTGTTTCCCACGCAGCAGCGCCACTCGGCGACGCTCCCCTCCCTCCTTCTCTCCCACCCCCACCCCCAATCCCCCCCTCCTCCCCGCTCATCTGCCAGACTCGCCTCCCTGCCCGGCAGCAGCGGCGGAGCGGAGGCCAAGGATGGCGCTGGCCCCGCGCAGCCTCTCCGGCGCGCCCCTCCTGCTGCTGCTGGTGGCGCTGGGCGCTGCTGCCCCAGGCGAGGGGCGCCGGCGGCCCCGACGGAGCGACCCGGCGGCCCTGCGGGGGGCTGGGGGCGGCCGCGCGGGCCCCGCTCCCGAGGCGGCCTCCCTGCTCAGCACCTCCTTCGTCCTCAAAGGCGACGCCATCCACAACCAGGCGATGGTCCACTGGACGGGGGACAACAGCAGCGTAAGTGCTGGAGCGCGGGGAGGGGGGGACCCGTGGGTGGGTGTGGGTTGCCTGCGTGAGAATGAGCTGTCACGTGTCAGGTTGGGGCGGGTGGGGGTCAAGGCTCTTTTGTCCCACTCCGATGGGCTCTGGGCAGGAAGGAGTTAACCCGGGAGGGGACACACACACACACACACACACACACACACACACACACACACCCGCGATGGGTACCTGATGGAAGGGTCTTCCTTGCTGGCCGCTTCGCCCTTCGATAAAAGCGAGGGGGACGGGCAGGCTTGACACAACCGGTGTGTGTGTGTGTGTGAGACGTTTTGAGTTCCCGTCTTTGTTCCCGCTTCTGCCAGCCTAGCAGTTCGAAAGCAAGACAATTGCAAGGAGATAAATAGGGTCCACCTCGGTGGGAAGGGAAACAGCGTTCCGCGCGCTCCGGGGTCTAGTCATGCCTGCCACATGTCCACGGAGACGTCTGCAGACGCGGACAGCGCTGGCGCGTCGGCTTTGAAACAGAGATGAGCACTGAGCCCTAGAGTCGGATACGACTGGCTTTCGCGCAAGGGAAACCTTTACCTTTTAACTCGGATTGATTGGAATAAGTTGGGGCTCTCTGACAACGGGCACCACATAATAGGTTGGGGGGGGGGAGAGAGGCAATGGGGGACCCCGCCCCCCCTTGAGAATGTATTCCTCTGCCACTGATTGTTTTTTAAGCACTCCACCGGACAAAGAGTTCTTTAGAATTCAAGAGCTCCCCCTCCCTCGTGTCATTGTAGCCGATCTCCTAAGGTTTTGGTCTCCCTGTGGATTTTTGGATTTTATTCTGTACTTATGGATCATCAAGGGACTGCGGTGGCTCAAGTGGTTAAGACGCTGAAACGACGACTGGAGGGTCGGAGTTCGACTCCCGAGTACTGCAGGACGGAGTTAGCTCCCATCTCTGTCCCAGCTCTTGCCAACCTAGCACTCCGAAAGCAAGAAATTGCAAGGAGATAAACAGGGACCTCTTGGGTGGGAAGGTAAACAGCGTTCCGTGCATGCTGGTGTTGAGGCATGCCTGCCATATGTCCATGGAAACGTCTGCAGACCCAGACAGCACTGGCATTTGGCTGTAAACAGAGATGAGCATTGGATACGACTGGCTTTCAAGTGTGGGTAACCTTTCCTTATGGATCATAATGAACTTTTTCATTCCTGAAGATTCCTGGGTGCTCACAGGCCAGCCTTATCTTCTATAGCAATCTATGTATTTCCTCCCCAGTGATAGTGACTGTGTGCCCGTCAAGTCAGTTCTGATTTATGGCGACCCTTTTAAAGGTTTTGTAGGTAAAGCCTATTCAGAAGTGGTTTTCTCATTGCCTTCTAATGGGGCTTGTCCAAGGCCATGCAAACTGCTTCTTCTGAGAGGGCAGTGGGGAGTCAAAATCCCAACCAATGGCTCCACAGCCACATACCTAACTCGCTGTGCTATTTCCTCCCCTAATCTACCTGCAAATGAGTTTGACCATGTTGGGAGTCTTCAGAATGACAGAGAGACCAGGAGCCTCCCAGATTTAATTTAATTTAATTTAATTATTAGACTTCTATGCCGCCCTACTGGGTGAAAACCGACTCAGGTGGCTCACAGAATCCACCAATATCAAAGTTACAATACAACCAAAATACAGTAGCATACAGTATAGCAGAACAATAAGTACAGTAGTTACCATATAATAGATCAATATACATAATAGATCAATACATGATAAATACACAGATAGTTATAAGGACTCTTGGCCTGGAGGGGCAGAGATCTTCTTGCTTGCCACAACCCCTCCCCATACATCTTTCCCCCATTGTCCCCATCTTCATTGGGAATTTTGCATTTGGAGATGTAGGGCAACATGGGGTATCTTGTTCCTGACGAGCGCACTGGTGAATGCTTGTCTACAGACAGGCACCCTCTTTTTCTACTGCAGGGATTCTCAAGCTGCGGCCCCCGGGCTAGATGCGGCCCGCGTCACCATTTCATGTGGCCCACCCACCACCCCTTCCAACACACTAGGAAGTGCCACTGTGGCAGGGGAAGGGCAAAATGGCCATCAGGCCCCCAAAGCTGTCTGAGGGAGCGTGACCCAGCCTCCGGCTTTAAAAGGTTGAGAACTCATGTTCTAGAGGACTGTTGCCCTTACAGTGCAGATGGTAGTGGGAGTCCTGATGGTTCCCAGTAACTGACTAGCATTTGGACAATGGGACCATATGTCCTTCAGGAAATCCCACTCCCATGTGTTGGTTGCCAACCCCTTGAATTCCAACTCTTCTCACTGTTTCCAGTCATAGGAAAAGAGCAGTAGTAGGCAGCAAAAATTTTTTGCTACCACACTGTGGGCGGAGCCTACGTCATGGACAGAGCCTACATCATGGACGGAGCCTACATCATGGGTGATCTAGTAATGCCTGCCATGCTGTGGGTGGAGCCTACATCATGGGCGGAGCCTACATCATGGGCGATCTAGTCATGCTTGCCATATGGCCATGTATACATCTGCAAACACAGGCAGCACTGGCTCTTTGGCAGTAAGTGGAGATGAGCACTGCACTCTAGAGTTGGATATGACTGGCTTTTGAGGAAGGGAGACCTTGAACCACTTGCAGGGACAAAACCTGTTGGGGCAGGGCAGGGAGGTGGGCGTGGCCACCCAATTTTGCTACCCCCACTGCCCAAAGACCACCCAATTTCGCTAACCTCCCCGGGGGGGGGGGTTTGCGAACCTGTTGCTGCCCACCACTGGAAAAGAGTGAGTCATGTCAGGAACTCTGTGAGTAAAGAAGACAGACTTATCTTCACCCAGTGAAAGAGGATCATGTGTGTGTGTGTGTGTGTGTGTGTGTGTGTGTGTGTGTGTGTGTGTGTGTGTGTGTGTGTGTGTGTGTGTGCGCGTGCGTGTGTGTGTGTGTGTGTGTTTGCAGAATTGAGGAAAGAGGAAGCTTTAGGCTCTAAGGCATCTACAAGGTGTTTGGACTCTGAGTGACCCTTGAGGAGAATTCCACCCCAGAGTGTAGGCCCTAGTGAATGTTTGGCCTGGAGCACACATGATTGAGTAGGAACCTCCTCATTGAATGAGAGCTTCAATCCCCTGAGAACAGCCAGTCAGGTAAGAAATTGAAACAACCAGATTTGGGGGAGGGTGGGGAAGATAAATACATTGCATTTTGGAAATCTAGTCGATTTATTGCTACATGGAACTCCTTTGGGACTATGGTAGCTTAGTGGTTAAGACATTGAACTTGTCGACTGGAAGGTCGGCAGTTCACCAGTTTGAGTCTCGAGTGCTGCACGACCGAGTAGGCTCCCGTCTTTGTCCCAGCTCCTGCCAATGTAGCAGTTCAAAAGCAAAAAATTGCAAGTAGAAAAATAGGGACCACTTCAGTGGGAAGGTAAAAAGCGTTCCATGCACTCCGATGCCTAGTCATGCCTGCCACATGACCACAGAAATGTCTGCTAACGCAGACAGCACTGGCTCTTTGGCTATAAACAGAGATGAGCACCAAAACGTAGAGTTGGATACGACTGGCTTTCATGCAAAGGGTGACCTTTTTATGGAACTCTTTGGAGAAAGGATCAGATGAAAATGTGATAAAATGATAAAGAAGTGCAAGGATTATCTTAGTGCTAATATACGTACTTCATTAGTACCATCTTGGCATGGCTCTGACTAAGTCCTGAAATTTGTGGAGTTCTGGATGTGGCTCACACATCTTAGTGCATTTGCAGAAACCTGCAGAAAGACAGTGTTGGGATGGGGCAGAGAAGAAGCGGGTTCCTCCCCAAGAGTTCCTGTGTTTTTGTGGGAGAGGGAAATAATTCCCCACAACTTTGGAGATCCTGATGGTTTCTAAGGGGAGGCAGAATGCCATTGCCTTCCCAAAGAACAACTAATTGGTTGCAGATTTTGAGTCGAGATGCTGAGGTTCCTTAATACCATGTTTCCATTTGCATCTTATTCCATTTTTCTGAGCATTTTTAAAGAACTGTGTTCTTCTTGAGAGAAGATGCCAAGGAACTCAAAGCAGCAAGGGAACCACAGGGCCGTCTGGCAGACCCTACACACTTGTGCAACAGCGTGAGATAAAAGCCTTCTTATATGTTGAAATCCAGACAGTTCTTACTAGTCATATGGATATTCAGTATCCAGTCTATTCTCTGGGCTATTTGGTGGCATTCTGTTTTGCATTTTCCAGGATGCATAAATTGAGCTGCTTTCCAGAAGCAGATTTATTGTGGAATTGCTGAGGCTTATTGACTCAGGTTTTACTAGGAGATCCACCTGTGCTTAAACATACAGTATATAATTTCTCCATATGTTGCAATGGTGATTTTGTGCTCCTGTCACACTACGGAAAGTCCAGAGGATTTTTTCCAGAAGGAGTCACACAGTTTCCAAAGGACATGGTGCTTTCACTTATTCCTCCATTAAAAAAAAAGAAAATGGTGTCGATGTACCACACAAGTAAATTTATCGCTTAGCAGATATTCAGGATGTAACCTTTGTAGTGGGCACCATCGTTATCACATATTTATTTTATTCTCAGTCTGTTTTTAAAGTAGCAAGAAAACACGTTTCCAACTACAGTCAAACCTCACATAAAGAGCGTCTCGCTTAAAGACTAACTCGCTTAAAGAGCAGAATTTTCTCTGAATGTTCGCTTCGCTTAACAAATAAAACCAATCAAAAACTCGATTAACAAATAAATCGGGGTTCGCAATCCCCCCCACAATTGGTCACTTTCAGTGGTGTTTCGCTTAAAGAGCAAACTCGCTTAAAGAGCAATCCTGTGGAACGCATTATACTCTTTAAGCGAGGTACAACTTGTATACCATATTTTACTCCTCCCCTCTAAATACAGTGGTACCCCGTATAACACTTCATATAATGAAAAATTCATACATCGAAGCATCGTACGCTATTTGTGATGTACCGTGTAACGAAAAAATGTTAGTCACTAAGACGCTGACTGGGAGGCGGAAGGTCAGCAGTTCAATTCCCAAGTACTGCAGGTCGGAATGAGCTCCCATCTCTGTCCCAGCTCCTGCCAACCTAGCAGTTCGAAAGCAAGAAATTGCAAGTAGATAAATAGGGACCACTTCAGTGGGAAGGTAACAGCGTTCTGTGTGCTCCGGTGTCTAGTCATGCCTGCCACATGACTATGGAAACGTCTGCAGAAGCAGACAGCGCTGGCTCTTTGGCTTAGAAACAGAGATGAGCACTGACCCCTAGAGTCAGATACGACTGGCTTTCGAGCAAGGGAAACCTTTTTCTTTACTATACAGATTGCTATTAGCGATACCCAGTACAATGAGAAAAAAAAATTCGTTGTACGGAGTATCAGCAATAACAATCCGTATAATGAACATTTTTTCATTATACAGTACATCACCCATAGCGATCTGTATAATGAAAAAAATCATATAGCAAAGGGCTCCATGGAATTGAGTTTTTTCATTATACAGGGTTTTACTGTATATATATATTTAAAAAATAACTTGAAATCATTTTAACTGCCCTTTTAATCACCACTGTTAATCACCTTTCTCAAACAACTATGACAGGAAGGGGTCACCCCAAAATTTGCATGTTACACTACAGAGATCCACTATCACAGTACAGTATATTAATGCCATGAGGCCTCATTCTTATGTTTGACAAAGTGGATTTGATCCACAAAAGCTCACATTTAGATTCAGGAGTTAGTCTTTAAGGTGTCACTACATTTGTTATCTTTTTTTTTTTGCTGTTCTGTTTACTCTCTGATATGCTTGCACAGACTAACATGGCTCCCACTTCAAACATTATTGGGATAGTTTACTTCCCTATCGTCTTCACTAATACACAGAGAAAGGGGGTACTGTTACAGCATTTATTTATTACTGTAGCCTATTGCTATTGTATTGATATACTATGTATCCATATCTTATTTTCAGGTCTTTAACAATGACAGTTCTCCACAGTTTGCCAGATTTTTTTTTCTGTATATGATGTGTCCCGAGCGCTTTATGAAGCTTGTGGAATCCACTGTTCCCACTTCTGATATGTTTCTTTTCTTTCTTAATCAATAGGCCACCCTTCTTCCCTTTGAGGTCTCAAGGTGGCTTAGTGTCAACCAAAATCAGACAATAATCATAAATTTTAAAATGTCCAAGAGATGATATAAACATTAATGAAACATGGAGCAATATTTGAAAAGCACAGCTAAAAGCATGTTTTGAAACTTTGTACAAACACTGTTAAAAATAGATGGGGCATTCTTAGAACCTCCACTTATTGCTTAAAAGCCTGTCTGAAAAAGATTGGCCTTTGCCTGTGACAATAGGAGAAGGGAGCCCATTTGGTTTCTCAGGGTAGAGCAGTCCAATGTCTAGAGCAACCACTGAGAAGACCCTCACCATCCAGGCCCCTTGAGGTGTGTGGGACCAAAAGGAGGCCCTCCCCAGAAGACCTTAAGAACCAAGATGCTTCATATGGAATGATACAATTCTTCAGATAGCCTGGATAGGGCTTCATTGGTAATAGCCAGCACTTCGAATTGGGTCCAGAAGTAGACTGACAGCCAGTCTTCTTCTTCCGTGTCTAGGCCAAATGTGGATCTGTCAAAATGAAGGCACCTTTTGGTGAGTTCATTCTGCTGTTCCTTTCACCTGACCTAGTGCGAGAAAGATTAGCCAGCAACACAAGGTTGCCGTTACCAGGGTACACGCGATTGTGGTTCAAAAAACATCACAATCTTCGAGGAGGCTCTTTCTGTGTGAAGCAGTCATAATAAGGAAGTTATATGCTCACTATAGCTATTACCGTATATATGTGACTATAAGTTGTCCCGAATATAAGTCGAGGTACCAAATGAGAAGAGAGGATTCACTTGAGAAAGCCTCGATGCTGGGAAAGGTGGAAGGCAAAAGAAGAAGGGGGCGGCCAAAAATGAGATGGTTAGATGGTATTGTAGATGCAATGTACACAGAGCTGGGCGGGCTGAGGAAGATGGTGGAGGACATAGGTGCCTGGAGGACAATGGTCCATAGGGTCACAAAGGGTCAGAATTGACTGTGTGACTGATACCTAATTTGGACCTCTAAAACTAGGAAAATAGATTGACCCGAGTATAAGTCGGGGGTGGAAAATGCAGCAGCTGCTAGTGTGTTTCAGTAATTAAAATACAAGAAAAGATACAGTAAAATTAATTAATTTAGACAATTTTGTGGTTATTTTTTTGAATGTTTATGTTGACCCGAGTATAATTCAAGTCCCATTTTTGGACCTCATTGGGGGTGGTGGTAAAAAAACTAGACTTATATTCAAGTATATACAGTAAGCAGTTAGACTACAGTGTTTCAGAAAACTCTTCAGAGGCAGCCTCAGGTGTGTTGCAGTAATTCAGACAAGAAGTGTCTAAACTGTGTATCCCTGTAGGCAGCTTTGTTGTCTTGATTTAAGGAATGGGCCTGGTACTGTATCAGTTTACAGTAGAAAATGGATTGTTTATTAGAATTTGGGATTCCCTCCCTGGAAGCACCCAAGAGCATGAAAGGTAATGGCAATATCTAATCTTGTTCTCCAAATTTCTGCTAATACAGTTGTCCCTCGCTTAAAGAGCATAATGCGTTCCACAGGATTGCTCTTTAAGCGAGTTTGTTCTTTAAGCGAAACACCATTGTAAATGACCAATTGTGTGTGGGGGGATTGCGAACCCCGATTTATTTGTTAAGCGAGTTTTTGGTTGGTTTTATTTGTTAAGTGAAGCGAACATTCAAAGACAATTCTTCTTTTTAAGCAAGTTACTCTTTAAGTGAGGCGCTCTATGCGAAGTTTGTATAAAGTAAAAGTAGGAATGGAAAAGCCACAAAGAGTACCACGGCCTGATTGATGGAGGGTTTTCCAACTAGGAGAGACCACTAGACCAGGGGTGCCCAAACTATAGTCTGTGAACCAGATCCAGCCCCCAATGCCAATTCATCTGGCCCACACCACCCTTGTTGCTCCTAGAAGTGGGAGCAAAACATGCCCATACGTTTGGGCACCCCTGGTTTAAGCAGAGAAAACGGCAGCTTAATAATCTATCCCATCCTGTTGCAAAAGAGATTGCAAGGTGTGTTTTACTTCCACTTCCAGTGGGAGGAACCATGTGACCGGCCCGCTGAACCATGTGACTGGCCCTCAGCCCGAAAAGTTTGGCCACCCCTGCACTAGACTGATTCCTCAGGGCTGCTTTTCCTTACTGCATTGTATGGGAAGTGGAGCGGGTATTGCTGATTTTCATAGACTTGGGATATGTTTTCACAATGGCTTCTCGGCTGCCTTTTGTTTGTCCTCATTACTGTCTGTCATTTATCCCTCCCCTGTTTCTGTACAGCTCAGGATGGATTAATTTTAAATAGCTAAGAAGGGTAATCTAATTGTTGGTTGAAATGTATATTCTTTTTTTATATAGCATGTAGTTCTTGCACAAGTGTGCATAATTATAGTTAAACACGCCTGACAATTAAAACATAGCATATTATCCTTTGTTTGTTGAAAAAGGATATATGGCTATATATGGAGCTGTGTGCCTTATTCATTACTATATAAGTATTTCTGCTTACACACAGTGAGTACAACTAATGGTTATTTCATTAGTGCTCTTTGTACACATGCATGTATATTGAGGGCCAAATAATACAGACATCTGGTATAGCGGAGTCCTTAAGGACATGATAATACATGAAGTGGGATTACTGGCAGTCCTTAAGGCGCTGAACCATTAAAATCAGAACGCAGCCCAGGAGCAAAGGGGCGCTCAGCTGTTCACCAGCCTGCCACTTCCTCTCCTGTCAGTCTACTTTCCTAAGAGCTGGACGCTGATACTAGTCATCTGCCCTAGAAGAAAAGCAGCTGGGGGAGGGGGCTGTGAGTGGAAGAAAGGCATGAAATAATGTTGGAGAACATATGTTGCATTCAGAAGATCCAGTGATGGGTTGTTACCGGTTCGGACCGGTTCGCCTGAACTGGTAGCACCCATCAGGATGGGGTCACCAGGGGGTGGTGGTGGTGGTA
Source organism: Furcifer pardalis (assembly GCA_030440675.1). Taxonomy (NCBI): domain Eukaryota; kingdom Metazoa; phylum Chordata; class Lepidosauria; order Squamata; family Chamaeleonidae; genus Furcifer; species Furcifer pardalis. Next base: position 146,714,848 of record CP126891.1, on the reverse strand, counting down.
AACCCCCGGGCGACCGGTTCAGTTGCCTCTCCAGCCCCCTCCAGAAATATATTTCCGGGCAGCCAAAATGGCAGCCTAGAATGGCGCATGCATCAAACCTCCATTTGATGCGTGCACAGTTCTATTTTTTAGTGTGCATGCATCAAATAGAGGTTTGGTGCATGTGCACTAAATAGAACTGTGCATGCGTCAAATGGAGGTTTGATGCATGCACAGTTCTGGGCAGCCATTTATTTATTTATTTTGCTCCGTCCACGATGTCATGATGTCATGACGTCGGGTCTACCCATGACGTAATTGCATCATGGTGGGGTAGCAAAAAAATTGATAGCCCACCACTGAGAAGATCCCATACCTGGCTGATACTCCAGAGAGCTGTTGCCAGTCAAACTGGATGAGCTGAGAGTCTGATTCAGGGTTCAGTTACACAGGGAGAAAATGGGGGAAATACTACAGATTTGGGGTAAACTGACTTGCCTTTTTTCCATGATAGGAAATAAGTGGACAAGGAGTTTGTGTGTCTTCAAATACAAAAGGCAGCTGAGAAACCATTGCAAAAATATATCCTGAGTTCAAACACACAGAGCAAGAAACAGGACCATCACCTAACTCTCTTTGAAAAAGCCTTTTCTCTCCCAGAACATTTCTTTTTAAAAGGCTTCCCTCCAGGTAAAGCAAAGCAATCACACTAGTGCGCTCTTTGGGCGGCTTCCCAAGTTTATTAGCATTTTGCCCCCAACATGGTGGGTACTCATTTTACCAACCTCGGAAGGATGGAAGGCTGAGTCAACTTTGAGCTCTGAACAGGATTGAACTCACAACCTTTTGGTTGCAGGACAGCAGCTTAACCACTGCACCACCACAGCTAGTCCTGTTTATTTATTTGTATATTAACAGTTTTGCAAACTCTGTTGGCTGATAAGCTAAGACACAGAAATTAGTGATCGATGAAGGAAAGCCTTCTTAAGGCAGTTCCTGTGAACTGTGCCACCTACAGGCACTTTAAATGGAAGTCCAAGTAGAAGGCCCTATTTTCTTTGCTTGTGTGGCTACTCATGTCAAAGAGAACCAAATACCCGGTGCAATTTCCCAGTGACAGAATGTGAGTTAATTCACACTTCTCTTGTTGTGTAATTGCACCCTGAGTAGAAAATAGTTCCCTGTGAAACTTTAGGGAAACTGAGATCTCATCATCATCATCTCTTCTTTCTGATGCACTCTTCCTGTTTTTAAATTTTCAGCATCTCTTCCTGCGTGGGCTGGGCCAGTTCCACAATTTAAAGGTTTAAAAGTAGTTTGAGCTACATCTTTCTTTGTGTTCTTGGCGAATATCAGGGAAGGAACTGGTGCATCTTAAATAATTATTCCTGCCATGTTACTTTGAAATCTGATTTTTGTGTTTTTTTGTTTTGTATTTTTTTAAAGAAAGTTTAATTAATTTGGTATTTTTGTGACAATCTGCTCTTGTCCAATTAGTTTGTAAAACCCTTGGAAGAGATCCTCTTATAATTATTTTAAGTAGCAAAACACAGGCATGTCCCCAACTAACAGCTTGTTTGTTATCTGCAAGTTGTGCTTCACCTTTTTGTGTACGTTCAGATCCAGTGGGAAGTGGTTCTCTTTGTCCAGCATGCACCCATACTCACTCTTACAATTAAACCAACCTCCTTACTCCCAGTTTTGCTTATTGATAATGGATTGGATCTGGACTAAGTCATGTTTTACTGTGCATTTATTGTATTTGGTTGTTTAAATTGTGATGACTTGTGACCTGTGTATGATGTTATTATGATTGTGTAAACTGTGTATTTTGCATTTCTGTAAGCCTCCCATAGTCGCTGTCACGAGTGGGGCGGGGTATAAGTCTAAAAATTAAATTAAATTTAAATTAATGTTTTACTCCCATTCAGGTGAACAAGAGAAGTTAGCGATGGTTAACCAAAGCCCCGTTAAATGTGATAGGAATAGAATATATCTTATTTATCATTGACTGCAACTTTTATCCGAGAATGTATTTTTTCCCTGAAGCAGGAAGAATGTCACTGGCATGAATTTGTTTAAGGTGGATCCCAGCTTCCCAAGAAGTGACCCACACACTATGATCTCAGAGCCATCCCCTGCAGCACGCATGAAATGAGACATGCAGGATTCAACACCGGGACTGCAATGGACTGCCGCAGCCTTGAGGATATGGACAAGGTGCGCCTTCACAGCCAGTCCATCTGTGGCATGGCCTCTTCCACCTACATGACCATTGGGAATCAGAGTTCCTCCTCTGCTCATTTGCCATTGGGACCAATATGATGGTTTCCAGTGCCATTTCCTCCACTGAGGAGGGGCCATCACCCCACCTAAAGGGGCTCATCTGCCCATAGCCATTGGCCCCTTTAGGAGGTCAGGTTAGTTAACTGCTGCCTGACACTCGGCATTGAGTTGCTGGCTGTACGGTCTACTCCATTACCCTAGGGGGATGTCTGGCCAAACAGTCTGATTTATAGCACATTCCTATATAATTCTTCTCAGAGATGGTGCCCATTGCATTGAAAAAGGCTTATTCTCAGATAAGAGTGTATAAAATTGAAGCCTTGAACTCCCAGTTAAGATTGTATAGGAGGTTTTAAAGATAGTTGTTGTGTAGTCCAGATTCCATATTCATGAACACTACCTGGTCTCTGTTCACCTCACTTGCATAGGAAGCACAGAAAAATAAGCATTTAAATTATACCACTATTGTCAAGTGTTGAAGGAAGAATTCTCTAGAATCCATCTCTGTTTATTTGACATCAATATTTATGCCATACCATTGTTTCCAAAAAGGAAAAGAAATCAGCTTCAGCATTTACCATAATACCCAATAAAGCCTTTCGTAATTTCATGCAGCATCCTTGTGCGCATAATGTAGCATGGACTTAATGAAAAAGTATTCCAGGCAATAAGGCATTTATTTTCATAAGAAATAAATCAGTGGCTTTGCAGACTCCAAATAAATGGCATAATTACATTTTCCACAAAGCAAAGATGGGGAGTAAGGGGAAACAGAATGAAGCAGTGAATAAAGAGAAGAAAGGAGGACACTCTAATCCCATACACTCACAACATATGTTACTCAGAACCGGAACAGATCTCCCCCTCCCAGACCTTGCAATGATGTATTTTGATTAAAGTAAAATGCTGTATTTGATTAAAGTAAAACACAGCATAACATGTGAGAACTGGACCATAAGGAAGGCTGAGCACAGAAGAATGGACGCCTTTGAATTGTGGTACTGGAGGAGATTCTTGAGACCCCCCCTGGACTGCAAGGAGAACAAATCAGTCGATCCTGAAGGAAATCAACCCTGACGGCTTATTAGAGGGACAAATACTAAAGATGAAGCTCAAGTATTTTGGCCACTAAATGAGAAGAGAGGACTCACTAGAGAAGGCATTGATGCTGGGAAAGATAGAAGGAAAAAGAGAAGGGACTAGCAGAGGATGAGGTGGGTAGAGGGCATCATTGATGTGTGGACATAGATCTGGGTGGACTACAGAGGATGGCAGATGGTAGATGACAGAGGAGCCTGATGTGTGTTAGTCCATGGAGTTGCAAAGGTTTGGACTTGACTGTGTGATACAACAACAACAACAACCATTTAGTATTTAAAAAAACATACCCTTACCACTTCTGTTAGTTATCCGTCCTTATAAAATTTAATTAGTGAGTTTGGAGGCATGTGGAGCAAGGGAATGAAACTCAAAACCCTTCCATTTTGGCCAAGACGCGTGATGTGTATGAGTAGCCTTTCCAGTATTTTCAGCTTGGTGGATGATTTTAAAACCCTCCTCCAAGAACATTAAAGGCAATTAATATGATAATCCCAAGAGGTCTCAGTTTAACCTCCCCTAGAAGAGGGGTTCCCAGCCTATTGCTCACAGGCCAGCCCTGGCCTGCAACATCATTTCATGTGGCCCACCACCACCCCAGAAGTGGAAGTGGATGTGTTTATGTCAGCCGTAAAATGCGCCCACGCCCACACATGTGTAAACGCCGTCATGGCTGTCGTAAATGTGGAAACGGGTGCATTTATGACAGCCATAACTGCGCCTGCTTCCGCTTGGGAGGATGGTTGGGCCCACTCAGCTATCCCGGGGGTGTGGCGTGGTCATGGTCAGGCCTGTGGTGTAAAATGTTTGGGAACCCCTGTCCTAGAACATCCTGTTTGGGACCTGTCACTGGCACAGATACCCTTTGTAGTAGATCTGTATCCACAACCTTTCCATGGGTATAGATAGGATCTCTAGAATGAGCACACCCTCCCATCAGTTCAGAGGAGCTCCAGTGGTTGACAGGGACCCTTGGCTGATTCCTCGAAAATGGCAATTTAAGGGTGTTAGCAGCTGCTTTCCAGCTGTGTTAATTTCACAGCATATTCCACGATCCAAATTTGTTTCAACCAAATGTGCATTAGATAATAGATAGATAATCTCAGTGTTGCTTTTGTACGGCTTCACAGTTTGTGGGTTCTTGTTATGCATAATAACGCTTTGTTCTCCTGAAATTGTGAGCTTGTAGGAAATGAGGGTTCAGCTGCTTTTATTTGAACTTGAACTTTATGAATCGTATTGTAGAGCTTTTAAACAAAAGCTTGTGAAGCTGATACTGTACTGTACTTCTCAGGAACAGGTTTCCTGTGGAACGATCCTATTTCTTAGAGTGTTTTTCCTTGGTTGCTTATTTATTTAAAAATCACACCCTACCTTTCTTTATACAATAAATTCAAAGCAGGATTGAAGGAGACATAAGAGGTTTGTTAAATAAAGGAAGAGAAAAAGCCAGTTGGGTGGGCTGCAGAAGAGCAAGATACAGTCAAACATCGCATAAAGAGCGCTTTGCATAAAGAGTAACTCGCTTAAAGAGCAGAATTTTATCTGAAAGTTCGCTTCACTTAACAAATAAAACCAACCAAAAACTCGCTTAACAAATAAATTGGGGTTCGCAATCTCCCCCACAATTGGTCACTTACAATGGTGTTATGCTTAAAGAGCAAACTCGCTTAAAGAGCAATCCCGTGGAACGCATTATGCTCTTTAAACAAGGTACAACTGTATAAAGAGTAATAACATATAATGCCAAGAAATGGCACGTACAAGCGCAAACGTTAAAAATTTGTTTCCTGTACTCTTGAGGAAGTGTGGCAGGATAAAACATTTTGCCAGTTATCCTAACTTGTCAGTGCCTTACAGAGTGTTCTGAGGATCTGAAACATACTTCATTATATGATTCTTCTCCTTACTACTCTAGTTCCGACTTAGCAGTTATTATTATGTGCCTTCAAGTTGCCTCTGATTTATGGTGGCCCTATGAATTAATGACTTCCAAATATTCCTGTCATCAACACCTGTGCTCAGGTTCTGGAAATGGAAAGATATGATTTCCTTTATTGAATTAGTACATCTCATGTTTGATCTTCCTTCTTGTCTGTCATCTCTCACTTTTCTGATCATTACTACTTTTTCAAAGTGAATCTTGTCTTCTCATGAAATGTGAAGTTGACAGTAGACTCAGTTTAATCATCTTAGCTCTTTGTGGCGGTTCAGTCTTTGATCTGATTCCATTTAGGAGGCCATTATCCAGGGTTGGGCTTTTTTTTTTTACTACCACACTGTGGGTGTGGTATGGTGGGCGTGGCCAGGGGGAAAGCCCTAGGTTGCGCCCGAATTAGGACTACTTTATTTCAAAACTTGGATGGACTCAGCCAGCTAGAATTTCTGCTAACAGTTCTGGCGAACTGGTGTGAACCTGCTGAAGCCATTATCTGCATGTTAGGAAGAAAGAGGATGTGGCTGGGATGGGATGAGTTCCCTGGAAACTGCAAAGTATTAGGGGACCAATAGTCTCTTTGCCCTTTAGCAAAGGGTCTCTCAAAAAACTACTCTAATCCCTTGCAGCTCCCAGAGAGCTTGGTTTCTCCACAGTGTCCCCAGAAGAAAGGAATGGTAAACCACTTCTAAATACAGTAAAACCTCATATAACACTAAAACCTGGTTCCACAAGTCTTGGTGTTATATGATTTTTAGTGTTATCTGATCCTCTATGGGATCCATAGAGATACATTGTAACCACACAGGCTTTAGCGGTTGTTATCTGAAGCATCCCATAGGATCTTAATGTTATCTGATGCAATTCTTCCCCCCAGATTCCTTAATGTTATGCGATTTTAGTGTTATTCGATACTAATGTTATATGAGGTACTACTTGTACTCTCTATCTTGGAAACCCTGGGAAGGGTGATCACAAGTTGGCATTGACTCGATGGCTCATATTTATAATTTATAATTTATTAATTTGTTTGTTGTGGCTCAAGTGGCTAAGATGCTGACTGGAAGGTGGCGGGTCAGCAGTTCAATACCCGAATACTACAGGATGGAATGAACTCACATCCTTGTCCCAGCTCCTGCCAACCTAGCAATCTGAAAGCAAGAAATTGCAAGGAGATAAATAGGGATCACTTTGGTGGGAAGGTAAACAGCGTTCCATGCACTCCAGTGACTAGTCATGCTTGCCACATCACCATGGAAACATATGCAGAAGCAGACAGCCCTGGATCTTTGGCTATGAAACAGAGATGAGCACTGTACACTAGAGTTGGATATGACTCGCTTTCGAGAAGGGTGACCTTTACCTTTAATTTGCTTGTTAACCTACCCATATTTTCAGTGAGAATGATTCATCAGTGTGCATCAGCTTGCCACCGCATTTCATAACGTACCAGAATTCTTTACAGTTCTAGCTTGTTATAAGATTTGAATGTACCCTTTATGTAATTCTGCTGAAAAATAATTCTACATGAAGAGGCACATCATGCCATCCAGGGTCAACGGCTAAAACACCAAACTTCAAATGTAGGCACAAAAAGTTTTAAGAAATGAATACAATTAAATAAATTCTTACACTAGTTTCATTGAATGGTGAATTCTTCTGCTTTGAAAAAAGAAAGCACCTCAAGGCTGGGGGGGGGGGGACTCCCTGGTTTGGATGCAACTAGACACTGAAGTTATCAGGCTAAACAAGATTGCTTAAAAGTGCAACCTGAGATTTAGAATGGTCTTTGCAAGTGGGTGCAAAGAGTGTTTTCAGAACAGGAGACCACAACTCACATCAAAGTGACTCTCTTTAGCCTGGTCCTCCATCTGTGCAGCCACCTTCCCCATCCTCTCCTAACTCCCCCTCTTCAGGGAGCAGAGGGAAACTGGATTTTGCCCTCTCCCCATTTTTTGGGAAGCAAATTGCTTGACAAAGTGAAACGGTATTGAATGGAAAATAAAAGGAGGGGGGGGAAAGACCCTTCCTCCCGTTCATCTTCTGTCTTTCCTTCCCGCGTCTTTTCTGTCAACTCTGTGAGTGGGTTTTTAAAAACATTTTTTACTTTATATTTGTTGGTAAGTGACATATCACTGTAGCAGCTTGCCACTGAAGTGAAACAAAGCTAGATTCTAATGAAAAGAAAAAAGGCAGTAAATGACATATCACTACGTTGGCTTGCCACCAAAGTGATACAGCGTTAGATTAAAAGGGAGGGGGGAGCATCCTCCAGCCTCTCCTGTCATCCCCTCTGTGTGGAAAACTGGCTGTTTTTGTATGTGCACTTATTGGTAAGTGACATATCCCTTCCAAGTGACATGGTTTTGAATTGTTAAGAGAAACCTCTCCCAGTGTTCATTTGGTTTAATATCACCTATGCTGGAAACTAAACTAAAACAAAGGAGGGCGGGGAGGTGTTTTACTTCACAGAGAAAGGGAGTGAGAAATGGAAGTAGCAGCTAACCAGTTGAACAGATAATGGTTAGCTGTTAAAATGTTAACATTCTGCTTCTTACTTTTCCATCTTAAGTGATACTAGAAAGGATAGGTTTCAAATCTCCTAGAGTTGGATACAACTGGCTTTTGAGCAAGGGTGACCTTTACCTTTACCAGTTCAAACATCTCCAGTGAGTTTCCATGGGTGAATGGGGATTTGAACCCAGGCCTCATGAGTGCTCTATCCATGACGCCACACTAGGTATCAGAGGAATATTACAAGATACGAAGTGAGCAACTTATCATATACATAAGACACAGATGTACAAATAATTCAGAAATATCAGACAATGGAAATCCAAGTCTGCAGAGCAAGCCAGCCAGTCACTAAGCAACTCGCAGGGAGGATCTGGTCTCCACCAAAACACAGCTGCTGTGAAGCAGTTGGTACAGAAGGAAAGTGGCACAGCCATTGAGCCAGCTCTGTGCAGGGGTAGTTTTGAAAACACTGGGAAACAATGAAATTGTTAGTTGTCTCTTTCAAAGCCTTCTTACATTTTGGAGGATCGTCTCGGCAGAGTGGATCTCTTAGATCAGGGGTTGCCAACCCTTTTCAGTCAGGGGCCTGGTCATGCTTCCTCAGACAGTTGAGGGGGCTCAGACTGGTGGTCCCCCCCATTAATGGCTTTCATAAACACGTTTGCGACAGCCATGGACTCATTCTCGGATGTCATAAATGTGTTTGCAATAGCCGTAAACGAATCCACGGCTGATTCTGCAAGTGGCTTCAGATGGAGCAAGGGCGGGGCCCAGATTATTTGGTGCCATGCACCATAGATTGCCTACCCCTGTTTTAGGATCTTTGTGTACTTCCAGTCTTACCTCTTGGAGGTTAATCATGTATAATGAATCTCTGATGGCTACTTTTCATCAGCAAATCAGTTTTAGGAGAGGGTGCCATGAAAGGGAGATGAAGTATGGTAGAAGGAAGTACAGTGGAACCCCGTGTTACAGATACTTTGGGTAATGGAAAATTTGACTTATGGTTTTCAATGCATTCTTATGGGAAACCATGCAATGCATTCCTATGGGTGCTCTGTGATAATGAATTTTCGCTCTGAGGAAAATCCCATGGAACAGATTAATTCTGTAACCCAAGGTTTTACTGTACTTCGCCTGCAAGCCTGTTTCATTTCAAATAAGTGACCTGCAGCAAGAAAGCTTTCTTCCTGGTATTGTTCCTGTTAGCGTCTTTTAGGGCAGCCACCCTAAATAGTGTGGGCTGGGAGGACCTTGTAATATGCTCTGTCAGGTAGCAGTAAGCAATAAGCAACCAATGGAAGTGGGCTGGAACAGAAGAAATATGATCATATTTACATTTCCCTGTGATAAAAGTCTGGCTGCTACATTTTGGACCTGTTGAGTTAATTAATAAATTAAGGCACATCATGCATAAATGAATGAATGTATGAATGAATAGTCACCATATGATTTGACTGGTAAAATTTTCACAAGGCTGGTAGAGCATTTTATTTATTTATTTATTTATTTATTTATTGGATTTCTATACCGCCCTACTTGGTGCAACCAACATAGGGCGGTGTACAAAACAAGTAGAATACAATCACCAATATAATACAATAATAGGGCAACACCACACCACAAAACAGCAATAATGTGGCAATACAATCAAGCAATAATATAACAGTACAATCCAACAATACAATGTAGAGATATAATCCAACAATATAAAATAGCATACAATATAACAATATAATGACAAGAAAATCCAATTGAATATATTTATGACTGGTGGCCATGCACGAAGAGATGTGCTTCAGCAACCGATCAGGAGCCACAGTCAGCTAAAGCATCTGAGTCCCTACCGTTGATGGCCAGTCATTAGCAAGACTGCTCCCTTAATTGCTTACTTGTTTGTATGTTCGTGCTCTACTCCTGAGTTCAGAGTGACATACTGTATAGTGAAAGGAACATGCATGGTTAGCCTTCTTCAGAGAAAGACTCTCAGTGGGATTGCTGTATTCAGACGAGGGGTTCTATAGTTAAAGCTTGGCATTAGACTTGGTCTCCGTCCAACAAGAATCCTCATGTGCTGGAGTGGACTCTTGGAGCCCAAGATTCCCGATTCGTTGCTCTGCCCCCCTCCAACTACCTTACCTAAAGTTTTCAAGGTGCTGAAAACTTTTCTGGTGAAGATCTTTGGTAAGTGGCACATTTGGGAATGGAAGCAGTGACCTGGGAAAAGACAAGGGAATGCAAAACTGTTAAGTTTATAATCTTTGGATCAGAGGCTCCTGTTTTCTCTTTTTTATTGTTAAGATGAACTAAAATAAGTGAGCAAACAGGGAAGGTAATTGTAATTATAAATGATTGTATTATTTTAAAAGGTAGAACTGGGAACACGAACTATTTTTGAACTATCTGCTAGGAAAGTGGAAGAAAGCTATACATTGTAAAAAGGGATTTGTAATGCTTATCCCCATGGAGATAAGCACTGTTTGGCCAAGAGACATTGGCTGAAGTCCATTCGTAAGTCGCCACTAGCATGGGCTGATTGAATCAGTGGGAATTTGATGAGCCAGCTCTTTTGTAAGTTCCACTGATTCATTGGGCCTACCCTTGTCACAACTCGTTACTGCATTTCAATCAGTATGACTGATTATGTTGTAGTATCTAGAGGAATGCTAATTGTCCAGAGCGGGGATTCCCTACCCTGATGATCAGTATATAAATCTAATGAATGAATGGTGTGTAATATGGGGCACGTTGCTTTCATATTCACTCCAGAATACCTTGGAGAGAGATGATTTCAGTTTCCAGACTTGTATCTCTGTCATAAAGTGTTTCTGCTCTTGTAGAAGAACTGTTGAATTACACCAGCGATCTCAGGAGATCCTACTGTGAGCTAGTTAGAATCGGATTTCCTAGCTCTGTGATTATAAATGAATAATCTCTATTCATGATTTATCTATCATGCTCCTTCTTTGGATGTTGCTGGCCTCTGTTTGTGTTGACAAACTTGGATGATGTCACTTAGTATAGGTGTTCTTGAAAAGTTTGATCAGATCTAGCAAGATGGCTTGGTCCAAGAAGTTCATGGTGTCATACATTCCAGCTCTGAAACTTGGAGGCCAGCTGTTGCCTTGGAATTCCTAGCGTGAAAAGAAACTATATTTCCTGGAAGCTCCCTGTAGGGACAGCACAGATGGATTTTGCAATTCCTTCTGATTGCCAAAACTTTATCTTGCAAAGACTGGAAATCCGAACCAATTCTGTTGATCACTTAATGGCTAGAAGAACTGGCTGCTCTTGCAGCTGTCTGAATGCAAGCAAAGACTTAATTGATTCAAGGACATGTGGGTGGTAGATACAGATCTGTATGCATGAGGGGTTCATTAAAGTTTAGTTGTACAGTAAAACCTCGGGTTACAACCACCCTGGTTAAAGTCTGCTGCAGTTTATAATGGCAAATCCTATGGAAATGCCATCTTGGTTTACAAATTTTTAATTGTATTTTTTTCAGTTTACAACAATCAATTCAGGACCATTTTTTAATTTTTCAGTGCATCCCTATGCATGTTTCGGTTTACAATTTTTTTCGGGTTACAACGGAGGCTGTTGGGACAGACCTCCATTGTAACCTGGGGTTATACTCAGTGGTGGGCTCCAAAAGATTTTACTACCACACTGTGGGCGTGGTATGGTGGGCATGGCCAGGGGGAAAGCCCTGGGTTGCACCTGAATTAGGACTACAGTACTTTATTTCAAAACTTGGATGGACGAGGCCAGACAGAATTTCCGCTACTGGTTCTGGCGAACTGGTGTGAACCTGCTGATGCCCACCACTGGTTTTACTGTACAGTACTTGGAAAACAGTAGAATTGAATTGAATTGAATTTATTGAATTTATTACCCCGCCCCACTCGGGAAAACCCGACCCTGGGCGGCTTACATCATGATAAAAATAAAGGTAAAAGATAGAAACATATAAAATCGTAAAAGTTTTAAAAGTTATCTGAAGTTAAAAACAGTACAAAAACTGCATACCAGTATTCCCATAATTCGGACCCAAAGTGGCACTCCTTTAAATAAGCCACTTAGTATGGGAGCCCATGTTCCCTGGTCCCCAAATATGTCCTGCCAGCCAGGTTTTCAAGCCCTTCCGGAAGGGCAAGAGCTCCGTCTGCAGGCGCAGTTCAGTGGGCAGGAGGTTCCAGAGGGTTGGGGCGGACACGGAGAAGGCTCTCTTCCTAGTACAGGCGAGGTGCGCCTCTCTCACCGAAGGAACAACAAGGGAGCCTCTCCGATCCGCCCTGGTGGGGTGACGCGGTCTCTTAGGTATCCTGGCCCACTACCATATAGGGCTTTAAAGGTAATAACCAGCACCTTGAATTGCACCCGGAGACATACTGGCAACCAGTGCAGCTCCCGGAGCAGCGGTGAGGCACGAGCATAACGCCCACACCCCACCACTACCTGGGCCGCCGCATTTTGGACCAGCTGGAGTCTCTGGATGGTCATCAGGGGCAGCCCCATGTAGAGCGCATTACAGTAATCAAGTCTGGAGGTGACCAAGGCATGTGTGACCATGAGCAAGGCGTCCCGGTCTAGGAGGGGGCGTAACTGGCGTATTACACGGAGTTGTGCAAAAGCCCTCCTGGCCACGGCTGCCACCTGCTCTTTGAACAGTAGCCGTGAGTCCAGGAGGACCCCCAGATTACGCACCGGGTCTGTTTGGGGCAGAACTGCCCCATCCAGCACCAAAGATGGTAGCTCCTGTGTTAACACAGGACCCCTTACCCACAGCCACTCAGTCTTGCCGGGATTCAGCTGTAGCCCGTTGTCCCCCATCCAGACCTTAACAGCCTTCAGGCACCTGGAAAGGACTTCCACCGCACCGCTTGGGTCCCCACGGGCAGAGATGTATAACTGGGTATCATCTGCATATTGATGATATCTAACCCCGTGGGAACGGATGATCTCGCCCAGCGGCTTCATATAGATGTTGAATAGGAGAGGAGAAAGTACCGAGCCCTGAGGCACCCCGTATTGCAGGGGCCTAGGGCTGGACTTCTCCTTCTCCAGGCACACCGACTGGGTTCTGCCCCTCAGGAATGAGGAGAACCAGGACAACACTGTGCCCTGGATCCCCAGACCCTGGAGCCTTCCCAGAAGGATGCCATGATCGACAGTATCAAAAGCCGCTGAGAGATCGAGAAGAGCAAGGACAGACGGCTCCCCTCTGTCCCGTTCTCTCCAGAGATCATCCACCAAAGCAACTAGTGCGGTTTCGGTACCATATCCGGGCCTGAATCCTGACTGAAATGGGTCCAGATAATCCGCTTCATCCAGGGCTTCCTGTAACTGCAGCGCCACAGCCTTTTCCAGAACCTTACCTAAGAAAGGCAGGTTGGACACTGGATGGTAGTTGGAAATTACCGTAGGATCGAGGGACGGCTTCTTCAAGAGGGGGCGCACCAAAGCGTGTTTGAAAGGTGATGGAAAATGCCCCTCTTTTAACGAAGCATTGATAATCGCCTCGATCCAGCCAGCTGCCACAGTCTTGGAAGCTTTAATTAACCAGGCAGGGCAAGAGTCCAGTGCACAGGTCGTGGCGCGAACAGATACAAGAAGCCTGTCCACTTCCTCAGGGCCAACAGGATCGAACCGATCCCAGATAACATGGCTAGACTGTGCCATGGTCAACCCCAGCTCCGTACGTTCCACGCCGGGATTCAGTTTCGAGCGGATCTGAGCGATTTTCTCCGCCAGATAATCAGCAAAATCCTCAGCCGATCCCTGCCACCCAGGGCCTGGCCTCCCTCTACCGAGGAGGGACCTGGTCACCCGGAACAAGGCCGCTGGGCGATTATCTGCGGAGGCAATAAGGGTGGTGAAGTATTGGCGCTTCACCACCCCTATCGCCACTAGGTAGTCTTTAATAGCAGCTCTAACCAGTGATCGGTCAGACTCGCTTCGAGTCTTCACCCAGCGGCGCTCTCGGCGTCTCTTCGCCCGTTTCAGCTCCCTTAGTTCTTCTGAAAACCAAGGGGCAGATCTATCTCCACGGACTCGGAGAGGCCGTAGTGGCGCGATTGCGTCCAAGGCTGCCGTCGCTCTCTTATCCCACGCGGCGACAAGGGCCTCAGATGAATCGCTTTGCAGGTCAAGAGGACAATCCCCCAGTTCCCTCTGGAATCCTTCTGGATCCATTAGTCGCTGGGGGCGGGCCCACTTAATCGGCCCTGCCTCCCTGCGGTGGAGTCCAGCCCCTAGGAAGTCTAGAGCCACCAGATAGTGATCTGACCATGGCACTGGAGTGGTATCTAATTTTTGTAAAAACAGATCACTCTGCCACAGCTCCGACAAAAAGATTAAATCCGGGGTGTGGCCACTGCTCCTGGTAGGACCCTGAATTACCTGAGTCAGGCCCATGGCTGCCATGGAAGCCATGAACTCCCGAGCCCCCTCTGAGCCGATCCCCAATGACGGCAGATTGAAGTCCCCCAGGACCATCAGCCTGGGGGTCTCCAACGCCACCATGGAGACCGCCTCGAGGAGCTCAGGCAGGGAATCTGCTACTCTGCAGGGAGGCAGGTACATGAACAGGACTCCCAACTGACCCTTAGGGCCCACACGCAAGAACAAGGCCTCACAACCCGGAATTTGTGGCGCCGTGGCCCTGGTGACTTCCAGAGACTCCCTAGCTATCACGGCGACTCCGCCGCCCCTTCCCCTCTCCCTAGGCTGGTGCCAAATACCGAAACCGGCTGGGCATAGTTCCGACAGAGGAACACCATCCTCTGGCACCAGCCAAGTTTCGGTGATGCATGCCAGATCAGCCTGCTCCCCTAAAATGGTATCTGCAAGCAAAGGGGCCTTGTTGCAGACTGATCTGGCATTCACCAGCAGCAGTCTAAGGGAGGGGTCACTCTTGACCTTCTGCTCAGGGCCTAGAGGTGTAGCCGGGGGGCCAGAACACGGGACAGCAACCAAGCATCTGACCCGTGTTCTCCGAGTGCGGCCCGCCCCTCGGCTCCCGACGTAACGCCTCATGAGCCTTTCCTTTTTCCTCCCTGTTCTTCTAGGGTAGGGGTTCCCAACCCCTGGCCCATGGGCTTAATTTGGCCCATGTATATCATTAATCTGGCCCACTGTGGCCACCCGGGCACCTCTAAACCCACCCCACCACCACTGAAAGTTACATCACTTACCTCAGCAGCGGTGGAAGGGATTGCATGGTTTTTGCCTGTTGGGAGAACGTTGGGTACCCCTGTTCTAGGGTTTTTGCCCCTTTTTTCTCCTTCTTACTTTTTCTGTGAGCTCCCATCTCTGTCCCAGCTCCTGCCAACCTAGCAGTTTGAAAGCAAGAAATTGCAAGTAGATAAATAGGGACCACTTCAGTAGGAAGGTAAACAACGTTCCATGCACTCTGGTGTCTCGGCATGCCTGCCACATGTTCGCAGAATCATCTGCAACCACAGACAGTGCTGGCTCCTTGGCTATAAACAGAGATGAGCACTGAACCCTAGAGTCAGATATGACTGGCTTTCGAACAAGGGTGACCTTTACCTACACTTTTCATTAATTTTATACCCATGTGAATATGTACAATTGTATCCTCCAGTTACATACTTATGGAAAATTAATGCTGATAGTTCTTCCCACTAAGAAAGCTCCAAAATTCCCTTAAGAGACGTGTTATTTCAGCAGTTTGCATGAGATGGGATCCTGTGAACAAAGACTTACATTGAAGCCTAGCACTTTTAAGGGGCCCTGCGTTATCTCGGGAGCTACCATCTTTGGTTCTGGATGGGGCAGTGTTGCCCCAAACAGACCCAGTGCGTAATCTGGGGGTCCTCTTGAACTCATGGCTACTGTTTGAAGAGCAGGCAGCAGTCGTGGCCAGGAGGGCTTTTGCACAACTTTGTGTAATACGCCAGTTACGCCCGCTCCTAGACTGGGACTCCTTGGTCATGATCACACACACTTTGGTCACCTCCAGACTGGATTATTGTAATGCACTCTACATGGGGCTGCCTTTGGTGACCATTCCAAGGCTGCAGCTGGTCCAGAATGCAGCTGCCCGTGTCGTGATGGGGTGTGGGCATTATGCTCACACCTCACTATTGCTGCAGGAGTTGCACTGGTTGCCAGTATGCCTCCCGGTGCAATTCAAGGTGCTGGATATTACCTTTAAAGCCCTATACTTCTCTCTGTGTGTCTTGTTTTAGCTTTTTAAATTTTTTTAATCTTTTAATCTTGATTTTATATTATGTTTTTATTGTGTTTTAGGTGTTGAGAGTTGTGTTAGCCACCCTGGATCTTTTTGAGGAGGGTGGCATAAAAGTTTACTTAAATAAATAAATAGTACAAAGAAGTAAAATGTGGAATATGGTCATTGTTAAATATGGATAGTCATCCTACTCTTGCTAAAAAAATCAATAGAAAACAGGCACAAAGTATATCTGCCTTAGATGCATGAGTCCATATGTTTAAGCAGAGGTTCCCAACCTAAGGCCCGTGGGCCAGATCTGGCCCACAGTGCCATTTCATGTGGCCCCCACCCCTCCAAAGGCATTCGAGAAACAAAATAACCACCCCTTTGAAGCTGTTGGGACAAAATGGCCACCCCTCTCGTGCAGGCAGGGCAAAATGGCCATCCAGCCCTCGAAGCTGATTGAGAGAATGTGACCCCTGGCTTGAAAAGGTTGGGAACTCCTGCGTTTGAATATAATGATTGCCATGTGTTTTTAAAACATTTCTATTTCATGGAGGTTGGGGGCAGATTCAGATTATGTCATATTACAGGAGATCTGACAGAAACCCTCCTCGACTATTTGCAAGGTTAAGACCGAATATAACATGTTCCCAAATTTCATCTCAATGTTTGTTTCACTACTTCTGTATAGATCGGAGAATATGTTCCACTGTTACGAAAGTGGCAGTTTGTACCTTATTGTAGACAGAGCGATGATTCTTTTTCATTCAGGAGAGGATTTAAAGGTATTAAGGATTCTTGTGCCTGTGTGTATCAAAATTCATGTAGAATTATTATTTAGAATCATCAGGTGCGATTTATCTATTATGTTTATAATTTTTTCAATTCATATATCGCCCATATAACAGTACAGTTACTCTGGGCAGCTAACAGAATTAACACTTATGCCCCATTTACCGAGGATTCAGAATATTGATGTGACTTGCTATCAATTAAAGTACTGTAATGTCTGTTTCTTTTTTAACACATATGCACCCAGCCAAGCTTCAAAGAAAATGAAAATGGTTATTGATATGGTTTCAGCAAGAAAGTGTTCTTGTTGATAACCGCTTATGGATAGAAAATGATAGCCAGGAAGGCTGTTTATATTTTTTGTTGTTGTTCAGTTGCACAGTCGATTCCGACCCTTTGCGACCCCATGGACCACTGTCCGCCCGGCACTTCTGTCCTCCACCATCCCCCTCAACTCGCTCAGCTCTTTGCCCGTTGTGTCTGCAATACCATGTAGCCATCTCATTTTGGGCCCCCCTTCTTCTTTTGCCCTCCACCCTTCCCAGCATAAATGCTTTCTCAAGCGAATTGTCTCTTCTCATTTGATGTCCAAAGTACTTTAGCTTCATCTTTACTATTTGACCTTCTAAGGAGCAGTCAGGGTTAATTTCTTCTAAGATTGATCTATTTGTTCTCCTCGCTGTCCAGGGGACTCTCAAAACTCTCCTCCAACACCACATTTCAAAGGCATCTATTCTTCTGCGCTCAGCTTTCTTTATGGTCCAGCTCTCACAACCATACATTGTCACCGGGAATATCATTGCTTTGACTATACGAATTTTTGTTTGCAATGTGATACCTCTACTTTTCATTATTTTCCCCAGGTTTTTCATCACTTGCCTCCGAAGAATCAGTTGCCTTTTTTTTTCATGGCTGCAATCTCCATCTGCAGTGAGATTTGATCCTAAGAAAGTACTGTCACTGCTTCTACTTCTTCCCCATCTATTTTCCAGGGACTCTTGGTTTTCTTTGTATTGAGTCTCAAGCCAGCTTTTGCACTTTCTTCTTTCAACCTAATCAGGAGCTTTTTAAAGTCCTCCTCACTTTCTGCCATTATGGTGGTATCATCTGCATATCTCAAATTGTTGATGTTTCTCCCAGCAATTTTGATCCCAAATTCTGATTCCTCCATCCCTGCATTGCGCATTATGTGCTCTGTGTATAAGTTGGATAAGCAGGGTGACAAAATGCAGCCTTGTCTTACTCCTTTTTTCTATTCCAAACCACTCTGTCATTCTGTATTCTGTCTTAAGTGTTGCTTCTTGATTCATGTACAGATTTCTCATGAGGTATATAAGGTACGTATTCTGGTATTCCCATCTCTTTAATTACTTGCCACATTTTGTTGTGGTCCACACAGTCAAAGGCCTTAGTGTAATCAATGAAACAGAAGTAGACTTGTTTCTGATATTCCTTTGTTTTTTCCATGATCCAAAGTATGTTGGCAATGTGGTCTCTAGTCCCCCTGCCTCTGCTGAACCCCGGCTGCACTTCTGGTAATTCTCTCTCCACGTGCTGCTGCAGTCTATCCTGTATTATCTTGAGCATCACCTTGCTAACATGTGGGATGAGCACAATTGTTCGATAATTTGAACATTATTTGGCATTACCCTTTTTGGGGATTGGAACATATATTTTATATATCCTGTGCCAAACGCAGCCATTGAACAAAAACTAATTAGTATATAATAATGCAATCTTTCACCCTCTCCATCATATGAACATTGTCCAGTAATATTTCAATTTATACTAGTCTTCTTGGTCTTAGTCTGCAGACATTTCTCTTTTATTTGGCTGGGAGAGTGTTAATCTGAGGGTCTGAATGGCCATAAGGATATGTTAGAAGTATTGTCAAATTGGCCTCAGAACCATCTGTTTGTATGAGCATTTATCTGCACTGTAACATGCCATGCGTGACAGATGGCAGCAGGTTTTTTAGGGCAGAGAGAGAGAGAGAAAGAGGAATTTGGTTTGGACTAGTACTGTATATGTGTTAAAACTAGGCAATGGGTTTTGAGCTATATGAAACCTGACTGTTTAATGGCCCAGGAAGAGGTTATCCATTCTCACTTCCCTTCTTCCATAAGTTTAAAGAGGCCGTTCCTGCATTAGAGGGAAATCTCCACCAAGGCGCCTACCTGATCTTTAGCTGATCTGAGGAGTCACACAGCATCTGTCGTGACTTCCTGCACATTCTGAAGGCAACAGTATCCCAGATGTCCCTTTCTTCCTCCCAGACTCCATTGCTTTGGTGGGGGGAAGTTGGGGGAGAGCCAAAAGCATCAATGTGTTTGTGCATCTGTGGATTGGATTGAAATGTTTTTTTTTTTAAAACGTAAACTGTTTGAAGTCAGTAGCAACTGTAGCACACAGTTTAATGATAGCACGTATTCCCTGAATGAATACATTTAGCTGAGCATTGGATCACTTATTTACCAGCAGCCTAAGGAGTGAGAGAAGAGATGAGAATGTCCTATTAAGAATGGTAGCAGAGAGGAGGGATAGAGATATAAGACTGTCACATACTGTAGCTAGATATGTCAGGGAGGATGGAAGCAACTCCAGCTTGATTGTATTTTTATTGTTGTATATGAGCCCACTTGGGAATCCTAATACTGTACCAGTAATACCTCGGGTAACGCTAAGACTTGGTTCCACAAGTCTTGGTGTTATCCGATTTTTAGTGTTATCCGATCCATGTTAAAATCCTATGGGATGGATCAGATAACATTAAAGATCCATAGAGATACATTGTAACCACACAGGCTTTAGCAGTTGTTATCCGATCCATCCCATAGGACCTTAACGTTATTCGGTCCAATTCTCCACCCCAGATTACTTAACGTTACGCGATTTTAGCGTTATCCTAGGTCAGTGGTCTGCAAATAGTGGCTCTCCAGGTGTTTTGGACTTCAATTCCCAGAAGCCCAAGTCAGCACTACTGTTGATCGAGGCTTCTGGGAATTGAAGTCCAAAACACCTGGAGAGCCACTATTTGCAGACCAAGGTCCTAGGTAAACGTTATCCGAGATATTGCTGTAGATTGAAAGCAAAAGGCAAATAAAATATGCAGCCAATATTTGATTTGATGTAGTACCAGTCTGCTGTTCCTTCTTCCTCAAGTGGGCATTCTGGTTTTTTTTTTAATTGTAAGGTGTTCTAAACAGCTTTGTTAGCAACTAGAGTGGACCGGAGGGGCTTCCTAATGGTACCAATGGCTGGAGAGATTTGCCTCTCTAGCACTAGAAGGAGGGCCTTTTTGGTATCCGCTCTGGCTAGTGGCATCGCGTACGGGGGGCAGCGAGCCCCGGGTGGCACTTTTTGGGCTGTGTGTGTTTTTGGACTACAATGCCCAGAAGCCCTAGCTGGAGCAGGCACCAGAGTCCACCAGGGTTCAGCAAATTTGGCTTCAGCCCTGAGTGGCTGATATCCACGCAATGTTACTGGCTCCTGCCCTATGGAAGCCCTTGCTGACTGAACTATGCGTCCAGTCAGTTATTAGCCTTTAGAAAAGGCCTCAAAACTTGGCTGGCCCAGCGGTTGTGGGGTGCTGCCTGTGGAGCACCCCTCCCCCCGTTCATATGAATGCCATCTGGGTTTTATTCTTTAACTGTTGTGAATGTGGAGGGGTATTTTAATGGTTTTTATTGCTTTTATGATTTTAATTGTTATTGTGGGGATGCTTTTATATTTTAGTATTCTCATTGGTTAGACTGTAAGCCACCTGGAGTCGCCTCGGCGAGGGGATGGCAAAAAAAATCAAACGAACGAATGAACAAAAACAAACAAATAAACAAACAAAAATTTTTGTTATGTGCCATCAAGATTGCTTCTACTTATGGCAACCCGATGAATTAATGACCATCCATAGAGCCCTATCATTAATATTTTGCAGGTCTTGCAAAATAAAGGTTGCGGCTTCCTTATTGAGTCAGCCATTTCATGTCTTTTCCTTCTTTCTTTCCATTTCACCCTAGAATTATTATATTTTCCACATATTTCTGTCTTTTCACAATATGTCCAAAGTATGATAGCATTTTTATTTCATCTTCTAGTGTGAATTCAGGCTTCAGTTGATCTAGAATCCATTTATTCACCTTTCTGGTGGTTCGTGGTATCTGTAAAGCTATCAAATTATTTTCCCCCCTGTTAGCTTTCTTTGTTATCCAACTTTAATATCTGTACACAATAATCAGGAATACCACAGTGAGGATGATCTTGACTTCTGTGAGACATCTTCTCTCTTATAAATCTTTCCTAGGTCCTTCACCACTGCCCTTCCAAGTCTTTTTCGGATTTCTTGCTTGTAGTCTCCATTTAGATTGATGACTGAACAGTATAGAATTTTTAAAAACCATATTCAACACTGGGGTGTGTATTTTCTTTCTTTCTTTCTCTCTCTCTCTCTCACTCACTCACTCTCACTCTTTCTGTTCCACAAATTCTGTAAGGAGTCCCCATCAGAATTTTGGGGCTTTTCAATCCACAAATGTCCACCCATAGGCATTTGTTTACTTGCAGCAGTCTACCTCTGAGTCTGTATGGCATTTTTTAGCATGGCTTCCTTTTATTGATGTAAAGAAGAAGAAGCCACTGAAGCCGCTGCAGTGCTGCCTGTGGATTGTAGATCTCCAGGAGACATACTCTCTACAGCTTAATTGGCAGCAAGATTATAACTCCCAGGAAATACTATGACAGCTTCTTCTTCTTCTCTTAAACATTCACAACAGGAGGCAAGTCAGAAGAAAGCTGCTCAACCTTGGAGGTAAGCCCTGCTCCTCATGAGCAAAATGTAGCCAGAATTCTGCTTAGGTGATTTTTGGAGAATTCTGGGAGTTGAAGTCAGAAAAACAATAGAGCACACACACTCCAGAGTGAACACCAAAGTGATGTACAGTTGTACTTTTGCTTAAAGAGCACAATGTGTTCCACAGGATTGCTCTTCAAGCGAGTTTGCTCTTTAAGCAAAACACCATTGTAAGTGACCAATTGTGATTTCTGGTTGGGGGAGGGATTGCGAACCCCAATTTATTTGTTAAGTGAGTTTTTGGTTGGTTTTATTTGTTAAGCGAAGTGAACATTCAGAGAAAATTCTGCTCTTTAAGTGAGTTACACTTTAAGCGAGGTGCTCTTAATGCGAGGTTTGACTGTAATTCTTCCATAGTCATTTTTGTCATTTAAATGTTTGGCTATAATCTTGCTTTTGCTTTTCTTCTTTCTCAGAAGTTTGTTCAAGCATTTTCTATCTTCTGTCAGTAATCAGGTGTCATCTGCATAACTAAATTACTAATCTTTCTTTTCACTGATTTAATTCTTGATTTGAATCTGCATTCAGAATGAACGGAAAAACATATACAGTAATACCTCTGATAACGTTTACCTCGGATAATGCTACAATCGCATAACATTAAGTAATCTGGGGAGGAGAATTGGATCGAATAACGTTAAGGTCCTATGGGATGGATCGGATAACAACCGCTAAAGCCTGTGCGGTTACAATGTATCTCTATGGAGCTTTAACTTTATCCGATACATCCCATAGGATTTTAACATGCATCGGATAACACTAAAAATCGGATAACACCAAGACTTGTGGAACCAAGTCTTAGCGTTATCCGAGGTATTACTGTACAGTAAAACCTTGCATAAAGAGCACTCGCTTAGAGACTAACTTGATTAAAGAGCAGAATTTTTTCTGAATGGTCACCTTGCTTAACAGCTAAAACCAACAAAAAACTCACTTAACAACTAAATCAGGGTTCAGAATCCCCCCTCCGCCTACAAAAAGTCACAATTAGTCACTTACAATGGTGTATTGCTTAATGAGCAAACTCACTTAAAGAGCAATTCTGTGGAACACATTATGCTCTTTAAGTGAGGTACCACTGTACATTACACCTTAATCCAACACAGTTTCTTTTCCCTATGAGAAACTGTTCTTTTTCTCCATAGTCTATCCTAACAATAGCTTTTTGTCTGGAGTATATATTACTTATAAGGATGATCAATCTTTTGGACTGATTCATAGCTTTTTATGATCTACACTGTCAAAAGCTTTACTGTTATCTATAAACTACAAACTGATTTTCTTCTGAAAACCTTGGATACACTCCAATAGTTGTACATTTTCAGAATACTTTCTAGTGTCATCTTCTTTTCTGAATCCAGCGTTTTTATCCACCAACAGCTGGCATTTCTTGTTTCATATATGTTGAAAGCCTTTGTTGTAAAATCTTGAGCATCATTTGGTTTCCATGAGAAATTAATGCAGTGGGCTTATAGTTACAGCAGTCTATTTGGGTCTGGAATATTTATAGAACATTTCCAGTTTGTGGCCATTGTCGAATGTGTTTGATGGCATATTTGGTTTTGGATTTTGTTCATTTCTGAACAGAATTAGTGGCGCGCTCCAAAAATTTTTACTACTACACTGTGAGCATGGTATGATAGGTGTGGCCAGGGGGAAAGCCCTGCGTTGCACCTGAATTAGGACTATTTTATTTCAAAACTTGGATGGGCAGGGCCAGCCAGAATTTCTGCTACCAACTCTGGTGAACTGGTGCAAACCTGCTGATGCCCACCACTGAACAGAATTCTGTTTCGCAACTTTGCACTGGCATAACCCAGAGTAGGCATTAAAACATTTCCTTTAAACTTATGTAAAGTTTCTGTTGCCTCCTTTCAGGTTCTGAGGCTTTCTTTTGCAGGGATAGAAGCATTTAACAGTTTAAAAAATTGCTGTCACTGGGATCAGGGCTGCCAGCAGTGATTATTTACTATTAAAGATTCTCCTCCCTGCCCAACCCCATATCCTAAGACATTTTCCCAATCTTTTCAAGCCAGGGGCCGGGTCATGCTCTCTCAGCCAGCTTTGAGGGCTGGACAACCATTTTGCCCTGCCTGCACGATGGGGGTGGCCCTTTTGTCTCAACAACTTCAAAGGAGGTGGCCATTTTTTTCTTGAATGCCCTTGGTGGAGCAGGAGGTAACATAAAATGCCACCATGGGGTGGATCTGGCCCACGGGCTTTAGGTTGAGAACCCCTGTCCTAAGGCTTCCAAAACCTTTGTGGGGCCATAAGGAGCCTCAGGGAGCCTCAAAACTGAAAGGCGGATGGTTAGGAAACTTTCAATTAATTAAATGTTTAATATGATTTTGCCTACTGCTCGACCATAAGGAAGGCTGAGAGCAGTAGACTAGAACTGTGGTGCTGGAGATGACTTTTGAGAGTCCCCTGGACTGCAAGGAGATTAAATTAGTCAATCCTAAAGGAAATCAACCTTGAATGCTCCTTGGAAGGACAAATACTGAAGCTGAAGCTCAAGTACTTTGGCCACCAAATGAGAAGAGAGGACTCACTGGAGAAGACCCTGATGCTGGGAAACATCAAAGGGAAGAGGAGAAGGGGACGGCAGAGGTTGAGATGATGAGACGGCATCCTTGATGCAGTGGGCATAGATCTGGGGAGACTCCAGAGGATGGCAGATGACAGAGGAGCTTGCCGTGCTGTAGTCCATGAGGTCACAAAGGGTTAGATTCAACTGTATGACTGAACAACAACAATCTATAGTTTGGAATAATTCTATCGGCACTCCATATGATTGATTTCTCTTATCTGCTTTGCTTTATTATATGCTTTCTGTTTGCTTTCTAAACCTACATATCATGTATTGTTTGAAAGATTCTTTCTACAGCAATCTGTCAGCCTTTAATTTCTTCTGTCTAATTCTTCAGCATTTTGTTTCCATCCTCTTTTTATCTTGCCCTAATCTAATAATGGATTAGGGTAAAATAAGGGTGGTTAAGATGCTGAATTTAACAAGTGGAAGGTCAGCAGGTCAGCAGTTCGAGACCTGAGTACTGCAGGATGGAATGAGCTCCCATCTCTGTCCCAGCTCCTGCCAACCTAGCAGTTCGAAAGCAAGAAATGGCAAATAGATAAATAGGGACCACTTTGATGGGAAGGTAAATAACATTTCATGCACTCAGGTGTCAAGGCATGCCTGCCACATGTCTGAAGCAAAACAGATAGCAGTGGAAATGTCTGCAGCAAAACACAGTGGTGGCTCTTTGGCTATAAACAGAGATGAGCACTGAACTCTAGATTTGGATATGACTGGCTTTTGAGCAAGGGCAGCCTTTACCTAATCCAATAATAAAACCCATTGTTGATTTTTCAGTATGGCTAATCTTTATTTAAATTTCCCTTTGGTTTCTGCATGAGATCACTTCCTCCCCTTCCTTTTTGTTGTTCTCTGCTACGTCTTTCTAGTGATTATCATTATATATAATTTGTCCCTTTATGCAAGAGGAAGGAGAGTTGCATTTAGAATTCTGGCCCTGTTTTTGTCACCATTTAATTCTGCTTCTTGGTTGTTGTTAGGAATTTTAAGAGTTTCATTAGTCATTCACAGAGGTTTTTCTTTCAGCTGTAGGTCAGGAACAATCTTTTTTACATTCTTCCCTGATGATATTTCTTGTTTTGGTCTACAGTTCTGATTTGTGATCCATTGAGATTAGTAATGCAATCTGTTCTTTACTGGGTATTAAAATTTCCAGGAATGTTATTTGAAATATATTTTGACAGGATTATTGCTTTATTGTTCTTACTCATTTGTTATTAATGAACCAGGCCTAATTCACTGCTATATTGGCCATAGAAGTACCGTATGTACTTGAGTATAAGCTGACCTGAATATAAGCCGAGGCACCAAATTTCAACCTGAAAACCCAGGAAAATAGATTGACCCGAGTATAAGCTGAGGGTGGGAAATGCAGCAGCTGCTAGTGAGTTTAAATAATCAAAATACAGTACATGAAAATATGGTAAAATTAATTAAATTGTTGGCATATCTCATTCTAGTGCAGTTTTGGGACCCTCGTGGTTATTGACCTGAGTACAAGCCAGGTCTCCTTTTTGGGGCTCATTTTTAGGGCTAAAAAACTCAGTTTATACTCGAGTATATACAGTAATACAGGATGTTAGTACCTAATATCTAGCTGAGATTTAATAATAACAGCCTTTTAAAAAATCTTGGATTCTTGGGATTTGCTAATACATTGAGACTATATTTGCTGGAATAAATCCCAGAGTTCTATAATTACAGTTTAATACTATTATTGAATGTTATGAAGTAAGTAAGGAATTAACCTTTCCTTTGCTTTGAGAAAATTCTTATTTGCTTCCTCGTAGTAGGCTAGCATGTTGCAATAAACTGTAGTGTGCTCAGAACATTAAAAAGAAAATCCTTCGGTTCTATTGGGTGATTTTTGAAGTTCAAAACCTTTATCCCATAGAGCTGGGGTAAGTTGCATTACATTTTCATCCCATACATAGCAAATGAACCCACTGAGTTCATTGGGGTTTATTCAGTGGTGGGTTATCAAAATTCCCGCTACCCCACTGTGATGTCATGGACGTCGTGGGCGTAGCCGACACCATGACGTCATGATGTCGTGGGCGGAGCAAAAATAAAAAAAGTCTGTGCATGCGTCAAACTTCCGTTTGACACATTCCCAGTTCTTTTTTAGTGCACATGCGTCAAACTTCTATTTGATGCATGCACACTAAAAAACAGAACTGCGCAAGCATCAAACAGAGGTTTGACGCATGCACATGGCTGCCCAGAAATATATTTTTGGAGGGTGCTGGAGAGGCGACCGAACTGGTCACCCGGGGTTTTACCACCACCACGGCGACCCCTCCTGATGGGGTGCTACCGGTTCGGGCAAACCGGTCCAAACAGGTAACATCCCATCACTGAGTTTATTCCTTAAGTGTGTATATGACTGAACTCTTAGAGAATATTATTGGGTTTTTTTTTGTTTGCTTGGGTTTTTTTTTTGTATAAGCATTTTAAGACTATATATATAATTCAAAATTAACTGGTCACAAAAGTGAAGCATGAATATAATTTTAAGAACACAGATATTTTGAATGTTAACCGTATTGTTTCTTTTATCATATTGATCTTTTTTCCCTGGCATATGTAACTTAGTTTAATTTTTCGTTTCTTTTATTTCAGGTGATTCTCATCCTTACCAAGTATTATCATACTGATATGGGCAAAGTATTGGAGAGTTCTTTGTGGAGGTATGTTCATTGCTATAAGTTTACGTACCTTATTCTAGTAAGGAGCAAATTGGGACTGTCCAATGATTTGGTTTGAAACTATCCAGTGTACCAAATTCTAAGTCATGTACCTCAATCTGTGGTTGCTACTTTCATATCAGCTGTTTAGGATTGTGGCTGATGCTGCTGTTGCTGCTTTTGCTCCTCTAATGAATAGCTATTGAATGAAGAAAAATTTCAGGAGGCATTCAAAATTAAAAGCAAAAAAAATATAATGTGGAAGTCATAATTCTCATTATAATTTATTTGTTAAAAGAATAGAGCACATTTGTGGAAGTCCAGAGATTTAATTTTGTTTAACTAAACCTTTTATGTAGTTGTTATTTGCATTATTTCTAAATATTTTGTGCCTGTTTAGATAAATGTGCTAAAAATTAGTTGTGACTGTGGTATCCCTTTATTTTGTATTTGGAATCTTAAATGCTGCTTCCTGTGATGTTTACTGGGGCTTGATGTGTCCTTTTGGATCATTTCTTAAAAATCAGTTTTACAGCCCAGTCCTATGCATGTTTGCTCTGAAATAAAGAAGTCATATTGGATTCAGGGGTAGGGTGGGGGGCTTCCACATATGTTTGCTTACAGAGCATTGCAGTCCTACTGTGATGAACATTTTAAAACTGAAGCAGATAGGTTTTAGGGGTTTCCTCTTTTGTGTTTTTAGAATACAGTTATCAGAATTCTACAAGAATTAAAAAAGATTGCAGCTCACAAAGCCAAATCTGCAAACCTGGAGGGCTTCCACATAGGGATGAGTTATTGGGGTATTTTCTTGTACCATCAGTGTCTTGGACCATTGCTACCTAGGGTTCATCTCTCTCTCTCTCTCTCTCTCTGTGGGATGACATTTGCCTAGATCAGGGGTTCTCAACCTTACCATGCCATGGACTGGACAACTCCCCCTCTGACAGCTGGGTGGACCAGACATGTAGTTTCCCCCACTGCAAATGCTGCCGTAAACCGTGGTGGGTGCATTTGCTCATGCGTGGGTGCATTTGCTCATGCGTGGACGCATTTACAGTTGTAAATGCATCCGCTTCTGTTTCAGGGGTCATCACTATGGGCCGGATGGAATGGCATCAGGGTTGTGTCCGGCCCACAGGCTGGAAGTTGTGAACTCATGGCCTAGATATTTTGTGGCTGTCATAGTCTCATTGTCAAATAGACTCTATAGAAGGTGTCTCTCAAAGAACGACACTTCCCAGTGACACTGTAGCGAATTAAATAGCCAATTTTGAATTGTTGACATATTCCTTCTACCAAGCAATGTATACGATCAGACTGTAACATGAACAGAGCCATCTTGGAATTATGAAACCCTCTCTAGTTAAAAGTTATTTATAGCAAGCTTACTGAGGACGCACCCAAAAAGGGTCTTATCTAAGTATGCAGACATGTATGTAACAGGCAAAGGAATAGAATAAATGTACATCAATGAATATGCTAGATGAATACAGTTATACAGTAATACCTTGGATAACGCTAAGACTTGGTTCCACAAGTCTTGGTGTTATCCAATTTTTAGTGTTATCCGATGCATGTTAAAATTCTATGGAATGGATCGAATAACATTAAAGCTCCATAAAGATACATTGTAACCGCACAGGCTTTAGCGGTTGTAATCCGATCCATCCCATGGGACCTTAACGTTATTCGATCCTATTCTCCTACCCAGATTACTTAACATTATGCGATTTTAGCATTATCCGAGGTAAACGTTATCCGAGGTACTACTGTACCTCGCATAATGAAAATGATTTGTTCTGCGAGGCTGCTCGCGAAGTGAGTTTTTCGCTATGTGACTTTTTTTGCATAGCGAAAAATCCTATGGAAAAACTAGCACAATGAGCATTTTTATGGAAAAACTTACATAGTGAAAATTTTTCGTTATGCGAGTTTTCCCCATAGAAAGTCCGACTCGCATAGCGAAAAATTTTGTTATGTGAGTCAGATCGCTTTTTGAAAAACCCGCTTGTTATGCGAGTTTTTCGTTAAGCAAAACGCTCATTAAGCGAGTTTTGATTGTATGTAATATTGAGATAAGATGTGAAACTCCTACTGCCCATGGGGGCCCACCTGGACTGAAGACACATTTGTGATGCTCATGAAAAGTATAAAGGCCTCATCAAAATGCTCTTTATAAATTTACAAAAATCCTTTCAAGTCACTGTCTGGAATTTTGAGTGAAGAGGGTTTTGGTCCTAGATCCAGTCCAATTTTGATCATCTTTTCATTCAAGTTTTTCAGTGAGGTGATGCCAGCATACCTTTTGAGGAAATATATATTTTTATGTTAAACATCCTGGAACATCACCAGTCAGACCTGCTAGAGGGTGTTGGGAGGATAATATAGTCCAAGTCCACTCCCGTAGCCTTCTCCTCCACATCTCACTCCATCCTGTGTTTTCCCACACTAGGATGAGCAAGGAGTGGTGAGGCTGAGAGACTACAAGGGGGAGTTGGAACCCAGTATCCTGACAAGGACCCAAGAAGCTGATGATGCAGGTAAATAACTCAAAAACCTCTCTCTGGAGGGATGAGACCAACAGAAGTGCAGATTTGGGTTTGTGGGCTGCAGTTGTTGCAATCCAGAAATATGATAGGACACACTCGTAGAACACATATGTTCCAATGTTTGCTGACATTTACGTAATATATTGAAGAAAGTCCTTAGCACATTTGTGTATTTCATTAGTCTCAATTTAGATGACTATGATTAAGAAACATTTCGTTGCTAAAAGTCATTGTTAGAGCTGTGTAAGTTTCTGTTCCCTTCTGTAGGATTTTTGTTGGTTGTGCAGGTTGGTGGTTCATACCTTTGTCATATGTTCTGTGGTTCTTTAAATATTCTCTTGGAAATCTTGTAGAAGTTTGTGATCGATACAAAGTAAAGAATGGGGTGCAGGTTAGAACAGGGGTTCCCAACCTTTTCAAGCTGAGGGCTGGATCACACTCTCTCAGCCTGCTTTGAGGGCCAGAAGGCCACTTTGCCTTCCCTGCACGATGAGGGTGGCCATTTTGTCCCACCAGCTTCAAAGGGGTGGCCATTTTGTTTCTCAACTGCCCTTGGAAGGGGGGCACATGAAATGACACTGGGGGTTGGATCTGGCCCATGGGTCTTAGGTTGGGAACGTCTGGGTTAGACGGAGGCCAAAATTTTAGCAGGGCATACATAAGTGTGGGACCTTGGGATTAAAAAAACCTCAAGGTCTTCCATTGTGAGTCCCTAAACACAGCAACAAATATTTCTACACTGTGACTATGTATTGTGATTTGGAAGAAAAATGGAGGCAAACATACTTTGCACCTCTGTGGTTCAACTGGAAATGCCAGAACCAAGATTTCATTTACAACAGGAGTGGGAAGGCGTCTGGTGAAAATCTGGTGCCTGAGTTGAAGATTGATAGGATTCCCAGGCTCATGTAATGAACAAAAGTAAGATAAGACAGGAGTAATATTCTTATTTATACAGAATGTATTAGTGGTGATTGATGCTTTGATATCACATTTCACAAGCTTTCTTCTAGAAAGCAAAACATAGTGCTTCGTTTGCCAAGGACCTGGTCAGTCTCTACATTGTGTTTTCCCCCAAATAGTCCTTTGAGGTACATCATTAGTATTCTTAACAGGTGGGACTGTTCTTTCAAAAGGAAAAAAAAATCAAGTCTATATAACGAGTTGACGAAAACTGTGAAATTTGATAGCAAACTTTATGTTCTTTTTGTAGTATTTTTGGTTACTGATGTGAGCAGTGAACTTTTATTTTGATGTGCGATCCATGTTATTGATTTAAGAGATATTCATCTGTTTGAAAGCTTGACTGTGTTTAGTTGAGTCTCCATGGAATTCATCGCTTTTCTATCCTTTAACAAAAACAGGAAAACAGTGTAGAATAATTTATTTGAAAGCATGTGGCATAGAATAATCATAAAGTGGTAAAGGTGTGTTTTTTCCTAAATAGTTATTTTTCTACTGACTGGCCAAATTTGGTGGATGTTTTTAGTGGAAATTAAAAATGTCCTGTGAATCAACTAAAGTATTCTTGATTGATTGTATTATTTTTAATTAATAGATGTACAGTAATACCTCATATAACATTAGTATCGAATAACACGAAAATCGCATAACATCAAGGAATCTGGGGGGAAGAATTGCATCAGATAACATTAAGATCCTATGGGATGCTTCAGATAACAACCGCGAAAGCCTGTGTGGTTACAATGTATCTCTATGGATCCCATAGAGGATCAGATAACACGAAAAATCATATAACACGAAGACTTGTGGAACCAGGTTTTAGTGTTATATGAGGTTTTACTGTATGTATGTATGTATAGCTGAAATCTCAGAAAAAGTGAATTTATTTTTATTTATTTATTTATTTATTACTTGCATTTCTATTATTATGTTTTATTATTAAATTCAATTTATATGCCGCTCTCCTTGCCAAAGCAACCCAGAGCGGCTAACAATGTTACAAAAAACATAATATACATACAATATAACACATATAATACAATCAATGTGGTCAATAAATCCTTCATAAAAATAATAAAAATATAAATAGGGTACAATCAAAGAAATACAAGAACAGTCAAGGATATCACTGAGACGACTCTGGGTGGCTCGCAACAAACAAAAACTCACAAAAACATCAAGACAGCATTAAAATTAAACTATTACAATTAAGAAATTTAAAAATTGAGAATATGAAAGAAAAATATTTAATTATTTTCTATAAAGTCCAGTGTTTTACATTTCCTGTTTTAGATAATTTATCTTTCCATAACAGAGAGTTGTGTGACATTTCTGTGGTAATTTAAATCTGGATTATATTTAGTCCAATCTGTCCTCAACAAGAAGGGAAAATAAAAGAAGTCCTGTTTCTTTAGACAATGTATGAATGCGTTCCCCTCACATACTTACTCATAGATCACCTGTTCACCCCTTGGAAACACTTTATGCCCAGTGGAATCTACTGTATTTCTGGGTTTGTATGGATACAAGTGTGCTACAGGATTCAGCCAAAGGAGACGCATATGAGACCTCTTGTGACCAAAGTTGTTGTTCATTGTTTTCATCATTATTTCCTCTTCCTCCCTCCCTCCCTGTGCTGTTATAAACTGATAGTCTGATTGAATATTCTGATGTTGAATACCAGAACTTTGAGCTGTGTCCTAAACTGGACCAAAAATCACATACAAAAGGATAGTACACCCCTTTCCCCTTTTCCCAATCAGTATTTTGGCTGCTGTATTGCAGGGGGTGCTCATAGTCAAGCATGCTCTGGTCACCTCCAGACTGGACTACTGTAATGCGCTCTACATGGGGTTGCCCATGATGACCATTCAGAGGCTGCAACTGGTCCAAAATGCAGCTGCCCAGGTCGTGATAGGGTGTGGGCGGTATGTCTCCCCACTGCTTCGGGAACTGCACTGGCTACTGGTGTGCCTCCAGGTGCAATTCAAGGTGTTGGTAATGACCTTTAAAGCCCTATGTGGTACTGGGCCAGGATACTTAAGACACCACATCAGTCACCCCGAGAACATTTGTCCATCCCACCAGAGTGGACCAGAGACGCTCTCTTACTGTGCCATCTGCTAGGGAGGCTCACCTCTCTAGCACCAGAAGGAGGGCCTTCTCCGTGTCTGCTCCGGCCCTATGGAACTTCCTGCTCATTGAGCTACAACTCCAGATGGAGTTGCTGCCCTTCAGGAAAGAACTAAAAACCTGGCTGGCAAAGCAGGTGTGGGGCACTGGGGATGCGGTGACCCTCGCCTGTTGGCTGATAAAATAATAGCAATATTGCTCCCTCGTTTTTTAATCTTCGTTCTTTTAATCCTTGTAGTATTTTTAAATTGGTTTTTTTATGATTTTTTAATGTTTTGGACTGCTGTGTTGTTTTTAATGTTGTGAGCCACCCAGAGTCATTTTGAGTTGGTTGGCTATACAAATTGGAAAAATAAGTAAGTAAGTAAGTAAGTAAGTAAGTAAGTAAGTAAGTAAGTAAGTAAGTAAGTAAGTAAGTAAGTAAGTAAGTAAGTAAGTAAGTAAGTAAGTAAGTAAGTAAGTAATCATTCTGTCTGGGGCTCTTGGAAGATGATTTCTACAACATCTTGAAACAAACCCATGCTTTAAGGGGGAGAGCTGCACTATATTTACCACCTTCCAGCTCAGATGGAAGGCCTATTTTGTAAAGATCACTGTTTTTGCCCCTGACAAACTATTTCCTGATTATAGATTAGTGCTATTTGCACCATCAACACATTGTATACAGCTTAATTTATTACCACATGCACGTGCAAATATTTGATTCTTCTGTACCCATTCTGTAATTATGTCTGCATGGCCGGAACTATACAAATGTTCAACTTGCAATTGTTTCGTCTTTAAGGTTCATTCATCCGAGTTTGTTCATAGTAGCAAAAAGTACATACAGTAACACGATAATGGGAGGTGAAGGGGAAGGTTGTGGCAGCTGCCAAACTGGGCCAAACTGTGCTCTATGTGCTGTTTAAAGGCTGTATTCCATGGTAAAGCATATTTTGTGCCTCTGCTATTATGTGTGCTTTGTTTTTCTTTTTAGTGTGTGAGTCAGTGAAACACTTCTATCTCCTTGAAAGAAAGTAAAGCTATTTCACATGCAAATGCCTTTAGTTTCTGAGCTAATCCTCCTCTTTATGACAGATATTTCTGTGCTCCCTGTTACTGGAAATGGTTAATTAGAGTATATCAACCGGTGATGGGATGTTACCGGTTCGGACCGGTTCGCCTGAACCGGTAGCACCCCATCAGGACGGGTCGCCAGGGTGGTGGTAAAACCCCGGGCAACTGGTTCGATTGCCTCTCCGGCCCCTTCCAAAAATGTTTTTTCGGCAGCCAAAATGGCTGCTTGGAATTGTGCATGTATCAAACCTCCGTTTGATGCATGTGCAGTTCTATTTTTAGTGCACATGCATCCAATAGAAGTTTGATGCATGCACACTAAAAAAGAACTGCATATGCATCAAATGTAGGTTTGACGCATGCGCAGACATTTTTATTATTTATTTATTTATTTTGCTCCACCCACGATGTCATGACATCATGATGTCATGACGTCGGCTACGTCCACAACGTCGCTGACGTCACAGTGGGGTAGCTAAGATTTTCACAACCCACCACTGATATCAACCCTATGTGGTGAATTAGAGTACAGTATATCAACCCTATGTGGTGGTAAAGAGTGACTTCATGATGGGAATTTTTTAAAAAAATGGCCTCTAGGATGCAAACAGCAAAATATTTTGGGTTCTTCATGGTGGTCTCTTTCATTTTCATGTTTTTAGTACTGGTCTTTTTCTTTTACATGACAGGGAAAGCTTATTTTGAGTTTCCCATTCATGTTACCTCTTACATGCTTTCTGGTACTCCAAAAGTCCTTAAAAAACATCTTGTACAATGGAACCTCAGTTAACGTAATTAATGCATTCTCCAGGACATTTCTTAGAGCAGAAATCACTTTAACTGAATTTTCCATAAGAATGCATTGAATGCAATTTCCCATAGGAATGCATTGAAAACTAATTAATCTGTTCAAAAATTTTTTCCATAAACCAAGCCACCATTTTCTATGGATTTCCTTTTGTTATGCGATTTTTATGTTAACTGAGTCATTCATTAACTGAGGTTCCACTTTAGTTTTTTCTTCTAAAAATTTAGAAGCAAGACAACTCTAAAAGTAGGCAGTAATATGTGAAGAAAAAACCATCAGACTTATGCAGGCACTAGTTTATATTATCACATTTATCGTTATCATCAGGAAAAATAATCTAAATAATTTGGTAAAGTTATCCCCCTAAGAAGAAGAAGAAGAAGAAGAAGAAGAAGAAGAAGAAGAAGAAGAAGAAGAAGAAGGGAGAGAGAGAGAAGGATCAAAGACAGAAGCTGTTGTGATCCATTCCTCCTCCGACTCTGAAGATGAGTTCAATCGGGGGCACTCCCTATGCCCAGTCTGGTTCTGCCTGCACCTGAATCTGAGGATGCCCTGAGCCAGGGGTCTGCCCCAAGTCTGTTTTCCACAGCAGCTGGCCTGCCTGATCAGGAGTCTGGCTCTTGACAGGCATCAGCCCTAAGTCTGGGAGAGGGCTAGGAAACAGATATGCCTGAGACACAGGCTGGCCAGGGTGAGGCACCAAAGAAGGCTCCCAGCTGATACCGATTAGCTGGGAGGCGTATAAGCCAGTAACTTCGAATGGATTTCAGCCGCTCAGGGCTTAAGCCAAATTTGCTGCCCCCTGGTGGACGCTGGCGCCCACTCCCGCTAGGGCTTCTGGAATTGTAGTCCAAGAACACCCATAGCCCAAAAAGCACCACCTGGGGCAGGGTGCCTCCCTCCCCCCCCAATGCAACGGCACTGTTATAAGCAAGCCTAATGAAGCCTGCCAGCGTTGGTACAACTCTTGTGCGAAGACTGATGGTAGCAACAATCACACCATTTATTTATTTTTTGCTTTTTGCACAGCCTCCACCACTCTCCATGACAGTGGGAGGTTTTTCGGAGCATTCTTGCTTCGTTTTGGGAATACGGTATTTTGCAGCGTATCTGCTGCACTTCAGCAGCTAGAATGCAATGTTTAGGCACTTTTATGGTTCCACACTGGGAACCCAGGCACTGCTGGAAGATCTGTTAGGCACCGGAAGTGCCCAAATGTTGCATTCTAGCTGCCAAAACACAGTGGATGTGTGGCAAAATATTCCCAAAATGGAGCGAAAATGCTCTGAAAAGCCTTCCATAGCTGTGGAAAGTGGCGGAAACTGCAAAATGCCAAAGAAAAAGAAAAGGCTTGATTGCTGTTGCCGTTGCCGTGGTAAGTGAAACTTCCAGACTTCCAGTGGTGGGGTGAGCTTCTGGGGCTGCCTAGGTGGCCACTGCTGGCTGTATTAATGAGCTCCATGGGCTGTAGGTTAGAAACCCCTGCTTTAGAGAATCAACATTACCATTCTCCACCTTGGACATGTAGATTGGCTTCTGACAGCTCTTATAAGAAGCTTGATATATTAAACGTTAGAGTGTTTAAAGATTATATGGAAGAGGGAACGGAAAAGGAACATGAAACTTTGTGTAGCCCAGTTTTTGTAAACAAAACTAATTCATGTTTAGAGGCTCCTTTTTCAGCATTTGCAAAAAGAAAACAAATTATATGCAAGAGAGTCTCTTTCTTGTGTAGTGTCTTTAATTTAGACATGAATGGCCCATCCCTAACTGCCATTTGCCTATGAAGATGACACTTGGCACTGTTCCACCTGAGGGAAAACTCACTAAAGGAGGAGGCTACCTTCTATTAGAGAACAGAATTAAAATGGCTCTTCTCACTTGCGTGCTAGAAAGTGACAGGCAGAGATGCTTTAGTCTCTGGCTCAGTCATAACCTGTTTTAGAAGCCCTGCTGGCTCAGTGGTTAAAACTGTTGTACAGTAACTGAAATGGTTGTGAATCTGATCCTGACCAGGCTTCAAGGTTGACTCAGCCTTCCATCCTTCCAAGGTGGGTTAAATGAGTATCCATCATGTTGGGGGACAAAATGCTAATTAACTTGTGAACTGCCCAGAGGATGCACTAAGTGCTATGGGGCGGTATAGAAGTGTGATTGCTTTGCTTATATGAGGGAGCAACTCTGTCTTCCTAGTTTAATCCCCCTCTCCCCTTGATATCCTTTCCTCCGTGACCCAACCACAAGAGTAGAATTTGAATAGGGGATGCTGTGGCCACTGCTAAGGGTAGGAGGGACATGCGAGGGAGATTCAGTGGTTGGCAGCAACAGGTTTGCATTCCATCGGGAGGAGGGTAGCAAAATTGGGTGGCCTCTGGGCAGGTAGGGGGGTGGCAAAATGGGGTGGCCTTCGGGCAGGGGGGTTAGCAAAATTGGGTGGCCACACCCAACTCCCTGAACTGCCCCATCAGGTTTTGTCCCTGCAAGTGGTTCAAGGTCTCCCTTGCTCAAAAGCCAATCATATCTGACTCTAGGGTGCAGTGCTCATCTCCATTTACCGCCAAAGAGCCAGTGCTGCCTGTGTTTGCAGATGTATACATGGCCATATGGCAGGCATGAGTAGATTGCCCATGACATAGGTTCCGCCCATGACGTAGGCTCCACCCGCAACATAAGCTTTGCCCATGATTTAGGCTCCATCCACAATGTAGGCTCTGCCCACGGTGTGGTAGCAAATTTTTTTGCTGCCCACCACTGGGGAGATTAGGTCTTGCTTCTTTACTTTTGACCATAGCCCCTGAGACTCCAAAAGTTGCCTAATCCTTGTTCATGGCTTTTATGAGGCAGTTGGTCTCTGCAGACTTTGGTACTTGACCATCTTTGTAGTACAGTAAAACCTCGGATAACGCTAAAACTTGGTTCCACAAGTCTTGGTGTTATCCGATTTTGAGTGTTATCTGATCCATGTTAAAATCCTATGGGATGAATCGGATAACGTTAAAGCTCCATAGAGATACATTCTAACCACACAGGCTTTAGCGGTTGTTATCCGATGCATCCCATATGATCTTAACGTTATTCGATGCGATCCACCCCCACAGATTAGTTAACGTTATGTGATTTTAGCGTTATCCGAGGTAAATGTTATCTGAGGTATTCCTGTACTGTACTGTGCTTTCAGTGTTTAGTTTTCATAAGGAATTAAAAGAGAACAGCAGACCAAGGCAATATGATAGAGTAAATCGGGGTGTTCATGACACCATTGGAAGGTGCTGGACAGGGAGTAGGAGGGTGCTTTTTGGGGGGTTGGGGGAAATCCCACACATTGCTATTGACGTCCCAGGGTGCCAGAGGTGAGGGCAGGGAGGGACAAAGCCTGATTGCCTGATATACCAGCACACGCCTGGAGTAAATAGGGAGGCTGTTATGATCCTGTGAGAAATATGATACATTCTTTGTTTTACTTAACAAAAAGGTGTGTCTTGAAATGTTGGCATTTCATTACTTTCTCAAAATGTCAAGGCTGCCAGGATAATGCTGCAATTCCCACGCAGGTTTCTAAAGTGGCAGTATGACTTCTTTAAAGTGTTCCCAGGCTCTCAGTGGATGGCAGAAATGATGTTAAGTCTATTCAAGGTGATGCCATGGTGATAAACTAGACTTGGAAGCTGAGGGGTCTAATGAAAACAAAACGTAAGTGTTCTGTTAAGCTTCTGCAGATCTAGCTAACTGCAACTAAATGCTGTGGTCACAAACAAATTTAAAATACTACCCGTTTAAAAGGTGTTGTGTGCTTAAGATCTGAAAAATTAGGTTCCAGATATATATAGTTCCAGATATGTCAAACATGCACATCTGTGTTCTTACAAAGTGGCTAAATTGATGATGTCCACCAATGTAAATGTATGCAGAAATATGACGGTAAATATGCGTTTATAGTCATGGAGTACCTAGTAAACTGTCTTCACATTGAGTCAAACTATTGGCCTGTTTAACATAGTATTTGAACAGGTGGGTCCTAAAACAGCCTGAACTATCTTAGGAGGCAAAAATAAGGAAACAGGTTACCATAATTCAGGCACATCACAAGAAGATAAGTTTCACTGGAAAAGACAATAATGCTGGGGAAATTAAGGCAGCAGGAAAGAGGGATGAACAATTGTGAGATGGATTGACTCCACAAATAACCATCGCCTTGAGTTTGCAAGAGCTGGGCAGGGGTATACATAGGATCACCTCAGACTTCTCTTGCTGGAATCCATGCTTAGTTCCTAGCTTTCTCCTCCTTTCACCAGCTGTTTGTGCCTACTCTCTTGCCATGGTGTCTGCTCTTTACATTAGCCAATCTTTGTACCTTCCAATGACTACTTTGGTATTTTGATGGACAGTGTTGTTGTTTTGTTCCACCTAAAGGAGGGTTGGACAAGTTCCAGAGGCCTATGGCCCATATTTGATTCTCTAGGAATCTCAAGGACATGCCTCCAGCCATCTTGTGATACCAACCCCATTTAAAAGCAAACACACTGAAGCTGATAATGGCCTGACGGACACTTTGGAGAGCACAGAAAACTTTGAAACAGTCATCTTGACTAGTAGCCATTGAAATACAGTACAGTAATACCTCAGAAAAGGATTGCATCAGACAATGCTAAAATTGGATAACGATGCAAATTTTTTTTAAAAAAAAATTGCATCGGATAACGATCTGTTAGCATTATCTGAGGTAATCATTCGTAGTGGTGGGGTGGCTGGGAAGCTGAATGGGGGCTCCCCATTCAGCTTCCCAGCCATCCCACAATTGTGGAGGCAGGGGGAGGGGGGCTGGAAAGCTGACGGGGTCTCCCGGCCACCCTGCCCCTGAGCCCGCAGGGGGTCCCTTTGCAAGCAAAGAGCTATTGCAAGCAAAATGGAAGGGAATTTTTCACCCATTTCTGCCTCTCCGGGACCCCTGTCGCCTCTGGGGAGGTCAGGGGACCTGATCTGCGCTGTTTCTGAAGTCCCCTGACCTACCTGGCCGGTGCTGTAAGGCAAAATGGCAGGATTCGAATCACGACCTTTTGCCTTACAGCACTGACTGGGTAGGACTTCGGGAACAGTGCAGATTGGTTCCCCCAACCTCCCTAGAGGTGGCAGGGGTGGCGGAGATCCCGAAATGTGTGAAAAAAAAACCCTCCAATTTTTCCACCCATTTCAGGCTCTTTGGAGCCCTTGCCATCTCTGGGGAGGTCAGGGGACCCGATCCGCACTGTTCCCAACCTCCCCAGACCTCCCCAGGTGCTGTGATAGCAGCGTGTGATCAGCACTTGGGTTGGGGGGTTGAACAGGCGCATGCCCGGTTCAACCCCCTACCCAAGCAGCCAATCCCACGCTGTGATCCGCCAGCCTCTTTGGAAAGGGCAGCGGGGATTCCATGATTCCATGCCCTTTCCAAAGAGGCAGGCAGATTGCTCCTCCCCCATTCCCTTTCCTCTTCCGAAAGGGAACAGTACTTTTTTTTTTACGTTGTGTAATCAATGCATCGCACAACATTAAAAACCGGATAATGATGAGACTTGTGGAACCAAGTCTCATTGTTATCCAAGGTACAGTAAAACCTCGGATAACGCTAAAACTTGGTTCCACAAGTCTTGGTGTTATCCGATTTTTAGTGTTATCCAATGCATGTTAAAATCCTATGGGATGCATTGGATAACGTTAAAGCTCCATAGAGATACATTGTAACCGCACAGGCTTTAGTGGTTGTTATCTGATGTATCCGATAGGATCTTAACGTTATTCGATGCAATTCTTCCCCCAGATTACTTAACGTTATGCGATGTTAGCGTTATGCGATGTTAGCGTTATCCGAGGTATTACTGTACTAGTGTCCTTGATTTGTCTAATCCCGTTTCAGAATCATCAAGCAAATGGCAATCATTGCAGTTTGTGTGTGTGTGAGAGAGAATTTCATGTTAATTATTTGCTCTGTGAAGATGAATTTCTTTGGTCTGCCGCAATTCTGCTGCCAGTCAGTTAAATTGATGACTCTAAATTAAATATTGCTCTTCATTTTCTCTACACTATACATCATTTTAAAAGCCTGTGTCATGTTCCCTTTCTTGCTTTTTTCTAAACTGAGAACAACTGAGGCTTTCTTTCCATGGCAGATATTTTAGATCTCTACTTTTTTGTTTCTTTTGTTTAAGCCC
The DNA here is from genome assembly GCA_030440675.1 of Furcifer pardalis. Taxonomy (NCBI): domain Eukaryota; kingdom Metazoa; phylum Chordata; class Lepidosauria; order Squamata; family Chamaeleonidae; genus Furcifer; species Furcifer pardalis. The sequence continues at coordinate 146,674,211 of CP126891.1, read as the reverse complement.
TAAAATATCTCTTTTGAAACAATTAAAGTATGTAAATTCTACACAGTATTACAATCATACTCATGTTATAGATTTACAGTATATTATACAGCAGTATTAAAATGGCAGTTTGGTTATCAACTTCTTTTCTAATAATTCTTATTTATAATAATAATTTGCCAGTTTTTTTACCACTGAACACAGGGATAACATTTTCAAGAGATCAAGATTTCTTTCTCGATTAGTCACTGACAATCTATCCCCTGTCTCTACATATGTATAGCTAGGGTTTCTCTCTTAATTATTATATCACTTTTTTGTCTGGCCAGACATCCCGCTAAGGTAATGGAGTAGACCATACAGCCAGCAACTCAATGCCGAGTGTCAGATGGTGGTTAACTAACCTGACTCCCCAAAGGGCCAATGGCTACAGGCGGATGAGTACCTTTAGGTGGAGTGATGGTTGTCTCAGTGGAGGAAATGCCACTGGAAAGCATCACATTGGGCCCAATGGCAAAATGAGTGTAGGAGGAACTCTGATTCCAATGGTCATGGAGGTAGAAGAGGCAATGCCATATGAACTAGCTGTGGAGGCACACCTTGTCCATATCCTCAAGGCTGTGGCAGTCCATTGCAGTCCCGGTGTTAAATCCTGCACGTCTCATTTCATGTGTGCTGCAGGAGATGGCTCCGTGATCACAGAGTGTTGGTCACTTCATGGCAAGCTGGGATCTACTGTAAACAAATCCATGCCAATGACATTTTTCCTGCTTCAGTCGACAATATTATATCGCTGTAAACTTGCATATATGGCAGCACATTTGCAATTTTGTTTCCCTGCCAGTTTAGAGCTGTCCTTTTGGTTTTCATGACCATGAAAAAATTGTGGTTTCATCTGTAACTTGACTATTTCATTGGTTATCCTGAAAAGTGCATTTCATTTATAAACACGTTAGAAAGTCCCAGTTCTTATACAGTCAAACCTCGCATAAAGAGTGCCTCGCTTAAAGAGTGCCTCGCTTAAAGAGTGCCTCGCTTAAAGAGTGCCTCGCTTAAAGGGCAGAATTTTCTCTGAAAGTTTGCTTCGCTTAACAAATAAAAGCAACCAAAAACTTGCTTAACAAATAAATCGGGGTTTGCAGTCCCCCCCACCAGAAGTCACAATTGGTCACTTACAATGGTGTTTCGCTTAAAGAGCAAATTCGCTTAAAGAGCAATCCTGTGGAACGCATTGTGCCTGTGATGGTGAACCTTGGCACTCCAGATGTTCTATGACTTCAATTTCCAGAAGCCTAAGCCCCCTGTGAATCCACATGAATGGGTTTACTGCGATTCATTCAGTCCACACTGCCCTAATCACTCCCAGAAGCGGAAGTAAAACACACCTGTATGGGGGCAGCGCTGGCCGGATGAATCTCAGTAAACCCATTCATGTGGATTCACAGGGGGCTTGGGCTTCTGGGAATTGAAGTCCAAGAACATCTTGAGTGCCAAGGTTCGCCATCACAGCATTATCCTCTTTAAGCAAGGTACAACTGTAAAATCTTGGGAGGATCTGGCTTCTTACTGACCTGCATTGTAAGTGCTACCTATTCATTCCTCCTTTGTTCTTTAACGTCTTGTCCTATGAATTATGTTTACTACTAAGCTTGTGATGAAGGATTTTTCCAAAGTCCAGTTGCTGGTTGCCCATTTTTTGAATAAGGGAGAGGGATGAGCCCAAGTTGCCCATGAGTCCAGGTACACAGTGGATGGAATCTAGCAGGGCAGAATATGCTGCTTAAGGTTGATAATATCATCAGCCATTGCCATGGCGGGGGGGGGGGGATTAAAAATTTCCTTTCCCCTCCCGGGATAGGTCCTGAGGCTCCCTTGGTGTCCTTTGCATCGTGCAGAAGCCGTTGGGGGCTGAAGGGGAGGGAGGCCTTTAATTTCTGAAAATCTCTGTTGCTACTAAAACCATCCTACCAGTAATGATGATTTTTGGAAATTAAATACCTCTCCTGATCCCTTGGTCCCTAATGGTTTCTTCATAATGAAAGAGATCCCAAGAGTGTTTGGAACCTTGGCATGGAGATAGGAAGTTTATAGTTTTAAACAGACAGGCAGACAGACAGACACATGCAGTGGTTGATGATGTCATCAGCCTTATGCACATAAATTACACTGCCAGATTTCAGTCAATATCTTTTACTCACTCTCATCTTCTTTCTTATTGATTCTTTAAAAGAGCTCTTACTATTTAGTGATACAAGAATTTGCCCTGAGGGAACCATAGCAATTCTTCTACACCAGAGCTTTTTCTTCTGTGCACTTGATTATTTTATCGTTAATGTTTTTCACTTTGGTGTGAGCTGTGACCAGCAGGAATTCATCCCTTGACAGTCTGGTCAATCAAGGAATCAAGGTTTTTACTAGCTTGCCATCATCAAATATTAAGCTAGCTGTATCCCTAGGAACTCATTCTATAATTTAACATTATGTTGGTGGCTTTCCAAACATCTGATATGTTAAACCAATCTTGGGGCCGTGCTATAGATTTGTGTTAGGTCAGCAGTTTCACGGCAGCCCCACTGGCTTCGTCTCTCATGTACTTTGAGCAGACGAGAAAGATCTTTAAGAACACAAATTGTATTCATTTCTTTCTTCTACTAAGTTTATAATTCTCTTACTCTGTGTGTGTGTGTGTCTGTGTGTGTGCGTGTGTGTGTGTGTGTTAATTGTAATTACAAGTTTTATCCAATTGGTTGTCTCCCCTGGGAGTAGTAAATGCAGGGTACAGTTTAGAAATAATAGTAGCAGTGTTAGCAATAACAGTCTCCTGCAAGGATATGGAAAGTACTGTATGTACTACAAGGAAGTGTGTGTGTGTGTGTGTGTGTGTGTGTGTGTGTGTGCGCGTGCGTGCGTGCGTGCGTGCGTGCGTGTGTGTGTGTGTGATATAAGTTATTTAATTGGTTTATTCTCCATGTTTGATTTTTTTATTGTAAATATTTTATTGTAAATATTGTATATTTTATTGTAAATATTTTTTACTATGTTGTAAACTGGGGTGCCCAAAATATGGTCCGGGGCCCGGATCCGGCCCCTGATGGCAATTCATCCGGCCCACAAAGCCCTCAGTGCTCCTGGAAGCGGAAGTAAAACGCGCACATACGGGTGCGTTTTACTTCTGCTTCCAGGAGCGATGAGGGCTTTGCGGGCTGGATGAATTGGTGTCAGGGCTGGATCCGGCCCCTGGGCCACAGTGACCAGCTCCCTGAACCATGTGACTGGCCCATGGCCCAAAAAGTTTGGGCACTCCTGTTGTAAATGGTCCAAAATGGGAAAATTTCCCACATGAGCAGGGCAGAAATATGTATGTATGTATGTATGTATGTATGTATGTATGTATGTATGTATGTATGTATGTATGTATGTATGTATGTATGTATGTATGTGACAGCACTGCATTACACTTCCTGTTTTCCCCTTTTCCTTCACTGTGCTTGTATTGTACAAGCATCTCTCCTTCCATTTTGCAATCGGTGTACAGTAAAACCCCACCTTACAAATGCCTCGCACAACAGGAAAATCAAAACAGAAAAAAAAATCATTGATAATAATGCCTCAGTTTACAGAATTTTTTTTCAAAATGGATTAATTGGTTTTCAATGCATTCCTATGGGAAACTGTGCTTCACAATAAGATTTTTTTGTTTTAAATGCATTCCTATGGGAAACCGTGCAATACATTCCTATGGGTGCGTCCTGATAATGAGTTTTTGTGGTATGGAAAACTCCATGGATTGAATTAATTCTGTAAAGTGGATTTTCTGTATTGTAGTTGCTGGCAACAAGGACAATCACATTCCTGGAATAACTTTCTGGTTGTAGATTCATCTCTCATCAAATGTATCTGTTGTTGGATGTTGATATTGGTGATCTCACCACCCTATGAACTTTATAAGAATGTTATTCTTCTTTTATTTGCATTCATTAAGTGAATGCAATAGTGATTTGCGCAAAGTACAAAACATTTTGTATTGCATACTTTTTTGCTTTATTTGTACAAAAGTACCATAAAGCAGGGAATGACTCTAGAATTTTAGACATTTTGAGTACTGTGCAATTAAACTAAGACTGTTCTGTGATGAAGTCCAGTGTATTTGCTTTTTATTTTAAAAATCCTTGAATTGTTTCCTCAAAATAATCTCTTTAATACACATATTTTTGCCATTTGCTTTTCTTATGTCATTCTTGACTGAGCCTTTACATTCTAAGTTGATTAGATCTGGTGAATTTAATTAAATACAGAAAGCAAATTATGTTTTCAAAAATAATATACAATAAGACTGCCGTGTTCCAGCATTAGTAACCTACCCCTCAACTTTGCAGCTGTTTTGGCTTTTCTCCCTTGTACTGTTCTTTGGTGCTTATTCAGAAGCATTCACATGAAGGGAGGGAAAAAACCCACACACAAACCAAAACCATGTCATAATCCATCCAAAGTAATGGGCACTGTAGACATAGTCTCATTGATATGTGAAATCAGAGATGCTTGAGAATGTCTTTCATTTTCTTGTGTGAGAGAAGTTCACACGCAGCCACTTCCCACAGGTTTACTATGTGTACTTATGGATAAGTACTCTTCATTCCTCAAATTATTAATCATGTACTTGGCAATGTACCTGGCCAGTGCATTGCTCTAGTATGGCCAACTTCTACATGAGCCCAGCCAGCTGTGTTGTCATATGAAAATGACTAAAGGAGCATCGAAGACACAGGCCTCAGTCCCCCTGTGTGCCATCGGACCCTGCTACAGTAGCAGTAGGACCTCCCGATGGTGAGACGCTGATAAAATTTCAGAAATGGACCACAATCAATATTTGCACTTATAACACACGTACTATTAACAGTCAAGGACACTTAAAACTGCTTATGGATGAAAAACTGAAAATAAAGTGAGACATCCTTGGAATTGCGGAAACAAAGTGACGAAAAGTCTTATATGCTACCTGTACAAATGGAGATGAGATCCATCTTGGAGCGGAGAACGACAATGAAAATGTGGGAGGAGTTGGATTTATCATCTCTCACAACTTTGTGCTGTTTATAGCAGAAGTCAACATAAAGTCTCCAAGAATTGCTATCCTAAAAATGAAGTTACCAAAGTCATGGAAATTAAATGTTCTACAGATGTATGCCCCTACCTCATCTTATACAGAAGAAGATATCAAAGAATTCTATGAAGAACTTGAAGAGGAAGAACTTGAACTCAGTAGATGTAAGACTAGCTACACTATTGTCATGGGGGATTTCAGTGCAGTGGTTGGACACAGTAGGGAAATCAAATTCCACGTGGGTTGTCATTGTGTAGGAAAAAGAAATGAGGCTGGAGACAGCTTAGTGGCTTTTTGTGAAGTCCATCACTTTTGTATTGGTAACTCCCTTTTTGAGAAGAAGGAAGCAAGGAGATGGACCTGGGTCTCGCCAAATGGAAGAACAAAAAAACAAAATCGACTACATTATAATTAATATAAGACACATACTACATGATGTTTCAGTCATTACCCTCTTTAACATGGGAAGTGACCATCATCTTGTTCAACATTGTATCTGACAAGAGTAGAAAGTAAGATGAAAGCCACCAAAAACCCAAAAGAAAAGGCCTGTCATTGATTTCAATCTCCTTCAAGAAGAGCTGGAGAAAATAGACTGGGTAAGCATAACAGGTGTTACAGAGGAGTATGAACTTATCATCAGCCAGATCAACGACTGTATTAAAAAGACTGAGGTTGCTGCTGGAAATCACTCCCAAAACAGAATTTCCAAGGAGACAAGGCAATTACTTATGAAATGAAATGAAATGAAATGAAAAGAGATTGCTTTAATGATCTAGAACAAGGGTTCTCAACCTTACCACACCATGGGCTGGACAACTCCCTCTCTGACAGCCGAGTGGGCCAGACACATGGTTTCCCCTTGCTGGAGGGTGCATTTGTGCATGTGCGGGTATGTCCGCTTCCGCTTCTGGGGTTGTTGCCATGGGCCAGATGAAATGGCATTGGGAGCCAGGTCCAGCCTGCTGGCCATAGGTTACCAACACCTAATCTAGAATATTGGCTGCTATGTTGTATAATTAGAAGAAAGCTCCAAGAAGACTATGAAGCATACAGAAGAAAAAGACTCATGGATGTAGCTGAACAAAGAAGGAACATTAAAAGATGCAAGAAAGATCTGTCCCAATACCATTAGTGATTGCCTGCACTGCTAAATGAGAAAGGGGAGAGAATAAGGAAAAGATCACAAATGGAAAAAAATAGTTAAGGCCTTCTACAGAAATCTCTTTGAATCAAAAGTTAGAGTTTAAGAACTGAGGATCACACCAACTAAGGAAGCATTACCAGAAGTACTAATCAGTGAGGTGCAGTATGCTCTGAAGCAAACCAAGTCAGGAAAGCCCCCTGGAATTGATAGAATCACAATAGAAACCATAGAGGCCAGTGAGAAAAACTGCAGAAAGTCCTGACATGCTTGTTTACTAAATACATACTACAGTTGTACCTCGCTTAAAGAGCATAATGCGTTCCACAGGATTGCTCTTTAAGCGAGTTTGCTTTTTAAGCGAAACACCATTGTAAATTACCAGTTTTGTATGGTGGGGGGGATTGCGAACTCTGATTTATTTGTTAAGCGAGTTTTGGTTGGTTTTATTTGTTAAGCGAAGCGAACATTCAGAGAAAATTCTGCTCTTTAAGCGAGTTACTCTTTAAGCGAGGTGCTCTTAATGCGAGGTTTGACTGTATATGGAACTATCCCAGATCAGTGGAAAACATCAAAGGCAGTATTAATCTTTAAAAAGGGAAATCGTGAAGAGATCAAGAAGTACAGGCTAATATGCCTTTTGTCTCAAATATATAAGCTCTTCACGCACGTTATTCTCAACAGAATTGCGCGACAGATGGATGAGGGCCAGCCAAGAGAATGGGCAGGTTTCAGGCAAGGATACAGTACCATGGATAATCTGCACACTGTCAGTCAGTTAATAGAATGATAAGAGAGTGTATAAATTGCCATTGGTTCTCACCTTTGGGAATTATGAGAAGGCATTGACTCTGCTGAAACCAATGCAATGCTGCAAGTGCTTTACAAACAAGGAATTGATCCACGCTATATCAGTCTTCTAAAAGAAGTGTATGAGGAATGTACAACGCAAATAACTTTATCTCAGAAACTGATAATGATCCCTATAAAAAGAGGAGTCTATCAGGATGATACAATGAGCCCAAAGTTGTTTACTGCCACCTTAGAATTAGCTTTGCACATGGGAGGAAAAGGGAATTCATATAAACGGCAAGTGCTTATCTCATCTTTGCTTCGCTGATGATATAGTGTTAATAACAGATTCAGTAGAAGAAGTGAAAAATATGCTCCAAGAGTTAGACGTCAAAAGTTGAAAGATCTGCCTGAAGATCAATACACTAGTACCTTGGATAACGATAAGACTTGGTTCTACAAGTCTCATAATTATCTGGTTCTTAACATTGTACAATGCATGCATTGCACAATGTTTTAAAAAAAACCTCCTGGTTCCCTTTCCGAAGAGGAAAGAGAACAGTGGAGTGATCCCCCCTGCCTCTTTGGAAAGGGCAGTGGGGATCCCTGCTGCCCTTTCCAAAGAGCAGGGGCGTAGCTACCGCCGTATCAGCCGTATCAATTATACGGGGCCCCCGGGCCACGGGGGCCCCCAACGTGCGTAAGCAAAACAAATGCAGAGCGGGAGGGAGGCGACGGCCAGGGAGCCTTGGGAGAGGGCGCCGGAAGCGGGCTGGGGGCGGGTGCCTTTCTGGGAAGCCTTGGGCTGCCCCCTCCCACCTGCCCAGGACAAAGAAGGGAGGGCAGGGCTCTCCTTTCTCCGCTGCTTCTGTCGCCTCCACTCACGCGAGAGAGCGGGGGTGCGCGCGCGGCCCCTGATGAACCAGGGACACTCGGACCGCCGGACGCTCTGGGACCTTCACTGGGGAGGGGGCGGCACGGGGAGAGGCCGCCGAGCGCTGGCGACGCCTCCGGCAGGACCGCAGCAACAGCAGCAGAGGGCACTCTGGCCCGGGAAGAGGCTGGGAGGGCTTTGATGGTCTCTCCCGCTTCCCCGGCTGTTGACCCGCCCTGCCAATGGTGGCAAAGGCCACGAGCAGCAGCCAGCAGCGCGGGTTGCAGCGGTTCCCACCTCTCCTGTTTCTGCCGAAGCCAACGTCATTGTGGGAAGGCCTGAGAAGGGACGGTCTCCTTTGGTGCCCCCCCAACCCCCAATTCCTCCTGCCCATTACCCGCAAAAGGGTGGCGCTGCTCTTCAGCGCCTGCCTGCCCGCTCTGGACAGGTTTTCTAACGGGAAGCAAAGAGATAACGCAAAGGGGAGGAAAGTTGGACCAAAGGTGGGAGGAGGGCCACGGGGCCCCCAACGTGCGTAAGCAAAACAAATGTTGTTGTTGTTCAGTCGCACAGTCGATTCCGACCCTCTGCGACCCCATGGACCACTGTCCTCCAGGCATTCCTGTCCTCCACCATCCCCCTCAACTCACTCAGCTCTGTGCCCATTATCTCCACAATACCATCTAGCCATCCCATCTTGGGCCGTCCCCTTCTTCTTTTGCCCCCTACCCTTCCAAGCATCAAGGCTTTCTCAAGTGAATCCTCTCTTCTCATTTGATGTCCAAAGTATTTTAGCTTCATCTTTATTATTTGACCTTCTAAGGAGCAGTCAGGCTTGATTTCTTCTAAGATTGACCCATTTGTTCTCCTCGCTGTCCAGGGTACTCTCAAAACTCTCCTCCAACACCACATCTCAAAGGCGTCTATTTTTCTGCGCTCCGCTTTCCTAATGGTCCAGCTCTCACAACCATACATTGCCACAGGGAATACCATTGCCCTGACTATGCGAATCTTTGTTTGCAATTTAATGTCTCTACTTTTCACTATGTTCCCCAGGTTTCTCATCGCTTGCCTCCCGAGAATCAGTCGCCTTTTTATTTCATGGCTGCAATCCCCATCTGCAGTGAGCTTTGATCCTAGGAAAGTAAAATCTGTAACTGCCTCTACTTCTTCCCCATCTATTTTCCAGGGACTGATAGGGCCTGTTGCCATGATCTTGGTTCTCTTGATATTTAGTCTCAAGCCAGCTTTGTAAAGCGTGCGTTCAAAAGTTGGCAACACCCTACATCGGTTATCGCAGGCTGCGGGATTTCCCCGTTTAAGTAATTTTATGCATTTTTTTCTTTTGTGAGAAATCTTTACCCTTCCTAAGGGCCCCCAAACAAATTTTTATATGGGGCCCCGCCAAGGCACGCTACGCTTCTGCCAAAGAGGCAGGTGGATTGAGCCAAGTGCCAGCTGGGTTGGGGAGAGAAAGGTTTCCCCCCAACCCAGCTGGTGATAGCACACTGCAATCGGGGCTTGGGTTGTGTGGAGGAAGGGGTGTGCGTGCTAGTCCCCCCAACCCAAGTGCCAATTGCATGCTGTGATAGTTTGGCACTTGGGTTGTGGGGAGGAATGAGTGCGTGTGCCAGTTCACCCCATCCCAAGCACCGATCACATGCTGAGATTGATTGGTGCTTAAGTTGGGGGCAGGAACGGGCGCACATGCCGGTTCCCCCCTAACCCAAGCACCTGCACAATCGGCACTTGGGTTGGGGGCAGGAATGCGCACATGTGCCGGTCCCCCTAACTCAAGTGCCAATTGTGCGGGTGCTTGGGTTGGGGGAGGAACTGGTGCATACGCCTGTTCCTTCCCCCAACCCAAGCACCAATGGCAGTGCAACGGTGGCGTGGCTGGGAAGCCAAGCGGGGAGTCTCCGGTTGGCTTCCCAGCCACACTGCCCCTGTGCCTGCAGCAGTGGTGTGGCTGGGAAGCTGAATGGGGAGTCCCCAGTCAGCTTCCCAGCCACACCGCCACTACAATTACCTCGGATAACACCTAAGCATCATTATCCGATGCAATTTTTTTGTCAAAATTTTGCATTGTTATTTGATTTTAACGTTATCTGATGTAATCATTATCTGAGGTATTACTATATATCAAAAATGAAATATACAGTATATGGAGTGCCACCACAAATGTCATAGATATAAGATGTGGAAATGAGATAGTAGAAGATGATTCATATGTATATCTTGGGCAAGTTAATCTAAGGCATGATCTAACAAAAAAAATTTTTAGAAGACGGCTAGCAGCATGGGCAGTTTTTAACCACATAAAGGATGTGCTTGGTGAAGCAAAAATGAGAAAGTTATGGGCTGAATTTGTCAACACCTCTTCAACACCATCATTCTGCCTGCTTTATTATATGGCAGTGAAACATGGGCAACTACAAAAGCTGACATCAAAAAAATTGATGTAACATAATGAGCAATCAAGCAAAGGATGCTACGCATACGATGGGTTGACCGAATATCAAATGAAGAACTGCGTATAAGATCAGGTGCAAAACAATCATCAACACTGATTGAGTTTGCAGGATATTGGTGGGCCAGGCATGTGTGCCGCTCCAAAGACAGCAGGTGGATGAAAGCTATTACAGAATGGATACCACTTGACATAAAGCGACTACTAGGAAGGCCAGCAACCAGATTGGAAGACCAGTTCAGAGCTAAGTTCAAGACACTCTGGATGAGACTGGTATTGGATTGGAAACAATGGAAGATGATGCTTTGATCCGCCATGTCAACCTGACGTATGAAATACGGATCAACCAAGTAACCAAGTAAGTAACTTATGCATAAAGCCAGTGCCAACCCGACTTTGACCAGAATCATCATTTTCTATCATATATGCCTCTCTTCGATGTCTTATTTGGCATGAATTAGCTAATAGTGTGTGATACCCAATGTGTTCCAATGGATAGAGTGATGGACTAAGCCTCAAGCAATGTGGGTTCGTATCCCTGCTTGGCTATGAAAATTCACTGGAAGGAGGAAGTAGCAATAGTAAAACCACTTCTCTGAATATCTTACCTTGAAAACCCTGTTATGATTACTGAAAATGGTTTCTGACTTGACAATCCTTAGCATATAACACAGGAAAGAGAAGCTCTATGTAGGAAAACTCTTCAAGCGTGTTGGTTCAGGAGGTTTTCCAGAGCAGAGGGCCAGCTGGTACGTGACAGATCCTTTGCCTGCTTTGTAAATCTCTGATAAACCCTGCATTGTTAATTGAAAAAAATAGTCCATCTATCCTTTATAGTCTGTAAATATAGTTGAGCTCTACCTGTTGAAGCTTGTTAGTGTGTGCCATTTTGAAATCAGATAGCTTTCAGTTCCGGCTGGTTGACCTCCTGTATTTTACTAGTAGTGCCTATGGTTTTTTAAAATTAACCGAATGCCAGTATCATGGAGAAATGTGTCATCTCGGACAGCCAGGGGTAGGTGCAGTGATGGGATGTAACAGGTTCACACCAGTTTGCCAGAACCAGTAGTAACTTCTCCCAGTGTCCCGGAGAACCGGTAGCAGCTTTTTGGGGGAACCACCTTCGGGGCTTACCTTTTCACTGGTTCCCACACTGTGCATGTGCGCCAAGCACTTGGTGTGCATCCATGCCTACAGTGCTTGGCACATATGCATGGCCTCCTTGCTGTCCTTCAAAGCAGGGAGGAGGAAGAGAAGCTACTAGCCTGAAGCTCCCTATAGCCTGCTCCCCAGGGTAAGTGACTCACCTTTGGATGTGGTGAGTCTGTGTGTATTTTAATGTGTATTTAATACCTTTACCTATATTGATGTACTACCACAGTTCCTAAAAAGGCCTGGCAGCCTGGCTTGGGATTTTTAAGTAAAGTCTTCGAGTTACCCCATCAATAAGCTACACCTGTGCTGTTCCAATTGCTGTTCCAATTGGAGAACCCTTAAGGAGGTACAGCTGTTTTACATTTACATTAAGGCATATTCTCCTAGAGAACTGGTTAGGCAAAGACTTAGTACCTAACTTCTTTAACTGTTGAAAAGTTGAAAAGTGCCAAAATGAAGCCATCTTGTAGTGAGTTCATTCTGTAGTTCCTTCCATCTGACCTAGCGTGAGAAAGATTAGCCAGAATAAGCTATAAACTCTGGTTTAAAAGTTCTGGTTGCTTTGTGTTTGGGGTGGGTGTTTGGGTGGGTGGGTGTATTTTAATGTATTTTTTATTTTATTTATTTATGTATTTAATTTATTTAATTTATTGATGGATTTGTGTTGTGGGTGGGTGGGTGGGTTGAGGCGTGTGTGTGTGTGTGTGTGTGTGCTTATTTTTATTTTTTATTATTTTTCATTATTTTTATTTGGCCCCGCCCACAACATCATGACGACATGACGTTGGTCTGCCCACGATGTCATGACATCATGATGTTCACTCTGCCCACACTGTGATGACATCACGGTGGGGTAGTAAAATTTTTGACATCCCACCACTGAGTAGGTGAGTAGTATCAATATTGTGAATTAGTTTCTAGAGTTACTTTCTGACTACTTGTATGAGACGATATCTTTATGGAACCCTATTCTTTGCTAAACTAAACCTGTTGGCATGTAGTGCCTGCAAAACCCACCCTTACAATATAAATACAGCCTCCGTTTGGTCTTGAGCATTGCTCTCTTGTGAAAAGAGGTTGCTTTTTTGTTCTTCAAATATTATTTCAGCATTTTATTCTTGTGACATCGATTGTATCTCTGTAGATGCAGCAGTTTGCAAATATATAGATGGGATTTTCTAATTAAATAGTGCAATATTTTAACTTTGATAAAGGTAGCCTTACACATTTCCTAGGTCCATATTTGGTATAAATTATAATGTGTAGTGACAGGCAAAATAACTGCCACTTTGCTTCAGTGTTTAATTAATGTCAAACAAATGTTTGAAGTGTTACTTTTCTCCTCTACAAGTTTCAGGCCCAAGTTTCCTTAGTTAAATTCCAAGGCTCGTCGTGTTTTACTTTTTAAAACTAGCACCATGGCAACTGCCTTCCTGTTACCAATGCAGTGCAGTTTTCTGAACCTTCCTGTCGGTTCTTTGAAGGTTGAACAGTTAACCTTACTGCAAAATGCATATAGCCCAGGTGGTTATGTGAAGATATTGGGCTTTTTATAAGTATTATACACATGCTCAAATACAATTTGGTGCAGATCTTGATTATGCATGGGGGAGGCAACTTATGGAAGCTACTGTTTTAGTTGAACTGGAAACTGTCCATCCTGGTTTGAAATCAGATCAGTCACCTCACACTTTTTAGAGCACTCATATGAATATTTAAACATGGGCAGGCTCTCAAGACATTGACGTTATTTCTTCCTTTTAGAGAAAGAGGAGGTAGCCCTATTACTTCTGCAGATGTTACCTTTACTGTGATCTTTCCTATTTGCTAAAAGAACATTATAATACAGTAAAACCTCGGATAACGCTAAAACTTGGTTCCACAAGTCTTTGTGTTATCCGATTTTCAGTGTTATCCGATGCATGTTAAAATCCTATGGGATGCAGTGGATAAGGTTAAAGCTCTATAGAGATTACACTGCACAGGCTTTAGCGGTTGTTATCTGATGCATCCCATAGGACCTTAATGTTATTCGATCCAATTCTCCACCCCAGATTGCTTAACGTTATGTGATTTTAGTGTTATCCAAGGGAGGAAGATAAGAGGAGCCTCCCTGGGCCGGGGGAGGCCCGAAGAAACGCCGCCGCCGCGCCAGACGCTGCCGCCGCGCCCCCGGCCCCATCACCGGCTGGGAGGAAGATAAAAGGAGCCTCCCTGGGCCGGGGGAGGCCCGAAGAAACGCCGCCGCCGCACCAGATGCCGCCGCCGCTGCCGCCGCGCCCCCGGCCCCCGTCACCGGCTGGGAGGAAGATAAAAGGAGATTGCTTAAGGAGATAAAAGGAGCCTCCCTGGGCCGGGGGAGGCCCGAAGAAACGCCACCACCGCCGCCGCCGCCACGCAAGACGCCGCCGCTGCTCCCCTTTGTTGGACTTTGTTGGACTCTCCCTCAGCCATCCGGCCTCGAAGGGAGAGAACTTGGGGGTCTTGGGCGGCAATAGAGGACTTAATGGGGGGGGGGTTGGTGGGATATTGTTATATTGTATTATATTGTTTTGTTTAGTATGGAAGCCGCCTAGAGTCAGGTTCGCCTGAGCGAGGCGGGGTATAAATTTGAAGAATAATATAATATATATATAAATGTTATCCGAGGTATTACTGTACAAGTGTGGCCTGGGTCCTGTTTGTATCCCTCCAGGATCCCCACTGTGGCACCAGGTCTTCTCCAATACCTTCCCTTGTTTGGCCTAGAATTGGACAGCAGAGGTCTCTAAGAGATGGAGCTGTCCATTTTAATGCTAATTGTGAGAATCCATGCAACTTCAGGGGATCTTAAGCAACCAAAGACACTGCCCTGGCTGTGCCCGCAGCTGCCTTCGCCACCCTGGCCATGTGGGCAGCCATGGACTTCTCCACCCTCCCCCAGACTCGCAACACCTGTCCGGGGGGATAGGAGAGGGCAGCTGGCAGGAGCCTCTGCTGAAAATGCTGTCCCAGCTATGTGGACGGCCGCTTCCGCCACCCTGGCCATGCGGGCAGCCACGGATGCCTCTGCCTTCCCCCGGAATCACAACACCTGTCTGGGGGGGGATAGAAAAGGGCTGGTGGCAGGAGTTTCAGCCAAAGATGCTGCCCTGGCTGTGTGGGTGGCTGCTTCCGCTGCCCCAACCGTGCAGGCAGCCATGGACACCTCTGCCCTCCCCTGGACTTGCAACACCTGTCTGGGGGGACAGAAAAGGGCTGTCAGCAGGAGCCTCAGCTGAAGACACTGCCCCGGCTGTGCAGGCAGCCGCTTCCACCACCCCGGCCATGTGGGCAGCCACGGATGCCTCCCCCCTCCCCCGGATTTGCAACACCTGTCCGGGGGGGGGGGATAGAAAAGGGCCACTGGCAGGAGCCTTGGCCAAAGACGCTTCCTTGGCTGTGTGGGCAGCTGAGGATGCCTTCGCCCCATTATTCAAACTTTTGTATATTCCCCCTCTTGGCGCTCTTGTCTTGTCATTTTGTAGTTCTATATATAATATGTAAGCCGCCCTGAGTCGCCACGATGTGGCGAGTGGGCGGCTATATAAATGTGAATTATAAATAAATTTTGAGTCACTTCCCGTTTGAAATCCTTCACAGATGTCCACCTTGGTAGAAACGTATGTTCCATCCTGCTTTGTTGTATGGAGAAAACGTTCTCCCTGCTAAGGTTTCAGATTTTGGAAAGCTACCCCACTACATGGTGAGATCTGCAAAACTAAGAACAGGAAACTTTGTTTGCTCCTTCCTTTTTAGAAGGAGATCTGATTCACACTGCTGAAATCAAATTGACCTCTTTAGCAATTTCCCAGGCTGGGTTCGGAGGTCAGAAGGAAATCTTTTAAAATTATACTGTTTGTAAGATGAGCGTAGAACAAAACATCGTCAACAACTTTCAGTGAGATACCCTCAGTCTTATGTCTGAGTCCTAATTTGAGTAAACGGGGCCAGGAAGTGCATGCAGTCACTTGCATTATTCATTGAAGCAGGACATTTGTACATCTTTGTAGATAGAGGAATAACCTGTGGAAGTTACTCTGTGGCTCTGTGATGTAATAAGCCCTTAGACTACTGCTATTTTTGTTTCTGTCAAAGGACAGCATTGTCCCAAATTTCTTCTTTCCAGCAGTGGAAAGTTGAGGACAGCATTCTTGTCTTCATTTTATTACTTTCAGTAAGATGTATAACTCTGTGCACACAGAAAGTTTTGGTATTAGGTTCCAGTTATCTGATGAATCAGATGGTTCTTGCATTGAGCAGGGGATTTGACTCAATGGCCTAAAAGGGCCCATCCAACTTAGTTATTCTATGATTCTATGGAAGTTTATCTCAAAACGATTTAAGGAGTTAGGTGTTTTTTTTAAAATGGTGATTGAGAGAAAGACTAATTTGTCTTGTAAAAGACATGATTGACATGCCCATGAACCAGTGCGAGAATTCAGATGGATGAATTGTGTTCCCCATTCCATCCGGATCAGTGAAAGTTCTAACTAGAGCTTGATAGCTCTAAAAATTGTGGTTTTGGGATCAGATGAGACAATGGATGGGTGAAAATATTGGGTGTTAAGGAAGTTTTCCGTGATCACTGTGTCTCTTTACTCAAATATTCTTCCCAGATAAAATGTTTATGGTCTTCTAAACAAATGTATACAGGGACAGGGCTGATTCACTCTTCTACTTTTCAACTCTGTATGTGTTTTAAAACGATTAGCTATCGGACTTTGGGTTACACACAGGGGTGTGTAGTAAGTACAGTAATACCTCGGATAACGTTAAGTAATCTGGGGATGAGAATTAAGGTCCTATGGGATGTATCGGATAACAACCGCTAAAGCCTGTGCGGTTACAATGTATCTCTATGGAGCTTTAACGTTATCTGACACATCCCATAGGATTTTAACATGCATCGGATAACACTAAAAATCGGATAACACCAAGACTTGTGGAACCAAGTCTTAGCTTTATCCGAGGTATTACTGTATCTCAATAAGAAAGACAAATCTGCACAAGCCGTGAATTCAACCAAGAGCTGATTTAACCCCTGTGTAGAAATATCAATGAATTCTGTCTCAAGTGCCATGAGAAACCAATCCAGAATGACCTGATTATCTTCCTGATTTTTGTAATGTTCCAATCATGTAAATCCCTTTCTTGCTTTACTCCCCATTAATCTGTCATTCTCCAAGAAAATGCTCTGCTGATCAGTGTGTAGTTATCATTAGGTGAGGGGAAGCTATTCTCTTTCCCCTCCCCATGACCTCTTGGTGTCTTTTGAAGAGCATTCAGGTGTGGTAGATTCAGAATTCAGTGCTAATTGGGGTTGACCTCAGTAAATGTGCTGCCCTTGTTACCAAGGGATACTCTTTTAATGTTGCTTTTCTGTGTCCAATTGAAAGTTTTCATGTTTGACTTGAAGACTAAGATGACTCGGAACAGGGTATTTTAAGGATCTTCTACTCTTGTCTATACTTAACATGTACTTTAAGATGTTCTGAGGAGGCTATGCTCAACAGAACTCCTCCTGTCATCTCCTGAGATCTGAAAGTGAAATAGGGAAAGCCACTTTGATTTGACATTCACTTTCCGAAGAGGCCTGCAATGTGCTCATGAAAGATGTCTCTTTAGGTAAGCATTTGGTGTCTAAGAGACACTGGTATTGGTGTTGTCTTTAATTATTCTGATCTTTAGCTGGCTTTGATTTATGTCTCTTTTCATTTTGTTTGTTTGTTTGCTTTCAAGTTAATTATTTGTCAGCTATCTTTAGGGAAAATTGGGGGGGAAAAAGCCAGGAATGCTTTTGGTTTTACTCTGTATATATGCCAGAGGCATCAGGATATTGAGAATACAACTTCCAAACTGTTAAGTGATTTGTTACTTGCTTGTGTCCCCCTGACATGTTGTTTTGTAGCCAGGCTTTTTAGATGCCATAGTTGTTTTCTATGTTGAGGGATAAACACAAGGTTGCACAACAGGAAGGGCAAAAGAGGAGGTCTTGATGTGATCCAAATTGCACGGGAAGAAATTAAAGCTCAAAGCTTTGAAAGATGGATGCCTCTCAGCAGGAACTGAAAGAGGAATTACATGTAAGAATAGAAAATTGAGATGGGTTGCTAGGAAACTGATAAATGAACTGGAAGATAGGTTGAGGGGAAAATTGAACAGATGGAACCTGCCTTTAGTGTTGCGCCTGACAGGCCTTCCTGTTGGAACAGGAGGGGTGTGAAAAGTCACAAGTAAGCAGCGTGATAGCAAATTACCTCTTCCTCTGCCCTGTTTAATGAGGATATGTTGTTATTCTTGGTGTTTATAAATAAAAATAAACAGAAAAAGAAAGTGTTGTAGTTGTCTTTGTAGGGGCTGCTGGAAAGAGACGGCAGATTATAATTAGTGAAATTATTTTGGGAGCTAGAAATCCTAGTCTATTTAAAAACTGAACAGCCTTTTAAAGCTAGTGGAAATACTTTGGAGCCAGACTATAGCGAGGCCTTACCTAAAGATATAACGTCTGTGCAGCATTGTAGAAGAGTCAAGCTTAGCTAAAGTAAGAGCAGATGTAAAAAAAAAACAACCATTTCTCATGGGATGTTAATTCTAGTGCTCTTGTAATCCTAATCCCATGGTACTTTTCACATGAACAAATATTTGGCAGAAGTTTCTTGTATTTTTATTTTATTTATTTGGTTACATTTATATACTGGCTCTCTGGAGAAGATAGTTCTCCACTCTGGTGTACAACATTAAAACAATATAACAGTGATGGCGAACCCTGGCACTCCAGGTGTTCTTGGACTTCAATTCCCAGAAGCCCAAGTCAGCTCTCCTGCTGATCAGGGCTTCTGGGAATTGAAGTTCAAGAACACCTGGAGTGCCAAGGTTCGCCATCACTGCAATATAAGAATAACACAACTAAAATACAAGAAAGAAAAATATAATATATAGCTCCATTATACATTTACAATCATCCTAACGTAAGGTCTGAGTATGGCTGTTCCAAATGTTCCACACACAGCTCGGGTAATGCTTCTCCAATAAAAAGGAAATCTCATAGATATCAGCATTTTACAAATAATGTGGAAGTGCCCCAACTGCTGATAAAGACGAAGAAAGTACAAAACATGTCATGAGGAACTCAAAACTGTAATAAAACATGAAAAAGCTAAATTTCACAACTGGCAGTTTCAGCACACAGGAAGAGAAATCCGCGGGGAATTTGTGGGAATTCCAGACTAGGAAGATAAAGTGAATGCTAAGAACAAATACAGTATTGTGAAGATGAACTGTTTGAACGAGACCTTTGGCAGGCACCTCCTAGGAGACATTATTGAGAGGAAAAAATCTGTGGACAGCTGGAGGGTGGGTGGGAATCATTTGACATCCTATCCTACAACTACCCCTCTCTTTCGGGGCCTCCACAAAGCCCCAGATAATTTTCAGTAACCTGCCACCATCTGGCTCATTATCAGGTGTTGATATAGTGTTTGACCCCCAGTCCAAAACAGCAGCCCCAATTGCCTGTTTTCATCCGTCCTCCATTTTGTTTACACTCTCAGAACATAATTTCATTATCGAGTAACTAGATCAAATATAGAGAGGCTAAAACAAAGAATCATAATGTAAAGCTTAACAGTAAATTTATTGAACTTTGGATACCTTGAAGTCGTTATTCATTGAGGAGTCGACATATTGGTAGATGTTTCCACGATGACATTCCACATATGCAAAGGGACTTTCATTTCTTTTTGCCATTTGGATATCATGTCACCTGCTTGCTAGGCAGGCATGACTGTGCCCTCTGGGATTTTTTTTTTTTGGCTTATGTACCATCAAGTTTCTGTTTAATAGGGTTTCCCAAGTGCATGAGATGTTCAAAGGGTGGGTTACTGGTTCTCCCCTGCAACCCTAGCTTCCATGTCTGAATGGAGACCCAGGTCCTTCAGCTCACACTACAAATGTTTCGAATAGTGAAGACAGACTAGGTCAGTTAATCTCCTTGATTTTAACAAACGTAATCTTCAATTTAGAAAAATTAGACAAATAACAATGTCTTTTGCAGAATTGAGGCATACTAGAAATGGCAAACTCCACGGAGAACACAGAAACAAAGTGCAACTATAGAAAAACAGACATAAAAGAAAGGTAAACTTAGAAATGAAGCTGATCTATATAGGTTGAATATCCAGATATTATTTTTAAAGAAATCCTATTATTTATTAAATATACAAAGCCAAGGAAAAACATCTAAAAGAAATATTTTTTGACGTGTATTCTGTGAATGTCTTATGTTTTGGTTGAGTGATCTGGCAGCTTTTGTGATGTAATGAAAATCATGTACTTTTAATGAGCTGCCACCACAAAACTAAAGCACCCATGAAAATAATGGTTACATTGATTGAAAGCTTGTCTCAGTGACTTTCAGAAATGTAAAGAGCCATTGGCCAAAAATACAAAGTGATGACATCATTGCTTCCGAAAGTTGTCTTGAAAAAATGCAATAGTCGATGGGGGAGGGGTTGGTTTCCAGCGGTTCAGCAACCAAATCACACAACCGATTCAGGGAACCCAAAGTGCATTTGAAAGAGGAAAGAATAACCTTTGTGGTGACACTATTACATTTAAAATTGGACTGGGGGGGGGGAAACTATGAAGCATTTTACAAAAATCACTCAAACAAAGTCAGAAAAATGCAAAAATAAAAGGGAAAACCATGTTAGAAACTGAATATGACAACTTCCTGAGGTGGATACAGTTTGAATACAACATGTGGAGAAGAATGACACCAAAGCAGGAGTCAACAACAAAGATATTAAGGGAAAATGTGACTCATAAAAATGACATTTTTGAGGGGGGTGTCAATTTGTGGTGAGCCTGCGACCAAACCAATTAACCGATCAAAGTGAGCTAAAGTGTGATTGATAGAGGACTTTCTAGTGACACATATACAATTTGAATCGGACTTCAGAAACATTTTCTATGAAGTTTTAAAACAAAAAACAACACTTTCTTTCTAACCTTCTTTCCTTCAAAAAAAGTATTTCTCCACACCAGAATAGATAAATTGTTGTGAGAATGGAGATACTGTAGCAAGTTTCTCCTTTGAAGTCATAACCACTTTCCCTTTTGGCTTTCCCTCTTATTGAGGAACTGCTTTCAAGGAATCGTGAAGGAAAAACTCTTTTACTTTGTGGTTTGACTATTGAATTTACTAAAAATAGATCCTTTGTAGTTATTCACCTGTGGTGAATTGTTGTGTGTACAGAGGAAGACCAAATATGAGAAAGACTGACTCCATGGATTTTGTGTCAGAAATTATTCTTGGTTGAAAGGATTTTTGCTGGAGAAACTCTGCTCAGGGGATGCCTGAATGAGGCTCCTTTTATGTCCCCAAGATCTTTGCCCACCAAAGTGGTCCCTAATTATTTACCTGCAATTTCTTGCTTTTACTCTGCTAATTTGGCAGGAGCTGGGACAGAGATGGGTGCTCATTCTGTCAGGTCTTGAACTGCTGACTTGCTGGCCTTTCAGCTAACAAGACGAGCTTCTTAACCACTGAGCTGAGCAGTCCCATTAATAATTATTTTTGAAGATCACTCTTTCATAGGATCATCATAACTCTCTCTGTGTGCTGATGGAGCAGGATCACTCTATGTATCAGAGGTGGCCAACCCCTAGGCCGCAGGCCTAATCCAGCCTATGTATATCATTAATCTGGCCCATGGTGACCACCTGGGGACCTCTAGATGACAAAAACATAAGTAGTGGGCACAGCAATGCCTCCGGCCCCTGACAGGAAGTGTCGGGGGTAGGTCCAGCTTCTGGTGGGAAAATGCTGGGAACCGCTGTTATATATATACATATATCCCTCCACCTGTGGAGGAGGAAACAGTCCCCAGTAAAATGGAAGACCTCAAGGAGACACCTCAGTAAAAAAATTCTATGAACAGATTGCAGTATTCTAAGAAAAAAAGAAACCCAAGTATGTATTTATATGCATACATTTGAATTTGAATGGAAATAGTCTTAAGAGGTTATAAATAATTATTTGCAATTAATATAATTTTAATTTTAAAGGATTTTAAGATATGAGCAATAAAGAATCAAGAGATTCTTTGGTCCTTCAGCTATAGTCGGCTAGATTAGGGATAGTAAAAAAAGAGAGAAGCCACTTCCTCTGCTGTTCTACTTTTCCCTGATCCCACTTTGACTGCTCCTATCCAACCTAGCAGTTCAAAAGCAAGAAATTGCAAGTAGATAAATAGGGACCACTTCGGTGGGAAGGTAAACAGTGTTCCATGCCACATGTCCACAGAAACATCTGCAGATGCAGACAGCGCTGGCTCTTTGGCTATAAACAGAGATGAGCACTGAACCCTAGAGTTGGATAGGACTGGCTTTCTAGCAGGGACGACTCTAACCTTTACCTATCCAGCTGCAAATGTTGCTTCCTTTTTCTCAGAGTAAGTTGAATTCAGTAAACGTTACTTCTGACTTGATATGTTCGGGATTCTTTTTTAGCTGAAGTAATCTAAGTTGGCTAGAGCAAAAGAGTGTATTAGTTCAACATGTAATTTGTTTATCAAATTGATTTCAGCTACCAAATTGATCTTAACTGCTGGTCAGAAAACAGGAGATGAAGGCAATATAATAAGGTACAGTAGATTATTTTATGTGACAATCCCGTCAAACAAAGCTGCTTGCCTTCAGAAAATGAGGACTACAGTTAATATTAAAAAAAAAAAAAACCCTGCACAGACCACATATTACTCTCCCCACAATCTATCCATTGCTATATTTAATTGGAGGGGGCTTCTAAAAGGCTTTAGTTGAAAAACTAGCTTGAAGAGAAGAGGTACAGGAAAAATCAATATCAAACAAAGCTTACCCTCATAGTCTAGAAGCCAAATTGTATACCAAAAGCTTACCTTTTCAAGGCAGCTATTTTGGAATGAATGTGATAGGGAGAACTGGTTTCTTGGAAACAATTTCATACCCTTCCCCAGAAATGGCTCCTTTTAAGGGTGCCAAAAAAAATAAAATAAAAGGAAATGTATTTTTAATTTCTAAAAACCCATTAGCAGACTAAATAATGCTGTGTTGTACTGCAGCCCCAACAGGCTGTAGATGCATTTTTGCCAGATAGCCTAGAGGTCTTGGGTTGTCCCTATTGTAATTCCACTTTCACAGCACTCCAGCTGTGAATTCTTGACCCATCCCTCATCTTTTCCCTTAACTACACTAAGGAAAACTGTACAGAGAGTGTGAGTAAGCTGCTTTCAAGGTAATTCAGAGCCATCATTCGACTGAACAAGCCTCATGAGACCTATAAGTGCTGGCTGAAGTTCTGCTCCCTCCATATGCTTCATTCTTAAAAATGCCCTGAGGTAAAAATACCCTCAGATGCACAGAGAATAAGAAAGCAATACTAGTTTAGTAATGCTCTGATTCAGTGGGTTCTGATTCACAAATGCACATGCAACAGTGACTTCCTAAAAAGGGTCAAAAGAACCTTGTCTTTGCTGCAAGAGATAGGTCAACTATGGATTTCATTGGCAAGGTGTTGCCCACCCAGCTTCCTCCATGCCCACGGGAATTTCTCACAACTAGACTTTATTGAAGGAAGAGGAACAATTGGTCTTGCTGGTCCCTTTTAGTGCCAAGTTCTGTGCCCACTGTGGAAAGCAAGTTAAATCACAGCTAGCCACCAATTATTTCACACACACCCTCTTATCCTTTCCCCTTGGGCTGACAAAGCTAATAGCTGTGCTGGTGACAGCTGTGGTACACAGAGATACAATGAGTATCTCCCGAGTCCCTAGGAGCCTATCACCATCTCTCATTATACTCTTGCTCCCCCACCCCAGTAGAACAGCTTTTGGGGCCTCCTGTCATGGGCCTGTTGGTCCTCCTATTGCATGTGGAAGTGAGCCCATTCCCTGGTCCAAAGTGGGCCCATTCCCTGGTCCCTCTGTTGTGACTTGGATGGAAGCTCATCCTTCCTCACAGTTCCAGGCTTACTTGCTCCCATCTCCTGTCCATTCACTTCTTTCCCCCTTCCAAGTCCTCTTTTTTCCCCATTCCTATTGCAGCTGTTCCTCTGTCTCCCTCGTTCATGGCATTCTACTGCCCCACAATGGCATGCCTCTTTTCAATCCCTGCTAGTGGTTCTTCCTCCTGTTCTTCTAGAGCAGGAGTCAGCAAACTTGGTTCTTCAGGTGTTCTTGGACTTCAATTACCAGAAGCTCAAGTCAGCATTCCTGCTGATCAGGGCTTCTGGGAATTGAAGTTCCAGAACACCTGGAGTGCCAAGGTTTGCCATCACTGAGTTGAAGCTTCTCTACTAAGGCTTCAGAAGCCCCAGTGACCTCAGCATTTTCACTCCCCCAGTTGACTGGGGAGCTACAAGTCAGGGACCCCGGGAAGGGGCTTCCAAGGGGGTGAACGGCTGCCCCTTTCCCCCAATGCTGGATCACAAGAGGACAATCACAAATGTTCAGATTAACGTATAGTATTGTGTTTGTTAAAAAAAAGTATTTCTGTGAATTCAGAATCATATATGGTTTCTTATTCATCATGATATTTCATGCCTTATTTTTTCATTAAGTCTCTCATTTTCCATGTCAGGTTCCTCTGATTAGAAAGATTATACATTTTGCCTCTCCGATCAAGCAATGTGCTAATCAGAGGAACTTGACATGGAAAATGAGAAACTTGAAAGAAAGATGGAAATAAATCTCTCTCGTAATTCGACCTGCTGCTGAAGGGTTTCTTTTAGGCAACTGGTTTGGATACTATGCAAGCAGAATAATGGAGTGGATGGAGCCTTGTTTTGTTCCAACACTTTGCCAGCATTCATATCTTTATGCATTTAGTCAACTGGCTATCAAATTATTGATTCTAGATTTCCTCAACTGTAAAAACAGTTGACTAATATAATGGGACACTTGCCATTTTACAGGTCTTTGTTTCTTTTTTCAGGTTAGATAGACAGTGACCAAATTTTGAAAGGTCAACATTTTATATTAGAAAAAATGTGAGAGGGACTTCTGCAAAGTAATTTTTCTTCAAACTAGCTGGAAATTAGTTTGGAACTCACTACAACATATAATATTAACTGTGAATCTTAAAAGTTTGCATAAATCATGATTTAATCATGGACAGTAAAACCTCGCATAAAGAGCGCCTCGTTTAGAGACTAACTCGCTTAAAGAGCAGAATTTTCTCTGTCCCAGTGCATGCTGCTCATTGCATAACAAAGTCAAGGGCCATGAGGAAGAGGAATGGAGATAGACTAGAGCCTTGCCTAATCTCAAAGAATCCTTTATGATGATTCTCAGTCTTAACGTAAACAACTTGATTGCAGGTATAAGTCCTTGAAAATGGTAATGAAGATTGCTGATATGTAATGTAGATGCAGGATCTGCCAGAGAACTTTTGGTGGACACCAAATCAAATGCTTTCTTGAAATCAACAAAATTAATGGCCAGTGGATGCCGATACTCCACATACTGTTCTATGATGTTTCATAAAGTCAAGATTTGTTCGCTTCAGGACCTTTCATTGCAGAAACCAGCTTGCTCCTCTTTCAGAAGTTGGTTTAGGGCACTTTGCAGCTTCCTAAGGAGGACTGCACAAAAAGCCTTGCCGGGAATTGAGAAGAGGGTAATGTCTTGCCACTTGGTATATTCCAAGATTTTACCTTTCTTAGGGACTTTGACGATTGCCCCTTTTTGACAGTCTTCTGAGACTTTACCACTATGCCAGTGATTGTGAACCTTGGCACTCCAGATATTCTTGGATTTCAATTACCAGAAGCCCAAGTCAGAACTCCTGCTGATCAGGGCTTCTGGGAATCGAAGTTCCAGAACAGCAGGAGAACCAAGGTTCACCATCACTGCACTAAGCCAGCTTTGACAACTCTTTTACCATAACATGGCCACCATATTTTAAGATCTCTGCAGGTATCTCATCTTGTTGTGTTGTTGCTTTTAAGGCTTTTAATAGTGAACTCTACTTCTTTCATGGTAATCTCACCAGTAATTCATTGGAGCTCTTGATGGGCACACTCATCATTAAAACTATATGTAGTGATCAGGTCTGGCTGGTTAAGAGTTTCCTGGAAATATTCAATCCATCTTTTGTTCTGCTCTTCTTGGGTGGCGAGGAGCTTCCCGTTCCTATCCTTGATTGGAACACTGGAACTGTTTCTTGTTCCAGTCAATTCATTGGCACTGTGTTAAAGAGTTTTAGCATCATTTCAATTGGCCGCTTCTTCCACTTCAATGCCTTTCTGTTCCAACCATTCTTTCTTATCTTTCGGGCAGCTTTTCTTCATCATTTGTTTGAGTTTTGTAAATTTTTGGCTCATTCTCTCTGCTTCATCCACATCTTTGACCTGGTCCCTTTTTAGTTTTATAACTTTTTTTTTCTCCAGTTAGCTTCCATGTCCTGTCCTAGATCCACTGTTCCTTCCATTTGCCTCATCTTCTCCCAGTTATATTTTGGGCACATTCCATGATGGTGTTCCTAAAGTTGTTCCAGAGATGTTACATATCCATCACATCCACAGAAATGTCAAAATGATTTTGCAGTTCTAAAGTGAAGAAGTCGGTGATTGTACAGTCCTTGAGTTTCACTGTGGCAAATGGTCTTTTTGGTAGAAATTTCCTTTGATTTCAGAGTTTAAGCATGACTTCTGTTCTAACAAGGTAGTGATCTGACCCAATATCTGCCCTCCTGTATGACCTTGCATTATGCAGTGATGACCTCAATTTCTGACTAATGCAAATGAAGTCAATTTCATTTAAGATGTGTCCGTCTGGTGATCACCGTGTCATCTTATGGATTCATCAATGTTGAAAATATGTGTTTCCAACCAGTGGTGGGCTCAAAATTTTTACTACCATACTGTGGACGTGGAATGGTGGGTGTGGCCAGGAGGAAAGTCCTGCATTACACCTGAATTAGGACTACTTTATTTCAAAACTTGGATGGGCGTGGCCAGCCAGAATTTCTGCTACTGGTTCTGGCGAACTGGTGCGAACCTGCTGATGTCCACCACTGTTTCCAACACATAAGCCATTATGTTCACAGAAGGACACCAGTTACTCACCATTGTCACCCAGTCAGGCATTAAAATCACCAATCAGGACATTCAAGTCATAGTTAGGAATACTATCAAAGTACTGTATAGTATTGTGTGTCCTATAGTAAAGGTAAAGGTTTCCCTTGCTCGAAAGCCAGTCGTATCCGACTCTAGGGGTCAGTGCTCATCTCTGTTTCTAAGCCGAAGAGCCAGCGCTGCCTGCTTCTGCAGACGTTTCCATGGTTATGTGGCAAGCGTGTGTCCTATATATAAATATAAATGGTGTAAGTTAATTTTAATTTGATAATTTATTTAGTATTGTTTTAATATTTAATATTATTTTTATTTGCAGCCATTTTTAAAAGCACTTGAGAGTTGCCTGGCACCCTGCATTTAAATAAAATGATAAAGAGTGTTTATCATATAATAGAGCATTTTCAAAATAGTCATTGGGAACCTTGTTTTACTTTTCCTTCCACCCTAAAACTGGCTGTGTAGTTTTGAGACATTCATAGTTTCTAAGCCTGTATCAACTCTCATGGTTACTCTGAGCACAAAGTGGGTCGTAGAAGAGCCATGTACTCTGTTGAGTTTATTAGGATGGGATATAAATGTAGCATACAAATAAATAACCACAATAATAATGATATTAATAAAAAAATAACTACAAAGGAGTCCATAACCGAATTGCAGCAATGTTACACTGGAATCTGTGTAAGAATTGTGGAATACCATCTTTGAAATACTGGTGGAAACACAAACCTGAAAAAGTGGTTGAGAATGAGGACAAGATGGTTAAGATCTTTTGGGACTTTTACCCAGGGCTCGTGGGTCAAATTTGTCCCACAACCCCAAATAATCTGGCCCCCACCCTCGCTTCAGTCACTGCTGCCTCCACCACCAGAATCGGCCATGGACTCAGTTACAGCAGCCATAAACCGGTGTGTGGTGTGTGGAGGGATGACAACCAGTCTGGCCCCCTCAACTGTTTGAGGGAGCATGACCCAGTCCCTGACTTGAAAAGGTTGAGAACTGCTGATCTAAACTGATCAAGAAGCTGAACACAACACTCCAGACATTACTGTGGTTAGAAAAAAATGGCTAAGCTGATTGATGTGGCAATCCCAGATGATGATAGGGTGGAAGAAAAAGAGATTGAAAAGATCATTAAATATCGGAGTCTGAGAAATGAAGTACAGCATCTCTGGGAGAAAAGAGCAGCAACAACACCAGTACTGGTAGGAGCACAGGGAGCAATCCCAAAAGGGTAGAAAAAACATCTGATCATGAGATCATGAGTTTCAGAGAGTAGCACTACTAGGTACCAGCAGCATTATCAAGTGATACCTGATCAGGCTGGGACCTGAGCAGTGGGGTTCCAAAATTCCAATCTGAACATCTGGTGGACTGTGTACGCCTACATAATAATAGAATATGTATGGAAGAAATGGAATATTCTTTACTGAAGATGGTGGGAATATAAACACAGTATCAGCCTTAGTGCAAAGATACTTATAAGCATAGCAAATCGTGCCTTGGGATAGTGATGTGAGCTGCAGGCGAAGGCAATTTAACTCTATTCAGATGTTAGTCCATACTAGATCTGATGAGAATGTTTTATTATGTTTGGTGTTTGACTCCCATCTAGGATTTCACAGTTCAGAATGTTTCTCAGATAATTCTAAACAATCATTTTTGCCATTTCCATTTTTTATTTTAAAATAGGATATCTTTCATGCTTTTAATGCACTTTCTTTCTGCATCTCATCTCTTGTTTATGGCCCCAGGAATAAGATTTCAATTGTTCCCTTTAAAACCCATCATGGTAGCTTTGCTATATATTAAGATGTCTTTCTCCTGGATTTAAAGCCAAACAAATCTTCAGAATTGCTGCATAGAGTGAGTCTAATAGTAGAGGGAGGGGAGGAATCCATCCCTCAGTTCTTCTGGTTCTTGGCAGTTTTTCTTGCTTTTGGTCAATGAATGGTATTAGTCCTTTCAGTGCATGCCTTTCTTTACAGCAGTGCCAGTTTCTGAAAAGCAGACAGAAGAAATTCTAAGGGTAGTGATTCTGGTGTTTTCTCCCTTTGCTGCCCATATTCAGCTACCCTGGATTCTCATTTGAATGAATAGCTCTTATTAGCAAGAATCCAAATGAAAAGATCTAGAAAAGAAGCTGCAAGAAACTGGTTCGAAATCAAGCCTACCTTGTATACCAGGGTTTCCCAAACTACGCCTGGGGAACTGGATCCGTATGGGTGCATTTTACTTCTGCTTCCATGAGTGGCTAGGGCTTCGTGGGCCAGATGAATTGGCATCGGGACTGGATCCGGCCCCCAGGCCATAGTGACCAGTTTTAAATATAGGGTGTCCCAAAAGGAAAATTATAGCTAAATAGACCTTTATTGACAAAATAGTCATAACATATCCTCTCTGTATTGGCCACTTCTTTTTATACACAAAGTCTTCTCCCCCATGTTTCAAGTACAGTAATACCCCAGATAACGATTGCATTGGATAACGCTAGAATCGGATAACGATGCAAGTTTTTTGAAAAAACTTTCATCGGATAACGATTCTGGATAATGATTCTTAGCATTATCTGAGGCAATGGTCTGCGGGTGTGGGGTGGTTTCGGTAGAACTACCTAATCCACCCCCCACCCGCAGCGCCTTTCCCCCACCCTACTGCAGTTGCAGAGACTGTTGGGTCTCTTTCCTTCCCTGTATTTAAACTACAGGGAGGGGGAAAGAAAGAGACATGATTGGTTCTCTAGAGACCCAATCACGTCTCTCTCTTCCCCCCTCCCTGTAGTTTAAATACAGGGAGGGAAAGAGACACAAGCAGTCTCTGTGACTGCCGTAGAGTCGGGGGAAAGGCTCACCTTTCCCCGACCCTACTGCAGTCGGAGAGACCGCTGCGGGTGGGGGGTGGCTTTAAAGGCAGGAAGGAAAAGAGACCCGATTTGGTCTCTTTCTTTCCCTGCCTGCCTTTAAAGCGGTTTGTCCCTGAAGTCAGGGCTTTTGTTGTTGTTTTTTTAGTTGCTCGATGCATGCATCGGACAACGCTAAAAATTGGATGACGTCATGACTTGTGGAACCAAGTCATAACATTATCCGGGGTATTACTGGTACATGTTTTTATGTATGGCGACTTTTGGGATAACCTCTGTAAATGTGTTCTCCATCTGAAGTGCTATCCAGATAAACAGCAACACAACAAAAGGGGCACAGGTTTGGAGTTGTCTGTTAAGAGTTAAGACAACAAAATGAGCAGGCAAACAGAATGCTTGGTAAGTTTTCCTTGTGGTGAAACTTTTAAAATATGTACTTTAAAATCATATTTCTGATTTCTAATCTTGTGTCTGTTGTTATGAGATGACATGTTGTCTCCAACCTATGGCAACTAAATGAATGAGACATCTCCAGAACATCCTGTCCTCAACAATCCTGCTCAGTTCTTGCAACCCCAAGCCTGTGGCTTCCCTTATGGCAGGGCCGTGGCCAGGATTCTCACTTACTTCTTCTTCAGATTTATATTGCCACCAACTCACCAAGGCGACTCAGGGCGGCTTACAGTCAAAACTGCAACAGTACAGTAACAATCATAAAATACAACCTCAGAAAACAACCAAAAGAGAACACAGACTAGCTCCCCTCTGGCCGTTGGTGTGTGTGTGTGTGTGTGTGTGTGTATTTCAGGAGGGGCAAAACACTCACATATATAACATTAGCAACATGGGAGTTGGGGGGTGGGGGCGGGCTGTTTATTCAGGAGGGTTTGCACTCCCCCTGGCTACAGCCCTGCCTCATGGAGTCAATCCATGCTTGGTCTTCTTTTCCTGCTGCCTTCTGCCTTTTCCAGATTTATTGTCTTTTCCAATGAGTTCTGCTCTCACACAATCTGCTCAAAGTAAGACAGCCTCAGCTTGACTTTTGTTTTCATTTGTGGCAAATCAGTCTTGATTTGCTCTAGGATGCACTTGTTTGTCTTTCTGGCTGTCCAGGATATCTGCAGAGCTCTCCCCCAGCACCACATTTGAAATGAATCAGTTTTTTTCCTGTCAGATTTTGTTACTGTCCAGTTTTTGCATCGATACATGGCGATCAGGGGCACAATAGTGTGAATGATCTTGGCTGCAATCGCCAGTGCAATAGCCTTACATTTGATGATTTTTCTAATTCCTTCATTGCTGCTCTTCCGAGTCTCATTTATCTTCCGATTTCTTGGTTGCATTCCTCATTTGGATTGATGACTGAAAGGATAACAAACTCTTTCAACTATCTCATTTTCTTCATTTTCAATATTAAAGGTAGTGGTGGTATGTCAAATTCTTCACTACCCCACCGTGACGTCATGACATCATGGGTGGAGCAAAAAATAAAATAAAAAAAGAATGGCTGTGCATGCACCAAACCTCCATTTGATGCATGCACAGTTTTTTTTTTAGTGCGCATGCGTCAAACCTCTATTTGGCTGCCTGGAAATACATTTCTGGAGTGGGGGTGGAGAGGCGACCGAAGTGGTCGCCTGGGGGTTTACCACTCCCCGGCGACCCCCTCCTGATGGTGTTACCGGTTCAGATGAACCGGTCCAAACCAGTAACATCCCATCACTGATTAAAGGTATACAGTTTTTCTCTAGTGACAATTTTTGTTTTCTTTATATTCAGCAGCAATTTTGTTTTGGCATTTTCTTCTTTCACTTTCACAAAAAGTCATTCGACTTATTGCAGTTTTTGTCAATAAGATAATGCCATTGGATTATTTTATACTATGTATGCTCCTTCCTCCAATTTTCGCTCTTCCTTAATCTGAATCTAGTTCAACTTTCCATATGACATACTCTGTGTACAGATTGAACAGATTAAGGGATGAAATTCATCCAGGGGTTCCCAACCTTTTTATGCTGCAGGCCTGACCATGCCCCCTGGACAGCTGAGCAGACCAGACCACACCCCTGGAAGTGGAAATAAATGCACCCACTTCTATGTTTATGATAGCTGCAGGTGCATTTACAATGGATGTAACCACATTTATGCATGCACAGGCATGTTTTTCAGCTGTCGTAAATGCATCTGCTTCCACTCCTGGGTGTCATGGTGATGGCGGCCAGATGGAATGGGCCATAGGTTGGAAAACCCTGCCTTAGCTTATAGGAAACCAATCTGTCTCTCCATATTCTGTCCTAAAAGTCGCTTCTTGTCCAGAATATAGGTTATGCATCAAGACGAACAATTGTGGAGGTATTCTTGTTTGTTTCAGAACCATCCATAGTTTGTCATTATCCACGCAGTCAAAGTGTTTGCTGTAGTAGATAAAACATAGGCAGAGCTTCTGAAATTTTAAGGTGCAATCCAGTATCCAATAGAGACTGGATACAGGTGCTTATTCCTTTTCAGAATCCAGCTTGAACACCAGACATTTCTTGTCCCATATAAGGTAGAAGTCTCTGTTGGAGCACCCTGAGTATCATCTTGCTTGTATGAGAAATTAAAGCAATGGTTTTATAGTTACTCCACCCCCTGGCTTCATCTTTCACGGTGATTGGAAACCTGAATCTGTAGTATATATAAACTGAAATGCAATTTCCATGCAGATCTGTGTCATCTTTTGTCCTGTTTTTTGGTGGCATGGTATTAGCCACCCTGTGCCAGATTGACTCTCCCATGTACCTGCACATGTCTAGAAGAGTTGAGCTCTCTGGTGAGCATATTCTATGGACACAGAACCTTTAAGGAGGTAATGTTTAACTAGGAGTTGCTCTGAGAAGACTTTAAAAACCCCAATGCCATCAAGATGTGTGCAGGCAGAGGAGTGAAATGACTAATTATACCAATTAGAATGCCCTGTAGTTTCTTTCAGTTCCATGTGACTGAGCAGAAAAACAATCAATGTCACTTAGAATTAGTGTTTGGGAATATTTAAAGACTCTGTAGGTGTTTTGAGCAGTGATTGTAATATATGTTGTGAATGCATGTCTGTTCAATTTTCTTTGGGAAGGTCTAATTGTAATGGCTATTGCTAATTCCTTTGCTGATGAAAAATCTTTAAAATTCAGTAAACCAAAAGAAATTATGCAAACTATTTCAAAGGACTATGGTAAGAAAGTTTAAAGCTGAAAAACTGAAGGAAGTGGGAATGTTTAGCCTTGAGGAAAAGGAGACTTAACAGCGATATGGTAACACTTTTTGAATATTTGAATGATAGTTATAAAGAGGAGAAGCAGAATGCTGTCTTTCATCTCAGAGTGCAGGACACATAATAACTGCTGAAACTACACGAAGCCAGATACAGTAATACCTTGGATAACGTTAAGACTTGGTTCCACAAGTCTTAACGTTATCCGATTTTTAGCCTTATCCGATGCATGCATCAGATAACATTGAAATCCTATGCAGATGACTCAGATAACATCAACTCCATAGAGATACATTGTAAACAACACAGACTTCAAGGGAAAGTCAAGGAAACATGCTGGAAGCATGTTTAAGAAATAATTGTCTAAAGGGTAAATACATTACAAAAACATGCCAGACCACCCTGACTTTAGGGGACAAAGCCATACAGCATTTTTAAACGTTTGAAAACTTTATAAAGTGCTATTTTAAAAGATCTGCTCCCTCTTTTTGCTGACAGATGTTTTTTCAATGATGCCGCCTGGATAGCTAAGCCCCTTAGCAAGCCAGATTTTTTTTTTTGGGGGGGGGGGGGTGATTCTGAGAAGAAAGGCAAATTGGTTAGTCTTGCTCTCTTTCTCTCAAGGTTGAACAATCTCAATAACAATCACAGCAACTGATCCTCAGCTAAGCCCCTTAGCAAGCCAGAGTTGGGGGGGAGGGGGGCTGAGTCTGAAAAGAGAAAAGTTTCCTAGCTTCTGTTCAGAAGGCCCCTATCTGGCTTCCTAAGGGACTTAGCGATCCAGGCTGGGGGGGAGGGGTCTTAAGAGAGGCTTGGGACCCTTTCCCCAAGTTTTCCTAGCTTCTGTTCAGAATCAGCCCTCCTCCGCTTGCTAAGGGGCTTAGCTATCCAGGCAGGGGTGGGCTTCTTAAGAGAGGCTGGGAAAAGGGTCCCAAGCTTCTCTTAAGAAGCCCCCCCCCCATGTTTGCCTCAAATTCCCCAACATTATCCAATTTTGGCCTTATCTGATGCAAACATTATCCGAGGTATCACTGTATAGGAATATCAGAAAAAAACTTCTAAACTATTAGAGCAGTACAAAAGTGGAACCAATTACCTTGGAAGGTGGTGAATGTGCTAATGCTAGAGGCATTCAAGAGAAAATTGGACAACCACCTGCTTTGATTCGGATCCCTGCTTTGAACAGGGGATTGGACTCAATGACATCACAGGCCCCTTCCAATTCATTATTCCATTATATGAGCAGATTGAAAATGTGGTCCTTTATTTACTCCAGTGGGGGAAAGGTGCAACCAGAGATGATCTGAAGATGTTCACATGAGCAAACAATTTGAAGGGTTGTTTAAATCGTAGCAGATAAACAAAGAATAAGGTCCATGAAACAGATGCACCATATAAAAGAAATCAGAGGAAAAACAATTATTTTCTGACAATGCAATACAATGATGAAATGAAAAATATAAAGCAGAACAGCTTGGGTTTCCAGTATCGGAGAAAATAACATCCGTGCAAACTTAGCCACAATTAGCCCTTTTATAAAATTGTACATTTGCCACTAATCTTCCACCAGCCCTCTGGTTTGAGCTCAATATGTTCAATAATATTTGGCCTAACGATCAAGAAAGAAAGACATATAGCTAGCTACATATTCCTGAAGACTCAGAGGAGTTTGCAGGATAATTGAGCCAAGAGAATCCAGATGGTGAAAATCAGAAGGAAAATGTAAAATGAAGTAGTGAAATCACAGGTGTGTATGTGTGTGTGTAAGGAATAAATTACAAAAGAAGTAAAGGAGGTGTAGAATCTCCCAGAAGGAGTAATCTAACCTACCGTAAAAACTGAAGCTTCTTTCAAAACTAAGGACCAAAGCCCCAGAGCACTCAAAATCTACAAAAGTAAAAATTACATGGGGAAAATTGGACTGAATAACTTGTGAGTGTGAAATGAGTGTGACTTTGAGTCTTAGATTCTTCTCCCAAGCAGCAATTGCTCCTTCTTCCACTAATGCCTCTAATTTTTCTGCATTCTGGTTGGCTTCTTTACCTTCACTCCTGAAATTCACTTCTGTATCGGTAGATGGCAAAATGAGAGGAAAAAGTGCACTGCACTGCCTTTCTTTATTCCCAGATTAAAACCATCATTTTCTGGTTTGGTGGTTAAGATGCTGAAGTTGACAACTGAAAGGTTGGCAGGTCAACAGTTTGAGACCCGAGTACTGCATGATGGAGTGAGCTCCCGTCTCTGTCCCACCTCCTGCCAACCTAGCCGTTCAAAAACAAGCAATTGCAAGTAGATAAATAGAGCCACTTCGGTGGGAAGGTAACAGCGTTCCATGCACTCCGGTGTCTAATCATGCCTGTCACATGTCCATGGAAACGTCTGCAAGTGCAGATTTCACACTGTCTCTTTGGCTGTGATCAGAGATGAGCACTGAACCCTAGAATCGGGTATGACTGGCTTTTGAACAAAGGAGACCTTTACCTCTACATGATGCGATCATAGCATCTTATCAGGGTGCACTCTGAGCCTCGAGCCACTGGAACAATCCAACTTCCTGTCTATACTTTTCTATTGTCTTCTAGCTCAGCTAGAGTCTTTTTGCCACAGCAATTCTGTCTGTCTCTTGCTCATTCCATTGTGCAGAAGTCCAGGCGGGGAGAAATCCTCAGTCCTTTTTGGCAGCGGGAAACTGTCAATCATGTTGTTTACGAAATAAATCAGATATTTGTCGGACGATGGGGGCGTGGGATGAAGCTTCATGAAACACACAACACTCCGATCCAGCAGAGAACACAAACTTCCTCCCGAACTCACATTTGAGGAGCCTTTTTATTGTTACAATCGTATAAGAAAATGCTTACATAGAAAATCACAGATTGGCTATTTAGGTTCAGTACATTCGCCGTGATTGGGTCATGTTAGGGTGGGCTTCTACCTGATTCAGTGGTGGGATGTTAAAATTTTTACTACCCCACCATGATATCATCACAGTGTGGGCGGAGCTAACATGGGTGGAGCCAATGTCATGACATCATGATGTTGTGGGCGGGGCCAAAGAAAAATAAAAAATAATAAAAAATAAAATAAAAATAAGCACACACACACACACCTCAACCCACCTACCCACCCACCCACAGCACAAACCTGTAAATAAAATAAATAAATAAATAAATAAATAAATAAATAAATGATACATTAAAATCAGTGATGGGATGTAACAGGTTCTCACCAGTTCTCCAGAACCGGTAGTAACTTTTCCCAGTGTTCTGGAGAACCGGTTGCAGCTTTTGGGGGGAACCACCTTCGGGACTTACCTTTTCACTGGTTCCTCCACTGCACATGTGCGCCAAGCACTTGGTGTGCATGCACATCTATAGTGCTTGGCGCGTATGCACGGCCTCCTTGCTGTCCTCCCAAGCAGGGAGGAGGAAGAGAAGCTGCTAACCTGAAGCTCCCTATAGCCTGCTGCCCTAGATATCCTAGAGAACTGGTTAGGCAAAGACTTAGGACCTAACTTCTTTAACTGTTGAAAAATTGAAAAGTGCCAAAATGAAGCCATCTTGAGGTGAGTTCATTCTGTAGTTCCTTCCATCTGACCTAGTGTGAGAAAGATTTGCCAGAATAAGCTTTAAGCTCTGGTTTAAAAGCTCTGGTTGATTTGTGTTGTGGGTGGGTGGGTGTTTGGGTGGGTGGGTGTATTTTAATCAGTGGTGGGATGTCAAAATTTTGTACTACCACACCGTGGGCGGAGCCTAATTTGTGGGTGGAACAAATGATGTGGGTGGAGCCAATGTCATGGGCGGGACCATGTGACCTGGTGGGCGGGGACAAAGTTGGTCATGTACACATAAAAATACAAATTACATAGACATAAAAATACACGTAAAACACATAATACACATTAAATACACATTAAATAGACATAAAACACATAAAATACAAATTAAATACACATAAAACATATAAAAATACACATTAAAAATAAATACACATTAAAATACACATTAAAATACACACCCACATCCAAAGGTGAGTCACTTACCCTGGGGAGCAGGCTATAGGAGCTTCAGGCTAGCAGCTTCTCTTCCTCCTCCCCACTTGGGAAGACAGCAAAGAGGCCGCGCATGCGCGCCAAGTGCTTTAGGTGTGCATGCACACCAAGCGCTTGGCATGCATGCGCAGTGAGGGAACCGGCAAAAAGGTAAGCCCCCGAGGTGGTTCCCTCCAAAAGCCGCTACCGGTTCTCCGGGACACTGGGGAAAGTTACTACTGGTTCTGGCGAACTGGTGCGAACCTGTAGCATCCCATCACTGTGTATGTTATACTTCCACTTTCAGGAGTGATGAGGGCTTCATGGGCCAAATTAATTGGCGTCAGGGGCTGGGGCCGGCCCCCAGGCCATAGTTTGGGCACCCCTGCTATAGAGCTTATATTTTCTATTGATGGGCTTTGCCCAGAAGCTTAAATAGTTAGTTGGCAAACATGCATGAGTGTTTTTCAAGTTTCATTCCATTTTTTTCCTTAAAGGAGAATAGAATTTAGTACAGTATTTATGTTACACAAAGCGTTTTATTTATGTCAGTTTTAAAATGTATAGTGTCTGGATTCTCTGCTTGTTCCCTTTTCATTCTCCATTCTGTTCCTCTTGAACTGAAAAATATAAATTTATTTTACAATGTACCTGAAATTCTTTTTTTCTTTGTTCCCCAGATCCTCCGATTTTGGAACCCTGTATACCAAGTTGAATCTACAACCTGGGACTGCTACAGTCATTGAAAATTTCTACATCTGCCCCACTAACAAAAAAAAGGTAGGTGGTTACAATATATCAATTCACAAAAATGAGTGTCGTTATTTTATTTTATGTTTAATGGAGTTAAGTTCCTAGCCAAGTATGCTATATATTTTTGTTTATAAAGGGACAGATATTAGAAGCATATGGATGGTCTTGTCTAGAAACCATATGTTATAACTTAAATATCAAAGCCTAAGGGTACTAGCATTAAATAGTTATTCTGAGTTTGGGTTCACTGAACTGCTATATAGCTCAGTGGTTTAAGCATCTGCTTGGGAGTTTGAATCCCCACTGTGACTTCTTGACAGGGGCTGAATTCAGTGATCCATAGGGTCTTTTTCAGTCTTTGTCTTGCTCTGATTATTCTTTGATTATAAACACCACTCTGCTACTTCTGGACTGAAACTAAATGTTAGTCTCTATAAGATTAGACCCATTGAATTTCTAAATGGTAAATCAACACTTGCATACATTCCATTTATTCATTGATTATCTCTAACAGGGCTATCGGTTGGATTTGGGTTTATGTATTTAGTGCCTACCTTGATTATGTCTCCTAGTTCATCCCTTTACTCCCTCCTGAAATGTTTTTATTCTTAATGAAGTCTTAGTCTGGAGAAACAGGGAACCTTAATTACTGTTTGCCTGATGTTGGTGACATACTAAACAAGAAGAGTTGAAAACAGCATTAAGTAATTATAATCAACATAATTTTGACACCTCTTGGAAAAAATGACCAGAATCCTGTTGGTGTTTGTATAACTTGATGGGACTTATTGCAGCTAATTGTGAAACTGTTGGGCACATCTCAAGCACATGCCTGCTTATGTCATCAAGACGTATCAATTAACCATATGCAAACCTTATGCAAACACATATAGGATTTTGGCTGTTAGATTTTTATTTCCCACTGTAGCATATGTTATAAATTAAAGGAAAAAGCTTATCTTGTATTAAACTGCTGTAAAAGAAAGCAATAAAAAGTCAATATTTCCACATTGCATCAGAAGTCAACAACAGCTGAACTGTCTGGATTTTTCACACCAGTTCCCCTATACCTGGAGTATTATGGGAGCCATTTCTTAGTGATCTTATGCAGCATGTGTAAGGGAAACATCAGCATGAGCAAAACCATTTTTCTACGTAATAACTTCTTCCCACTACTCACGATCAGAGGGTAATTAGATTGGAAAGTTGTGTTATCAGCTCCCACTCATAGTTTCTTGCTTCTGTGTGAGATTGCATTATGAGAGAGCAGTCCATGTTGATGTAAAAATTACAATCTGTTTGTTTGTTTGTTTGTTTATTTATTTATTTATTTATTTATTTATTTATTTATTTATTTATTTATTTATTAATCATATTTATCCACCGCCCTCCTCACCGAGGTGACCCAGGGCAGCTCACAAATCACAAAAGCACCACAATAAAACACAAACATTCCTAAAACCCTCAGATATAAAACTGTACAAGATTAAAATTTAAAATCTAAAAAGTTTAAAAAAATGCCAAATTACTACATCTTGAGGGAGGGAGGGGCTTAAATCATCCAGCGGGCTGGGGTCATTATACCTCCCGCACCCCATACCTGCCCTGCCAGCCATGTTTTTAAATTCTTCCTAAAGGGCAGCAACTCTGTCTGGAGATCTAGCTCGGTTGGCAGGAGGTCCCACAGGGCCAGAGTGTACACACAGAAGGACCTCCTCCTAGTGCCAGAGAGATGCGCCTCTCTGGCTGATGGAACAACTAGGGAGCCTCTCCGGTCTGCTCTGGTGGGACGGACAGATGTTCTTGGGGTGAGGCGGTCTCTTAAGTATCCTGGCCCACTACCATGTAGGGCTTTAAAGGTAATAACCAGCAACTTGAATTGCGCCCAGAGACATACTGGCAACCAGTACAGCTCCCGGAGCAGTGGTGAGGCATTGCATACCGCCCACATCCCAACACCACCCAGGCAGCCGCATTCTGGACCAGTTGAAGTCTCCAAATGGTCATTAAGGGCAGCTCCATGTAGAGCGCATTACAGTAATCAAGTCTGGAGGTGACCAGAGCATGTGTAATCATTCCCCTGGTTAGGTTCCCTTTCCAATTTACCTGGAGAGGGGGGGAAAGGCACAGATGCACACCGGTTGCAAAATGGGAAACACAGGGATTAGGTTGCAAATGCGTGTCTTACTTTATTCCAGAACTCAAATAGCTTATAGACAGGAAAGAAGAAGCCTCTCCTCAAGCACTTACAAAATGGAGGGATGTGTTGGAGAGAGTTTTTCCAAACAATACAGTTTATTTTACAGTAGATATTGATTTAAGTCATTTAGCTTTTTTGTTTTCTTACCAGTTTCCTATTGGCACAGAGAAGAGATGTAGCTTACTCAGAATGAGGTGAAAGCCAAAGGCTTGACCAGTGGTGGGCAGCAAAAAATTTCACTACCACACTGTGGGCAGAGCCTACATCATGGGCAGAGCCTACATCATGGACAGAGCCTATGTCATGGGCGATCTAGTCATGCCCGCCATATGGCCATGCATCT
This sequence comes from Furcifer pardalis, assembly GCA_030440675.1. Classification (NCBI taxonomy): domain Eukaryota; kingdom Metazoa; phylum Chordata; class Lepidosauria; order Squamata; family Chamaeleonidae; genus Furcifer; species Furcifer pardalis. The sequence goes on along the minus strand of CP126891.1, from coordinate 146,634,130 downwards.
ACATCTACAAACACAAGCAGCACTGGTTTTTTGGTTGTAAATGGAGATGAGCATTGCACCCTGGAGTCAGATATGACTGGCTTTTGAGCAAGGGAGACCTTGAACCACTTGCAGGGACAAAGGCTGATGAGGCAGGGCAGGGAGGTGGGGGTGGCCACCCAATTTCGCTACCCCCTCTGCCCAAAGGCCACCCAATTTCACCACCACCCTGCCCAGAGGTCACCCAATTTTGCTACCCCCTCCAGATTGTGTGTGCGAACCTGTTCCTGCCCACCACTGGGCTTGACTCTTCTTATGTAGCTCTATATTAAAAATTAATTAGAAATAAGAATGTCCAATACCCAATACAATTTTTACTACCATGTGATGTTGAGCTACAATCTCATGGTTCCTCAAACTCTCCTAGCAAGACCCTCAGGATTATTCCAGGCTATGATATTTTGTATTTTCATTTAGTTTCAGTTGATATTCAATGCCAACCAATGTCTCCACTACCACCTGCTTGAGATAGTAGAGAGGTAGTGTTGGCTTTAAAATCAATCGTGACAGTAGTGAATGTCAAGAAAGGGGTCGCTGACTGGGGGACAGGGCTCTTCTAGGGTTTCACAGGGGGCCCCTCACACTGGCAAGTCCTTTAAGTTCAACTGCCTGTCTGCCCCGAGAACACTCCCTCTCGGTCCCTTCCTGGTTCTTGGATGGGGAAAGTGGCACTTCAGCCTTTAGGCAGGGATGTGGTAGCTTTTTATGGCAACAAGGCTGAAAAACAGTTTATAATTTTGCCACCTTCCTACAAAACACACTCACAGAGTTGGCCCTGGGAAGCTTCCCTGGCCTGAAGGTAGCTCTTACCTTCAAAGGCAGAGACATCTCGAAGATTCAGGCCCGGCAAGTGATACAGGTGCCCTCCCTTCTCTGGATCACCCAGGCAACCTTATCAGTCCTAGAGAAAGGTCCCCCTTCCCATGCTGTGCTGTGCTGGTGCAAATTTATAGCTGCTGGTTTGACCTTTATCTCAGGTCTGCTCCGCTCTGCAGAATTACCCTTCTTGTTTGGTAGAAGAATAATAGTCCATGTACAGTACTGTATATGCAGGATACAGTACTTAGTGAAGAAATTAAGCTAATCTACTCTAATTTAACAAACTAAATAAAATAAGGCAATAGCTGTCCTCACCTATGAAAGCCGTTCTTTTCAGTGTGGACTTGTTAGCCCGCATTAGGATTTCCTTAGATCTCCATGTCTTGAGTTCAAAGTAACATAGGCTCCTGCCTACATTCAAAAGGTTCCTCCTGAGCAGCCAAAAGTTTTTATGTGGTTTTTGGGTGTTCACCCCTACCTCTAGAATGTTAAGCATGTAAAATGATCTAATTGTTTTGACTATGAGTTGTTTACTCAAACAAGTGTTTCTTCTGATGTAACTACATTCTCAGACATGAAGTGATGTAATTTGACATTCTCAGGTGTACAGTAATACCTCGGATAACGTTTACCTCGGGTAACACTAAAATCGCATAATGTTAAGTAATCTGGGGAGGAGAATTGGATCGAATAACGTTAAGGTCCTATGGGATGGATCGGATAACAACCGCTAAAGCCTGTGCGGTTACAATGTATCTCTATGGAGCTTTAACGTTATCCGATCCATCCCATAGGATTTTAACATGCATCGGAAAACACTAAAAATCGGATAACACCAAGACTTGTGGAACCAAGTCTTAGCGTTATCCGAGGTATTACTGTATGTTTGTTTCCCTGTCCCCAGATGTGTGAACAGGTGTGTGAACAGGTGTGGTGTCCCATACTCCATTTCTGTGTGAATGTCACATTTCCATTTTCCCTAAGATGATGGGAATTGACCTAATGTAACTTTGGGAAATCCCAGAGTGTGATCTAATTCATAGGTGTCTAAATGACTGACATTGCTAATCAGCAATTTTGGTATATGTATTGGAATGTGTGGAATGGAATGTTGATGACATCAGAGTCTAGCCTGAGTTAGCTATTCTCAAACTTACAGAGATTATGGTATATGAATTTTAACACTTAATGAATGTAAAGAAAATTAAAGTATGAAATTCATCCCTTGTGTGATTATCATGACAGTGAGTTCCATCAATTTTGTTAGCTGTGAGGCTGACAAAAGCACTGAAATCTTCACCCCTTGCCCTCAGCATTTGAAAAAGTCCAGTTCTCATTTCCTCTTCTTAATACACTGTCTCCTTTGTTCAGAACTGGGCATTTTTAAGGTTGCAGGACTTCCTGGCTTTTTCTGTGTGTCACCCTTGTTTTAGAGCCCAAGACAGACAAGAATTGAAGTCTTGTTAGGTTGGAATCATCAGGCGTGCTTGAAGGAATGGGATAAATTACAGGCTGCTGTTCAATGAGGTGACCCAAGTTAGAAGCATATTGATAATGCCTGGTAATTTGGCTTATTTGTCAATCAGTTGCTTCAGAATGGCATTTGAAGGCCTGCTGGAGCCAAAGATGTCTAAAGCTGGAGTTTGGAATGTAATGAAAGCTGCTTAGTTCTTGTGACAGATGCCATTAATTACGGGTTGCCTGAGGACAAAAGAATTGTAAGTGATTTTGTCATTTGCTCATTGGTAAAATTGTACAGCAGTCTAATAGAATACATTTAACTACAGCATTCAAGGCAAGAAGTTATAAAAGCATAATTGAAGCTCTTGGCCATGTTAATAATTAGAAATTGATAGATTCTGGGATATGACTGGCTGTTACAATTCTTGTATGCCACATTAGTATGACTGTGGTATTTTCTGCAGCAAGCGTGGCAGCAAGACATGAACACATAAGCATCTTTAACTATCTGCCTAGATAGCTCTGCAAGCTAGAACATCAGGCTGTAAAGCCAAGATCAAGGGAGTTTGATTTCTTACTGTGTCTCTAGGGAAAAGAGTCAGCTTGTCCGGCCTTGGGCAAGTTGCACTGTTCCAGGTAGAGCTCCCCCTTGAAGAAGGTGCTGGTGAATTATAGAACGTTTGAGTTGGACGGGACTTATGAGGCTATTGAGTCCAACACCCTGCACAACGCAGGGATCAAAATCAGGCAGATCTGACAGATGACTGTCCAATTATCTCTTGAATGCCTCCAATGATGGAGAACTCACTGTCTCCTCAGGTAATTGGCTCCACTGTTGTACTGCTCTAACAGTTAAAAAGTTCTTCTGGATATTCAGCTGAAATCTGGGTTCCTGTAGTTTTAGCCCATTATTACGTGTCCTTCCTTCTGCGATGATCAAGAACAGCTCCTGACCCTCTTGACTAGCTTTCAAGTACAGTTATACCTCGCATAAAGAGCATAATGTGTTCCACAGGATTGCTCTTTAAGCGAGTTTGCTCTTTAAGCGAAACACCATTGTAAATGACCAGTTGTGGGGGGAGGGGGAGATTGTGAACCCCAATTTATTTGTTAAGCGAGTTTTTGGTTGGTTGTATTTGTTAAGCGAAGTGAACATTCAGAGAAAATTCTGCTCTTTAAGCAAGTTACTCTTTAAGAGAGGCGTTCTTTATGCAAGGTTTGACTGTACAGTTAAACCTCGCATAAAGAGTACCTCGCTTAAAGAGTAACTCACTTAAAGAGCAGAATTTTCTCTGAATGTTTGCTTCGCTTAACAAATAAAACCAACCAAAACTCGCTTAACAAATAAATTGGGGTTTGCGATCCCCCCACCTCTCCAGAAGTCACAATTGATCACTTACAATGGTGTTTTGCTTAAAGAGCAAACTTGCTTAAAGAGCAGTCTTGTGGAACGCATTATGCTCTTTAAGCGAGGTACAACTGTATTTGAAAAATCCTGTCATATCCCCGCATCCACTCTCCTTTTCTCAAGGCTAAGCACACCAAGTCCTTCCAGTCATTCCTCATCTGTTTTAAACTTTTTACCTGACACTTCTGAAGTAGAGCTTGCACAATTTATTTTGGTTTACTGAATTTTAAAGATTTTTCCAGTCCCTTGATAATTCTTATTGCCCTTCTGTGAACTTTTTTGAACAGGAGCTATGTTAGTCTGGATTTCAAGCATATCAGATGGTAAACAAAACAAAACGAAATCAAAATGTTGTAGAACTTTAAAGACTAACTGCTATGGACTTTAAAGTCCACTTTGCCATCACTCTGTATCTGATGTGTATAAATTGATGCCATGAAGTCTGACGAAGTGGAGTTGATCAGTGGTGGGCAGCAAAAAAATTTCACTACCACACTGTGGGCGGAGCCTACATCGTGGGTGATCTAGTCATGCCTTCCATATGGCCACATATACATCTGCAAACATAGGCAGCACTGGCTCTTTGGCTGTAAATGGAGAGTCGGATATGACTGGCTTTTGAGCAAGGGAGACCTTGAACCATTTGCAGGGACAAAACCTGATGGGGCAGGGAGGGGGCATGGTCACCCAATTTCACTACCCCCCTGCCCAAAGGCCACCCAATTTTGCTACCTATCCCCCTCCTGGGTGTGTCTGCGAACCTGTTGCTGCCCACCACTGGACTTGATCCACAAAAGCTAACATTAAAATACAGCAGATAGTCTTTAAAGTGCTATAACGTTTTCAGTTTTATTTTGTTTACTCTCTGATATTCTCTGAACTTATTCCAGTTTGCTGGCAATAAACACTTCTGTGTATACGTCGAAAACCTTGATGTCATACAGCTATTTAAACAACCTTGTCTGGTAAACCTGTTCCAGTTAGGTTTTTGTGCAGTTATTAGAAGTGTACCTTAAATGGTACAGGATGTTCTATTTATTCTACCATAGGCTTGTCTCTCTCCACAAAGGGTTTGCTTTTGTCTTGTAATTGTCATCAAGCATGGCTTCATTTGGATGTCTGAGATCTCAGGTCCTATCTTGGAAAGACTGACATGCCTGAAGGGAAAACATAAGAGGAGGAAATGTGTATCCTCCTTAATGTGTGATCTGGCTCACCAGATAAAGGCAGACATGTGTGTTTGAAGTCATGCTTAGAAAAGTTTCAGAAAACCTAAGAAGCCAAAGGGACTCATTAATGTGTCTGGTTACAAGAGAGAAGAAAAGACAGGAATAAGGTATGGCACTGAGCAGAAGAAGAACCACAAAATCATTGATAGAACAAAGGGTGAGGATGAAAGAGAGTTTAGGACAGAACCCAGTGCTGGGTTTTATTTGAGGTGACCCTGGGATATTCCAGGGAGAACAGCAGTCAAAGACACAAGATGAAGAGGAGAGACAACAAGAATATAAAACTGATGAACATCAGAGAAAGTTTTGATCAAATGAAGCCATACTTTCACTGGAAAGAAAAAATATGTTAGCAGAGGATGCTATGGTGAAAGGAACTTTGTGGGAATGAACAGAAAGTGGGCTAGAAGCCAGTAGGGAACTTGAACAGATAAGCTAAGGGAATGATCAGAGGACAGAGAGAGATAAAGAACCAAGCTACACTATCACTGAGGCAAATGAGCCATGTGCAGATTTGCTTGAGAAGAAGACCTATTTGAGTCATTAAAATTTACTTGGTATATGTTCCAGTGCCCTTTGTCACACTTAGAAGTAGTCTAGGGAATTAGCTTTGGGCAAAAATACTGGGGGAAAGAGTGTGTCGCTGAAGGAATGCCAGGCACAATGCATGTCTACCCCCCCTTCCCTCTAGCTGGACTAGTAGTCGGGGGGGGGGGCAATACAAGGGGCAAGTATACTCCATGTATACAGTGGCTGCACCAGATAGGTACTTCCTTATGACAATTCTGGCAGAACTTAAGCATTAAAGAGAACATAAGAAGATGTGGTTGTACATTTCCTGCATTATATGTGAAGTGGAACCTCAGATAACGTTTGCCTCGGATAACGCTAAAACTGGATAACGTTGGGGAATTGGAGGCAAACCTTTGCATCACACAATGTAACGTTGTGCGATGCAAAAGTTTGCCTCCAATTCCCCAACACTGATCTCTGCCCCAAAGCCCACAGGGCTAGAGACCAGCCCTGTGGCCTTTGGGGCAGAGATCTATGGAGGCTCAGAGCACAGCAGCAGCGTGGCTGGAAAGCAGACCAGGGGTTCTCCATTCTGCTCCCAAAATCATGCCGCCGCTGTGGACTTCATAGCAGTGGCATGGCTGGGAAGCAGACTGGGGGGGGGCGTTCTGCTTCCCAGCCATGCTGCCACTGTGAAGCATGCATCAGTGGTTTGGTTGGGAAGGAGACTGGGGGCGCCCGGTATCCTTCCCAACCAAGCCGCAGCCACACCTGGTCTCCCCCCAACCAAACTGGCGCTTGGCTCGATCTACCTGCCTCTTTGGAAAGGGGAGTGGGGATTCCATGCATGGGATCCCCACTGCCCTTGCCAAAGAGGCAGGCGGATTGACCCCCTGTTCCCTTTCCTCTTTGGAAAGGGAATAGGGTTTTGTTTTGTTTTTTACATTGTGCAATGTATGCATCGCACAACATTAAAAAATGGATAACACGAAGACTTGTGGAACCAAGTCTTAGCATTATCTGAGGTACTAGTGTAGTTTGGTTCCAAGGAGGAACAAAAAGAGAAAAACTAAAGCCACACATGAATTCCAGAAACACGAATGGCCAATAATGTCTTAGGCAAAGAGAGCATAAGAAAATGCAAGAACACTGTGATGTTTATCTATCAAAATATTATTGGACATATTGGCAGTTATGGAGAGTCACACATTGACCATTCCCGTCTTAATCAGGAATATCCTTCAGAGGTAGAAAAAGAACTCATCTGGAATATGCCTAAAGTTACAATCTTATATTTATTTATTTATTTATTTATTTATTGTTCATACTTGATATCCCGCCCCAATCGGGTAAACCCGACTCTGGGCGGCTTACATCCTGAATCATAATATAAAAGCCTTAAAAATTCATAAAATTCATAAAAAATTTAAAACATTCAACAATAAAAGCAGATAAACACATAATAACTGATACAAATATCAGATGGGGGGGGGGATGGCTGCTCTTAAATTAGCCATCCTGGGTGGGAACCTACATTGCTGTGTCCCCACACTTTTCGCACTTTACTTGGAAATGAGCTCCAAAACCTCAAATAGAGTTCAAGTACATGGAAGGAGGAAGCAGGAAGGAGGTGGCAACCAAGATCCCAACTGCCATTTGACATCGCAGAAGCTCAGGGGAAGCTACGTTTGACCATGGTTTAAGAGTAATTATATGATTCTCACAACTTTTCAAGATACTCCAGGCACCCACCAACAGCCAAAGGGGAGAGAGAAATCTATTATTGATTTAGAAAAAATTATTAATTTTTTTATGCTGTGTTGTTTTGCTGATTGTAAGCCGCCCTGAGTCGCCATGGCGAGTGGGCGGTGATATAAATCTAAATAAAATAAATAAATAAATAAATATTTTATATAAGTGACATTTTTGTAGAATACTGTGGATAGAAACTGGATTCTGGAAATGAAAGCTGAGGGGAAAGAGACGAAGTAAAAAATATAGAAGAAGACTGTAGGTAATGTAAAATGTAAATGATAACTTGTTACTAAAGAAGAGGTGTTAGAGGAACAGGATGGAAACCATTTCAGGTTTTTCTTCCCCAGAGATGAAAACTATAGCCGGTTTGAAAGATACTGACCACAATTATCATGGTGGGAAATGAAAGAGACTCAGCGTTGTTGGGTGATAAAAGTAACAGTCAGCTCAGGAAAGCCAAGGCTGAATCAGTGCCACAGTGTGGTGATGATCCAACCAAAAGAGTTGTATACAGTTTCAGATTGGTTAAACATCAAACAGCAATTAAGAAGGCCAATTAAAAGAAGAGATGAAATAGGCAGTTGTCAAATTGGGGCTAATCAGATGGGAGGAAGGCATGAACAGGAGACAATTAAGGGATAATGTCTGGGAAGAAAGAAAAATAGGACTAGGGGGAAAACTAAGGGCAGGTAGAAATACAAATTGTGGTTAGATCAAGGAATAGAATCAGTTCAAGTGTTATATTTGCAGTGTGGGAATTTTTGTGTGTGTGGTTTGAAATCTGGCAGTATCTATAAATAAACACCATCAGGTAGGTGGATGTCATGGCAGATTCTTTGCCATTGTTGCTTCAACAACAGTATGGTAGTGTTGCTGGTAATGCATATGTGGAGACTAACCAAACCACCCTACCCGCCCACCAAGTAGCACTTACTGGAGCATCCTCTGAGGAAGAAAATCAAACTGGGAAAAATCCCTTTAAATCATTCTTAGAGGCAGCAGCCCAACTTGTAGGTTGCACAAGCAACCCCCAGGAAAGTTTCAAAGGGTTTCAGAGAACCACTGTCTCCTGGCCTTAATGTCTTAAAAATTTGTACTGTATATCATCTTTGCTTCTCCAATCCTCCCTAAAAGAGTTGGCTCATTTTCTGAAATGCATCTCTGTCTTCATCTGTGGCTGAGATTCAGTTTCTTGTGTCTTGTTGAGATGGTGTAGCTGCAACTTTAACCCTTCCTTTCCCAGAGAGTTATCCTTTCACCCTAAAAATTAAAAGTGCTGTGGGCAGGCTCTCCAATGGAAAACACTGTATATTCTCTAGTGCAGGGTAGATGGTTTCATTTGTGAGAGAGTGTGAGCATGACTCACAGCAAGAACTCAACCACAGCATTTCTCGTGGAGAAGCTTTGAATGTCTGCACCTTATAGACAACCATAGCAATGATGACATCATAGCTTGTGAAGTGTCAGCAAACACTAGTTCTTGATTGCATACAGATTCTTCCCACAAACATATACAGTCTTTCAAAACCCAATCCATATTTTACCTCACAAATGTAAAGAAATAATTATTTCAGCCTAATGGACAAAGGTAACTGTTAACCCTGTGCCAGAGTCTCTCAGAATTTAGCATCCAAACTTATTTTCATTGCCAATATTTTGTCATTAAGATGTGAAATGACAATTTCTGATTGTGTGCACAGTGCTGTATTATTAAATCATCACAACTTGCATCCTTCATATCGCTGGACCTAGAGAAGAAATCTATCACAATATGGAACACAAAATGTGGAGATTATGTATCCTTATGGCATCCATGTGGGCACAAGACCCCATAATTTTATTTTGAAAAAAAATTAAAAAATGGCCTCAAGATGACACATAGGAAGGCAAAATGCATGTAAAACAAGCTAAATATCAATGTTTCACTCATCTTAACAATACAGATTAAGAGCATTCCGGGGATCTTTAATCTAGTTAAATGACAATCATGAACTATGATTGGCATGTTTGAATATACCCATCGTGTAGTTTCACTCTGACATCTGAGGAGGTGGAATTGATCCTCTAAACCTCACATTAAAATATGCCCATTAGTCTTTAGGGCATCGCAACATTTTTGAGAAGAAAAAACATTTGATATGCTTGCACAGGCTATCAGGGCTAATTCTTTGACTTCTTTGCTTTTTAATTTAAGTTTTTTTTGCTGCTGGTTTATTTTGAAATTGGTATTAAAATGATATATGGTTTTTTTCCAGAATGGCTACATTGATTCATAAACGTTTGTCTGGTAATTCACCTTGGGAATGGTGGTTGAAGAAGCACATAAAATCCTAAGTAGTGGAGGTCTCAATGCTTTGCCCTAATAATCCCAGCTGCTGCTCCACCACTGGTGAGAGTCAAGCTCAGTCTAATCACACATACACACACACACTCCTCCAGGCACGCACTCACTGGAAGCAATGTGCAGGCAAGACCAAGGCACAAGTGGCTCTCTCTGGCTTGGTGGCCAGCATGTTTATTTCCCTTTTCTTCCTCCTCTGGCACTGCTTTCCCCTCCCAACCTGCAGAGCCGCTGCCAAGGGAATGAGAGCTCCACCTACTCTCCTCGGAGACTGTCTTCTTAATAGCCATTACACTGGCCCATAATGGGATCAAAGTTTGTGCCCTGTGCTCAGTGATGGGATGTCAAACATTTTACTACTCCACCATGATGTCATCACAGTGGGGATGGAGCTAACATCATGATGTCATGACATAGTGGGAGGAGCCAACATCATGATGTTGTGGGCGAGACCAAAAAAATAAAAATTAAATTAAAATAAACACACACACACACCTCAACCCATCCATCCAATCAAACAACCACAACACAAATCTGTAAATAAATTAAAGAAATAAAATAAATAAAGAAATAAAATTAAAATTAAATAAAAATCCACCCACCCACTCACCCCAAACACAAATAAATCCACCCACCCACCCACCCCAAACACAAACCCCTTACTTACCCTTGGAAGCGGTGGCGCGGCAGCAAACAGCTGTGGCAGAAAACAGCTACAACAGCACAGCATCCTGGCAGCGTGACGGGGCCAGGCGTGGAAAGGCTGCCGCCACCGCCGGTTCTTCAGGTGCTCCCTGCACCCTTCCTTTCCCAGAAGTCAAAATGGCTGCTGGGAACTTCGCATGCGTCAAACTTTCATTTGACACATGTGCAGTAAAAAAATAGAACTGTGCATGCATCAAATGAAGTTTTGATGCCTGCGCAATTCCTGGGAGCCATTTTTAAAAAAATTCCCAGGTGGTTGCTACCAGTTCAGAGAACCACCCGGGAAAGTTGCTACTGGTTCGGGTAAACTGGTGCGAACCGGGAACATCCCATCACTGCCTGTGCTTCAATCCACCATACTCAGCTTTTTGTAGGACAAGGTATTTTTGATACAGAATGTGAGTTCCCTTCAAATGTTGGTCTCATAGTACCACATGTCACAGGATACCATCTTATCGGCATTTTATCTAAATCCACCTGCAACCTGGGAGAAGACTTTGCACTGTTAATGGGCAATAGTGTCTCCAGGACAGTCTCATTCAGATGATCACAATGTCTCTTTGTATGTCATGGCATTCCAAAGAAAAGGAACCCTGTCTGTACACAGAAACTGTCAAAATTGATTACTCCCGGCATCCCACGCAGCTGTGAATTTTCTGGCTACCCTGTGGCACAGTATGTTTGAACCTACTTCACTTGATCTGTTGTGGCATCCAGAACATTCCTCAGAGACATACTTCTACTAGAAATCTGCCAAGCCACCACTTAAGTCCCAATCGTTTATGTTCATGCAACTCTACAGATTTGATGTAATAGTGAAAAGGGATATGACTTTTGGCAAAGCTGTTTTGTTGGCAGTTTTTCACTGACATTCACCCATCTCCTGAAGTAAGCCTATTAATCTCCCATAGTTGTCAACCACAGAGACTACAAAGAAGGGCAAGTTGGTGTGTTTCTATGGGTGGCCATCTGTGGAGTCATACAGCCAGCCCTCCTCCCCTCTTAGACATTAGTCTTCCACCTTTTCTAACTGGTAGCCCACAAGGAGCTGGTTCTGGAACTCAATTAGGAAGCCCAAGCTGCACAGGCACAGAAAAACATGTGGGATTCTATAGATGGCTACTTAAACAAACACAGTTACAAGTAAACAGCCTGTCCTTGCCTTGTCTTTCTTGGGCGGCAGCCAGACAACAGTTAATTCATAGCCATCCAGCTGAAATGATAAGTCTTTCAGTTTCTGACTGATGGTGATTAAGGAAGAGGAAAAATTGCTAAAAGACAATCAATAATCTTTTAGATCCCAACTTCCAAGCTTGGATAGGGAGATGATGGACACAGTTTAGCTGAGAATTTTGTCTATGTGAAAGTGAAACTGATGAGGAAGTCTGAACCCTCACCTGAAACACCCATTGTATAGAGTGCTCATGGCCCAATGGCAGGTTTGAGGATGATATTGTTATGATTTGGATCTGCTGCAGGACTGGAGTGGCAGCCTAGAAGCAGCTTTAAGGGTTCCAGATATCCTCATTGTGTCATTAAGATAAATGTCAATCTTATTAGTATGGCAACTTCTTTCCCATATAGGCGTTCAGTATTTGGCAATAGAATAGACTAATATTTATTGTGCCACAGCATGCAGTGTTTTATTTATTTATTTAGATTTATATCGCTGCCCACTCATCATGGCGACTCAGGGCGGCTTACAATCAGCAAAGCAACACAGCACAAAAAAATTAATACATTTTTCTAAATCAGTAATAGATTTCTCTCTTCGCTCCGGCTGTTGGTGGGTGCCCGGAGTATCTTGAAAAGTTGTGAGAATCATATAATTACTCTTCAACCATGGTTCAAATGTAGCTCCCCCTGGGCTTCTGCAGTGTCAAATGGCAGTTGGGCTCTTGGTTGCCACCTCCTTCCTGCTCTTGCCCCAGGTGGGTGGTGGGTGGCATGATATTTCACTGACCTCTCCCTGGGCTTCTGCAATATCAAATGGCAGTTGGGATCTTGGTCTCCACCTCCAAGCTTTTGCTTGTTCTCCTCAATCTATTACCACAATTTTCCTGGTTAAGTTACTCCTTGTTTTCAAATTTTGTTCAGTAACTTCAAGACGTTTTTGAACTGTGAGAGATTGATCAAGAATTATTCTGTGATATTTTGGGTGGCAATTGTGTTTTATCCTCTTTCCACAAAAGTATACATTTCGATTTTTATTTGCTATTTGATTACTTAAATGGAAGGCACATAGTTCAGTTTTATTTGGGTTTGGGCTTAGCCTCCACATCTTGTAATATTGGCTCAATATTCACAGATTTTTACTGAGAACATGTTCTCCATCCTCAAGATTCTTAGTTTGGTTAGCTGTTGCTATGTCATCGGCATAGCGAAATCTTTCAGAATTATTTTCTGGCAAATCATTGCTATATATATTAACAAAATGTGAGCCTAGAACTGATCCCTGTGGCAGACCATTCTTAATGGTAAAGGATTTACTAATAACATCTCCAACGGTAACCTTGAAGCACAGTGGTAGCTCGAGTTACAAATGGTGCAAGTTACAAAATTTTCACAATACTGTACGAATGAAAATCAATTGAAAATAATGGCTCGAATTATGAATTTTTCCAGAACAGATTAATTGGTTTTCAATGCATTCCTATGGGAAACCATGTTTCAAGTTATGAGTTTTGGTTTTCAATGCATTCCTAGGAGAAATTTGAGTTACAATTTTTTATTACATGAAAAATGCCTTGAAATGCATTAAATTTGAAACTCGAGGTACCACTGTATCTTTTTTTAAAACATTCACCAAAAGGTTTGTTACATGCCAGACCCAGTTCATTTTATAAAAGCCATCACTCTCAACTTATCACCCAAATTTAAAATTTAGAAAAAGGTTAGTTACTTTAGAACTGAAAAATATGGAGCCACTTGAATAGAATTAGGACAGGTCATTCTAGAACTAAAACAATGCTTTTCAACTAAGGAGAGCTCACAGTGCAAATGTGATGTATAGAACAAATAATAATAATACATATACAGTAATACCTCGGATAACGCTAAGACTTGGTTCCACAAGTCATGGTGTTATCCAATTTTTAGTGTTATCCAATGCATGTTAAAATCCTATGGGATGGATCGGATAACGTTAAAGCTCCATAGAGATACATTGTAACCGCACAGGCTTTAGCGGTTGTTATCCGATCCATCCCATAGGACCTTAACGTTATTCGATCCAATTCTTCTCCCCAGATTACTTAACGTTATGCGATTTTAACGTTATCTGAGGTAAGCGTTATCCGAGGTATTACTGTAGTTTGTAAATGTCCTCTTAGAAAATTTCAAGGTACCTGGGATGATGTGCTGACCTACCCCAGTGGGCACAGTCGCCGCACAGTGGAGCTACACAAAGAGTCTATTCAAGGAGAGTCCAGATAGCAAAGGCCAAAGAGCAAGCTGAGGTCTGGTTACCAGTAGTTCAAGCAAGCGTCTAGTTCAAAGGGTTGGCAGAGAAGTCAGGGTCATGGCAGGCAGGTCAGAGTCTAGGCAGGCAATCTCAAGAGGTATCCAAAGTCAAGCAGGGAGTTGGTCTTTGCACAGAAGAATTGTACCGACACTTGAATGCTGGAACAAGCTTTGTTAAGAGCCTCCCAGCTAAAAAGTATCAACTGTGAGCCTTCTTTGGTAATTAGTTCTAGATTGCTTGTGTTTCAGCTGCAGCTCCTTTCTGCACCTTTCCCTGGCTAAGGGCTGATCATTGTCAGACTTCTGGTCTGACAGGTCATCCCCGTGGGGAAACAGAGTTGGGGCAGAAGCAGGCTGAGATTCTAGTTCAGGACATTCTTAGGTTCAGGTGCAGGCAGAACTGGGCTGGGCATAGGGAGTGCCTCCTAATCCAGGTCATCTTCAGAGTCTGACGAGGGCTGGATCACAACAGATGATCTCATTGCAGCCACACCAACAGTTAGATGGTTAGCCCCTTTAGATATGAACAGTAGCAATTGTCCCATCTTGATTGGATGGTGTTATAGTATTGTGATTTTAATTCTCTTTTATCATACTTTATTTTAAATTTAGAATCTTACTTTACCTATTGTATTGTCTGCATAGTTTATACATAAGAATTTATTGCTCTTTTATCTAAACGTATACTTGCATATTGGGACTGTGGTGGCTTAGTGGCTAAGACGCTGGACTTGATGACTGGAAGGTTGGCAGGTCTGCCGTTTGAGACCTGAATTCTGCATGATGGAGTGAGCTCCAGTTCATAAGCAAGAAATTGTAAGTACAGTAGATAAATAGATACCACTTCAGTGGGAAGGTGAACAGCATTCTGTGCACCCCATTGTTTAGTCATGCCTGCCACATGTTGATGGAAACACCTGCAGACACAGACAGCACTGGATATTTAGCTATAAACGGAGATGAGCACTGAATCCTGGAGTCAGATACAACTGGCTTTTGAGCAAGGGCAACATTTACCTTTACTTGCATGTTAACATTTGCATAACCTCTGCAGATTCTGTATGTGAATAAATAACTTTATATATGAAATGTGGTAAACTAATCATAAAGATGTTAAAAAATAGGTTCTCAAATATATATTATTTATTTTGGTGTGCGCTTCTCAGCAGATCACACATCCCTCGGCATTTGTTCACATGTTCAGAATGAGCTCCATGCAATGAATCCATAATTATTTGTGATTACACTCAGACTATAATAAGTGAACTAGCCCTTCTGCAGGCTCTCAGCAGCCCAACTGTAATTCCTAAGATTACTGTGCTCTTGTGTGGGTGGGTTTTTCCCTTTTCCTTTCAACTACCATGACTGTGGATATCATTGGCAGATGGCTGCAGCTGTATCCATGAATAAGTCACTTTATACATTATGCCTGAAAGAATTGGATATGGACATATACAAAAATATGACATCTCTGAGACAATTGGGATTTGTTGTACAGATCCAATTTAGATAGTAAAAAGTAGTGTCTGCATATTAAAATTAATGTTATAATTTTATTTTCCATGTAGGGTTCAGCTTAAGTGATTTGTTCTAATGTTCTGAAGCTATTTCCTCCCAAACACATTAATCCTGCGCATCTGTCCGCTTGTATACCACAAGGCAACTATTGAGAAAATGCACGATATTCCCTTCCAGCAAACACCCTATTTTAAACCTCATATCTTCAGTCATTTTCCAAATGATTATCCATTCTGTGTTTTGAGATGAAAGGGATGTTACTGATGCAAGATGAGTACTGTATTCTGATCATCATAGAAAATGAGGTACCTACCAAGAAGGAGCTGTTTTCATTACTTTCATCAGACACTTACATGTGAAATTTAAATAGGGAAATGTGTAATTCTACAGACTGATAGGTTGGACATTATGGCAGGAAAGGAATTGAAGACATTTACATCATCTTATTTGCTTTGATCTTGCTTGAGATGGGTAATGTTTGGGTAGTTTAGACAACAGCCTCCCCAAATTCTATAGACAACAGGACCAGTGATGACTGTGGAGTTGTCATTTGTAAGACAAGCTCTTCCCATCTCTAGATTTTCCATGCCACTCTTTGATATATGTCAGAGGCCAGAATGTAGTTCAACTGGCAGGCGATATGAACGCTAGGAGCCAGAGCAACTGGTAACAGGCCAAACAGTAACTGTATCTCAGTTCAGAGTCCAAGTCTGAGTGAAGCCAGAGATACAGAATTGGTCCAGACAACAAATGTATAGTCCAAATGAGACAGAGGTAATGTGACCAGGAGAACAGACACAGCAGAGTACCTTTGGGGGCTGGAGCAAGGCGAGGATGGAATTCCAGGAGCAAGGACTCAGGCAAGGCACAGCAACAGACCACAGGAACCAGAAACAGGACAGCTTCAGAAGCAGGAACACAGCAGGAGCCAGGAACAAGGCAAGAGATCCAGGAGCCCAACAACTGCAAGTCTGCTGTTTCTGAAGTCACAAGAACAATCCACAGGAACTGGTCAGAAGACTTCAGAAGGGGAATCAGAGGTCTTTGACAGCAGGAACAAGACAAGCAATACATGCCTGAAATAACTGCAGGTCTGCTGATCTTCACTGCTAAGGCAACTTTTGGGAAGAAGGGTCTGCTCTTATATAGCAAAACCATTTAGGGTCTCTTAAGTGGAGCCTATGAAGGTCCAGAACCTTTCCCAGGGCTCTCAGGTCTGGGCTTAGCAGCTGCAGCAGGTTGAGGGTCCAGTCCTGCAGGACTTAGAGGAGCAGCTGCAAAGCCTGACAGTCCCCATTCTGTCACAAGAGCAATTGCAGCAGATTTAAAAAGTATTGCCATGCCGACAACAATGGCAGTTTCCTTTTAACACATGAATGACTGTTTCTATACTGCTTTTATGGCTCCATGTCCTCTCTAACATTGCTCCTCCTGACCTTTGGTGTGGAATCGTGTGCAATTGCACTCCATGGGGTGGAATCCTTCTCCCTACGGGGAAGGCCCCCAGGTGAAGGCCCCAAATCAATGACAACAGACAGTGAAATAAGAGTGAAATAAGATAAACAGGATATCTATTTCTAGAGACCTACCAATACATAAAATATTAGACTCCCAGTTTGGTATTATATGCCACAATTTTATGACCTAGACCAGGGATTCTCAACCTGCAGCCTGTGGGCCAGATGTGCCTCCCAGCACCATTTTATGTGGCCCCCGACTACCTCCACCACACCAGGGGACCGTCCAGCCCCCAAAGCTGTCTGAGGGAGTGTGACCCGGCCCGGTTTTAAAAGGTTGAGAACTCCTGACCTAGACAGAGAATGGGGATTAAAATGGGTGACCTTTAATAACCAAATGTCCTGTTTGGGTTTGGGTTTAATGTGTACTGATAGTTATGAGATGGTTTGATCTATTGTGTATGGACTTCTCATGTAGTGATCTATTATGTGTATTGACCTATTATATGGTAACTATTGTACTTATTGCTCTGTTATATTGTATCCTAGTGCATTTTTGTTGTATTGTAACTTTGATATTGATGGATTCTGTAAGCCGCCCTGAGTTGGTTTTTACTGAGTAGGGCGGGATAGAAGTATAATAATAATAATAATAATAATAATAATAATAATAATAATAATAATAATAATAATAATAATAATAATAATAATAATAATAATAATAATAATAATAATATCGTAGAGATCCAACAAAGCCAAGTCCAGGAATGTAGTTGCCTTGGGGAAAAATCTATTAGTGACATTGCAATTAAAGACTTCCTCCAGGTTTTGCCCATATGGGTTTTCCCTTGCCTTCAGTTTCCTCCCCTCAGTTCAGATAATCTTTTGTAGAGCAGTTATCCCATAATGCATACACATGTTCACAGAAGGTTGTTTTGCTCTGCCAACTGCTTTTAGTCCTATATTCCTTTGGAAGCGTAACTACATTCTGACCTTATTTTTTTACAATAATTCCTAGGCAGTCTGAGTGAAGAAGGCTGTCCAGCCATATGGTAAGCTTTATGGTGGACCAGGGGTTTGAATACCGGGTTCTCAAAACAAAACATACCAATTGTACATTAACATGCAGGATATAATAGAACCTAAACCACAAGAAAGTAAGTTTTAGCTAAACTTTAAGAAGAATTCTGGCAGCAAGAGTTGTTCAGCAATATGTGGACTAGCCCAGAACATGGTGGACTCTCCACTGGTGATTTTTAAGCATAGATCAGATGGCCCTCTGGTGGGGATACATTCCTTTCTGTATCAGGTACAAGGTGTTGGTTCTAACTTTTAAGGCCCTAAATGGTTTGGGACCTTCCTAGTTGGTGGAATGTCTTCCCCTCAGGACATCAGCCCACATCACTCATTCCTCTCAGATGGTGCAGCTCCAGGTGTCGGCCCCGAGAATAGCAAGGAAGGCTGTGACTCAGAGAAGAGCCTTCTCAGTGGTGGCACCAATGTTGTGGAACTCTCTTCCAGTTGAGCTTTACTCATCCCTGTCTACATTTTAAAAACAGTTGAAAACATTTCTTTTTAAAGAGGCTTTTGAGAATGTTTTACCAACAACTGATCGTTAGGTCTTTTATTTTGTCTTTCTCCATCACCAATAGGTTTTTCTTTTCAGGTTTTTTGTTTCTGGTGTATATATATATGTAATTTTAAAAAAATGTGTGACTGTTTTTAATGTGTGAGTTTTGTGTTGTTCGCCGCCCAGAGTAGGAAAACCTCCTAGAAGGGGGGGGGGGGAATAAGTACAATCAATCAATCAGTCAGTCAGTCAATAAAATTTACCTCTGGGTTTCCTACTTAAACTTGATGATTCCTGGGGTCCCTTCCATTCCAGTGTTTCAAGGAAAACATAGAATCTATAAAGATGAACCATTTTCATATTTCTCCATTTTCAGCTGTGCATGGTTTGCCTCCTTAGGTTTCCTGGGCAGCACTTTTGAGATCTAGCTGATATCACATATAGGTTTTCTATAGAGGTCAATATCATAATGTTCATTTGCCTCACATTTTCAAGTGAATGAAGGCTTGGACCTGAACATACATTCAACTGGCAATTAGAAACCTTTGGAGTGAAAGCTACTGAGTACAAAAAAAGTTACTGTAGTTCCCTTTCCATCTTCTTTTAATGTAAGTGAGGCATAGTTCTTCCATGGACTGATAACTTGTGCACGATTCCTATGGAGCAACCTCTCAGTTGTGGTTATTTCCCCCCCCCCCCCAACACATTTTGTGGTTATTAAGAATGTATGAAACATTGAGGCCTACATTTCTTTCTTTCCTTTCTGTTTGGCACCTAAAAATCTACTTCCCCACACTTTACTGAGAGGATGTATTAGGGTAAAATCTACTTTCATGGCAAGAGATCACCTGGAGAATAGACATGTGCTGGCTGCTAACATTTTCAGTGCCATTGTGCGCAATGAATATACAAAGTACTTGGAGAGAAGGCTGCTGATTTGGATGCTTATTATATACAGTATAAGCATCTTCCAGACTGTACAGTTATGATGCTGCTGTTAGCAAGTTGTCGACTGCAAGAAATCAGTCAAACATGTAATTTCATGCTGAGCAGAGAAATAGCCCTGCTGTGGATCTGGTGTGTGGCTAGCTTTCTCATCTTAACCCACACTGCCCTGTTCTGTTTCCTCTCAGTGTCCTATTGTTTTGCTTCTTACCACGTATGCATTGTACCTGTCTTTGCTCTGATTTAATAAAAATGGGAGAATGAGAAAAGGTGGCTTCTTAGAAGGTAAATCATGATAATTTGACCTTTGCCTTTGTGTCAAATTATCAAAAGCTAATAGAAAGGCAGGGTGAGAGAATCTGCCCCGCAGAGGTTGCAATCAGAGCTTTATATTCCCAAATCCAATTAAGATCAATCCTGAAAGACAATTTTGGCTTAAGCAGGATTTATCGTCCCAGTTTAGAAGGAATAAAAGGTGAGCCAACCTCTGCAACAAAGCATGGTGAGAGCTATGATACTCCAGTTAGGATTTCAAATACAGTATAAGTAATTTAAAGGAAGGAAGTAAACAGGAATATGTCCAGGTTTACATCATGGAAAGTCACAAGCTGATTCAATTTAGTACTAAGGAGATAGATAGATAGACAGACAGACAGACAGATAGATAGATGGATATGATTATAATATAATATATGATTATAATATAATATGATTATACTTACTTGCTAACTTCCAGTTTTGTCAGCAAAGTCTGACAAAAAGTATACCACTGACTGGGACATAAATCTCTAAAACACAACATGATTATTAACCCAAGTGCTTAAAAGCCAGATGTGTATTAAATCATGGGCTTCGGAGGAACTACTTGCCCCACGGGTTATGCAAAGCAAAATTTCACAATTTTAATATCACTGTTACTAAGAAAGTGGCTTATAAGCTATAAAAGTTCATACTGAAGTAAATCTTAAAGGTCCCCCAGTATTTGCTTGTGTGTGTCGTATTGTCTATTAAAGATTGCAGAAATGCCATGTCTTGATAGCAAGTCTAAATCATTATATACACTTCCGACTGGAATCAGAAAGGTCAGACAATTCATTCCCTTCGAATTTTTAAGGATGTGAAAAATGTTCCATTATAATGAATTCAGTTAAGATCCTGACATCATAACTGGTGTGTTAAATAGAGCAGACATGATCAACCTCTTGCTCCTGAGAATTGAGAAAGGAAGGGCATTATCTCTACTTACCATCTGGTTGCGTCAACACTGTCCATGGAATAGGGAACTCCTACGACTGCTCTATTCTTACAACCTTTATGAAGTATTTGTGGCTTTCTGTGCTAAGAATGTCCTAAGGATGCTGACAGAGTAGGAAAGGCTCAGATAACTATAAGAGAGATTTGATCAAGAAGCAAGGAGAATATATGAAGACACATATGAAGAAAGTAGATCTATTGTGTTATGGTCATTTTGCCTTTTGTTTAGCTCTGATTGAACAACTGCCTTCAGTCACAATTTCGATTAGCAGGCAAAATATTTTTTAAAAATAAATTTAATCTAAGCAATTCAGTGCAGTGGTCTAGTACAGGGGTCAGCCAACTTGGCTCTCCAGGTATTCTTGGACTTCAATTCCCAGAAGCCCAAGTAGACCTGCTGATCAGGGCTTCTGGGAATTGAAGTCCAAGAACATCTGGAGAGCTAAGTTTGCTGACCCCTACTCTAGTAGACTCAAAATTTATTTCACTTTCTCTGACCTTCTGTAGAGGAGTTAAGGAAGTGTTGCAATATCCTGAAGTAGTTCACTTATTAAATCACTTCACAGTACCAGAAACTGACACTGGAAAGAGCCTTTGACGGCTACAATCTGTGGTTTTGTCTTTTCCCAACAATTGCATGGGAACCGACCGACCTGCAACAAAAAAGTAGAACCCCCTGACGGGGGCTCAAAAAGTGCCAGTAGAGGTGCTTTAGGAACAGATTGGTTTACTCAAAAAAAGCATGAACCAACCCACCCCACAGCACCCCAAACAGTGGGATAAATGCCTGTCTGATTGTTCCTATACTTCAGACTAGGCACGGTTAGGTTTGTGTTGTACAACTATAATCATAAATGCATTTACTAGAAAGTAAATGCTGTTGTACTCAACAGGACTTACTCTGAAGTAAACAAATCTAGGAGTGCCTCATAAGACTGAAGTGGGGTGAGAACCTGGCCTCTGTCTCTGTCCAATACCCCAGCAATAATCTTGGTCTTCCAGAGGTACACCTGGGAGACTGATCCCCCACCACTGAGGTGCCATGCCACCCTCGTGGATAAGGCATATTGCCTTCTGAGTGAACAGATTTGGGAGTCTGCTCTAAAACTGCAGTTCTATGTATGTATAGCAAAGAATAAGATGTAACAAACCCAGTCTTATCCTTCCTCAGTCAAAGATAGGGCTATATTGCTTGTTTGCTTTTTCTCAGAAATGCCGATTCTTCTGCACAGAATTCCATCTATTTTGTTGTTCTTTCTTGTTAGCTGTAGGCTTGAAAGATCCAAAAGAGCGTTCTGGCTTTACGGTGTTTCCCCAGCATAGGAAATTAGTCTTGAATTTTATGCCTCACCACAAATATTTAGAGATCCAGTTCTTTCCTCTTGGATGGTCTATGCTATGAGGCTGTCTTAGGCCTCAGTATAAGTATTGAAGGTAAAAATATGGTAAATTTTGTTTTCCCAGCATTGAGGGCCTTAGCATTGAGTGTCAGAGCATTGAGTGTCAGACATATAACTATTTTATATTCCAGTTCCCGAAACGCCCCTGGCAGCATGGCTTATGGTCACAAAGGCCAGGGATTTTGGTAGAAGTAGTCCGAAACTAACATGTCTAAGTGCTAAAACAGGGGTTCTCAACCTTTTTAAGCCATGGGCTAGACCTTGCCCCCCCCCCCCCGAGACAGCTGAGCAGGCTGGACTGGCAACCCCCCCCCCCCACTGTAAATGCTGCCATAAAATGTGTCCGTAGCAGTTGTAAACAGGTTTATGACAGCCGTGGGCACATTTACCAGTATCCTAAACACGTTCGCTTCCAGCGGTGCCAGCATCGTGGGCCACATGAAATTGTAAAGTAAAGAACCCTTGTGCTAAAAAATACATTGTGGACACACTTCATAATCTGGATTCTAGAGAACAATCTTTCTCTTGTCAAAAAAAATAATATGAGGTGGGATAGAGGCCAAAAAGTTTTTGAAGTATATACAACTATATACAGAGAATAATTGTACCTCCTTTGTCTTCCTGTCTGAGGTCTTATGTCATCATGGCTGTTCTGGCTTGGATGGAGCAGCTCTGAAGCCAAGAAATTTGCTCTTCTTACACATATTTCCCCTTTTATGGTACCTTAAAAGATCAACTGTAACAATCTGTAATCTTAATTTCCCCTTATTTGTCCGAGGCAATGTTTTCCAATCTCTGGTTTTTGGACTTCTCAAAAGCCGAAGTCAGTTACCCAAAGCACTGATCACCCAATGTACTTACTTAGGTTTCTTGGAATTGAAGTCCCTTTGTGGGGCATGGGCCCCACATTGGGAACCACTGGTCTAAGGCATTCTAGCTTTTTGCATTGTCTGCATTTTATGATCCTTTGATCTTTATACATTCTCCGCAGGACCACATTACTGGTCACTCTCTCAGCTCAAGCAGTTCTTGGCATCTTGAGGTAAATCCACATTTTGGATGCTTCTGTCTTTTTTTTATAGTCCTTGTGTTAAAGATTCGGTGCCAGATCCTTGCACAGCACATATTCTGAAGTGCGATTCTAAATTTTGTCCCATTTTCAATTCTTCATCTTGAGGAGACTGTTCTGGACCATCTTCATTTTAATTTTATATTTTACGGCTATACTCCTACTGTTGATTCAAACAAATTCCAAGATGCTTATAGTCACCAAGTACTTAAACTATATTTTTTGGAATGATTGCATTTTACTGATTACTACAAGCTCAGGTTTGTTAACTTTTTTTTAGATCATGTCGAAAGTTTTTTGACTACATTATTGTAAGATCATTTTTAGACCATGATGGCCTTAGACTGTCATATGATGTTTGCACCATTAGTTACTGTACATATACAGTTGTACCTCGCTTAAAGAGCATAATGTGTTCCACAGGATTTCTCTTTAAGCGAGTTTGACCTATTGTGGGGGGGGGGGGGGATTGCAAACCCTGGTTTATTGTTAAGTGAGTTTTTGTTTGGTTTTATTTGTTAAGCGAAGCGAAGATTCAGAGAAAATTCTGCTCTTTAAGCAAGTTACTCTTTAAGCGAGGCACTCTTTATGCGAGGTTTGACTGTACATTCTAATTCAGCACCATTCTTTCTTCCTGTTATTAAATGTAATTTAAACCTCTGTCAGCCTTAATCAATTTAGAAAATGACTTTTGTAATTATAATGAAGGAAAGCTTTACCAATGGCATAACATTTGCTTTCTGTTTCAAAAGCTATTTGCTTATCATCAGTCAGCGCTGATTATCTTTTTCTGTGAAGAAGTCTCAGAGAAAGGTTCTCAATGGGGTCTAGTGATCATGTCATTCTTTACTAAGAATAGGAGAGCCCCTTCTTCTGGTCCCACCACTTCCAAAGGCATGCATGAAAAGGTGGTAAGAGCGGACTTTCCTGATGGCTTCCCCCAGGCTGTGTAATCCTTTGCAGTGGGGGTGATACTAAACTGCCTCTTCTCTTGCTGTCCTGCTGACAGAAGGAAATGACATTTCTTTTCTGGCAGGCATATGGAGACTGAATAGAAGACAGAAAAAAGGAAGTTTTAATGTTTTAAATTAAAATATTTTTAAATTATTTAAAGGCAATGGTTTTTAAAAAAAATATTTTAATATTATGACTTTGATAACATTTTAATATTTCACTTAACTGTATTTTCACTTGTTTGATTTTCTGAAATAATTTTGTAAGATGTCTTGTCCCTGCATGAGTGTGAAGGTGAGATAAATGACACAAATGAATGATAAAACACCCTCAAGCAGCTGGAATCACACGATAGCTCAGATACCTAGACCATGGTCATACAGTACAGTATTATGAAACTTCCACAAAATATCCATATATATTAAATCCCCTTTGGGATACGAAAGATTCCAAGGATTTGGGTACCATTAGTCCAGCCATGAGTTAGCAGAGTAGAGAATGAAATTAACCCTGGGGGTCAGATTACACAGTGAGGCAAGTGCATATTTCCTCTTCTGAGAACACTATCCCTTTAGCATTGGATGTCTTTTAGTGCTTATATGTCTGAGATGTCAGCCATGCAAACAGAGTCATGTTGTCTTCCAAATGGTCAGTTGCAAAACAAAGCAAACTAGTCTGTCCAAGGTCTATTGAGGTAGCCTTATGTTAAGATAAACAGGCAATCTTTTCCTCTTAAATCTGCCCTGCTTAATGCAATCCATTGTCTTGTCCAGTGAGACTTTCAGATACAGTATATTCCTTGCTCCTGCCAAAGACGAGATGGCTGGATGGTATTGTAGACACAGTGGGCACAGAGCCAGGTGGGTTGAGTAGGATGGCAGAGGACAGAGGTGCCTGGCGAGCAATGGTCCATGGGGTCACAAAGGGTTGGAATCGACTGTGAGACTAAACAACAACAGTTATTTTTTTTTTAAAGAAAAATAACATAAGTAGATTTATTAAGGAACTGGATAGCTTTACAGGCCTGGAAATGGGGTGGAAAACCAAGCAAAATTGTTCAATTAAAAAAAAAACCCAACAGTATACATCTAATCATATATGCTACTTAGTTAGCAAAAGCCTTAAGATTGTAGAGGAAATAATTTTAAAATCCCATACTCTTTGTAAAGAAGATGGATGATGGTAGATATTGCTCTTTAGCAAACAAAGGGTTTCCCCCCTCTTTCCCACGATTCTCTCTCGACTCTCTCCTTGATTAACAAAGAGAATTGTGAGTGTGAAATTTCTTGTCCAGAGGGAGCTCCGAACAGCTGAGTCCTTGCTGACATAATGAAACCTGAAAAGGACAGGGAATGGGATTATGTTGGCAAGTATCATCTGAACCATCAAAAGGGTGAAGTTCTTAGCCATTAGGAAAATATTTACTTACCCAAGAACAAAGAATGCAGGCTGTTTGCAAGGTATGAGACTCCCTATTGTGTATGGAGGGCTATTGTGTGGAGGAACACCAGTTGGAGACAGGCTGTTGGGAAGCAAGAAGTGGAGGGAGGGATTTTTGTTTGTTGTTTTGTTGTATTGATCAAAATAATTAAATACATTAAAACCTCGCATAAACAGTGCCTTGCTTAGAGACTAACTCCCGTAAAGAGCAGAATTTTCTCTGAATGGTCACCTCGCTTAACAACTAAAACCAACCAAAAACTAGCTTAACAACTAAATTGGGGTTCACAACCCCCCCCCCCTGCCAGAAGTCACAATTGGTCACTTACAATGGTGTTTTGCTTAAAGAGCAAGCTCACTTAAAGAGCAATCCCATGGAATGCATTATGCTCTTTAGGTGAGGTACCACTGTACTGAATTTCTTCTTAAGGTCCACTGCATGTCAAGCATCTCAAAACCAGACAAGACAGGATATAAGACGGCCATGATTAATTTATCTGGTGCTTCCTTTTCTTAAAAAGCTAAGCCCAAAATAAACACTACACACACACGCACACATGCACGCACATACACAGAGATGGGAGGGGGGGGGAATTGCCTTTCCCAGATAAATATTTCTGCTACTGAGGAAAACATTAATACAGTGGTACCTCACTATATAAATCTAAATAAATAAATAAATAAATAAAGAGCATAATGCGTTCCATGGAATTGCTCTTTAAGCGAGTTTGCTCTTCAAGTGAAACACCATTGTAAGTGACCAATTGTGACTTCTCGCAAGGGGTGGGGGATTGTGGACCCCGATTTAGTTGTTAAGCAAGTTTTTGGTTGGTTTTAGTTGTTAAGTGAAGTGACCATTCAGAGAAAATTGTGCTCTTTAAGTGAGTTAGTCTCTAAGCAAGTGCTCTTTATGCGAGGTTTTACTGTATGTTCTACTGAACTGATAGTAACTCAAAGGAGAAGGTAGGATTTAGGTTGCAGAAGTTCTGTGGAGAACTAAGTTAACCAGTGGTGTAGCATAGGGGATGCAGGGGGGCAGCCCTCCCCGGGCGGCACTTTTTGGGCATATGTGTGTTCTTGGACTACAATTCCCAGAAGCCCTAGCAGAAGCAGGCACCGGCGTCCACTAGGGAGTGGCAAATTTGGCTTATGCCCCAGGCAGCTGAAGAACAGGTGGCAGCCGTGGCCAGGAGGGCTTTTGCACAACTTCGTGTAATACGCCAGTTACGCCCCCTTCTAGACCGGGATGCCTTGCTCATGGTCACGCATGCTTTGGTCACCTCCAGACTTGATTACTGTAATGCGCTCTACATGGGGCTGCCCTTGGTGACCATTCGGAGGCTTCAGCTGGTCCAGAATGCGGCAGCCCGGGTAGTGATGGGGTGCGGGCGTTATCCTCGGGCCTCACCACTGCTCCGGGAGCTGCACTGGTTGCCAGTTTGCCTCCGGGTGCAATTCAAGGTGCTGGTCATTACCTTTAAAGCCCTACATGGTAGTGGGCCAGGATACCTAAGAGACTGCGTCACCCTAAGAACGTCTGCCCATCCCACCAGGGCGGATCGGAGGGGCTCTCTTGTTACTCCATCGGCTAGGGAGGCTCGCCTCACGAGCACCAGGAAGAGAGCCTTCTCTGTGTTCGCCCCGGCCCTTTGGAACCTCCTTCCGACAGAGCTGCGCCTGTAGGCGGAGCTTCTGCCCTTTCAAAAGGGCTTGAAGACATGGCTGGCGGGTCAAGTGTGGGGACATAGCAATGTAGGTTCCCATCCAGGATGGCTAATTTAAGAGCAGCCATACCCCCCCCCAATCTGGTAGCTGTTATTATGGGTTTTATTCGTTTTCACTGTTCAATGTTTTAATTTTTTTATGAATTTTATGAATTTTAAGGCCGTATATATTATGAGCTATGCTGTAAGCCGCCCAGAGTCGGGTCCGCTCGATTGGGGCGGGATATTAAATGCAAATAAATAAATAAATAAATAAATAAATAAATAAATCCACGTGACACTACTGAAGTTAACTACTTGCTCATCCCACTTCCTATCTTGAAACTATACAAGTGATGCTGCTAATGACTTAGTCATTACAAGCTCGAATCTGTTAGTGTTTCAGACATGTGATTCAGGCAGACTTTGTAACTGAGAAGTCATTTGCATACAAAGTCTGTGCTTAGCTCTTGAGAGCTTGTCAGGAAACAAAACAAGCCAATTGGCAATCAGCAGGTGTATGAAGAGCTCCTGCTGTGATAGACACTCTCAGCACTTCTTAAGGAATGATAGGGTATCTGTAGCATGTCTTGGCCATAAATTAGCAGGAAATGGTAAAATAGACTGGTAGCAGATTTTCTACATCCTGACTAACCTGTCCAGAGTGGCAAAAATGCATATCCTGGCTAAATTGAACATGGCACTAGCTTTGACATTGAAACTTCTCTCTCCTTGCAGTTCTCTGCAGTACTAAAAACTTGATCTGTGATATTTCCCAGCCCTTCCAGAGCAGGCCTTTAGGGTGCATCCTGGCTAGAGCAGAAGGTCTTCACTAGGTAATGCCTAATGGTAGACATCTTTTATTACAAAACAAGGCATCATAAGTTTCATTGATGGAAAAAGAGCAGGAGAGAAATAGTACTTAAGCTGTTCTCTGGAGGCCTGTCCATACTGGCCTTTGTGGTGTGAGCTGGATAAGGAAGCCTGAAGCCACTTGAAGATGATGGGAGGAACTAAATCAAGGGTGGCCAACCCCCAGCCTGTGGGCCTAATCTGACCTATGTATATTTTTAATCCAGCCCACAGTGGCCACCCGGGCACCTCTAGACCTGCCCCCACTGCTCAGGAGTTTTTTTAAAAAAAGTCACCGTGGTGGTGGTGGGAATCACATGGTTTTTGCCACTTCATGCACAGCCTTTGCAGCTTTTTAGGGCAACAGGAGCCTTTCCAGAGCATGTCCGCTCCAGTTTGGTAATTTTCTGAGCCTTCTTCCCTGCACTTCTGCAGCTGGAAAGTGGCAGTGGATAACTTCCAGTGTTGGGTGGAGCTTACATCAGTGCCTGGGATCCCAGCATGAAACCAGGAAGTCAATCACCGTTGCTCTCCAGGTGCTGAAGCACAGTGGAGGAGCATCATAAAATTACCAAACTGGAGCAAACATGCTCCGGAAAGGATCCTGCCACCCTGGGAAGTGGTGGAGGCTGTGCACCAAGCAGCAAAAACCATGTGATTCCTGCCACTGCCGCTGATGACAATGAAAGCGTAAGTTGTGGACGCAGCCACACCTCTGTCTCCCACAGCTGAGCATGGTGGTGGGAGCTGGCCCCTGGCAGGAAAACATTGGGAATCCCTGAACTAAATGATATTTAGACTGCTTCCCCAAAGAGCCTCTTCACAATACCAGCAAAATGAAATTATTTTTACATTTGGTAGATGATTACCATTGCAACGCCTTGCTCAGTCAATTCAAAAGATAAGCAGCTGTTGCGTCTTTGCCTGTCTGTGTATTGCCAATTGAAAACTGTGTTGGGCAGTTTAAAAATAATAATTAATATTCAATTTCCAATTTCTTGAAGCAGCTCATAAAATGCTTCAGGATAATGGATGATATTATTATTATTATTATTATTATTATTATTATTATTATTATTATTATTATTATTATTATTATTATTATTATTATTATTATTATTATTATTATTAAATTAGACTTATATGCCCCTCTACGCACCTCACTGAGGCGACTCAGAGGGGCTCACATAACATAAACAACATATCCAGTATCACAATCTCCAATATAAATACAGCATAATATAAAAATAAATTTTACATGAAAAGAAAAAACAATACAATAAAATACAGTGTAAAAATACAGTACAGTCAAGAGAGACAGCAAGGTCTTTATGGCTGGGCTAGCTGGTCCACACAGTTGGCCCTCATTCCCCCTCTCCAACAGGCAGGGAGAGTTCTGTGATGTTCCTGGGGTAGTCATGAAGGCAGCAACAGCAGCAAGGTCTATATTGACAACAGAAGCAGCTTTGACAGGTGCAAGGCTGCCATATATCTTGTTCCCAGTGTCTACAGACATGGGAACAGGATATATGGCAGTGTGCTGAAATAGTAGAACTTCTTGACGGAGATTAGTTGGCTCACTCCAGCATCCAACAATGAGTGGGACCTATGCCTGTCTAGACAGGCTGTAACTGATATATTTCTGCTCGAAATCATCATCTATCTGCCTTTTCATGTGAATTGTTTGAAAAATACTTTCATATTTGGAACCTTCCAACGGGAAGACATATTGGTATGAGGTTTTGGTTAGTGGAAAAGTTACATGGGAGAATGTTAGGGAGTACCGTATTTTTGGACCATAAGACACACTTTTTTCTCCCCAAAAGTTGGGGGGGGGGGGTGAGGGTGCGTCTTATGGTCCGAAGGTTCAGAATAATTTTTTCTTGTTTTCCTGCTCTAAAAACTGGGTGTGTCTTATGGTCAGGTGCATCTTATGGTCTGAAAAATACGGTAAGTATTTGCCCTAACTAAGTTGTATAGCATATTGTACTTTGCTGAAATACTGTACTGTTGCTTTAAAGGTTTTTTGACTGGGAAACACAGATGTTGCCTATGCACTTTACAACCCAGGGTCCTGTGTATAAATTCAGGCATTTAGTCACACACCTTCAGCCAATGTGCTCACCAGAGCCTGTGTGTTCACGCTGCCTGTGTGTTTGTTGGAGACTGCACCCTTGCTGTCTGTGTGACTGCTGAGGGCTATGCTCTGAATGCTACCTTGATGCCCTCTGGGACTTCTCCACAAGAAACTGTTTGTGTGGTAAGAACTTCAACTGGAAGAAGGAACAGCAGACTGGGAAACACAGGTGTTGCCTACGAGCTTTGCAACCCAGGGTTCTGTGTATAAATTCAGGCGTTTGGTCACACACCTTCAGCCAGTGTGCTCACCAGAGCTGTCTGCTTGCTGACTCATCACTTGACCAGCATACCAATGGATTTGGCAACTACTCGGCCAAAGACTGCCTTTTTAGCTGAGCAATGTAACTTTTGAGTTGCAGCTTGTGTTTGTTTTACTGAACGCCACAGTGAATTGAACTGCGTGCTTTATAGAGAAGTTATCTTGTTTCTGTTAGTTACCTTGTACATATTTGAAGCCTTCTGTCTGCACCTTAAGAAAAGTAACCTTTTTGCACAAAGCTTCTATTTGCTGCGTTGACTGGTGTTAAAGACAAATCTTAGTTACTTATAAAGACTCTTCACAATATATTATTTCTAATCACAATTTTCTTTATTAACAACAAAATTAACAAGACAACTTATATATTTTATATCAATCAAACTTATCCAAATCTGTCAAACTTATCCAAACTTATCTAAAGTAGAAATCAAGAGAATACAAATACTGTACCTTATATTAGGTGAGGAGGTTGGTTGAGACAGGGGAGGAGAGGAGGAGAAGGGACCAATACAGAGACAGTCAGGACCCATTTCTGTCTTGCCCTGCTGAGGAGAGAGACACCTCCCTTAAATACCTTTTTGTTGAAGGTGACCTCAGCCGATGTCACTTTTTGTGGTTATTATCAAGTGTCTTGTTTTTGCGGTCACTTGTTTTTTCCTAAGTTAAAAGTTGCTTTTTTTCCTGTCTGGTCACAGTGACCCAACAATAAGGCCACTCCCATTCCCGTCTTTTCGATGTTTATCACATCACCCTGTTCTGACTTAGCTTAATATTCTTAAATATGTTTATATAGATTAATAGGGTTACTTATATATAGATTAATAGGGTTACATATGATTATATAGATTAATATTGTATATAGGTCATACTTTCTCCTTCACACTGGGAAAACTCACACCTTCTGCTGCGTGTCCTCCTGGCCACTCTACTACACACCAACAGAGAAGGTCAAGTATCCCATTCCATATAACATCTGTGGTCAAAATGCCAGGCTTCCTGAAGCTGTTTCTCTCTGATGCGACAAAATAAATATCTGAAGGGAGCAATTGTTGCTCACACTTGAATGTTTCTTTTGTGATAATGGAAAGGTGAGTCCTCTGTTCTCTCAGATAGTGATGGCCAAGGCATGAAGACTACAATTTCCCTTCCAGACATCACCACTGTTTCATACACACAGGACCAGCAAAAGCTAGGGGGAAGCTTTTAAAAAAGTAGCTACAAGCTACCTAATACGCAACACTTCATTTACTCCCAGTAGAGCTCTCTTGTTCAATGTTCTTCTAAAATGTTAGCCTAGCAACCTTTCAGGTGGAAAATTGATTTCTTTTGTCTTGTCTTTGAAGTAGTGAAAGGCTGCCTCTCAGTATAGACTATTTATCTAAAGACTCTTCAGAGAGAAAAACTAGAATGTCACATTTATCTCAGGTTTGCAGCAACATTCAATTATTGCTACAGCAAGTTCCCTGGGCTCACCAATAAAAAAACCCACCAAACAACTGAAGGAAGAAGAAGAGAAAAATGCTTTCCTCTTTTTTTGCACAATTTTTTTGAAACAATTTGGCATAAAGTGTATTGTTCTGAGTCTGAAATGAAAACAATATTTTTCCTCATACGTTTCAGGTGCTTGACATCACGCATGGGACTTCAGATAGTACAGTTATACCTTGCTTAAAGAGCATAATGCGTTCCACAGGATTGGTCTTTAAGCGAGTTTGCTCTTTAAGCGAAACACCATTGAAAGTGACCAAGGGGGGGGGGACTGCAAACCCCAATTTATTTGTTAAGCAAGTTTTTGGTTGGTTTTATTTGTTAAGTGAAGTGAACATTCAGAGAAAATTCTGCTCTTTAAGCGAGTTACTCTTTAAGCAAGATGCTCTTTATGCAAGGTTTGACTGTTATAAGACATTTCCCCTTATAATTAGGGAAGTTGAATAAGGCTGGGATGAGGCCTGACTTAAGAGGCACCATATGATTAATCACTGCCCGCGGGGAGTGTGTTTCCCGTTTAAAGGCCCTTCATAATCTGAGGGCCAAGTTGTGATTTATCAGCTAGTTCAAAAATTCAATATGACTTCCCATGACCAATATATTCCACTGTTTTAAGACCGCTGCATGACAAATCTCAGGAGTGCCATTTGATAGTGGCCTCTGTCAGAAATTTACTTTGAAAAAGTAACTGGCTTCAGTTTATGTATCACCCATCCAACCCTAAGCAGTTAGCTTCTGTTACAGTTGAGAGTTAAGAAATAAATACTTTTAGTTACTTTTATAAAACACAGCTGGATGTTACAAGCAGAGGCGTAGCTACCGCCGTATCAGCCGTATCAATTATACGGGCCCCCCGGGCTACGGGGGCCCCCAACGGCAAAAAATAAAAATAAAAATTGGAGACTCCAAAGGTGGCCGAGGGATCTTTCGCCGGGCTTGGCAAGAGACGGACCTGAGGGCTGCAAGCAGAGAAAGACGATGACTCT
The DNA here is from genome assembly GCA_030440675.1 of Furcifer pardalis. Classification (NCBI taxonomy): domain Eukaryota; kingdom Metazoa; phylum Chordata; class Lepidosauria; order Squamata; family Chamaeleonidae; genus Furcifer; species Furcifer pardalis. Next base: position 146,601,364 of record CP126891.1, on the reverse strand, counting down.
CTCCTGGCTTTCGTTCCCGACCTAGAAAGGAGGGATCTCTCCCCCCCCCACTCAACGGCTCTCCCTTCCTATAAGTCTCCATGAAAAGAACGGGGGTCTCTTCCGTCGAAGGGTTGGATCAGATTCGCGTTTCCCGCGCCAAGCGAACCCCACCGACTCGGGAGGAAAAGTGTGTTTCTAACTCTCCAGTTTACACGGAGTGGCTCCAGCACCCCCGCAACTCACGCACATACACATGAGTTGGCTTAGTAGTGGTTAAGAAGCTCACCTTGTTAGCTGGAAGGCTGGCAAGTCGGCAGTTCAAGACTTGGGTAGGGCAGGGTGGATTGAGCGCCTGTCTCTGTCCCAGTTCTGAAAGGAGCCTCATTTGGGCCTTCTCTGAGGGGGAGTTTCTTCCGCCAAAAAAAAAAAAATCCTTTCAACCCAGAGTAATTTCTGACAGGAATAATAATCATCATCATCTTTTTAAATGGCTGGACACCCTACTACCCCCACCCACCCCAATTTCCAGCCTTTAAAAGCTACACATTCGGTGGGGGGGCCGGGAGTAATGAAGAGGCCGAGGGCCGTGTGTGTGTACGAGGAGTGGGGCAAGCCCTTCAGACGAGAAGCGTGTTTGCACAGGCCAGCGCGCCAGAACTTTTTAAAAGGGCGCGCGCGCGCTCAGGCTCGTTCGGGTGCTCGCGTCTTCTCTCCCCCCCCCGCGTGTCATATTCCCCGTTTCAGCAGTAGCGCCCCCCCACTCCCCCCCGGGCAGCGTTAGAACCACGTGATGTCGCGGCCCTATTTCCGGTCTGTAAGGGGGTGGGGTGGGGTGGGGGGAGCCAAGCGGCCACCTGCCCACCTTCCCTGCGCGAGCCTGAGAAATTAGCATGAGAAAGGGCCCCCGTCTCTCTCCCCCCCCCCGCTCCCTCTGCACAAATGGAAGGGAAGAGCCTTTCCTGAGCTGGCAGGCGGCGTCGGAGGGAAGGGGTCGCCCAGGGGCAAAGGGGCTACCAAGGGAAGGCTCTTGTGTCCTAGAAAAAGGGGGGAGGCCCTTGCCCGCGAGGGGGCAATAGCAATTAGACTTCTATACCTGCAGTGGCTCACGTGGTTAAGACGCTGAGCTTGATGACTGGAAGGTCAACAGTTCCAGAACCCGAGTACTGCATGGTGGAGTGAGCTCTGGTCTCTGTCCCAGTTCCTGCCAGCCTAGCAATTTGAAAGCAAGAAATTGCAAGTAGATAAAAGAGGGACCACTTTGGTGGGAAGGGTAACCAGCGCTTCATGAACTCTGGTGCCTAGGGCAGGCATGCCTGCCACATGTCCATAGAAACATATGCAAACATAGATAGCTATAAGCAGAGATGAGCACTGAACCCTAGACCTTTATCTTACCCAGAGGCGTAGCTACCGCCGTATCTGCCGTATCAATTATACGGGGGCCCCCAACGTGCATAAGCAAAACAAATTTTTACCCTTCCTAAGGGCCCCCAAACAAATTTTTATACGGGGCCCCGCCAAGGCACGCTACTCTTCTGGTTACAAGCCTCTGGCCTGCAGTCTGAAACACAGCTCCATCATACACACACATCTTGCTATTCTCTCAGTACCCACAACAGAACATGAAAGCAACTGTGTAAGGCATAACGTAAACCAGCACTTAAACTTCCAGTGAGGTAATAAACCGCACATACAGTGGTACCTCACTTTATGAATGCTTTGGTTAATGTAATTTTTGCTTTAAAAATGAAAAACCATTTAAAATAATGCCTTGATTTATGGATTTTTTCCCTGAATGGATTAACTGGTTTTCAATGCATTCCTATGGGAAACCGCATTTTGCTTTATATATTTTTCCAGAACGATTTTCAATGCATTTCTATGGGGAACTGGATTTTATTTATTTGTTCGAATTTCTGTTCCGCCCTACTCACCCGGGTGACTCAGGGTGGATTACAAACATGTCAAATAAAAACATGCAAAATCACAAATTCAAATACAATTTTAAAAACTAAAAATAATTTAAGACAACTATTCCTTCATAAAATGGAGAGAGGGTGGCAATGAAATATTAAATAAGCCAGTGGGGAGGGGTCAGTAAACCATCACTACCCCACACATGTCCCACAGAATAAGAAACATCCTGTGGAATGCATTAAATTTGTAAAGCGAGGTACCACTGTATTTAGAAGTCAGCATTCTAGATAAAATGCTTTCAGGGATCAAATGAAACCTATCTTTTGTTTATACATTATGAGATGTTAGAACTAAAAGTAGATTCAGCGCAAAAGCTTTTACAAGACCTGCTTTTCTCCTTAATAAATAATATTGCTTACACTTCCCCCCAAACATCTATCCTTGTAGATATTAAATTAAAGGGAAGCTTCTAATCTAAATGTGTGATCTGCTTTATTTCCCTTACCTTCTGAAATTTCACCAGCTTATTTTTCAGTGACTGCTGCTTTCTGCGAACAAATGAAAGAGCAAATTATTTAAGTTATCATGACAAGATATGGGTCTTTGAGGCCTTGGGCACTGTCACTGTTCTACAGTTTGCAGACCAGTCATGACCTTTCTATCCAATTGTCATCTTATTATTTTTACAAAAATTATGTTGGATGTCTCTGTGACACATGCACCTTGGGCTATGACTTTGAGTCTCCTTTAACAATTGCTAATTGCAGGCTTGACTTTGGGTACAATCCAACCAAAGGGAGTATTTTCAGTTGTCAATGACTTCAGAAAAGCATTCAGTCTTCTATCATTTAATTCAGTGAGCTGGACTGTAATTCCCCCCCTCCCAAACTAAAACCAAGAAATGGGTGATAAAATGTATCTGAACTTCTGGGAAGGAAGGCAGATAATTCTGTTGATGGGAGGTCATTAAAATTAGCAGTCATAGAGAACATTAAGGAAAAAATATCTTGTTAAAGTTAATAGGTAGCAACCCTTAAAATTAACTTGAATTAAGTTGAAAATTTTAGAGAGTCCATTATGATGCAACATCTTGATTGCTATGGGAAGAACCAGTGCAGTTTTGTTTCATCAGAAGTAATGCTTTTATTATAGCTCATAAAATTGTAGTTTTTGTTTTCTAGGCAAAACAACATTGCTTCTGAGCAAAGATGATAAAGATATGCCTTTCCATATATAGAATTAGAAAGGAATTAGGTCAGTGAAACTGCTGGGGTACACACAGTGGTGGAATGTAACAGGTTTGCACCAGTTCGCTAGAACTGGTAGTAACTTTTATCAGTGTCCCGGAGAACTGGTAGCAGCTTCTTCTTTTTTTTTTTTGGGGGGGGGGGACCACCTTCGGGGATTACCTTTTCACTGGTGCATGCACGCCAAGCACTTGGTGTGCATGCATGCCTACAGTGCTTGGCGTGTATGCACGGCCTCCTTGCTGTCCTTCCAAGCTGGGAGGAGGAAGAGAAACTGCTAGCCTGAAGCTCCCTATAGCCTGCTCCCCAGGGTAAGTGACTCACCTTTGGATGTGGTGTGTCTCTGTGTCTTTTATTGATGTACTACCACATTGGGGTTAGTAGGTTGGTTGATTTGATTTATGTTTGGAGTGGGTGGGTGTTTGGGTGGGTGGTTGTATTGTAATGTAATTTTTATTTATTTATTTATTTATTTATTTATTTATTTATTTATTTTATTTTATTTACGGGTTTGTGTTGTGGGTGGGTGGATTGAGGTGTGTGTGTGTGTGTGTGTGCTTATTTTTTTATTTTTTTATTTTTTTCTTTGACCTCGCCCATGATGTCATGATATTATGATGTTAGCTCCGCCCACACTGTGATGATGTCACGGTGGGGTAGTAAAAATTTTGACATCCCACCACTGGGTACACAGAAAGAGCTTCCTCGAAAATTGTGATATTTTTGAAGCACAATTAAGTGTACCCTGGTAATGGCAACCATATGTTGTCAGCTAATCTTTCTCACACTAGGTCAGGCAAAAGGGACTGCAGAATGAACTCACCAAATGTTGCCTTCATTTTGGCAGTTTTACATCTGGTCTAGATATAGAAGAAGAAGGAGAAGATGAGGAAACTGCTGGAGAAATAGAGTTAAAATTCTTCTTTTTTAAAAAGAACATTCACTTTCAAAATAATTAAAATTAGCCATAGAAAGACCATGTTAAAGTTAACTGTGGCTTAGCTTGAACAGTCTAACCTGTTGAAACTTAGCAGTATCTTTAACTAATTTTCAGTCTGCTGACCAATTAATTGCTATAATTAAGACCTACCTACTGTGGAAATAACTTTTGTAAATATCAGGACAACATAGGTGAAAATTAGTGAACTGACAGATGTGTTTTTCCTTATTCAACCATACAACTATTTAGGCTCAGAACCAAAAACAGTACAGTAATACCCCGGATAATGTTATGACCTGGTTCCACAAGTCATTACGTTATCTGATTTTTAGTGTCATCCAATGCATGCATCGAACAACGCTAAAAAAAACAAAAACCCTGACTTCAGGGACAAACCGCTTTAAAGGCAGGCAGGGAAAGAACTTTTCCTCCCTGCCTTTAAAGCCACCCCCACCCGCAGCAGTTAAATTTAAACTACAGGAAGAGAGAGGGTTGTATTTTTTCTTCCCCTCTCTGTATTTAAAACACAACCCTCTCTCTTCCTGTAGTTTAAATACAGGGAGGAAAAAAGAACTGCTTCCGTCTTTCTCTCCCTCCCTTTCCCTCCCTGTATTTAAACTACAGGTAGGGGGAAAGAGAGAGATGTGATTGGTTCTCTAGAGAACCAATCACGTCTCTCTCTTTCTCCCTTCCCTGTAGTTTAAATACAGGGAGGGAAAGAGACAGGGAGGCTTTGCGACTGCAGTAGGGTCGGGGAAAGGTGGGTGCTTTTCCCCGACCCTACTGCAGTGGCAGAGACCGCTGTGGGTGGGGGGTGAATTGGGTAGTTCTACCCAAACCACCTCACACCCGCAGACCATTGCATCGGACAACACTAAAATAATTGTTATCCGATGCAAGTTTTTTCCAAAAAACTTGCATCGTTATCTGATTCTAGCGTTATCCAATGCAATCATTATCCGGGGTATTACTGTACACTAGTACCCCGGATAACGTTATGACTTGGTTCCACAAGTCTCGTCATTCTCCGGTTTTTAACGTTGTGCGATACATTGATCACACAATGTTAAAAAAAGCCCTGTTTCCCTGGAGGCTGCAGCAAGCCAGAACGTCGGGATTTGAATCCTGACATTTTGGCTTGCTGCAGCCTCCAGGGAGGTGGGGGAACTTTGGAAACAGCTTGGATCGGGTGTCCCCACCTCCCTGGACCCGGCGGGGGGGGGGGAGACCCCAAAATTGGTAAAAAAAAGTCCATTTTTTAAACCAATTTTTGGGGTCTCTGACCCCCCTGCCGGGTCCAGGGAGGTGGGGAGACCCGATCCAAGCTGTTTCTGGGCTTTCCCGACGTCCTCAGCCAGTGCAGCAAGCCAAAACATCAGGGTTCAAATCCCAACATTCTGGCTTGCTGCAGCCTCAAAGAGGGTGGGGGAACTTCAAAAATAGCGCGCATCGGCTCTAGAAAGGTCGGGAGACCCGATGGGTGCTAATTTTGAAGTTCCCCCACCCTTTTTGAGGCTGCAGCAAGCCAGAATGTTGGGATTCGAACCCTGACATTTTGGCTTGCTGCACTGGCTGAGGACATCGGGGAAGCCCAGAAACAGCTTGGATCGGGTCTCCCCACCTCCCTGGACCTGGCGGGAGGGGTCAGAGACCCGAAAATTGGTAAAAAAAAGTTTGCTTTTTATTTACCAATTTTGGGGTCTCTGCCCCCCCCCCCGCTGGATCCAGGGAGGTGGGGAGACCCAATCCAAGTGTTTCTGGGCTTCCCCAACGTCCTCAGCCACTGCAGCAAGCCAGAATGTCGGGATTCGAACCCTGATGTTTTGGCTTGCTGCGCTGGCTGAGGACGTCGGGGAAGCCCAGAAACAGCTTGGATCGTGTCCCCTGCCTGCTCCAGAGAGATCAGAGGACCCGATCTACAGCTGCAGGGTGGCTGGGGAAGCTGACGGGGACTCCCTTGTCGGCTTCCCTAGCCACCCGGCCTTGCCTCCGCAGCTGTAGGGTGGCTGGGGAAGCTGACTGGGGAGCCCCCCATCAGCTTTCCAGCCTCCCCACCCCTGCCTCTGTAGCTGCAGGGTGGCTGGGAAGCTGAACGGAGAACCCTGTTCAGCTTTCCAGCCACCCTGCTGCTAAGAACGACTGTATCGGATAACGTTAAAAATCGCGTTATTCGATACAAGATTTTTCCAAAAATCTTGTAATGTTATGCGGTTTTCATGCTATATGGTACTTGCGTTATCCGGGGTATTACTGTATTTGGCTTTAGCTAGACAGTTCAGTGAGCTTTGTTTGAATAGCTTTTGGTCTACATAGCAATACTTTGTTACAAGGAATTCTTTTTACTGTTTGCAAATGGCTTTTATATATTAATCATAAGTAAGGGACTATGAAGTGGTTTGTATTATTTCTGGATAAAAATCCACAAAGGTGATGGGGAATTACAGTAGGAACTAGGCAATATACAGTTGCTATATGGGACACAGGGTTAGCCTAATGTTAAAGATACTCCTAGAATTTAATTTAATTTAATTTAATTTTTATATTTATATCCTGGCCAATCAGAGGATATCTGACTCAGGGTGGCTCACAGTCATGCATATATATACACAATATAATTAGAATACAATCCATAAACAATACTCTGTGCAGTATAAACAATAAACAATATAATCACAGTATTATCAATAGCTAATACCCAATACAAAAATAATTGATTCGACAATGTACACTATGCAATATAGAATACCATTCCAATGTTAATCTACATCCTCTCTACCACAACCGCAATTAAGTCCAGGTGCGGCTGCGGCGAAATCCTACCCCCATCCCCAGGTGGTCCTCGGTTGGCGCGGGTGAAGTCCTGCCTTCCTGGGCTGCCTTTTCAAATGCTGGCCAGGGGTGGAGTCCTGGGAGCCAGGACACGGAGGTGCTCCCGGCGCAGCTGTTGAAGCGGCCTCCCCGCCCATCCCCAGGTGGTCCTCAGGTGGTGTGGGGGACCCCCCAAAAGTAATGTTTCCACTTTGGTTCTGGATGGGGCAGTTTTGCCCCAGACAGATCCGGTGCGTAATCTGGGGGTCCTCCTGGACTCACGACTACTGTTCGAAGAACAGGTGGCAGGCGTGGCCAGGAGGGTTTTTTTGCACAACTTCGTGTAATATACCAGTTACGCCCACTCCTGGATCGGGACTCCTTGCTCAGGGTCACACATGCACTGGTCACCTCCAGACTTGATTATTGTAATGCGCTCTACATGGGGCTGCCCTTGGTGACCATTCGGAAACTCCAGCTGGCCCAGAATGCGGCTGCTCGGGTAGTGATGGGGTGCGGGCGTTACGCTCGTGCCTCACCACTGCTTCGGCGGCTGCACTGGTTGCCAGTATGTCTCCGGGTGCAATTCAAGGTGCTGGTCATTACCTTTAAAGCCCTATATGGTAGTGGGCCAGGATACCTCAGAGACCGCGTCACCCCAAGAACGTCTGTCCGTCCCACCAGGGCGGATCGGAGAGGCTCCCTTGCAATTCCATCAGCTAGAGAGGCTCTAGCACCAGAAGGAGGGCCTTCTCCGTGACCGCCCCAGCCCTGTGGAACCTCCTGCCTATCGATCTACGTCAACAAACAGAGCTCCTGCCCTTCCGGAAAGGTCTTAAAACCTGGCTGGCAGGACAAGTTTGGGGATCCGGAAATACCGGATTTCATGTTGGGTGGCTTATCAGATGAGACAGCCACCTGCTGTTCTTACCTTCCTACCCTGGTTCTGTTTTTTAATAATTGCATAATTTTATAACTTGGAAATGTTTAATTTCTTTTAGCTTAACTTTTAATTATTGTATTAATTTATATTTTAACTGTGAATAGGCTATCGTATATTGATTTGTGGTTTTATATTGAGTTGTGGTTTAGCTATGTATTTTTAAATTGTGTATGTAAGCCGCCCAGAGTTGGGTTTTTGACCCGATTGGGCGGGATAATAAGTCGAAGGAAATAAATAAATAAATAATAAAATAATGTTTTTTGTTGTTGTCTGAAAGCACCCATTCATATGCACTGATTTCTAATGCATCTACATTTCTGATGCATCTCAATTTATTCTACTGGAAACTTTGCAATTGGTATTGAATGTCCCAGCCTAGTTTGTGCCAGTGACCTGCCGAGTTTGTGGCTATAAAAGATAGAGTTAGCATAGTCTGATTGAGAACCATGGTTGTCATCATGGTAGATGGTACAGTGGTACCTTGTTTAAAGAGCATAATGTGTTCCACAGGATTGTTCTTTAAGCGAGTTTGCTCTTTAAGCGAAACACCATTGTAAGTGACCAATTGTGACTTCTGGCAGGGGGGGGATTGTGAACCCCAATTTAGTTGTTAAGCGAGTTTTTGGTTGGTTTTAGTTGTTAAGCGAGTTTTTGGTTGGTTTTAGTTGTTAAGCGAGGCAACCATTCAGAGAAAGTTCTGCTCTTTAAGCGAGTTAGTCTTTAAGCAAGGCACTCTTTATGTGAGGTTTTACTTTACTTGAATTTAAAGTGACCTATGACTATAAAGGAAAGGTAAATGTATGGCACCATTAGAGTTAATTTTTAGGTTTTGTGTGATGTGTTGCTTATGGTTAACATACCCAAAATAATTTGGCATGTGTGTTTTATGCAATAGTGGAGAAGTGACTCACAGACATGGGAGGAAGATAATAAAATATTGAATACCTTTCAAGACAGTGTCAGGCTATCTTCTGAAAGAGGAGTAGCCTGTCTTTTGTAGTGTAATTTGTTGCCATTCACCAGAATGGAATTTACTGGAGTACTTCGGAGGCTGAATCTTAACATTTCCAGAATTCATCACTGGAGAAAATCAAAACAGTTTATCTAGCTTTTTGCTGGAAATCATTTGAATTAATAAATTGCTTTCTCAAAATAATGGTCTCACATCTTCACTATAAAGATGGTGCTAGCATCTAAAATTACTTCAGACACTGATTCCAGGGAGAATTTTTTCAGCTACTTTGCCAAAACCCGAATGGTATAGTTCAGCCTTCTTCTTTTAAAATTGATGACCAAAATCTTGTATAATTATACTGTCTATGAGTGCACTGGACTCTAAATCTCAAGTCTTTTTTGAGAAGTAGTCAGTTTTTGTTTCATTTATTTATTCAAATCCTGCCAGGATGACTTATGATCTTTTCTTTATTCATATTCGTTGCACAATTTAAAATTATGGATGCATATGAAATGTAGATAAAATCCAAAACAAGCTGAAATGTTAAAATGGTTAGACTATTTTTGACCAGAAATGGTCTACTTCAATAGCATTGTTCTGGGCCATTTACTAGATCCTCTTTTGTATACCTGCTGGGGCACAAATTGTATACACATAAATGCTGCATTGATTGAATTTCTACATTAGTAGAACATTTGTCCTGTATCCAAGTAGACCATTTTAATTAAGTATTCTTTGATCTCCCTACTTGCTTTGAAGTCTAAGTGACTTATAGCTAGTCATGCCAGAATCTTGTTCTGATTGGATTCGGCATTCATCCATTCGACAAGGTTTGTTGTTTTTGATCTCCATACATTTAGCCTAGCTTCTGGTTTCTTTAGCTAGAGTTTTAGAGTTATGGAGAAAACCTTTCCTTGAATTTAACTGTCTTCTAGGGCAGTGGTCCCCAACTTTCTAGGACATGGGACTCACAGTAGAGTGCCCAATGCCTAAAAAGGACCACATCTTAAGAACCCCGGGGGCACAGTGGTTAAACTGCTGTACTGCAACCAAAACGTTGTGAGTTTGTTCCTGACCACAGATCATGGTTGACTCAGTCTTCCATCTGTCTGAGGTTGGTAAAGTGAGTACCTAGCATGTTGGGGGCAAAATGTTAATTAACTTGTGAACCACCCAGAGAGTGCACTAAGCGCTATAGGACAGTATATAAATGTAATTGCTATTGCTATTGTAAATCAAAATGTAACAAAATGATTAACTTACCAGTTTAGATCAAAAGTAAACATTCAAGGATCAATGAATAGGTGTTAATTTTTATGGGTAGCTGAGTTCTGCTGGCGAACAAAGTACCTAAAATGGCCAAAATGCTAATATGGAAGATAAGACCAAGACGGGGTTTACAGAAGGAACCAAGGAGACCAAAAGAAACAATGCTGCTATTTTATTATATTTTTTGAAGACAGGGACAGGAAAAACAGCAGTAGATGGTGGCACTTGAGGCAGGAAGAACAGGTTTTCCTTCGTGTTGTTTGGGGATGCACACTGATGGGTTCTGCGCCTGCGCTGAATCCTGAGCGGAGCTGGAAAGCTGATTGGATAAAGAGTTTTGAATGTGGGACCGCCCACCATGCCCAACCCCTTTAGGCGCCATTTCGCGCTCTCCCCTCAGTTTGCTCTCCCCTCAGTTTGCTTTTTTCCGCTGCGCAAGCAGGAGCCTGGAAAAAAAGCTGTGAGTACTTTAACTGAGATTGTCTCAGAATCTTCCAATTTTTTCTACCCCAACAATTTTTCTCGGACTAGGGGACTTGCTCCCTTGGTCCTTGTGTGGCTGGGGCTCGCCCTCAGCCGCCGGTAAAAAAAAAAAAAAAAAAAACCAGAAGGAAACCGTTCTTTCCTGCAATCTCGTGCCGGGCCTCCCGGCCGGGATAATTTTTTCTCTTCGGCCATCTACCCCGGTGGATGGCCTCAGCGGCAGCGTTCAAGCAGTGTCCATCCTGCAAGAGAAAATTCCCTAGTTCGGACGGACACGTGCACTGCCTCCGCTGCCTCGGAGAGGGCCACCAAGTCCAGACTTGTGAGGTGTGTAGAGGCTTCTCGAAGGCCGCCATCAAGAACCGCCAGTACCGCCTCCAAGCCTACCTCATGGAGGCCGCACTCGCACCACCGCCTTCCCCAGCTCCAGAGCAGGCCGCTACCTCAACGTCTGCTCCTTCGACTTCTGCTCCTTCTTCACGGCCGTCGGCCTCAGAACTGTTTAGACGGAAGAAGGAGCAGGACAAGAAGAAAAAAGATAAAAAAGAGAAGAAGAAGCGCCGTAGCTCTACGTCTTCTCTCCCGCCGACCCCGGGACCGGCTCACCCCTCGCCGCCACGCTCCCTAGCATCCGCCCCGGTCGCAGCCCCACCTACGCCAGGCAGGATGCCGGTCGATGTCCGGGAAACCACACCGGAGAGGGCCCCCAGCCCTCCGCCGTCGCCAGAGGCCCTTCCACCTCCACCGCCGCGACGATCTACCTCTCTTCGCGACCATTCCGTGGCTCCTGGTCTGGCTTCCGAAGCGCCACCCCAGTTGAGCCTCATCGCCCCGTTTATCGAGGCGATGGTGCGGAAGCTGCATGCCGAGCTCCAAGGCCCTCGACCGACACCATCCGCGTTCGTGGAGCACCCTCTGCCTCCCGAACCAGCCACGGAGGCACCACCGCTCCGTGATGAGGGTCCGGCACCGAAGAGACAACGAGTGGAACAGGCGCGGTCGGAGGCCTCTCTCCCTCCGTACCAGCTGCCTTTGCCGGGGAGCGATCCGAGATCCGCCAGGCCGTACTGGTCGGACTCGGACCCCGAGGCCTACCTGCCACCGCCCAGCGTCTCGGTGCGGTCAGGAGGCTCCGACGACTCGTCGGACCAGGAGGAGGAGGATCGGCCACCACCGGTTGCGGTAGACAAATCCCCGGACGAGAACATTGGCTCCGTCCATGGCTCCCAACCGGAGGACCAGAAAACATACACGGCCCTCATCACCCGCCTTGGATCCACGCTGGGGATCCGGGCGGAGGCTCCCCTGGACGAATGCGAAGATGTCGTCTGCGGTTTGGCCGACCGGAAGGAGCTAGTCCCCGTACGTCTGGGACTGCTCCCGAAGATCGCCAAGGCGGCCAAGGAGATCTGGAAGAGACCCGTCTCTTCCCATTCGGTGTCCAACAGGGTGGACTCCATGTACAGACTGCTAGAAGACTCCGACTTCCTACACGTCCACCCGGCGCCGAACTCCCGAGTGGTGAAAGGCTCCCAACACCGGACACCGATTAGTAGCACCCCCGTTCCGTCGACCCAAGAAGGGAAGAAACTGGATGCACTGGGCAGGAAGGTCTACGCCAATGCCTCCCTGTCCTTCCGTGCGTCCAACTACGCGACAGGCATGGGGGGCTACCAGTGCCGACTGTGGGAACAAGCGGAGTCCTTCAAGTCACTGCTACCGCCGGACAAGCGAGCGGACTTCGAGCGGGTCTGCATGGAGGGAAACCAACTCGCTCTCCAGCAGATCCGTACGGGCCGCCACGTCACGGAGTCAGAGGCGAAGAATCTGGCCTCTGCAATCCAGCTTCGTCGCCACGCCTGGCTCCGCTCCGCTGACTTGCAAGACGACGTGAAGCGGCTGGTGGAAGAGCTCCCCTTCGACGGTGAGGGCCTCTTCGCCAAGGAGACCGACACCTCCTTGGGAGAGCTGAAGGGGGACTACGCCACCATCAAACAACTCCGCCCTCCACGCCATGGGTCCCACCGTTACCAGCAGGACCAACCGTCGACGTCCCAGGCAGGTCCGTCCTACCAACCTCGCCCACCACAGAGGCAAGGCGACTACTCCCGGTACCAGCCCTACCGGCCACGACCACAACCCAGCCGCCCACGCTACCAGCAGCGTCCCCAGACTGGTAAACGCACGGAACGGAAGGGCAAACAACGTGTTTGACTCTTCCGTGACCGAGACTCTACCCTACCGACCCCTCGCCAACTACCTATCGGCCTGGTCTGCCATCACCACAGACCGATGGGTTTTAACCATCTTAGACTCTGGCTACGCGATCGAGTTCAGGAAATGCCCTACTGTCGGACGGATCCGCGTCACCGATCCGTCCCCACCGCTCCAGGAAGAACTATCAGCTCTCCTAGAGAAGGGCGCCATAGAACCGGTTGCAGCGTCGGAGTCTCACGAAGGGTTCTTCTCCCGCTACTTCCTCGTGGACAAAAAAGACGGGGGGGGGGGCACGTCCAATCCTGGACCTCCGCCTCCTCAACAAGCACATCGACGCGAGGAAGTTCCGGATGGTGACTCTTCATTCCATCCTCCCACTGGTCAACCACGGGGACTGGTTCACCGTCATCGACCTGAAGGATGCCTACTTTCACGTATCCATCAGAAGGGAACACCGCCGATTCCTACGCTTCCAGATCGGCGGAGACGTCTACCAGTACACCTGCCTACCCTTCGGCCTCTCCACCGCTCCGAGGGTATTCACGAAGTGCATGGCGCCGGTGGCTGCTCATCTTCGGCTGCAAGGCGTCCAAGTGTTCCCGTACATAGACGACTGGTTGGTCTGCTCCCCAACCCAACAGAAAGCCAAGGACGATGTTGCCCATTGCCTGGCCCTTATGCAGAGTCTCGGTCTACGGGTCAACTACAAGAAGTCTCAGTTGAACCCCACTCAACTAATAGACTACATCGGAGCCGTATTGGACTCTCTGGCTCTGAGAGCCTACGCTCCTCCCAAACGTCTGCTCGACATCCGCACGGTAGTGGCTCGGATCCAAGGCAGTCGTCGCGTCCGTGCCAGGGACGCTCTCCGCTTACTAGGACTCATGGCGTCGACCACAGCAGTGATCTCGCACGCCAAGCTCAAAATGCGGTCGCTCCAGTCGTGGCTCCTAGCCTCCTTCGACAGTACCCACGACAACCTCGGGAAGTGGCTCACACCGACCCCCAAACTGCGGGACCAGCTGAACTGGTGGACAACGGACCGCAATGTGACCGCCGGGAAGCTCTTCACCCTCCCCGCGCCATCCGTCCAGGTCACCACTGACGCGAGCACACACGGATGGGGTGCGTGCTGCCTCGGGTTACGGGTCCACGGCATCTGGATGCCCTCGGAAGCCGACCACCACATCAACTTCCTCGAGCTGTTAGCGGTATGGAAGGCGATGAGGTCCTTCAGACTGTCCCTAGCAGGCCGCGTGGTGCAGATCGCTTCGGACAACACCACGACCCTAGCCTACCTCAACCGGCAAGGAGGGACCAAGTCCCTCTCCCTCCTTCACCTGACGGTCCAGATCTGGGAGTGGTGCCTGAAGGTACATGTGTTCCCCATAGGTGTCCACATCCAGGGCACGCTGAACTTAGAGGCGGACTCCCTGAGCCGCAAAGGGACAGCGATGCACGAATGGGAACTGGACGGATCGGTGTTCGACCGCCTGTGCCGACGGTGGGGCACACCGAGCCTAGACGTGTTCACGACACAGATCAACACCAAGTGCCGCCGTTACTGCTCCTGGGCGGGGATCGGCCACGGATCGGAGGGCGATGCCTTCATGGTGCCGTGGCACCAGGAACTGCTGTACATGTTTCCTCCGATCCCTCTCATCCAACGGGTCCTGGTACGGATCCGTGCGGAGAACGCCTGGGCAATCCTGATCGCCCCGTCCTGGCCGCGCCAACCGTGGTTCCCGCTACTCCAAACCCTGGCTTGCGACCGCCTCCGCTTACCCACCGATCCGAACCTCCTCCGCATGGAGGACGGTCGGATCCTCCACTCGGATCTGCCGAGCCTACACCTGACGGCCTGGCTTATCCGCCCGACATAACATGGATCCTTGAACTTTCAAGGAAACCTTCCACGCGCAAGTCCTATGATGCCAAATACCGTCGCTTCATAGACTTTCTAGCATCCGGTGACCGCACCGTGAACTCGGCATCCCTGCAGGACGTCATGTCCTACCTCCTGCACCTGGCTGAGTCAGGATCTGCGCACTCATCCTTAAAGGTCCACTTGGCTGCGGTGGTAGCCAAGGCCCCACCTTCATCAGTATTGTCCTCCGCTTTCAGAGACAAGACTGTTAAAAGATTCCTCCAGGGACTGCGTAATGCCTACCCTCCAGTGAAGATACCACCTCCTCAGTGGTCCCTCACTGCTGTGCTCACTGCGCTCACGAAGGCGCCCTTTGAGCCCATGGCTACAGTGGACATTAAGTTTGTTTCTTACAAAACTGCTTTTCTCGTAGCCATCACCTCTGCCCGGAGGGCAGGAGAACTGGCAGCCCTGCGGTCTGACCCTCCTTTTCTCAAATTCTACCCCGATAGGGTAGTATTGCACCCGGACCTGGCCTTTCTGCCCAAAGTCCTCACTGAATTCCACCTGGCCCAGTCCATCACGCTTCCAGCATTCTTCCTGAATCCTTCGTCTGCACAAGAGAGAGTGTGGCATTCGCTGGATGTCAGGAGGGCCTTGCTGTTCTACACACAAAGGACTGCGTCCTTCAGGAGAGCCAAGCAACTGTTTGTGGCCTATGGTGGCAGGTCCAAGGGACACTCTCTGTCTGCCCAGAGACTTTCCAAATGGATCTCAAGCACCATCTACTTGGCCTATGAGATGTCATCTCTGCCACCCCCGCCTCATGTCCGGGCTCACTCCACCAGGACATTGGCTTCTTCCACTGCATTCCTCGAAGGCATCCCGATGGAGGACATCTGCAAGGCCGCTACCTGGTCCAGGTCCTCCACCTTCATCACCCACTACCGGGTTGACACAAGGTCTGCTTCCGATGTCAGACGGGGCAGATCCATCCTGACGGCTGGTCTCCGATCCTCTTCGCTGATGACCGCCCATCCATGATGCCATCGCGCTCTCCTACATCTCAGGACGCCGGCTGCCCACCATCCAAGTAAGTGAGCTTGCTAGTCACCCATCAGTGTGCATCCCCAAACAACACGAAGGAGAAGGACAGGTTTCACTTACCAGTAACTGTCGTTCTCCGAGTATGTTGTTTGGGGATTCACACAACCCAACCCTGCCTCCCCTCAGGGCTGCCGGCCTGAGATGGCCTTATGCTTAGCGGACAGCTTTAATATCAAACTGAGGGGAGAGCGCGAAATGGCGCCTAAAGGGGTTGGGCATAGTGGGCGGTCCCACATTCAAAACTCTTTATCAAATCAGCTTTCCAGCTCCGCTCAGGATTCAGCGCAGGCGCAGAACCCATCAGTGTGAATCCCCAAACAACATACTCGGAGAACGACAGTTACTGGTAAGTGAAACCTGTCCTTCTTTATTTATTAGCATCTCTTCAATGTAGTTCCAGTGGGACAATGCCAGTCAAATACTGTAATAGACTTTTTCAGTGGGCTAGGTTTCAGGCAGGCAGTAATAATTCTGCATGATTTATTAAGAGCTATAGCCACTTGTTTGGCATGTGCTGATTTATACGATAAAGCTCTGTGGAATAGCGCAGGGACAAAGCTGTTGTTCTTATTGTTTGTGGCTGTGCCCCCAGTCAGAACCAACTAGTTTCCTAAATACAGCATGTTATTTCTGCTTGGTGTTTAGACAGGTTTTTTTGTACATCAGGGTTCAATCCAGAATGACATCCAGCTAACTTGGAGCTTCCTCTCTGTTCTTTATGTGGAAGACACAGCCCTATGTTTTTAAAAGATTTGGCTTCAAGTGGTTGTTTTCTCTTCTGATGCAGAGGCTAGCCCAGGGATTCTCAACCTGCGGCCCACAGGTCAGATGTGGCCCACAGCACCATTTCAGGTGGGGCCCCCACTGCCTCCACCACACCCGGAAGGCAAAATCAACAGCATACATGAAACATCTGATGTATGGGAAAGTTGGTTAATCATTTGTGTGGATATTAAAAAGGAATTGTGTCAGGACACATCATTGTGGGAGACCATTCCTTTGAATTTTCCAGTGACTGTTCCCCCATTGAAATTCAACAAAGAATCTTCAGATTTAAAGTAGAATAATAACCATTTCTGTTATCCATGCCCTTTAGTAAGGAAGTAGATCTTTTTGAGCAGCAGTTGATGTTTGACAGTATTATAGATTGCTGTAAGCTTAACAAATGCTGTTCCAGTTATTTTATATGTTTCAAAACCATCTTCTGTATGTTGGGTTAAATGTAAGATTAGAGCTATATAGCTCTTGTTAGGTCCAAAGCCTTCCAGTTCTGGAATTAGAAGAGGTCTAAGTTTAGGGACTAGACTAGACAATTGAATCTAGTGTGACTAGTTAATTCCTTTAGTCCAGCAGTAACTTGGCTCTCCAGATATTCTTGGACTTCAATTCCCAGAAGCCCTGATCGGCAGGTGTGCTGACTTGGGTTTCTGGTAATTGAAGTCCAAGAACACCTGGAGAGCCAAGTTTGCTGATCCCTGCTCTGATTTGAAGAAGGCTGCTGGAGTGACTAGAAGGGATAAAATCAGAAATGAAATTACAGTAATACCTCATATAACATTAGTATCGAATAACACTAAAATCGCATAACATTAAGGAATCTGGGGGGAAGAATTGCATCAGATAACATTAAGATCCTATGGGATGCTTCAGATAACAACCGCTAAAGCCTGTGTGGTTACAATGTATCTCTATGGATCCCATAGGATTTTAACATGCATCAGATAACACTAAAAATCATATAACACCAAGACTTGTGGAACCAGGTTTTAGTGTTATATGAGGTTTTACTGTATAAGGTAAAGAATTGGAATAGGGCCAATCTTAAACTACATAAACAAGCAACAAAGTGGTTTGCCCATTTGGAGAGAATGTCTTCAAATTCTATATCATACAAAGCATATGTGAAAAAAGAAGAAAGACCATAAGGCAGACTCAGAGGAAGGTGAAGAAGTAACATCAAAGAAACATTATAAAAATACCAAAAAACACCAAAAACACATTATAAAAACACTGGAGGCTTCTAGAAATGCCAGAGCAAGAACCTTGTATCTCCCTTGATACCAAAAAGGAAAAAAGAGGAAGCAAGGAAGAAGACAATTTTATGTCATTTGTTCAAATACTTTGTATAAGTGGCATAATAGGGATATTGGGCTTTACCTTTTTGGACCTGATACTTTTTTTTTGCCTGGTTTCAATATAGTGATTGCTTTAGTCTTTCATCATATATTTTGAATTTGTTTGCCTGTCTACGAGTTATTAAATAATTGGAGGAAACATTCCTTTGTATTTCGCCCAAAATGTTTAATTTACTCGATCCAGATATCACAAGGTCCTACTGCTTTGCCATGCTTACATTTTCTTATGGCTTCCTCTAGTACTGCCAATAAAAAGGCATAAGAAAGCTCATTGAATTAACTCTGAATATCCCATTGATGTTTTATTTTTATTATCCACTTGTTGGTCTTCCCTTCCAGGGACAATTGCGGTGCTGTTTGTTATAGGGTTATATTTGCAAGCACTATCCTGCTTCAAACTTAGGAAATGCTTCAGAGCTCATTTTCTGCTGCCTCAGGGTAGATGGAGAGATGAACATATGATTAAGGAACATATGATTATCCAAGGATTTTTTAAAATGGATTTATAAAATGAAATGTTCATTTAGCTAGAAGATTCCATACTCAATTCCTATGCAACATGTTTTAGATATAAGCTCATTATTCAGCAGTTTCTTATAAGAACTGTCACACAGCTCTTAAAATAGCTGCAATTGCACAGTATTTCTGTCATGTAGTGATTAAAAATACAGCAAAGCCCGTTAGAAATATAAAATTAATATAAAAGTAGCATGAAGCAGAGGCTAAATTATACACAGGAAATTTAATGCTGCCATCTTTAGGTAATCAGAAGAACAGCATATTTTAACTAAAAACAAATGTTCTAAGTGTTCATCTTTTGATCAGTTGTGGATAGGGTTGCCATAATTCTCTCCAGCCAAACCGGGACAGCCACGTGATATCATTGCGTTCTTCAAACTGTGCATGCTTTGGATGGGGCTGTTAGGGAGACCGCGGCTCTAAGACCCTGCAGAATCCCCATCTGGGGCGGACAGCTGTCATCAGTTTAAAATAAACTGTAGTCAAGAGGTCCCCCCCCCCCGCGCGATTCCTCTTGCAAAAGACTATTCTTGATGGTTCCATTTTTATTTTATTTTTTTGAATAACATTTCTTGGGCCACTCTTGAAACTACTGAGGTCACCCCACACCACCCTCACCTTCACACACACACCACTGAAGTAGACTCATCCTCAAGCCCCACATGAGAATCCCTTGGAAGAAAGTTCTAAAGAGGGGCCCAGAATGGCAATGCAGTTCATGGCACCTCTGTTTCCCTCCAGAAGGAGAAAAGCAGGAGACAGGAAGGAACTTATTTTGGAGGAGGACCTTTGCAATGGTGGACTCTTCACTTTCTGTCCACCCTGTTTCCTGTGTCTCTAGGAATACTGAACCTTTGTGGTCATGTAAAAAAGGAATCTTCTGTCCCAGTGTATGGTGGAGGTTTGGCTTTTTAGATACAGTATGGGTATTTCTTGCTCCCTCCCAGCTTTCAAGGAAAAGGGCTGAGGATGACTCCTTGTCCCCCAAACTTCAAGGTGAGTCAAGGGATTTTTGCAAAGAGTTATTTCACTTTCTTTCAATTATCTTGCTTGCAAGTGTATCCCCTCCCTAGCAGACTTCTCAGGGTGCTGTTTTGCTTTCGTCGCTTTCAAGCAGGATAATTGAAAGAAAGGCAGGGAGGCAGTTAACTCTCTGCAAAATTCCCTTGGTGAGGGCTGATCTTGCTTCTTTTGTTCAAATTTTAAAATCCAGGGCGTTTACATGTTTTTTCTTGAACCGGCTGGGACAGCTTGAATCCGGGGAAATCCTGGAAAACCAGGACATATGACAACCCTAGTTGTGGAGTGAAATGATTTCACATGAACATTTTAAAGGCGAATGATCTCCATATGATTTCTGTACATACAATGTTATCTAACTGCGCGTTGGCTGTCAGCAACCACTAATGTGAACACAGTTGCTCGGAGGTGTATTGTAGAGCTTCATCACAGGCTCCTTGCATTTTTGTTGTTGCTCAATCGCACAGTTGAGTCTGACCCTTTGTGACCCCATGGACCACTACACACAAGGTTCCTCTGTCATCTGCCATCCTCCGCAACCTGGCCAGATCTACACCCATCACATTAACGATTCCATCCATCCACCTCAACCTCTGCCACCTCACTTCTCCTTTTGCCTTCGATCTTTCCTAGCATCAAGGTCTTGTCAAGTGAGTCCTCTCTTCTCATTTGGTGGACAAAGTACTTGAGCTTCAGCTTCAGTATTTGTCTTCCCAATGAGCAGTTGGCTGTGTTCAGACTAGGTTTTCTCCATGCCTATCTTTGCAGAAGAGTTATAAAGGCTAGGCTGACCCTTGATGTCTCAAGAGTGGAACATACGTTGGATCAGTTCTAGGGTTTTCTCTCTATTTATAATGGATATCTTAGAACAGAGGTGGGTGGCTTGTAAGTTAACAGATGTCATCAGACAGTTGTTTTCATCATTCCTTACCATTGGGTATACTAGCTATGGCTAGTATACCTAAGAGTATTTTTTCTTTTCTTGCAAAAAAAAAAAAAAAGCAAACCTTTGGTTTCTTTCTTGATGGTCCCCAGTTTTAGCCGTGCCCATGTTGTTGGCATGTTTCCCATCAATATTTCTCAAGTGTTATCCATGCAATGGTTTTTCCAGTTGTTTAACTTATCTTCCAACAATTGCTTCTGTTATCCATTTTCACCAACTTAAGCAGTTTTCCTCTGCTTTTGGATGATATTGATGATTTTTTTCCCCTTGGGAAGATTTGCCCATGTACAGTACTGTATCTGAATTATTACATGAGTATAATTAAAAGCTAATTGTGTGTCACATCTACTTCTGCATAATTTGTAGTTGCAGTGTGCAGGTCTTCTTTCATGGGGTCTGTGTGAAATGAAGCAGTGAAACACATGAAATCTGAATATCTCCAGAGATTGTGGAAATGTTTCCTCTTTGTGTTCATGTTCTACATTCAGCACTGAGCAGGCATGAAGTCTATTTTAATTTCTATATGATTTACATTTTAATTAATCTTCCTGCTTTCATTATGCTTTCCCTCTAAACTTCTTGTTACTAAACTAGGCCCCTTAGGAATTGGTGGGGTAAAAAATCGACTCAGGGTATAAATAAGTCTTCAAGAAAAAGCCCAATTTGCTCCATATATTGTTGCTATTGGGAAGCTGCCCTCTGATAGCACAAAAGAGGCCTGGTTGATGTCTTCAAGGGTATGAAATTCCATGCCATTAAAGGAGGCGAAATGAGTCAAAACATACTGGCCATGCTGTCACCAATTCAATTAGATTGCAGTTAATGTGTATGATGATTTGTATTCTCTGTCCTACTGATCCTTGTAGCTTTAATTAGAAAATGCTGCATATTTAATTTACACATGTGGGATGAGAAAAAAAGAAGCAATGCCTTGCCAAATGGTGACCCAGTTAATTCATGTCTGATTTAAGATTCCTCCTCCCCTTCTCAAGTGCCCATGTTAATCTCTTTCTGGAGACCAAAGGAATTTCAGCCCCTTCTTAAAACAGCCGTCTTCATTGGTTAAAACTGTTGTTCAGGTTCAAGATAAATATTGGCATTTGGAGCCAACCATTGTGGGAATCTGGTAATATACTGAAAGAGGTTATGACATTAGCTGACTCTGGCAGATTTTCTTGTTATTGCTGCAGCATGAATGGCAGTCAAACACTTCTCTTTCATGCTGTGGTTCCCATCTTGCACTGTTTAATTTTTGTAACACAATGCTCAAACAGAAACGAGATTGAATATATGGATACAGTATCTCTAATGTAGGAGTTCTCAACCTTTTAAAGCCAGGGACCGGGTCACACTCCCTCAGACAGCTTCAGGGGCTGGGCGGCCATTTTGCCCTTCCTCCACCACATGGCACTTCCTAGTGTGGTGGAGGTGGTGGTGGGCCACATGAAATGGTATAATGGGCCACATTTGGCCCATGGGCTGCAGGTTGAGAATCCCTGCTCGAATTTGTCTGTTTTCTTTTACAGTACTGCCTGTCTTGGGGACTGAGGAGGATCAGGAACTCTGCTTTGCACAAAACTGTGTTAACCTCCCCCTCCAATATCCTACAGAAGATCTTTATGATGCCTGTAGCCTTGGAGGATAAATTACCTTTGGACTAACAACTGGGGATGGTTTTCATAAAAAGAATTAAACCCTTTTCCTCATTGGAACTCTAGTGAAATTACTACTTGGCAAGTTAAAACATAGAAAACATTTTGATTTCCAAAGAACAAATGCTTATCATTCAAGATTTGATAAAGATTTGCTAGTTGGAAAAGTGTTTACTGTCTGGTACCCAGTTGCTTTTAAATATGTTTATTTTAAAATATGTGGTTTTATCATTTTCTTTAGCTCTGTATAGGATCATTCACAGACACAGGTTTTAAAAACATGCTCATGTACCATTTCTGAATATACTGTATATATATTTTGTTTCTACGTAATCATAAAGTGAACGTATTTGTGTTATGTGTAAAGCATGTATGTACACTAGTAGCTCAGATAATGATAAGACTTGGTTCCACAAGTCTCATCGTTATCCGGTTTTTAACATTGGGCAATGCATTGATCCCACAATGTTAAAAAAAGGCCTGTTCTCTTTCCTCTTCAGAAAGGGAACAGGGGTGGGGGCGATCCGCCTGCACTTTGGAAAGGGCAGCGGGGATTCTATGTGTGGAATCCCCTCTGCCCTTTCCAAAGAGGCAGGCGGATCAGTACTTGGGTTGGGGGTTGAACCGGGGTGTGTGCCCGGGTAGGTCGGGGGACATCAGAAACAGCGCAAATCAGGTCCCATGACCTTGCCAAAGGCAGCAGGGGTGGCAGAGAGCCCAAAATGGGCAAAAAAAACCCTCCGTCATGATGGAGTTTTTCTGGCCATTTTGGGCTCTCCGCCACCCCTGCTTCCTCTGGCAATGTCGGGGGACCCGATCCGTGCTGTTTCTGACATCCCCCGACCTACCCAGGCAGTGCTGCAAGGCAAAATGCCAGTGGAAAATTCCCCAGCGTTTTGCCTTGCAGCACTGCCCGGATAGGTCAGGGGACATCGGAAACAGTGTGGATAAGGTCCCGCGACCCTCACAGCCCACATGCTGGTCCAGGCATCGCAAGAGCTGCTGCTGCTAGAAAAAGCGGTGGCAGCATGTGGGCTGGTCCAGGCAGCGCGGCGCAAGCTCTTCCTTTCCCCTGGGAGCAGGATGTCCAGGCGGCATGGTGTGAGCAGCACAACTCTTGTGATGCCTGATCATCTTGCAGGAAGTTCTCTTCCTGCAGGATGTCTGGGCATCGCGATAATTGTGCTGCTGCTGCTGCTGCTAGAAGGAGGAGCGGTGTGAGCTGGTCTGGGTGGCACAGAGTGAGCTCCCGCTCTCCTTTCCCCAGCCACATACGCCGCTGCTGCCTCCACCACCACTCGAGCGGCACCTGCAGCCTCTTAAGGAGGCAGCAGTTGCACCCGCTGAAGGAGGAAGAGAAGAAGGAAGATCCACTGCCACCACCTGCCACCACCGCTGAAGTGGGCGTGGCTGGTGAGGTGAGCGTAGCCTAGGGGGATTTTTGCTACCGGTATGCCCGTACCGGGGTGCACTAGGAGCAGCATAACACTGATCAAGTGTATTGTTATATGATGTCACATTGCTTTCAACATATGGCACCCACTAGTTGTTTTCATGGCTAAAATGAGAGAGAAACCCTGGCCTTCTGAGTCTTGTCTAGTACAGGGGTGCCCAAACCTTTTGGGCCACGGGCCGGTCATGCGATTCAGGGTGCCAGTCACTATTGCCTGGGGGCTTAATCTGGCCCCTGATACCAGTTCATCTGGCCCACAAAGCCATTGTTGCTCCTGGGCCATAGTTTGGGCACCCCCAGGCCGTAGTTTGGACACCCCTGGTCTAGTAGTTTCTTTAAAAGTTGATGCCACAATTGAACTGAGTGCATAAATGAACAGATTGCTAATGCATCTGATACCAATTAAGATATAATATACACAAAATGCTTGGCATATGCTTTCTACAGGTTGAAATTTTCCAGATTTAAACTCAAATGCAACACACTGCAGTGATTTATTCTGGATGTAATCTTGGCCTGAATAACTAAGGCAAGTTCTGTAGCCTATTATAGTCTCTAACCCAAGTTGCATCTTGTGGGTAGCCTAATCTAGCCACTGATGCCACCTCTTCCTCTATCAGGATTGCTGAGTTGAAGAGGATCTCTAGGCCTATAATGGCACTCCAGGTGTTCTTGGACTTCAATTCCCAGAAGCCCAAGTCAGCACTCCTGCTGATCAGGGCTTCTGGGAATTGAAGTTCCAGAACACCTGGAGTGCCAAGGTTTGCCATAACAGCTCTGGGCTGCTAATGTGTTCTTTTGGCAGAATCAAGGATAGACCTTCGGTCAACTGGGACAAATTTTCAACCCATAGCAGATGGCCAACAGATATGGGCATTTCTCCACCACCACTGCTGGTGCTTTCTGTGGAAGCAACAGCTTCTTCCAGAAGGTTTTCTATCTCCTTACAGCAGATTTTTTTGGTGTTTTGCAAGGGAAAAGAGGGGATTGCTGAGTGTGGAAAAAGGAGCATGATCCTATGGAGTTACATTATTGGTATTGAGATAATATGTATTGAATCTGTGACCTAAGGGTATTATAAAAATAATTGGTACAATACCTCTTTGATGTTTGAAATAAGAAAAAAGGGAAGTTTGTAGTGAATTAAATTGATATTCTTTGTGCTTACCCACTCCTATAGTTCTTTGCTTTTAACAAGATAAAGAAGATAATTGTAAATACATTGGAGGTTTTTTTTTGGTGATCTGTTCTTTTTTTCTCTTAAAGATCATTCTCGTCAGTTCTTCCCATAATGATCTGGACCAGAACCTTTTTATTAGCATGGATGAAGGAGCTACTTTTCAAAAGCAGCCCATTAATTTCTTTGTGGAAACACTGATTTTTCATCCAAAGCAAGAGGATAAAGTGCTTGCCTACACCAAAGAGGGGCAGGTAAAAAAAACCCTGAAAACTGTCATGTGTTTTTGCTTTTGATGTTTCTCAGCTGTCAAACTGGAGTGTGTTCTAGCCTATATATAGGAATTGTAGTAAGTGACAATGACATTATTTAGCATTGGGAAAAAAAACCAGAACGTACTTATTGAAGTCATTCAATATTGCTTGTATCCCATGGTCACACACATCACACTGTTCTCCCACTCATTGTTCCTCACATCTGAACATGTGAACTGACTCCATCGAAAAATACTGTGATGGTGGTGACATTGTGTGGATGAGACAGTCAGTCGTGCATGCTGAATTCACCTGTGACACGGCAGTCACCAAATGAAGAGCTGGCAAATGGAAAAAAATATATTGAAAGGGGGCAGTAGTGGTGGCAAAATATTGTAGCACTTTAAAAATTAACATTTTTTTAAAAGTGTAAACAATTGTGGGTCAAGGTCCACTTTATTTAAAACCAGACCAGTCTGCTATGATTATTATGTTTCAAAGATGTTTCTTTCTTTGTCATTCTTTGTTGATATTACAAAAAATTACAGCCATCAATTTGGTCTGCTAGTTCTGTTAGTTTTCTGTCTTGTTATCTACCCCTCCATTCATTTCTTAATGCTTCTTGTAGTTCAAAAGAAGGATCAAACAACAACTTTATTGATTCTCTGTCTCTCCCCCCTCCCCTTTTTAAAGCTCTATGCATCTCTAGACTTGGGGAAGCAATGGATTCTCCTACAGGATCATGTGTCAAAAGACCATATTTTTTGGTAAGAGATATATTGTTGTGTTCTAGATAAACAAGGTATGTGAGTTCTCGATCTGTGTGAGTTATCTGAAACAGCAAATAGAGTCAGAAAGCTAAATCATGTTAAGTGAAAGTGTGTGCGTGTGTGTTTATTGATTATAAACCTTCCAAAGATATCACTGGTGCACAGATTATTTTGTCATTGGCATATGTGTCAAATTTTACTGACCGGATGAAGATGCAGGTACAGTAGTACCTCGCATAACGATGAGACTTGGTTCCACAAGTCTCGTCGTTATCCGGTTTTTAACGTTGTGCGATGCATTGATCACACAATGTTAAAAAAAGCCCTGTTTCCCTGGAGACTGCAGCAAGCCAGAACATCAGGATTTGAACGTTGGCTCTAGGGAGGTCAGGAGACCTGATGCGTGCTAATTTTGAAGTTCCTCCAGCCTCCTGGAGGCTGCAACAAGCCAAAACGTCAGGATTCAAATCCTGACGTTTTGGCTTGCTGCAGCCTCCAGGGAGGTGTGTGTGTGTGGGGGGGGGGGGGAGATGGACTTTTTTTTACCAATTTTGGGCTCCCTAACCCCCCTGCCGGGTCCAGGGAGGTAGGAAGACCCGATCCAAGCTGTTTCCAAAGTTCCCCCACCCTCCTGAAGGCTGTGACAAGCCAAAACGTCAGGATTCAAATCCTGACGTTTTGGCTTGTTGCAGCCTCCAGGAGGCTAGGGGAACTTCAAAATTAGCGCGCATCAGGTCTCCTGACCTCCCTAGAGCTGATGCGCGCTATTTTTGAAGTTCCCCCACTCTCCTGGAGGCTGCAACAAGCCAAAACGTCAGGATTCGAATCTTGACGTTTTGGCTTATTACAGCCTTCAGGAGGGTGGGGAAACTTTGGAAACAGCTTGGATCAGGTCTTCCCACCTCCCTGGACCCGGCGGGGAGGGGGGGGGACAGGGAGCCCAAAATTGGTAAAAAAAAAGTCAGTTTTTTTTACCCATTTCGGGCTCTCTGACTTCCCTGCCTGCTCCAGGGAGATCAGAGGACCTGATCTAAGCTGTTTCTGGGCTTCCCCAATGTCCCCAGCCAGTGGAGCAAGCCAAAATGTCAGGGTTCGAACCCTGAGGTTTTGGCTTGCTGCACTTGCCGAGGACGTCGGGGAAGCCCAGACGGGTTTTTTAAAACCAATTTCGGGCTCTCTGACTTCCCTGCCTGCTCCAGGGAGCTCAGAGGACCCGATCTACAGCTGCAGGGTGGCTGGGGAAGCTGACGGGGACTCCCTGTCGGCTCCCCTAGCCACTCGCCCTTGCCTCCGCAGCTGTGGGGTGGCTGGGGAAGCCGATGGGGGAGCCCCCCATCAGCTTTCCAGTGACCCCACCCTAGCCTCCGTAGCTGCAGGGTGGCTGGGAAGCTGAACGGAGAACCCCGTTCAGCTTTCCAGCCACCCTGCTATTACAAAAGACTGTATCGGATAACGCTAACAGAGCGTTATCCGATTTTTAGCGTTATCCGATGCAGTCATTATCCGAGGTGTTACTGTACTGTACTTCTTAAATCAGAAGTAGGCAATCCCAATTTATGCAATAGATTTTTGAAACTTATTTTCTAGGTGACCTTTTTGTATGTTTGCATAAACATACAAATTTTGCATAAACATACAAAGAGTTAAATGTCTCTAGAAACATGTGCTGAAATCCTGTAGCAGGTCAGAAATAGAGTAGGCTCTTTGAATTAGTGGGGATTGGTTGAGTCAGTACCTACATAAGTTCAATTGATTCAATGGACCTGCATTAGTTGTGACTTATTACTGAATATTAGCCATACTTTGTCAGGACTTCTTTGAGGGCTGTAATCAGACCCTTTAGCATAATTCTTCTGGTGCCTTACTGGCTTGAAACCTTTTTACTGTCTTTATAATTTAAGTGAGTCATTTTTTACTCATGTGAACCTTTACAAAAGGACTGCTGTGGCTTAGTGGTTAAGATGCTCAACTTGATAACTGGAAGGTCGGCAGGTTAGCAGTTCAAGATCCAAGTGCTGCACAACAGTGAGCTCCCATCTCTGTCCCAGTTCCTGCCAACCTAGCAGTTTGCAAGCAAGAAATTGCAAGTAGATAAATAGGTACCACTTCAGTGGGAAAGTAAACAGTGTTCTGTGCACTATGGTGTCTAGTCATGCTTGCCACATGTCCATGGAAATGTCTGCATATGCTCTTTGGCTATAAATGGAGATGAGTACCAAACTCTTGAGTCAGATACAATTGGCTTTCGAGCAAGGGCAATCTAAAGCTTTATGACAGGCATACATAATCATTGAGACAAATACTGTAATAGTTAAAATCCTGTTGAACAGCTCCTTCTATACAACATGAAACAGCACAACTGGTTCAGAAAACTGTGGCATAGCAGAAGTACCACTCCCAAAACACTTCTTCATGTGTGCCACACAGTAGTCACAAAAGGAGCTGCACAATTAATTGCACATTCAGATTTGCAGTCCTCATTGTCAGGCTGTAATGCCTAGCACAATTAAGCAAGCATAACTTTGTGTTATGTGAAAACAAACTGGATTTTAGCCAGTGTATAGCTAAACAATGGTCAGTGTTCTTTACATTATATTCAGGAAATATCAGCTCCATATGAAGATCAAGAACTAGGTAACCATTTCCCTCAAAGTAATCATGTGGCCCTTTGATTCTCTGTTCTTTTTTAGAAATACTGTTTAGCTTTTTTTAAAAAAAAATACACACCAGCAGATATTATTGCAGTACTAAGCATCTCTTTGCAAGTAAACCATTTTTTGGAATAGTAGCCGTGTTAGTCTGTGGTTCAGGCATCTCAGAAAACAAAACAAATAAAATAAAATAAAATAAAATAAAAAACACAGTAGCACTTTAAAGACTAACTGATGAAGTGGACTTGATCCATGAAAGCTAACAATAAAAATATAGCAGTTACTCTTTAAAGTGCTACTGTGCTTTTTATTTTATTTTATTTTGTTTATTTTGTTTTGTTTTCTGAGATACAAGTAAACCATGTGTTTATTCCAAGGTAGACTACAAGCATGCGAAGGGCTTAGAGTATCAGAATGAGACCAGAATTACCTGAGTTTAGATCTTTACTTAGCCGTAAAGCAGAGTGGCTGACCCCGAACCAAGCTGTCCTCAGCCTAACCTACTTCACAGGGTTCTCATGAGGATAAAAGGCTGTTTTGAGCTCTTGGAAGAAGGGCAGGATAAAAATGGAATGGATGAATAACTGAATTTAACTATCGCAGTTAATTATTATCCTCCACAAATCTGTCTAATCCTATTGTTAAAGACACTTGAGTTTATGAGGTAGCAAATTTTGTGTAGTACAATTTAAGGCATATCTACTCTGGAGTAAACCCCATTTAAACAGCTTTCCTAGATTATAAAGCACAACTCTGTTTCGTGCAACAGCTTTACTAAGCTGTTTACTAAGCTTCTTAGCTTTGTTATTAGGTGGCAGGAGCTAAATTGGCAGTGATAAATTATCCAGGAAAGGCATCTTGGGGGTGGTGTGCATACGTGTGCATTTGAAGCATTTCTGTCCCTCCTTTCCAATTCCGAAACTTTTGTTCAAGATTGCTAATGACATTTCGGTGAAACTTGATGCTGTGTAGTGTAAGTGATGTTTTGCTCACCCCACACCAACCTCCCAGCAAGGCAAATTGCTTTGTGCTGATCATGGAAGAGAACATGGGGCTTGTATAATTGAGCTGGTCTATAAGAGTTTATAACTGACTTCATAAACAATGAGCGCACCACCATTTGTAAGTATGACTCAAGTGCTAGATGCCGAGCTTCCTTTAAAAAGGCAATGGCAAATAATAGAGAACACCAGTTGAATCAACGGCTGAATGGTAAATCAGCACTTATGTAACTCCCACTGAGCCAGTGGTTCTGTTCTATCTCGGATTAACAATAAAATACTGAGTTTGAAATGGTTTACTCTCAGGAAATTAGATGGTGGGTTATATAGCCTTAAACATGTGAAAATAACCCACCCTTGCTGCTATTCTGGATCAGCTAGACCAGGGGTTCCCAACCTTTTTGCGCTGCGGGCCAGACCATGCCCCTGGACAGCTGAGCGGGCCAGTCACGTGGTTCCTCCCGCTGTAAACGTGACCGTAAAATGTGTCCACTGCTGTCAAAAATGCATTTACGACAGCTGCGGGTGCATTTACGTCAGCGTTTATGCATGTGCATGAGCATTTTATGGCTGTCGTAAACATGTCTGCTTCCACTTCTGGTAGCGGTGATGAAAAAAAAAAAGCCATGTCCCATTCTTGCTGTGGAAAATCAGCCACCCTATATGCCTGTAAAGGGGCAGGTGTACATTTTCGTACATTTAGACTTCCTCTTCTTTAAATAGCATATCATTGTTGGTCTTTCAAAGCCTATTCATGAAGGCAGGGGGAGCCAAGCAGATTGTCTGCACCACCTAAAATATGAATATTAAAAGTTAGATCTCCAAAAATAAGCCTAGACTTCCGCTGTAAATGTGACCATAAAATGTGTCCACTGCTGTCAAAAATGCATTTACGACAGCTGCGGGTGCATGTACGCAGTGTTTATGCATGTGCAGGAGCATTTTACGGCTGTCGTAAACATGTCCGCCTCCACTTCTGGAACGGTGAGGGGAGGGGAGGGCTACGTGAAGTTGTGCCGTGGGCTGGGTCTGGCCCATGAACCGTAGGTTGGCCACCCCTGAGCTAGACATTCTTACTATTTTAGATCCCAGTAAAGAGATTGGCAGCTCTTCTGCTCTCCTATCAACAAAAATCTTCCACATTTCCAAATACTTCTGCCAGCATAACAAAAAAGGAGAACTTTGCTCCGGTGAATTCCAGTTTTACATTGAATGAACAGAAAAACTAGCCAAGCTAACACTAAAAAATTTTTTGATTTGTAGTACCATCATTCTGAAATTTGTTAATATAGAAAACTTGTGTTCTACTTTAACTAGCTACTTTTTTAAAAAAACTTTGTCTGAAAAACCAACAACAAAACTACTATCCAGATAGCAACAAACAAAACAGTAATAAAATTAATAGGGGTACTAACAGAAGAGAATGATAATATAAATCATGCAACACTGGATAGGAATGTAATAAGAAAACCTGCAGATCTGTTTGGCAAAAAACAAAATCATAAATTAAACATTCTCTGTGGCGAGGATCATATATTTCCAAGTAACTCGAGAGTGCCAGAAGACATTAGTTTTTCATGATAATTAGAGCAGACTGTTTATTATGTCCACTTTTTAAAAAATAATCCCCAGTAGAAACTGTGTGTAGCAACAGCATGTTTTGAGCTAGTTATTTCATTGTAATTATGAATAATGCTGTTTTTGACTGGATGATTAAGTGAGGTTCTCTCATAAACTAACACTATGAATTACACAGCTTTGCTCCATTAATGTGTCTAAGTACATTTAAAATTAGTAGTGCTATAATGCATAAGGACGAACAGGAGAAAATCCTCTAGAGCCTTCTGTGTGAGGTTGGTGAGGGCATTGGGATGTTGTTTTAAAGTTGCCGTTTCTGAAACCTCGCTTGATTAGAGACTTAAAAGTGAAAAGTCATGAGGGGGCAGTTAGAAAATATTAGTCATAGAAACAAAATATTTAGTTTGGTTAGAAACCCAAGTCTTTTTTGTTTTGTTTGCATAGAATGAATGTATAACGGTGAAAATTTGCATAGTTTTTGCAGGGGGCAACGGAAACTTGACAAATAATGTTGGATATATTGTCATCTCAGTGTTCTTTGTACAATGTGTTTTGCAAGCAGCCAGAGTTACTCTGAGAGGTGTGTTGGTGCAACTCTGTAGAGGTGGCGCAGGAGCAGGGTAGGTGTGGTGATGGATGAGGCCTTGGCAGTGGAAGATTCAGGGGGTATCTAGGTGGGGTTGTGGTGGCTCAATGGTTAAGAACTTCACCTTGTTAGCCGGAAGCCTGGCAAGTATGCAGCTCGAGTACTGCATGATGGATTGAGTGCCCATCTCTCTCCCAGCTCTTGGGGACATGAAAGGAGCCTCATTTGGGCATTCCCTGGAGCCCCCCCCCCAAAAAAAAAATCCTTTCAACCCAGAATAATTTCTGATACAAAATGATTATAATCTAGCCTTCATGCTATCCAGAAGTATGTGGAACAAAATGACTATCTACCTCTGAAGTGACTACAGTGCCAAGTCTCTTAAAAATAAGACCTTAGCCATGATTTTGTTAGGGATGAGCAGATTGATGTGGTCTTCATAATTGAGGTTTGGCTAGATGAGAGACATTTTGGCATCTTAGTTCAGGTGTTTCTAGCTTGGGGTGTGATCTTTTATCAACCCTGTGGTCTTTCTAGAGTATTTTCCCTTTCAGACATACCAGAAAATGAGAGAAAAAGAAAAACAAAAAACAAAAAAACTAGCACTTTAAAGACTAACTGCTACATTTTTATTGTTAGCTTTCGTGGATCAAGTCCACTTCTTCAGACAAGGAGTGAAACTTACAGGCATGGTTTTTATGCACCAAATTCAGGGGTCAAAGGGAGAAGGGTGTGTTCAAGCAAAATGACAGACAAGCAAGCCCAGCAATACAGCTTCCCACAGCCATCAGCAACAATATTCAGATTAGCTCTAAATGTCTCCCTTTCAATCTCAAAAGGTCTGAGAAAGCCCATTCTGGTCTCTGACCAACCTTTGACCTGCAAACAAAAACACTGTACCTCATTACTTCCTGTTTTGCTAAAGAGAATTGGCAAGAAGGTTGTAAAATAATAAATATCTAGCAGCATATAGCAATCTGTGTATCAAATCTGATAATGTCCCGGAAACCCTTCGCTAATATTTAATCCCCTGTGATGGGTGTCCTTTCAGAGGATCCCAGTGCAGATGTTAGCCAACACAATTTGTATGCAACATGTGTTTGTAATTGTAATTTCCTAACCATACTGTAGACATGGATCAAACCTGAGAGTTAATGAACAGAAGCTTTAATTGAGCCTAAAATCTAGCCAAAGATATTCAGATGTGATCATAAACATTTAGAACTGAGTTTGAAAATTATTAAGGATAGGGCATTAGTTCTCCAGATTGTACCTAATCCAATGCTTGTATCACTGTTCCCCCTCCATTCAGATGATGTAATTCCTGGCCCAGTTCAAACAGCATGTAAATCAGTGCCTTTTTTGTTCCCTACTGAGGCTTGTCTTTGAAAAGGGTTTTAGTTTGTTACAGCAGACAGAGTTTAATCCAAAGGCACTTCCCTGAGGAAATTTACTTTCCCACTACAGGCTCCTATCAGAAACATTCAATTAAACTTTGAATTAACTAAAAGGGTGGGGAGGGGGCACTCAAGAAGAGAAGCTCCTGTCATGTAGCTAGATTTCTTTCATATTTAGTAAAATAATAATAATACAAAGACAAAGGAGTTTGCTGGTTTAAGAGATGTGTTTCTTTCCCCAAACACATTTAGACATAAATCAAAGTAAACACAACAATCCTTTGTTATGAAGCAGGGGAAAGGAGCCTGAATTTTTCACTGTTTGGAAGAGACTTCAGTAACACTTGCAGTATGTTAAGTGTAGTTCTATGTTGAGTTCACATTTCTTCTTTTTTTCATGCCTACAGTGGCAGTTCATGGCAGATAGAAATATCAGTCTCAAGAGCTTGAAAAGCCAGACATATAACCAGTGGTGGGTTGTCAAAATCTTCGCTACCCCACCATGTTGTCATCGATGTCGTGGGTGTAGCCGATGTCATGATGTCATGATGTCGTGGGTGGAGCAAAAATAAAAATAAAAATGTCTGTGCATGCTTCAAACCTCCGTTTGATGTATGCGCAGTTCTTTTTTTTAGTGTGCATGCATCAAACCTCTATTTGACACATGAACGCTAAAAAATAGAACTCCGCAAGCATCAAATGGAGGTTTAATGCATGCACAGTTCTGGGCAGCCATTTTGGCTGCCCGAAAATATGTTTCTGGAGGGGGCCGGAGAGGCGACCGAACTGGTCACCTAGGGGTTTGCCACCCCTTG
This sequence comes from Furcifer pardalis, assembly GCA_030440675.1. Classification (NCBI taxonomy): domain Eukaryota; kingdom Metazoa; phylum Chordata; class Lepidosauria; order Squamata; family Chamaeleonidae; genus Furcifer; species Furcifer pardalis. The sequence goes on along the minus strand of CP126891.1, from coordinate 146,567,678 downwards.
GCGACCCCTCTTGACGGGGTGCTACTGGTTCGGGTGAACCGGTCCAAACCAGTAACATCCCATCACTGCATATAACCCTCTAAACTCCCATACCCCGATTACCTTCTTCAGGGATAAAATATTTTGCCAAATGTTTTAAAGTTAAAATGGAACAACCTGACCAAAGATTTACAGCCTTTTGAGGGCCAGAATTATCCTGTTGCAAAATGCATTTAAAAGCATCTTTCATTTCATTGGGATTTTCACACTGTAGTTATCCCTTTTTGAGAAAGGTAGAAAAATAGAGTATGAAAGAGAAGGAATGAGAGTGAGTGAGAAGGAATGAGATTCCACTTGAAAACTGGGAGGCAGCTTTCTGTCAACAACATGGGGTTGGGAACAGATAAATACAGATTCTTCTGCTTACCCACTGCAGTTATCCTATAATAACTTTTGGTTATATTTTACTCCCAGGGCTGTTGATCGAGTTGATGGAGACCCAAATTTGGTTCATATGGAAATCCAAGATCACAGTGGGGGTAAGTGTTGGGATACGATAGCCATTTCCTTTTATGCTTTTGAATACTTTCAGTGAGCAATGTAGAAAATGGGAAACTTATTTTAGGTTGGGTGAGATAGTTTCTGTTTCCGCAAGGCTATCTAATTTCTGTTTCTTCGTTTCTACAATTGCTGGATATGTTGTCACTGTCATGTTGACCCTTCCTTGATTTTTGTAAGCATTCAACAAGAGATCATATGATAATTATATATAATATATGTTTGAGTGTTATTGTGAGGTTTGAAATTCACAACACAAACTTTCATTGCCTATCAGAGTATCTTTGGGCTTGTCCATGCTGAAGTGAAAGTACCAGGTTCAGCATTGTTATCTCTTAGATCAGAGACCGAGTGTTCAAACTCAGTTTGTCACAGACTCAACAGGCTGCCGTCCATGTCACACCCTCATGCTGCATGTGAACCACTTGTCTTTCTCCAGACATGGAAGGAAGCACTTCCATTGGGCTGCTGAGCAGAGGGTTGGGGTGAGCTCTGTGCTGGGGGGAGGGAGGAAGTGATCCCATTGGGCTGCTGGGCAGAGGGGTGGGGTGAACTCTATGTTGGATCAATGGTGCACATGCCCAAAGAGAGAACTCTGACTGCCCCATATGGCATGTGTGTCATAGGTTTGCATATTTTAATTTACACATGTGGGATGAAGAAAAAGAAACAATGCCTTGCTAAATGGTGCCCGTCTTAATTCATGTCTAATTTAAGACACCCCCCCTCCCCATCTCAAGTGCCTATGTTAATCTCTTTCTGGAGACCAAAGGTATTTTAACCCCTTCTTTGAACAGCTGTCTTCATTGGTTAATACTGTTGTTCAGGTTCAAGATAAATATTGTCATTTAGAGCCAGCCATTGTTGGAATCCAGCAATGTACTGAACGAGGTTATGACATTAGCTGACTCTGGCCGATTTTCCTGTTATTGTTGCAACATGAATGGCAGTCAAACACTTCTCTTTCATGCTGTGCTTCCCATCGTGCACTGTTTAATTTTCATAACACAATGCTCAAACAGAAATGATACTGAATACAGTACTGTATATGGATATCTCTAATGTGTTTATTTTCCCCCTTTAACAATACTGCGTATCTCAGGGACTGAGGAGGATCAGGAACTCTGCCTTGCACAAAACTGTGTTAACTTCTCCCCCCACCCCCAAAATCTCCTACAGAGGATCTTTATGATGCCTGTAGCCTTGGAGGATAAATTACCTTTAGACTCACAACTGGGGATGAGTGTTTTAAAGAATTAAACCCTTCTCCTGATTGGAAGTTTAGTTCCAGTTTAACTGCACGGTGACTGCTGTATATTATATAGAGTGCTTTAGCAAGCCTGGTCCTCCACTCTAGTGAAATGACAACATGGCAAGTTAAAACATAGAAAAGATTTGGTTTACCAAACAACACGTGCCATATGTTTGCCACCATTGTCTTAGATGGTGAAAGACTCAATTCTGTTAATTCAATATTGTTTTGTATGTCTCCTCCCCCTCCTGCTCTTTGTACCATTTTTGAACCAGGCTTTGTTGCAGAAGGGGGCTGTTTAACCCTAAAGCACTTTCTCTACAGAGTTTGTTTCAATGTCAGAAGCTGACCGTTTGGTAACAACCCTTCATGAACCTTCCCTTTTGCCGTGGCTGAACCTTTGGGAACCTTTTTGGGGTTGTTGGTGGTGGAGCTATAGTGGCAAAAGGTCACAAACAAATTGCAAGTGGAAGTACCAATCAATGGCTATTATTGACTATTAAAGTCCCCTTTCTCGATCCTAAGTCTCCTAAAGCAGGAGTTCTCAACCTTTTAAAGCTGGGGTCCAGTCATGCTCCGTCAGACAGCTTAGTGGGCTGGTCGGCCATTTTGCCTTTCCTCCACCACATGGCACTTCCAGGTGTGGTGGGGGCAGTGGGGGCCTCATGAAATGGCACTGTGGGCCTCATCTGACCCACGGGCCGCAGCTTGAGAATCTCTGTCCTAAGGCTTCCCAAAAGAAAATGCAGGGAGCCTCAGAACCTGAAAAGATAAGAAGCTTTCAATTCATTTACATTAAATGTTTCTGGCACCAGATCTGGTTTATGTTGGTGTAACTTTACATCACAGGATTTTACCCAGTTTTTCAGTAAATAGTCTGATTTAGCCTAACTTTTATTTTTTTGACCTCCCCTTTTAAGACAAAAATTTAAGATGAGTTTATGCTGGCTCAGGTTTAATAAAGCCAGAGAACTGGAAGCTAAGGCTCCTGTTTTAATCGATGAAATGTGTCCTATGGTCAGTAATTAAGTTGTGCAATTTCACAAATTGGGCATCCTTACAGTTTCTTCTTGGGAAGGCCTCTTGTCTATACAGTAACACCTTGTACAATGAATTTAATTCATTCTGCAAGGCTGCTCGCTATGCGCGTTTTTCTCTATGCAAGTCAGACTCGCATAGTGAAAATTCCTGTGGAAAAATTCGCATAACAAGCTTTTTTAAGGGAAAAACTCGCATAGCGAATTTTTTTTCATTATGTGAGTTTTTCCCATAGAAACACTTGTTATGCGAGTTTTCTATAGGGGATGTCTGACTCGCATAGTGAAAATTTTTTCGCTATGTGAGTTCTCCCCCATAGAAACGCTCGCTATGCGAGCATTTCCATAGGGGAAGTCTAATTCGCATAGTGAAAATTTTCACTATGCGAGTCAGACTTGCATAGTGAAAATATTCGTTATGCGAGTCGGATCACTTTTTTAAAAACCCGCTCGTTATGTGAGTTTTTCGCAAAGCGAAACGCTCATTAAGCGAGGTTTGACTGTATATTTCTTGGCGCATACCCTAAAAAGAAATTAATGCAGGTACTGAATATTTAATATTGCTAGCCACCAAATGAAACATTTGTCAGGCAACGCCATCTTAACAACAGGAGCCATTTATTTTACTCAATAGATGTGGCTTGTTGGGCAGCACATATTGCAGAGCTTTCTTGGTGGTCTTACTCTGGCCCTGGAGCTGTCTCCTAATGAAGATCTGATTATCCCAGTTCCTGATGTGATTTAGGGAGTAATTTAAAATACATCTATTTGTGCAAAACTTTAGGGAATAGGGTACTATGTTGTTTATTCTTACTGATGATTTTATTGTATTTTTGTTATATCTCCATAATCTTATAATTATGATTTATGTTACTTATCTGTCTTGTGTGTTTATATTTGTTGTTAACTGCCTTGGACATTTTGTGAGGACGTGTGAAATATAATTACAAATGAATGAACAAGAGCTAGGACAGAATGTTAGAATTTTTTAAATATATTATATATATATTGTTTGTTTATATTAGTAATTCCTGCTCTCTCTACAGATTTCTATTACATAGCCTGTCAAGTTCAGAATTGTTCTGATAAAACATTAAGATCATCTTTCTCTGGTAATATTGACAAGAACTCCTTGACAGTGCAGGATGGTTACATATTTCTTCAGGTAATGTCAATAGTTGGGGTATAAATTACAAAACTTTATGCATGAGGAGTTTTTGCTGTTTCTGAAAGAGCTTTTTGTTTCATAAGGTGTTTAGGGTTTCTTCCTACTTTGATGAGGACCATAAAAATGAAAATATTTGTACAATAAACAACTTGTGGAAGGATACAAAACCTAAAATATTTCTTAGCAAACTCTTGGAAAATGAAACTGCAGACTGACTATGTAAGTCAGGGGTGCCCAAGCTATGGTCTGGGGGCCAGATGCGGCCCCCAATGCCAATTCATTTGGCCCATGAATCCCTTGTCACTCCTGGAAGTGGAAGTAAAATGCGCCCGTACAGGAGCAACAAGGGCTTTGTGGGCTGAATGAATTGGCGTTGGGGGCAGCATCCGCCCCCTCGGGTTTTAGCGACTGGCTCCCTGAACCATTTGATTGGCCCAGGGCCCGAAAAGTTTTGGCACCCCTGATGTAAGTCCTACAAGCCTGCATTGCCCACGGTGAGTAGATTGTGGAAGCTGATGTCCAAAATATCTTAAGAATCAAAGGGAGAGAACTACTGCTTTAAGGCCAGTGTGAAACCACCCTTGGATTGGGAGATAACTGGATTAATTTGCAACCAGTGAGAAGTTGCTGTAATAAAAACTGCTCTACTATCCCACCCACCCCAAAAGAGTTTTTGATTTAAGAAGAGAGAAGCCACAACAAAGGAAAGGAGATGGGATAGAATCAGGGTCTGAACAGGATTATGAGTTGGACCAAGTCTAAAGAGGACTTGACCCAACTCATGCTGGAATCTCCCTGTTCAAGTGTCATGTTGTGAGCTCTTCACATTTAAATAATTGCCCCCATCCCTCCCTCTCTCTCCCAGATTAGAAAAGAAATGGCTGAATAAATTATTAAGCCTTTACTTAGGGCTCTGAAGTAATCAAGGCACCTCCCTTATCTTATCTTGTAGCCTTTACCAAAATCTCTTGAGTAAGGCAGTATTATTGTCCCTGTATTTAGGGAGCCAGGACTCAGGAAACCTGCGTTCAGATCCTTGCTTATCCATGGAGACTCACAGAGGAGTGGCAAGGGTAAAACCACTCCTTAAATATCTCACATATCTTGGAAGTCCTATTAGGGCTACCATAAGATGAAATCAACTTGATGGCACCAAACACAAAATGGGGGGCTGAGGTTGGAAGGGACCAGGGCATCCTGTTTTGCAGCTCAGGGCCTTAGCTAAGTGCTCTACCTTCATTCTCTTGAACTGTACAAAGTGCTGTTCCTATACGTTGATGCTTAATTATCTGGTTTTTTTAAAAACCATGTTATGATTCATGATTTTGTCCAGAATCAGGTTGCTGAGTTATACAGATCTACATTTAGTGGTATAATTGCAGTGGCAAATTGTTGCCACTTAATGAGCCACTGCTTGTATCCCTTCTTGTGTGCCAATCACACGAGTCAGTGTCTGACAAGGGAGAAAAGCAACAATTTGTTAACCTTACCACTGCAGTTTCTATCACTGTATTTAATGCTGGCATTAACTAACTGATAGAATTCTGTTCCTTGTTTCTCATTTCTGATGAAATACTCATTCTACTTTCCTTTGTTTTTCTTTCACAGACATCATCAGCAAACCAGACAAAATATTATGTTTCGTATCTTCGGAATGGATTTGTGCCGATGAAACTGCCAAAATATGCCTTGCCCAGGGTAACACTCTATAACATACATTACTGCTTTGTTTCTGCCTTTCACAACCTATTCAAAATTTTGTCTGTTCAATTTTTTCCCTCTGCCATCCACTCTCTGTGTTAAATATTTGCCATATTTGACCATTCTTCAAAGGATTCTATAATATCATTGACCATTTGCTGAAATAGCTTTCTATTGCCTTATTCACATACCTTATCCTAGCAATAGAGTGTCATTGTGTGGTCTTTTGAAATATGTGTGTCTGAGATTCTCTTACCTGGCTGTCACTGTTTTAGATGTCTAAGGATACAGGCTGGTACGAAAACCATTCTGTCTCATTCTATGCCTGTCCCAGTGGGTTTATTGCTGGGTAATTGTGGCCCCAAACATGGTCTTTCTGCAGAAATTATTGTGTCTGTTTCCCCAGAGTTTTAAGTTCCTTAAAACTTGCTTTCTCGTGTTTTGATAATTTGAGAACTGTGTAAGCTTTACTCTTCAACCTTAGGCCTCTGGGTAATACCAATAAGATTTGTTTGTAGGTGGGTCTTGTGATAGGCTTCCCCACACATTTGGCAAGCATGAGTCTGTTGTACAATTTTTCACTTTTTGGCATTGCACTGAATTTTGAACTGCTCTTTTTTCACTTCAGGATTTACAAATTATCAGCACTGATGAGAGCCAAGTGTTTGTAGCTATTCAAGAATGGTATCAGACTGACACGTACAACCTCTACCAGTCTGACCCTCAGGGCATCTCTTATTCCATGGTTTTGGAGAATGTCAGGAGCACCAAGCAACCTGAGGAGAATGTGCTGATAGATATTCTTGAGGTAAAAGGACTATAGTTCATGTCACCCTGGTTCTTCTGACTCTTTTTTGCTTTTGTCTTTTCTTAAGCATCTTTAGCTGTTCTAAAAGATGTTGAATTTAAAGCCCTATTCCTATCCATGTGTGTTTGTTATTTCCCCCCCCCCCTTCACGTGCTTGCTGTAATGCAGGGGTCCCCCCACCTTTTCAAGCTGGGCGCTGGGTCATGCTCTCTCAGTCAGCTTCGAGGGCCAGATGGCCATTTTGCCCCAACAGCTTTAAAGTAGTGGCCATTTTGTTTCTAGAATGCCCTTGGAGGGGTGGGTGAGTAGGCCACATGAAATGGTGCCACAAGCTGGAGCTGGCCAATGGGCCTTAGGTTGAGAACCCCTGCTATAATGGAAGAGTCATACAATAAATCTCTCAATCTCTCTCTCTCTCACACACACACACTTTTCTTTTTGTCCTGGCTGAAAGGGTGACAGTGGCTCAAATCCTGTTGTGCAACTATGGAAATTGCATCCCCTTTAGAGGGAAATTGCTGTAAGTTAATATGTCTCTGTAGATTTTATCTGTTGTGCATCGAGTCGCACAGTTCAGTATGCAACAGATAATGTCTGTGGAATGTTTTTAACATAAAGCAACTTGGTCTCCAAAGTTACACCATTTGCATAAACTGCTCAATAGGATGTCAGCCAATGTGTAATTGATAAAGAGGAAGCGTCTTGGAGGGTTTATGGACTCCCTTTCTAAACCATGTCAACTATGCCATTCACATAAGAAAGAAAAGAATATCCATCCTGCTTTTTATCATCTACAATGGATTGCCCAGTTGTGTCTATTTCTAGGCAGGAGGGCCCTAATGGCATTGGTCCCATATGAGAGGTCTCATAATGTTGTCTATGTGGGGTTGTCTTTGAAGCTGATATGGAAGCTTCAAGAGGTCCAGATGGATTTTGAGAGCTCATAAATCCGACCATATCTTGCAATCCTGGCTTGCCTACACAGGTTACCTGTGTCAGTTTCTAAGTTTCAGTACTGCTGTACAAAGCCCTGCAAATTTTGTGACTGCATCTGCCTATATCAAGAAAAGTCAGACAGGCAATGACTAGAAATTGAGCATTCTCAGTTGTGGTGCCCACGCCGTAGGTAGCCTTACCATACAAGAGGGCTCCCACTCCCTCCTGATTTTTAAAACCAGAATTGCCCATGGAAGCTTTCACTGTCATCCATCCCCTCAGGGAGGAACCTCACCTCTGATCTTTGCCCTGCCATCAGTTTTAATGTGTAATATTTAATGCACACATACATTATGTCTATTTTTATTATTCCCTATTTTTAAAATAGTGGGTTATATTTTTATGATTCCAACATGCTACCCAGAGATATAATTTTTCACCAGTGGGTGGATATGATAAGTATTGATGCTATTATACTGTATTTTTATTAATCAATCCAAATATTTTGCTCATGCAATGACAGTTTTTAAAAGGATTTTTTCCACATGATTGAGCCACATTATCAGTGTATTTGCTGTCAAATTCTGTCAGTTATTTGAAAAAAAATCTGAAATGAGGCATTTGTACCTCTCCTTCTCCACATGGTAGGGTGTGATAAATACCACTTAGCATTTGCAATGTGGGTTGAAAGTTGACTCAGCCATCCATACTTCCGAGGTCAGTAAAATGAGTACCCAGCATGTTGGAGGCAAAATGCTAATTAACTTGTGAACTGCCCATTAGCTATTGCTACAATGGAGTACAGCTATGCCAAGAGATTGTGATTAGCAGGAAAGTCTTAGAACACCATTGGATGTTCCCAGAGTTGGGAAACATTTCTTCTTCTTTTTGGGGGGGTGAGGCAGGGGTGTGCTGGGCACCATGGGATGATGCTGGACAGGGGCAAGGACCAAGGGATGGGGGAGAAGGTTGCCCCTGGGAACTACTTGGTCACCGCCCCTCGTTTGCTCTGCCTGGCGCTAGGCACTTTAGAATAAACCATTGGTCCAAGCTGAAGGAGGCAGCTTGGAGAAATGGCTTAACGTAAAGTGCCGCACACCTGGCGGACCAAGTGAGGGGTAGCGACCAAGGGATAGGGGAGAAGGCCACCCCAGGAACCGCTTGGTCGTCGGGTGGAGCAAGCGAGGGTCCTACTTTGTGCAGGGGCAGTTCTCTCCGTTATAGCACCAGTTTCACATGGTTGCAGGTTTCGCACAATTTAATCTAGATATCTTTTTGGCAAAATCAGAGCAAGGCATTTCAAGACTGTAGCTGATACAGTGGCACACTCATTTTCATGCATAGTAGACAAAATTGTCTGCTGAGATAACCATTGCTTATAAATCATCTCCTTTTCTATGTTTACATTATAGGTTAAGGGAGTCAAAGGAGTGTTTCTGGCCAATCAAAAAATAGATGGGAAAGTAACCACTCTTATAACGTTCAACAAAGGCCGCAACTGGGACTATCTTGTAGCTCCAGCTATTGACATGAATGGTAAACCAACAAACTGCAAACAGGTAAGATTCCTTCTGCCATCTTTAAAACAGAGAGGAAAACTTCTATTTTAAAACAGAAAAAAATGTAGATGTATTTAAAATATAATGGGTGCTGGGATATTTCTCAGCCCCAAAACAATTATTCTATTGTTAATCAGTTAGAGACTGAACATGCAGCACAAAATTCAGTTTTCTGAGTTCTATGGTCTCATCCCTCTTCCATTAAATAGTTCTCTGTACACAGAAAGTTAGAAGACATCTAAAGGCCAGGCTGGCACAGTTACATGCATATTTCCTCAGTATAGTGACTCCTCCTCCCCCGAGGAAACCATGAACATATGCAGCCTGAAGTGATATGGGCTAGCACCAATCATGTCATGTGATTCTGCTAAGTACACAGGTTGGCTATAATACTCCAGAACTGATTAATTTTTGGTTCCGAGTCTGTATGCCTTGTATTTGTGGAGAAGTCTGCCTTCCCAGATGCCAGACCTTTTCGCGAGGCACCACGCTAAAAATTGTGGGAAGGTTTGCTAGGGCTTTATCTGGATGGAAAGCCTTTTGTAGAATACAGTCTCCAGGTTTACACATCAGCCACAGCGAAAGTTGCAAATGGTCTATAAATTTTAAACAACATAACCCTGTTCTGAATGCTTGCCAAAGAAAAGGCAAATTTCTTTGCCATCTTTCTGTTACTTACTATAGGAAAATTAAGAAGAGAAGATAGGAAGTTGGGGCCCCATGGGTTTAAGAGTAAATAGCTCTTTGTAGATCAGTGTTGTAGCCCAAGGTCTTCTGTGTAAAATTAACTTTTCAAGAGCAACAGTAATTTTATTGCCAAGCCATATAATGAGAGTCCTTTAAAAATATGACCCATAAAATTATCCTGTTTCACAAATACAAGCTTATATGTTAACCGCCTGATGAGGCCTCTATTTCTGTAGTACAGTAATACCTCGGATAACGTTTACCTCGGATAACGCTAAAATCGCATAACGTTAAGCAATCTGGGGAGGAGAATTAGATCGAATAACGTTAAGGTCCTATGGCATGGATCGGATTACAACTGCTAAAGCCTGTGCGGTTACAATATATCTCTATGGAGCTTTAACATTATCTGATCCATCCCATAGGATTTTAACATGGATCAGATAACACTAAAAATCGGATAACACCAAGACTTGTGGAACCAAGCCTTAGCGTTATCCGAGGTATTACTGTACGTCTATTCTAAACTTCTCCAACCATCTTTGGACTACAGCACCTGTCAAATACTTGAGGGTGTTGGTTAGGGCTATAGTCTGATCTACGGGGGCCCAGTAGGTTCATGAAGGCATTCTGTTCCTTGGCCTTCCTCTCCATTTTGTTCTTTAAGTAAGGATATGACAAATCCCGAATATCTGCTCTCAGTCAGACTGTTTCACCTGGACATTCCAAAAACTTCAGAATTCTCAAAGGTTGTATTCCCACTCCCCAGCAAATGAACGATGGTCATTCTTTATATGAAAAGAGACTCTGGCTGTGAATTTACCTGTTTATGATATAAACAGCTAGGTCCAAAAATAACAATAAAAAATTTCTGTGTCCACCCTATGTTGAACGAACAGTGGTAGGAGATTATATTTGGCAACTCCATTTGTTTATTTGCATGAGAAGCACATACATTTTAGGTCCAATATTATATAACATGCTATATTAACTGAGACTTCTTTAAAAAATAAGAGTTTCAAACTCAGATTATCAGTATTTCTAATAACATAGCTTCTGCAACAGTATTTGCCACTTTACCAAATGGTTTAGTGTTATTAGCTGACATAACCCATTCTGGAGATTTGTGTCTTGTAATTCAGTCACATGGGATTATGATCATAATGCTGGTTTTATTAGTATGTGTTGTTCTGGTAGTTATTATTTTTCTTTCTTCTTTACAAAACGAATCAATATGATGTGGCATTTAGGGGAAAAGACAGAGTTTGTTCAACAGTATGAGTTGTGAAAGGATACTATAAAGAAATGATCTTCAACTTCCTCAGTTCTCATTTAAGATAGGCTAGCCATTAAAAAAGAATTGGATTCATTGCTTTACTCTTTCTTAGAATACAAAGTGGACCACATATGGACAAAATGATTCATATATAATATGATGCATGCACATATTGGGCATTTCTTTATCAACAGGTTATTCTCAATCCTACCTCACCTTAAAGAAAGGTTTATTATTGTGAGGATGACACCAAAATGTGCAATAGATGTTAAACAAAATTATTAAGAATCATACATTTTTATTTCTGATTTTCTGATTTATTCTACCATAAAGATGTATCATCTTTTCATATACCAGTGATGGCGGACCTATGGCATGCGTGCCAGAGGTGGCACTTGGAACCCTATCTGTGGGCACCCATGCAGTTGCCCCAGCACAGAGTCTGCCCCGTCCCTCTGCCCAGCAGCCCAATGGGAGCGCTTTCTTCCTCCCCCAGCACAGAGTTTTCCCTACCCCTCTGTCCAACAGTCCAATGAGAGCACTTCCTCTCTCTCACCCAGCACAGAGTCCACCCCTGCCCCTCTGCCCAGCAGCCCAATGGGAGCATTTCTTCCCTCTCCTGTTGCCATTTTGGCACATTGCGATAAATAAGGGGTTTTGGGTTGCAGTTTGGGCACTTCGTCTATAAAAGGTTCACCATCACTGTCATATATGATATCTTCCTGTCCCCCCTGTCCCCGTCTCCCCCCAGTATTTCATCCTTCCCTTTATCTTCTTGCACTATGTTATGGAAGATACCTGGCATTCCTGTGAGATTTTCTTTATTGCCCTTCATATCTTTGTGTTCCACACAGTCCTATTTGTCTGGATCAAGGTATTTTGTTTGTGTTTTATGATGTAATAAAGGATCTCTTTTGGATTGTGGTGTATGACTGAAGCTTAAGTTTAGATTGAGATGAGGTGCCATGGCACACAGTATTTGCATCAATCTAGCTTTGAGAGTTGATGCAAAAAGTCAATTTGGTAGGTACACAGGAAAAGGCTCATTGATGGAGGCAATGGAGACAGAAGGAGAAAAGAGAAAGTCAAAGATCAGATGACAGTCCAGGAGAAAGAGAGGTTAAAAGGCAAGGAACCAAGCTGTTCAAATGTCTAGAGGAAGAATGAAGAGCAGGCAGTGAATTAAAAAGAAGACAGGAACCAGGGGAAAGGGATAGCAGAAGGGATTGGGAATTAAGAAAAGAAGAACCAAAGAAAAAGTACAGTAGTAGGAGCTGAAGAAAATCACCAGCCCCCAGCACAGGAGATGTTATGTTTCAGTGTTCCTCAATCTAATACTTTCCAGATGTTATCTGGCTACAATTCTCATTATCCTTAAACAAACTACATGGACAGTGGCCATGCTGAATGGTTGTAGCATAACACATACTTTAAGCCTAATACAGCTGTAGTACATAAGGTCATGGAAGGCTACTGTTTGCTGTTGGCCACAGAAAAGAGGGCAGAAATGAGCACGTGGAGTTGAGAAAAGTGTGGCAAAGGTTTTGATGCACATCCTCAGAAAACCTAGATTTGGGAGTGGCTGAATCTATGGAAAGAAGGAAGCAGACTAGAGGTGGCCAACATGCGGCCCATGAGCTGTGTGCATCTCCCAGCACCCATGGGTCCTCCAGCATTACCAACCCTGCCCCAAAAATGTTCACTCAGAAGTGCCCGACTGTGCCTCTAGGGCAATATGGGGGCAATTTTGCCAAATTTTAAGGAGTCTACGGTATTATATATCTTTAAAGATGGCTACTACTAGAGGCTTTTTCAGTAATCTGTTTTTATAAGAACTGAGGAGTGGGGGGTTGTGGGAGTAAACGCTTCTTTACAAATGATATTGTGATCACCTATCCTAACAGTTCCTGCCAAACTAGCAGTTCAAAAGCAAGAAATTGCAAGTAGATTGCAAGTAGGTAACACTTCATTGGGAAGGTAAACAGTGTTCCGTGCACTTTGGTATCTAGGCATGCCTGCCACATATCCATGGAAATGTCTGCAAATGCAGACAGCACTGGTTCTTCTGCTATAAACAGAGATGAGCACTGAACCTAGAGTCAGATACAACTGGCTTTCAAAGAAGGGTGACCTTTACCTTTACCCTAACAGATATAGTCAAAGGACACTGTTCTGTTGGCTAGCAGCCACAAGAGCATCAGTTTGCCAAGTCAACATTCACAAAAGTTCTTTAAAGCAGTAGGATAGAAATTTGCATACCCAACCCACCATGAGGCCTAATATGCAGTGGTGGGCATCAACAGGTTTGCACCAGTTCACCAGAATCGGTAGCAGAAATTCTGGCTGGCCCCATCCAAGTTTTGAAATAAAGTAGTCCTAATTCAGGTTCAACACAGGGCTTTCCCCTGGCCACGCCCACCATACCACGCCCACAGTGTGGTAGTAAATTTTTTTGGAGCCCACCACTGCTAATATGGTTCATGGATGATCTCCATCTGGGCTGGTAAGGGTGTTGGGGTGGTCCTGTCTTCAGTACTCCAGCAGCGCTATGGGGAAATTCTACTTCGTAGTGCTATACAGTTCCACTGGGAAAGTAAAAGACAATGAAGGAACTCTGCTGTTATTTCTAACAGCTTATTAGTAATCATTGATCAAAGCAGAAATTCCCTTCCCCTCATGCTTCACATCCCCCTTTGGGAAGATTATCAATGTATAATCAGGGACCTCTTCACTATTATCTCCAATCAGTGAGCAGATATAGTGGTGGGAACAGAAGCGTAGCGTGCCTTGGCAGGGCCCCGTATAAAAATTTGTTTGGGGGCCCTTAGGAAGGGTAAAGATTTCTCACAAAAGGAAAAAAATTGCTTTTTTTGACTTTTGTCATTTGTGAAATAAAAAAAAATTTGGGAAGTTTTTATTAATTTTTGCTTACGCACGTTGGGGGGCCCCGTGGCCCGGGGGCCCCGTATAATTGATACGGCAGATACGGTGGTAGCTACGACCCTGGGTGGGAATCACCATATCCTCCCCAGGCGAAAAGCACAGGGCAGGTGAAATTGTCACAATAGAGATATTGGCCACTAGAATGCTCTTGCATTTGATGCCTGGGTCAAGAGTCAACTTCAGTGTCGACTGAGATGAAAAATGACACCAACAGCTTGGCTGTTTGTCCAACTTACAAATGATTCAGTGAAAGTCATTTTACCCTCCTACTCCTTGAAAAATGTTCCTGGCTCCAGATTTAACTGTTGCATTCTACAAGGTGTTACTTTCTTCATCATTGCACCTCTATGATGAGTGAATCTACTTTGGGGGTTTTTTATTTTATTTTAATGAGATATTCAAGGTGAATGGGTTGTCCTGGGACTTGAATCTGGAAAACCTAAGGAGGGAGTTGGTCCTGAAAGGCAAAGGAAGGAGATTTCCATTGAAGATGAGGGTTACACCTCCCTCTTTTGGAAATTTAGTAAATAAATGGGCTGGAATTGTAGATGTAGGTTTCTAGCATTGTCTCAACTTTATCATTATGCTTCATGGCATGGGTTTAAACCAGGGGTTCCCAACCTATGTCCCATGGGCCAGATCCAGCCCACGATGCCATCCCATCTGGCCCGTCACCACCTCCACTGCACCCAGAAATGGAAGCGAGCACATTTATATCGGCTGTAAAATGTGCCCACACATGTGCAAATGTGCTTGTGGCTGTTGTAAACACAGAAGTGGGCACATTTATGACAGCTGTAAATGTGCCCACTTCTGAAGGGCATGGTCTGGACTGCTCAGCTGTCCAGGGACATGGTCAGGCCTGCGGCTGGAAAAAGGTTGGCCACCCCTGGTTCAACTATCTCTATTGAAATGGTGCCAGTGTGGCATAGTTTTCATTATAGCTTGATGAAGGTTTTATTGAGTTTCACTACTATATGGGAGACCCACACAAGAACCCTAGCTGACATGATTCCAACTTGTGGGCAATATCAACGTGGTTAAAGGTCAAAGGTCAACCATGAATAAGTGATGAACAGGTATTTCCTATGTGGTATGAAAAAGGTACAGTAATACCTCGGATAACGTTTGCATCAGATAACGCTAAAAATCGCATAACGTTAAGCAATCTCGGGAGGGAGAATTGCATCGAATAACGTTAAGATCCTATGGGATGCATCAGATAACAACCGCTAAAGCCTGTGCGGTTACAATGTATCTCTATGGAGCTTTAACGTTATCCGATGCATCCCATAGGATTTTAACATGCATCGGATAACACTAAAAATCGGATAACACCAAGACTTGTGGAACCAAGTTTTAGCGTTATCTGAGGTTTTACTGTATACTGTATCCTATGTCTCCTAAGTGTCTGGGTCAGCTAAGTTACAATTAAAAGAAATCCTTTCCAATGCTTCAACTGTGATTTTTTAAATTGTAGGCTTGCCATTTCATATTTACTCCCGATAGCTGAGAGTACCTTTGTAGTGAAACTGACTTAAGACACATAAATGCACCCTGTTAACATCTAATAGTTCCATCAAAACAGACATTAGGTTCACAAACAGGTTCTTTTTGCTCTAAGGGGATATGCAAAGGTAGCTACCTCATGCAAGAAAATAATAAGTCAATAAACTAGCACTCAGTTTTCCCTAGGAGAACCTGACTACCACTTGGGGAAAACATTTCTTCTTGCAAACAACAATGTTGCTTAGTTGATATCTGGGTGTAGAAAGAGAAGCTACTCCAGGGCAAAAGTCTGTGGCACCCAACAGGCATATATAGGAAAATGCCTTCTTAATACCACTGTGCCTCAAATGAAATTATACTATCTGTAGCCTAGAAGACAGATTATGGTGTCTCTAATGTCTTTTTAAATATGCTAATGAGTGGAAAAGGTGCCTAATACACTCCCCCTGGCTCACTTTTCTCATCAAAAGCTAAACAGTATGGGGAGAGATTTAATTAGGACAGCAACTGAGATTGAAAGATTCAAAAAAATACCTCCCTTAATGCTGTTGCCTCAATTAAGCTGCTTTTAATGTTATTTTTTATTTTATTTTTTACAAAAATGGTCTCAGGACACATAGTCAATTTCCTGATTCATATACATATAGGTTAGCCTTGGAAGCACAATGTAGGTCAGGTAAGCCTAATTTGGTTTTATTACCATTATTACTTTCATTTGGGAGAATGTCAGATCAAATGTGAAGCCCTTGTTTTGATAGAATAATGTTATGAGAGGAAGGAAAATGCTGTTAGAATGACCAGCTGTGTTACTACGGTATATCTTTGGAGTTTGGTAAGAATCTCAGAAGTGCCATAGTGCCATTTATTGACTGTGAGTGGCCGTGATAATGTGTGGTATTCTTTGTTTTTGTATTTTGACTTTGGATTGCTGAAACAATTAAGGAAGCAAGCAAAGGCAAACTTAAATTATTCCCAGTAGAATTAAAGGCTGTCATAATTTCTACATCTAGTAGAGGAAAGCAGCTACACTGGAAAACTCTGTGAACCTGAACATATCCGTAACGTATGAGATGTACATGAACATGTTTATATAGATGTGTTTTAGGTGAGGACAAAATGGAAGTATAAACTCAATGAACCTCTGTTAAAGAGAACTGTAATATCTCCCCCATAACTATGAGAACATACATTCCAAATTAAAACATAGGCAGAAGTAGTAGGTGAAACCTTTTCTGGATCACTGAATAGAACAAATTATTGCAAGCTTTCGTGATTCATGATCACTTCTTCAGGCATGCATTCAAATGTGCGTGGCATGATGGTCTGCCAGGCTTTGTCTTTAAAAGCAGCTTTTGAGTTGATGCTCTGCTCCCAACTCAGACAAAACCTGGTAGACCCGCTGTGTTATGAATATTTGAATGCATGCCTGAAGAAGTGATCATGAATCATGAAAGCTTGCAATAATTTTGTTTAATTTAGTGCTCCAGAAAAGGTATCACCTACTACTTCTGCACATGCTGTATACATGGACCTTGTGGCTGACTTTGCTTATGATTCCAAAATAAGTTCTTTTTGGCCATTTTCTTGCATCAGTGTGTGAGAGTTTTTCCTGGCACAACTTCATCACAATAAAGCAAAGGATAGAGTGACTTTAAAACAACAACAACACCTAAATGTAACAGTGTTAGTGATGACACATTCCAGTCTGATATCTACTACACTGTGCTGCCATCAGTACATGTTACTTTATGACAGTAGCAATAGTAGTTTTAGCAATAGCAGCTTCAGTATACCTTCATGAAATAGTTAGCCTTATCTCTTCACAGTCAGCTGTCATTGCATGCCATTTACACCTAGCATGGCTGTTTCAAAAATTAGAGGCATGCCTGCCATTTTGCTAAAAACAAAGACTTTTCTTTGTTATCTTTATAGCCCGATTGCCACCTTCACCTCCATCTCCGCTGGCCAGACAATCCATATGTGTCAGGAATGGTTCATACCAAGGATACAGCACCAGGACTCATAATGGGGGCAGGTAAAAAAAAGAGAGAGTGCATTTTGTTTTTGGTGTTCGTTGATCAAAAAGTTACATAATATTATTCTATTACTTTAATTTAATCAATTCTTCATTGCATGCTATCTGTCAATATTAACTAGTTGGTTCACCTCCATTATGTCTGATTATTTCCATTGTGCTCAGAGAACCAAAGATCACAGAAAGGACATGGCAGGGTTGGGGATAAGATATCAGTACTGACAAAGGTCAGGGTTCTTCCACCACCACCACCTCACTTTATTTTGTCTTTACTTCCTGCTGACGCCATCTTCTAGCTGGGGGAAATGCATGGTGTCAAGTTCAAGTTTTCACAGGAAGGGGGGGGGAGTTGAAGCTTAAGTTTGAAAATGGTAGAAAGAAAGTGGGAGATACTGGGAATTCTAGGTGGCAAGGTGCAGAGAATATTGTGTTTCCATCTCTGCCTGAATGCACAAGAGAACCAATACCAGCATGCTAGATACTAGAAGGAGTATGAGCATTTGCCTAAGAGGTAGCTTGGGGAGAAGAAGATGAGATGTTCGGTTAAAGATTGGTAGGAGAAGACCTTGGGGGGGGGGGGAAAGGGCAGATAAATTTATTCTTCCTTTCCCCTCTTCACCACCGTAGCTTTAATGTGAACTGGTTGAAATGTAAAGACATTCCATTGCTCTAGAACATCTGTAACTACTTGCTTTCCAGAATGATGCACAATGAATCTTGTTATAAGGCTCTGTGTCTCACAGTTCTCATCACTAAGAACAGTGAGAATGGGTTGCAACCGGTTTCCACTGAGATCTGTAGAATTGTTGACTGAGTGTAACCAGCGGAAGACAACTGGTATAGCATCGAGACCACCCAAATCCCTGTAACCTGACACTTACCTGCCTCTGGTATGGAGG
Organism: Furcifer pardalis; assembly: GCA_030440675.1. NCBI lineage: Eukaryota > Metazoa > Chordata > Lepidosauria > Squamata > Chamaeleonidae > Furcifer > Furcifer pardalis. The sequence continues at coordinate 146,549,331 of CP126891.1, read as the reverse complement.
ACAATGTTAAATTTTACTTCAAGATTAAGTTATATAAAATAGAAACAAGTGACAGAGCACCAGCACTTTAGCTAAGAAATACTGTATAATAGAAAAGGACCCACCTTCTGTGGTATATTGGTAATTTGTTCTATCCAGTAGTTCAGTACTGTTGACAATTTACAATCAAACTAGAGCCAAATGTATCAGTCTGGACATCATGATAAATATCATGGGCCAAAAGCCCATGGCTTGTTGAACTGTTACTATTTGAAGAAGCATTGGGGGCGGGGTGGTGGTGGTGGTCAGCTATCTGGCATGTCCATAATAAGCCAGGATTGTATCAAATCTTGGCTTATCACAACATCTGACTGTGTCTACTTTAACTTTTGTTTTTATTATTTATAATTCACTCTCTTTGCCCTCACTGATATTGTATATCCAACTATGACTAGCTCTGTAGTCATTTTTGGATGTATTGTATGAACCACTGCATGATCCTTAATTGGTTTGGAATACCCAAAGGAGTAATCTTTGGAGAGAGATAGTAATAACTAGGAAAAAATAATGACTTGAGAATTAACAACGAAGCAATGATATCAAATGAGTAATTTCATGGTAGCAGTATTTCTTAAGACATTGTACTAATCCCTTCAAGCCTCAAATAGTAATGGAATGATATTTAGTGTAGATTTCCTCATTACCATTTACCTCATGTTGTAATTGGCACTTCACAGATTACAAGAAAAATACAAACACATTTTTGCAAACAATTTACAAATCAAAAACAAGATTTAAAAAATGGAGAGAATGGGAAGTTCTAAAAAAAACTATTTGGAGATTTCTGTGTCTCAAATTATACAAGCCCTATTTAAATATTTCCTCCCCCTCCCCCCACACACACACAATTGAAGAAAATCAAAGCAGTCGTGACAAAAGCAGAGAGTGCTGGCACTTCTAGCATTGCCCTGCATGTCTTCTTGAGTCCTAGGTTACACATGGGATCTTCACAGGTAGAGGGAGCTCCCCACTCCAGGTAAACACCCAGTTCGAGGAAGGTGCACTTGCGTAGTAGGTAACAAGAAAGTACCGTAGGTTTATCCCAGATCCAGCCCCTGACACCAAATCATCCTGCCTACAGAGCCCTCATCACTCCTGGAAGTGGAAGCAAAATGCGCCTATTTTCCTTCTGCTTCCAGGAGCAATGAGGGCTTCGTGGGCTGGATGAATTGGCATTGGGGGCTGGATACGGGCCCCAGGGCGTTTTTGGGCACCTCTGTTCTAAATAGAATGAGGTTATTATTCTTTGAACTGTACTAGATAGTATTGTAGAGACAATGGGCACAGAACTGAGCGAGTTGAGGAGGATGGTGGAGGACAGAAGTGCCTGGCGGACAGTGGTCCATGGGGTCATTGCAAAGGGTTGGAATCGACTGTGCGACTGAACAACAAAACTTCAGACAATGGGAGAGAGCAAACTTAGTTAGGAATGCTTCAAAATGTTAGAAAACAAAACTGAACAGTCTCGTTGATATAGAAACTGTTCATACTGGGAGAGTATCAGTAGGCCTCTCCCTGGTGTGCTGGTTTCCTGCAAGGTGAAAGTTTGTTGTACTGATGTTTGGAAAAATACTATGCATCCGTACCAATCAGAACTGGTACAGTCCAACATTTTCACACTTTGGTATCCTACCACTTTCAGCACAAAAATGCTGAAAAGTTCCTAAATTCCTAAACCTCTATCCCATTTTTAATTTTAAAATAAGAGAACCCAGGAATGTATCTTTACTTGACACATGTTACCCTTGTTTCTTCTTCCCTCAGTGGGTTATTCCTAAACTTTCCTCATGGCATGTATGAATGAATAGCTGAATTGAGACATCATGTATGATTCACACCCTAGTTCTCCTTGTACTCTACATATAAAATGTGCTTACAGTGCCACTGTGCTACCTCTGTCCTTTGCAAATACAGAGGTGTGCATGAACATAGGCCCATGATGGTGAACCTTGGCACTCCAGGTGTTCTTGGACTTCAATTGCCAGAAGCCCAAGTCAGCACTCCTGCTGATCAGGGCTTCTGGGAATTGAAGTTCCAGAACAGCTGGAGTGCCAAGGTTTGCCATCACTGACATAGGCAATGATTCCAAAAACATCTGTCCATCCCACCAGAGTTGGCCAGAGAGGCTCTCTAGTTGTTCCATCGGCCAGAGAGGCTCATCTCTCCGGCACTAGAAGGAGGGACTTCTCTGTGTCTGCTCAGGGCCTATGGAACCTCCTACCAACTGAGCTACATCTACAGATGGACTTGCTATCTTTTAGGAAGAACTTAAAAACATGGCTGGTGGGACAGGTGTGGGGTCCTGGTGGTACCAAGACCCCAGCTCGCTGGTTAGTTTGAGCTCGCTCTCTCCCCTGGTCTTTTAATCTTTTATCCTTGGGATTTAGTTTTTAATCTTTTTAATTATAATGGGAATCGGCTGACTTTAAAAATTTAAAATCTTGAAGAAAAAAAATTATAGTTGGGATTTTGAAGTTCTGGGATAATGGGTTTGGGATGTATTGCATTGCTTTTTTGTAGTTTGTAAACTGCCCTGGGTTACCCTGGCGAGGAGTGCGGTATAGAAATATAAATTAATAAAAAAAAAAAATAATTCAGTGTAACACTACTGAACCAGTGGTAAATACTGAATAAAGAAATGATTTGAGTACTTAACTGAAATAAAAGAAACAGTTCTTATTTTAAAGTTTGTTGTGAAACTTTTGAAAGACAACTTATGATATCCCAGATGGGTGGCATAAAAATTTAATAAACAAATAAACAATTTCCTATCTGTAATACGTATTAGTTTACATAAGCTGAAAGTGTTCAGGTGACAAACAAAAACCTTAAACATAAAATCTAACCATATTACTGAGGTGATATAGTCTGTCATGACTGAATGTTGATTTTTGTAGATTTCAATAACATATGCTAGATATAAACATAGAAAAATGTCCAAAATAAAGAGATTTACAATTTGTGTCACTATCTTTGGGTTAGGAAACAAACAGGATCATAACATTTGAGGAAACCAGTTTAAGATCTGGTTTTCACTTGTTTCAAGTCATTGCTATTTTAAGCCAATAATACAAGGCCTTCTACATATGTTAAATTACTTATTTTCCTCTTCCAGTTTTCACTTTTGCTTCATCTGAATCTATTCCAGCTTTCAGTATATGTTCTAGATATAGATCAAACAAATAGGGATTAAAAATGCAACCTTGTCTGACAATCCTCACCCATTTGAAATCATCTGGCTTCTCCATATTTTTCCTAACAGATAGAGTAGGTTATGCTTCAGGACAATCAAATGGGGGTGCACACGCACTTGCTTGCTTGCACGCATACGCACACACTTTTCATACTAAACAATAGCTTTTTATTATCCTCAGTCAAAGGCTGATACAGGAAATTACAAGTGTGTTTGATTTCTATTCCTGGAAAGATTGCAAAGGAAGTAGAAAGAGGTCCATTGGAAGCAGTAGATAAATGGAGCAGCTGTTAGTGGTCAGTGTGGTTTTGTGTAGATTACATCATGCAAGTTTTTCTGCTTGGAAACAATTGCCACTAAGTTCCATGTAGTTTACTCCCAAGTAAGAGAGGACAGATATTTTTCCTCATTCAAGCACAGTGATCAAATATAAAACATAAAATATACCCATGCTTTACAAAAACATATTACTTCATCACATATAACGGGAAAAAAAAGATTAGAAAATGTACTTAAATTTAGATAAATCTGTGAATGTGTATGAATTCTATTTCTTTGTTCAAAAGAATCCAGAACTTTACTGAATTTTGTTGTTGTTCTGTCACACAGTCAATTCTGACTCTTCATGACCCCATGGACCACTGCACGCCAGGCACTCCTGTCCTCCACCATCCTCCTCAACCCACCCAGCTTTGTGCCCATTGCATCAACAATGCCATCTAGCCATCTCATTCTCTGCCACCCCTCCTTCTTTTGCCCTTCAAGTGAATCCTCTCTTCTCATTTGATGTCCAAAGTACTTTAACTTCCTCTTCAATATTTGACCTTCCAAGGAGCAGTCGGGTTTGATTTCTTTTAAGATTGACCTGTTTGTTCTCTTTGCTGTTCAGGGGACTCTCAAAATTCTCCTCCAGCATAGTCAAAGGCATCTGTTCTTCTGCGCTCAGCTTTCCTTAGGGTCCAGCTCTCACAACCATACATTACTACCGGGAATATAATTGCTTTGACTATACAGACTTTTTAAATAGTTTTAAATTGTTTTTAGAGTTTTAACAGTGTGTTGTATGTTTGTTGATTGGTTGTAATCCACCCTGAGTCGCCTGTGCAGGTAGGGCGGAATATAAATAAATGTATCTACTTTTAACTATGTTCCCCAAATTTATCATAGCTTGCATCCTTTGTCACCTTTTTATTTCATGGCTGCAATCTCCATCTGCATTCCTAAGAATGTAAAGTCTGTCACTGCTTCTACTTCTTCCCCATCTATTTTCCAAGGACTGATAGGATCCTTACTATTTATTTTAATCTTCTTACTGAATTTCAATACATATAGAAGAGTTCTCTGTTATTTTTTAAAAAAACTTATTTGCAGTTTACCAAACTTAATCATCTGCAATTACAAGAATTGCTTCACATGTTCAGTTTTTAAATCTAAGATTCATAGCAGATTTTTAAAAGATATACTGAGATACTGGTGGTGCAGTGGTTAAACTGCTGTTTTGCAGCCAAAACATTGTGAGATTAATCTAATGGGACTCCAGGTCAACTCAACTTTCCATCCTTCCAACGTTGGTCAAATGAGTACCCAGCATGTTGGGGGCCAAATGCTTTTGTTGTTCAGTCACACAGTTGACTCCAACCCTTTGTGATCCCATGGACCACTCCACACCAGGCTCCTCTGTTCCCTGCCATTCTCTGCATCCCGCACAGGTCTATGCCCACTGCATCTAGCCATCTTATTCTTTGCCACCCCCTTCTTCTTTTGCCTTCAATCTTTCCCAGCATCAAGGCCTTCTCCAGTGAGTTGTGTTTTCTCATTTGGTGACCAAAGTACTCGAGCTTCAACTTCAGTATTTGTCCTTTCAAAGAGCAGTCAGGGTTGATTTCCTTTAGGATTGACTGATTTGATCTCCTTGCAGTCCAGGGGACTCTCAAGAGTCTCCTCCAGCATCAGCATCATCACTACCTGTAAACCATCCAGAGAGTGGACTAAGCACTAGGGGGCAGTATATAAGTGTAATTGCTGTTGCTACTGTACAGTGGTGTGAGAAAAAAGTCCTGCACATATACTAATGGTTGATACCAAACCTGGGAAATCTCCTAACCTTCCAATTTGGGACTCATGCATATATGCCATTCCAAGAGAATGGAGGCTGTTTTTTTGGTGGGCTTGCTGGAGCCTTCAGTTCCAGGCCAAGCTCTAATACTGAGTCTCTCATAGCAGTGAGAGCTTTTCCTGAAAAAGAAAATAATTCATTGCTAGAGCAGGTCCTTGACACGCAAAAAGTTGTAGGTTCTGACCTTGACATCTCCTGAATGAAGGAGCAGGTAACAGGAGGGAACTGTTGTCAGTCAGTAAACAACAAAGAGTAGAAAATTTGTCGTCTCTGGTAGAAAGTAACTTCATATGTAATTACTTCACTAGTCATATATAATTAACTAGCGATAACTAGCTGTTACATGTCGTTACTGTTAAGGAGGGTGTGTGTGAAATGAGGTAAATATAGGATGTTTCTGTGGTGGTGCCATAGGAATGTTACTACATCTGTCCTCTTATGATCATTCTAAAAGCTTGCAGGTTTCTGAGTGTGGCTTTAAGGCTTTTGTACTTGGCTTCTTGAAAAATACGTTTCTTGATGACAGGCAGCTAGTGAATAAGAGGAGAGAGTGGACTTTAGCTTTTGTGATACACTCAGTTTCTGCAGAACTTTGTGAAAACCTACAAGTAATATCTTGCTTCTGTAGTAGACTTTAGCTGAAGCAGGCCTACTGGATTTCCTTTTTCAGTGGGTAGCAAGCAGTGGTGGGCAGCAAAAATTTTTGCTACCACACCGTGGGTGGAGACTATGTCGTAGGCAGAACCTACATCATGGGTGGAGCCTATATCATGGGTGGAGCCTACATCGTGGGAGATCTAGTAATGTCTGCCATATGGCCATGTGTACATCTGCAAACACAGGCAGCGCTGGCTCTTTGGCTGTAGATGGAGCTGTGCACTGCACCCTAGTCGGATATGACTGGCTTTTGAGCAAGGGAGACCTTGAACCACTTGCAGGGACAAAACCTGATGAGGCAGGGCAGGGAGGTCGGTGTGGCCACCCAATTTTGCTACCCCCCCCCCCGGTGGGGTGCAAACCTGTTGCTGCCCACCACTGGTAGAAAGTATGTCCTTTGTCTTTTGAGCAATGAACTTAATAAGAGAAAAAGATATCCTGGGTGACTCCTAAGACAACATAGTTGTGGATACAGGTTTTTTTTGGTTCAAAATTCCCCTTCTTTTGAGGTTATGAGTTGAAGAATATGGGTTTTTTAGGTAGACTCCTGCTAATCCACATCTGTAAAGAAATGATCTGTAAGAGTCATGTGGGAGAATAGAATATATGGGCATACTCTGGGAGCTTTTATGATTTATATTGCTTTCAAATCCCTGTATTCCAAAGACAAGGGAGGACAATATCTTTATCAAACCACTAAAATTTCAGAAACATAAGCTAGCGTTCAGCTTGGCAGAAATCTTTGTACATTACAGAATGGGATAGTGCAGAAGAAACACAGAAATTCCAGATCTTTAGCCAGATAGGCAGGCCAGGTTTCCTTGTTTAAAGAAGATTCAAAGCAAGGGAATGTTTACATCTTGGCCACAAAGTTATCCTGAGAAGACATTGCTGTACATCACAGATGGATATGTTAAATGTAATTTAATTACTAGCTAGCTGTAAGAGCAGCTCTGCACACCAAAGCAGAATAAGCATCTAGGAGGGGGATTTTGCTTCCAAAAACCGTGAACCAGTTGAAGCAGTTCTAGAATGGTAGAGTTTGCTAAGTTTAAATCCCTCACATGTGGTCCCTTGAGGCTTCAGTACTTGACATCTTATTGGAGTGGTGTAGCTCCTGGTGATAAACTGAACCTCATGGATACCCCTTTGTGTGATAAATTGTTTACATGTGGCGGCATTTAAACCTGTTGTAACAACAAAAGAATTGCCTTTAACGGTAACCCCTCACTTGGGGAAGACTACAGAATTGGCTGCAGAGAACCATGTGCACAGATCTAGTAAATCCCTGCTTGTTTACATTTGTCCTCAGGAAATCTGGGCGCCCAGCTTGTTGAATATAAAGAAGAAATGTATATAACATCTGACTGTGGCAAAACCTGGAGACAGGTAAAGAATGGGGCTACTAATCTCACACAGAGGATTTATGTCATAATGACCGAAATCCTGTGGCTTAGTTCAGTGCTTTTTGAATCCCACCTAGAGAGCTGGCTCAATGATTGTGCCACTTTCCCTCCACATCAATTGCTTCACAAGGGTTGTGTTTTGGTGGGCACCACATCTTCACTGCCAGTTGCTTAGTGACCACTGGCTTGCTCTGCAGACTTAGATTTCCAAGTATCTGTAGGTAAATCACACTAGAGTAGGTCCATTGGATCCAGGAAATTTGGTGAGTCCACTTGTCCATAACTTCCATTGATTCAAATGGGCCTTCTCTATTTGAAACTCGTTATGCTAAAGTGTGTCACAACTAGAGAAGGACCAGTTAAGTCAATAAAATTTATGGAGGAAATGACTGACCAAATCTCCACTGATGCTGTGGTTGTGTCCTATGCACAACGTACTACACTATGCAACTGGATTTCCTCTCGTAACAGCGTTCAGTGTACTCTAGTATTAAGGCATGTCTGCCACATGTCCATGGAAACATCTGCAGATGCAGACAACGCTGGCTCTTTGACTATAAACAGAGATGAGCACTGAACCCTAGAGTTGGATATGACTGGCTTTCAAGTAAAGGTGACCTTTACCTTTATCCATAGTTTTAGCTATACATTTACCTGGAGTTTTAGCTATACCTTTACCTGGAGCAGTAGTGTGGGTTTCAGCTGCCCGGGCCATAAACCAAATTTTCCACCCCCTGGGTGGGGCCTAGGACACTGGCTCCCGCTAGGGCTTATGTAGTTCAAGCACACCCATACGCCCAAAAAGTGCTGCCCAGGGTGGGGGGGGGGCAGCCTCCCACACTAAGCTACTGGAATGGAGTGTGCTATTCCCTTCGTCTAGAGGGACACTGTGACTCAGATAGGGGAATATGTTTGGAGAAGCAAGGTTCTCATATATTCAGATCTAGAGGAGGTCTTGCACAAACAGACAGGTGCTGCCGAAGTGACTCCTAATTCTCATCCAGCAGCATGTTGCTGTGTAGACATAGCCCCTTTCAGATCACTGGCAACAGATTCAGTCATCCCTTGAAGAAAAATGATTGCTGATAGTGATTATATCACAAAAGTACACAAAAGACCCTAATTTTGCACATGCATACAGCTGGATTAAGGCCAAAGTATTTACTTCCATTTATGATTATCCCCTTTCTTCCATGTCTGTAAATACTGAGATCCTTCCTTGGAGTTATAGTGATGAAATCAGTTTTCAAATACAATGGGTCTGTTTCAGTTTGGCAGTTTCAGCTTTGGGTGGGGGCCAGCTGATCACCGGAGGCCCATTTGAGCCTTTGGGACCACATAATTGCCCATCTGCTTTTCAGAATTAATCTACCAAGGTGGGAAGGAATATGTTAGTAATGTGCACGCCAATAGTGAATGGGATCAAAGTCTGTGATTGTTAAGGCTGGGGTGGAAGTAGACAAGTCCACCTCTTTTCCCTTTCTCTTTGTCACTCTTTTAATCCTTCCATGCAAAGGTCTAATGGGGAAGAATCAAATTGCTCTTATGAACACTTGCATATTAAGATATATATGAAATGTACAGTATTTAAGATGTATATTCAGGAGATATAATTAGATGAGTTTGTTTCTCATTTTGAAAAAATCCTCCATTTAACACAAAATACAGCTAGTTCAAGGGATGTTATACATTTTCAGTACACTCCATTTCAGTGCATCCACTTCATTATGGGCGTGCAAATTTAATATGTTAATTAATTCAATTAATTGGGGATTCAATTAGGCAACAAATTTGGAACTAGATTTTTGTGGAATATAGTTATTTTACTTGATTTTTTTCTTGGCTTGTAGGTTTTTGAAGAGGAGCATCACATCTTATATTTGGATCATGGTGGAGTGATTGTGGCCATCAAAGATACCTCTATTCCACTTAAAATACTCAAGTAATTTTGTAGTAAAATTCTTATGCTTCCATATTTTGAGAACCAAGGATATTTCATCAGCTGAAACACATTTACTAATCTAACATGTACATTAGTAGTTTTGTTAATCTAACATTTGGTGAGCAATAATAATTTGATTATGCTGATATACCAGTAAGTATCATAACTCTGTGAAGATTATGAAAATAAAAAATGTGAAATATAGATGAAATTCAAAACAAATTAAAATGTTGAAATAATTAGGCTGTTTTGGACCAAAAGTAAGCTATGTCAGTTTAATTATTTTGACAATTTACTTCATGGTCTTTTGTACTTGTATGACATCATAAATTACATGCACAAATACAGTGCATTGATTGAATGTTTCCACATTCACAGAAACTTCGTCTTGTATCATAAGTAGTCCCATTTTACTTGATTTGCCTTTGATCTTCCTTCTTTGCTTTGAAGTCTATTAAGTGACTTCCAGATGACTTTGCCAGAAACACTCTTTAGCATTCATCCATTTGGCAAGTTATATTGTTTTTACTTTCCTTTGGTTTAACTTAGCCTCTTCTAGTTTCATATACAGAGTTTGAGAAGTACGCAAAAATATTTCTTGAATTTAGCTATCATCTAGGGATTTGTAGTCCATGAAGTGGATGTGTTCTGTGCTATATTACTTTATTTTCTACATTATTTGCTACTATTTCTCAATATGCCATCACATGGATAGTGCTAGCCAAATGGTAGATTTATTCAGTGGGGTAGGTTCGTGCAATCCTGTTGTTCTTATTATTTGTGGGTGTGCACCCAGTTTCCTAAGTATACTATTTCTAGGGTAAAGTTTGTTTGGAGTTTAGACAGTGTTTTCTGTAGGTAAATTCATAGTGATGCCCAGATATTTTAGGATAGAGCAGTGCTCCAAAATCTTGCCTTCTCAGCTGACTTGGAGCTTTTTCTCTACTTCTCTGTTCCTCAAAATGGAAGGCACAAATCTGTATCTTTAAAATATTTTGTTTCAGCTGGTTGTTTCTATAATATAAAGAAAGATCTTCTAATGCAGACATTAGCTATTGCTTGATGGATGCAATATTTTAAATTTCTCTTTTTTCAGTCATTCCAAATTAGTCAGGATATTTGTACCTAATATCTATTCTGTATATTTCAGATCTGCAGTAAATAGAAAATAACCTTGCTTCTTTAACAGATTCAGTGTAGATGAAGGTCAAACATGGAGCACTCATAACTTCACTTCTATCTCAGTTTTTGTGGATGGTCTACTCAGTGAACCTGGAGATGAGACTTTAGTCATGACGTAAGTAATATTTGCATACAAATTGCATGGGATAAACAGTAATAGTTTTCAAACAAACCTTAGTTTCATAATGTCAGAAGAATATATAATTAATAAATTTGGATGTTGGTCCCAAAATAGGCACTGTAGACAGTTAAATGGGTGACCAGGTATGATAAGATATTATTTACTATCTAAAAGGATTCAGAAGCTGACTGGATAGCCCAGTGAATTGTAAATCTGACGACAGAGCCAGTGATTTGAACTTCAGTTCCCCACTGTACATCCCAGAAAAGCCAGTGTGTGTGGTCATTGGCAAGCTGAATAATCCCAGGGTGCCTCCAGAAGAAAGGAATGGTAACCTACTTCTGGGGACTATTTAGGTAGAAAATTGAATTGATTTGGCAGCACATAATTTTATTAAAGGTTTCATAGTTCAGCGTAGCAACATTATGGAGTACACACACATGGTGTTGAGAAAATAGCAATCTTGCATACTTGCATTTCTAGTACTGGGTATCAATGCGAGGGGTGTTTTTAGGACCTAGAGCAGGTGTAGCCAACTTTGGTGCTCCAGCTGTTTTTGGACTTCAATTCCCAGAAGCCCTGATCAGCAGGTGTGCTGGCTTGGTCTTTTGGTAATTGAAGTCCAAAAATAGCTGAAGCACCAAGGTTGGCCACACCTGACCTAGAGCGATTCTCCTTGTCAACTAAACCTGAAGTATGCAACATCTCCTCTTCTAATTTGTTCTGCTTCACTTCTGTCCTTTATTTGGACTCTCTGCCTACATCTGCTTCTGCTCCTGTTATCTTGTAATATGTAGCAATAGCATGGAAAGTTTTACTGAGTGGGTAGACTTTGTTTTTCTCCTCTTTCCTCTTATGTTTGTAACTACTGAAGCTGATTGCAAGTAAAGATGTTTTATTTTTAATTTCAGCTGCTTCTAGAGTGATTCTGTGGTATGAAGAACTAGTTACTGTGAAAGGGAATGGGATAGTACAGAGCATCTGTGCTACTCATCTTATGTTTTTCTCTGTGCAAGTATTGTTCAGTGCCTTATACTGTACTATACTACACTACACCACCCAAAAGGGAATAACTGTGAATAAATTCCACAATATATACTCTACCACATGTAATCTGTTGCATTGATAGCTCTGAAACCAACTTCACATAAGTTAGAGTCTGTCTGATGAGAATTCTGAAAGTTATTTGAGACAGAGCCCTAGATGCAATTACAAAGAAACACACAAGAAAGTAAAATTGCTGGTCATTGGCCGACCTCTAGTATTTGTTATGTTGTTCTGTGCTGTCAAGTTGCTTTTGATGTTAGATGTCCCTAGCAGGGTTTTCAAGGTATGTGAAGTATTCAAGGAGTGGTTTACTATTGTCACCTCCTAATGAATTTTCATGACCAAACGTCAATTTAAATTAAGGTCTTATGTGTCCCAGTCCAGCACTCATATACTATACCACACCATACCAGTGTTCTGCTCCCCTAGCATTTATGCTTGGTGTTATTTTATTGCCTCATTGTTAACTGTAACCTCATTCTGAAGCTTTTGATCTTTCTGTTTAGAGTGTTTGGACATATCAGTTACCGCTCAGACTGGGAACTAGTGAAAGTAGATTTCCGTCCATTTTTCTCCCGAGAATGCACTGATGAGGACTATGAAGCATGGGAATTGTCAAATCTACAGGTACAGCTTCATAGAAAGGAATCAATATATTAGACTGAAGTGGCCAAATTCAGAAGTAATGCTATAGCATTGTTTAGTGTTACGTTGCACAAAGTTGGATAAATCTCAGATAATACAATTTCCCTTTACCTTCTCTGTCCTTTGTGTGCAGAACAACAAACTATAGTTAGCTGACAAACTAAGTCATCAGACTACAATGTTATTATCTTATAATATCTGATTTATTACTTTTTAAAACATATTGAGAAATTGTTTCGTATAAAAAAATAAGAATCTTTCTAATTCCCATCTAAGGCATATGATGACACATGATTTAGCATTACATCTAAATCCATTGTGATTGGGTTTCTGCATCTATATAATATTTATTCTGTGAAGTTCAGATTACAGCAGGCTATTAAGGAATATCAAACGTGATTCAAATTTCATAATGTCAGATTAAGAGTCCAACACTTGAACATCTTCCTAAGAGCCGTATAAAGTTTAATAGGCTTCTGGATAAAAATCAGAAATTTATGTTCATCTTAATAAAGAATTAATCCCAGAATGAAATCAGACAATAATTTCCAGTCATATAAAAATTCATCTTGGTATCAAAGTATGAGTACAGTACTTTCATTACTGCAGCAATTTAAAGCAACATCAGTTTGTCTGTTTTGACAAGCTTTATATATGTACATTGCTTCTACATTCTATTTTATTTATTTTATTTTATTTACTCAAATTTGTATACCGCCCTCCTTACCAAGGCAACTCAGGGTGGTTTAACATATCATATAAAAACATCAAAAAGAGTATGGATCAAAAAATGTTAAGTTTAAGTTTAAAAAGCCATATTAATAACAGAATTAAAAAGTTAAAACTCACTCTTGAAGTTAAAATAAGTTAAAAGAGAGAAGGAGCTTACAACAACCAAGGGGCTAGGTTCGTTGTACAACCCGTACCCCATAGCTGGCCCACCAGCCATGTTTTTAAATTCTTCCTAAAAGACAGCAACTCCATCTGGAGATGTAGCTCTGTTGGCAGGAGGTTCCATAGAGCCAGAGTGAACACTGAGAATGCACTCCTTTTCATGCTAGAGAGATGAGCCTCTCCGGTCCACTCTGGTGGGATGGGCAGATGTTATTGGGGTGAGGTGGTCTCTTAAGTAGCCTGGCCCACTACCATGTAGGGCTTTAAAGGTGATAACAAGCACCTTGAATTGCACCCAGAGATTTACTGGCAACAGTGCAGCTTCCGAAGCAGCACAAAATACTTCAAAGTTGTTGGAAAATATCCAAAAGTGTTATAGCTATTGAAAATAGTAGGCACAATTTCTTTAAAATACTGTATATGAAAACTAAACATGAGTTGCAGGCAAATACTAAAGTCATGTTATTATTTTTTCAAAATTGCAAGAGCTTACATACTAAAAATGCAAGAGTCTATAGGTGACTCCCACAAGGAGCAAGAGGAAGCCTTATCTGGCAGTTCTATGTAAATCAAAATCAGTTTGTGTGAGTTGCATCTGAATTACTTTTCAAATATTATGGCAAAAGGCAGATGGAGAATTTCTGCAGGATCCTGAAAACTGTTCCCAAAATAAACACTGCTGCCATAGCCTTTAGGTTTCACATCTGAATAGTTGAATATGGTGTCACACACCTGTCTGATAGTTAAAAGGGTTTAATCTTTTTGTGTTCAGGGTGATCGCTGCATCATGGGTCAACAGAGAAGTTTTCGGAAGAGGAAACATTCGTCATGGTGCATTAAAGGAAGAAGCTTTATGTCGTCACTCACTTCCAAAGTCTGTGAGTGTAGCCCTTCAGATTTCTTATGGTGAGCCTTTTCATAGGTCTCTGTAATGATTTAAACTTGAATATTATGTATAGGTGTTTGGATCTATGAGGTTTGATCGAGGAACTGTTTTGCATGGATGGAAGGATTGCGTTCATTTTAGATGTCTGTTGGGTCAGGGATTCTGAGATCTGATCATTGTTCCAGAGCCATACAGGACTTTATAGACCTTCCCGGGGAGGGGGGGGGGAAGATCTGAAGTCTATGCTTGTCTCAGCTGTCATTTATCCCAATAAATGGTTCAATCCTGAATGAAATCAGACAGTCATTTCCAATCATATCAAAATTTAGTGTTCCAATAATTCCAGCCAACCCCAGCATATCTATTTCTACAAGCTTTATTTATCTACGTTACTTCTAGGTTCCATGAACACTTTAAAGTTGTGAAACATTCAAAAATCTTATCATCTTACAGCTATGGAAAACTAGCAACAAATGCTTCAGAATATACATGAAAACTAAACTTCAATTGCAAACAAAAACTTAAGTCAAAAATTAATCCAAAATACAGGAGCATGAAAGGAGAAACTTTTTTTAAAAAGTAAAGCTTTAAAATTTAAAACCATTCTTGCAACTTGTGACATCCCCTGGCCTGCCATAAGTGCATAAAAAGTACATTAAAATGCTAAGAATAATGTTGAGGAATGTTTAGGTCACATTTTTAAAATGTAGGATCTTAAAGCCTAAAATAGGCACATTGAAAAAGCAGAGCATGCATCTCTTAAGTACTAATGTCCTTAAAAGTAAAAAGGTATGGTAAAAATATATTTCTTAAAATATTAGAGATTTAACAAATAAAAAGCATTAATTAGTCTTTAAGCACATTAAAGTTAACTTACAAAAAAAATTATTCTAATTGCTCAACCAGCCATGTGAGTTTGAATCTATGGCGGGAACTCCATGCTGTCCCTGGCAGCTGCTGTTGCTACATGCTGCATAATGGTATCAGCATAGATGTCCAGAAATGATAGCTTCCTCACTACTACGTGTTCTCTGCTATCAACAACATGTTCACTGTGGTATTGCAATGACAATACTGTATGCTGGATCTATCACTGGTTATATTTCTAGCAATTCTTTATACTCTTGGTTGACCTTCACTAAACATAAACATTTCTCTTTGCAAACCCAGGTAGACGAAAGGTCTGTAGTTCTAAGAAGTTCTTCCCCAGTCAAAATCTTCATTGGATTAGCACAATGGTTCCTTGTGTTGGGCTCATGCCCCATAGGGGGACTTCAATTTCCAGAAACCTAAGTCAATACATTGGCTGATCAGTGCTTTGGGGAATTGACTTAGGCTTCTGGGAATTGAAGTCCAAAACCCAAAGGTTGGGAAACCCTGGATTAGATTATAATCTGGTACTATTGGGCATTGGAATGATAGATTTTGGCATACTTCTATCAAAACAATAATGTACTTTATTGTGGCTATTTCACTGCAATGCTTGGACAGTCAATCAGTGCTGTTTCAAATATCCTGCCTAGGAGCCCAAGGGGTTGGACTACCCCATTAATGTAGAATATTGCAATTTCCAAAAGGGTGCTGCTGTAACATAGGGTTTTGTTGTTGTTTTGTTGTTGTTCAGCCGCACAGTTGAGTCTGACCCTTTGCGACCTCATGGACTACATCACACCTGGCTCCTCTGTCATCCCAGCATAGGGATCGGTGTATATTTTCCCATTATTTACACATCCATGTTTACATATTGCAAGATAAAAACACATTCACTTGCCAAAAATATGACCTTGCTTTCAGGCCTGGCCAAATAGCAGCTTTGCAATGAGTGTATGTAAACTATGATCTAGGCCAGGGATCTGCAAACTTGGCTCTCCAGGTGTTCTTGGACTTCAATTACCAGAAGCCCAAGTCAGTATGCCTGCTGATCAGGACTTCTGGGAATTGAAGTCCAAGAACATCTGGAGAGCCAAGTTTGCTGATCCCTGGTCTAGGCTTCAGTTTTAAAAGTACTTACATTTTCAGAGCTTGATGCCTCTTCCTAGTTTCCAGGTATATTTCCCTACCTCACTATTCACACAATTCGTTGGAGTCTTCTCTGTGTAGGATTTTCAAGAGGCCCAAGGGGCAGCCATGGAGGGGGAAGGAAAGGCACAATCTACTTCCACTGGCTCATTTGTATACACCAGGGGTGCCCCAAACTACAGTCTGAGGTCTGGAGCCCCCGATGCCAATTCATCCAGCCCACAAAGCCCTTGTTGCTCCCGGAAGCGGAAGTAAAATGTGCCCACTTCTGGGAGCAATGAGGGCTTCACGGGCCGGATGAATTGGCATCAGGGGCTGGATCCAGCTCTCAAGCCATAGTGACCAGCACCTCAACCACATGACCAGCCCATGGCCCAAAAAGTTTGGGCACCTCTGGTATACACCCACCTAAATGTAAATCCAGCCTATTTGAAATCAAAAGAGGTGGCTTTGCACTTGTTTGAGAAGAAAGATTCTTTCTCACTTTCTTTGAGGAGCAATCAGTAGTTAGCAACCATTTCATTTTTTAAAATAGGATCATTTCATGCTCCACTTCTTAGTTCATAAAGTGTCCCAGCTGTATTTCATAAATGATTTTCATGTAGACTGCTTGAGGGAGAAATTACCCAAAATGAAAAGAGTACAATCTTTCAATAGCAAATAAATAAATAAATCTGTAGCTGTAGTTGCTGTTAAAAGGCAAGAAGCAAATCAGACAGCAGCAACTGTCTTGGGAGAATATTCCTAAACTCTGGGGCCAGGATTGAAAAAGAAATTCTATACTTATGTGCCTCTGGAACTCACTTACTAAGCATGAAGGAACTCTGAATGAAATCTGAGCTATTGACCTGAGTGCATAGGTAGCCACAAGTTGTCCTTAGTTGTATTGGTTCTAGATCTATTCTTCCCAATTCTGAGGAACTCTTAATAAAGTTGTAGCTGTTGAATGGTTCATTTTTGTTGTCATTTTGTAGTGATTATGGGTTTGAACGTTCAACAGTGCCAAAATCTGAGTCCAATACATGCTTTGCTGACTTTTGGTTTAACCCTGAAACTCCTCCTGAAGATTGTACCCGGGGACAGATCTACAGAAGCAGCACAGGGTAAGTTACAGTGCAGTTATATTGTGAAAAATAGTACAGTATCTTCTTTCTTTCATTTATTCCAATAAGCATTGTTGTTGTTGTTGCTGCTGCTGCTGTTATTATTATTATTATTATTAATTTGAATTTTTATGCTGCTCTATTCACTGAAGTGACTCAGAGCAGCTAACAACATAGATAACAAACAATATAGTCTTACAATCTCAAACAACATAGCATAATTATGGCATATAATGCAGTACAATACAATCAGTACATCTAACCGTACAATACATCAGTAAAATAATACAATTACATAATTAATGCAATTTATATAAAAGCACACATAGTACTTAGGTAACATAACAATTAAATAAAAAGACTTTCACCCCTCATACTCCTCCCCCCTCCAACCTGTTGTGCAATCTATATAATACAGTTACAAATCAACATACTTGCCCTGCCTAGTTGAATAATATGTTGGCTGAAAACTAGTAGTAAGTTGGAACTAGAGGAGGCCAGTTGAGATGTGGAAGATCAACCACACAGGTTGTTTGTAGTATGAAAGGTGTGAAGAAACCAAGTCATCCAGCCCAAACTACAGTTGTACCTCGCTTAAAGAGCATAATGCATTCCACAGGATTACTCTTTAACCGAAACACCATTGTGACAAATTGTGGGGGGGATTGCGAACCCCGATTTATTTGTTAAGCGAGTTTTTGGTTGGTTTTATTTGTTAAGCGAAGCGAACATTCAGAGAAAATTCTGCTGTTTAAGCGAGTTACTCTTTAAGCGAGGCACTCTTTATGTGAGGTTTGACTGTATATCCTTATGTCCACTTGCCAGATTGGCTCCCACATTTGTTAGCCACTTGTGTGTTTATTCTGGCATAATAAGTACAATTTATATCTTACTGTTCCAATTAAGTAGCTGGCAATGCTGATACAGTATATAAAATAAAAAACAAAATTATGAGTAAAACATCAAAACCAATAAAAATGAGTTAATTAACTGATAATTTTAATTTAATTAATTAAATTAAATTAAAAGGCAGTTCCTACCACTTGAAACCTGTTTCAGGAGTAGTTCCATGATTATAGATGTTACCATCTGGTGGCATAAGAATCCCTTAGCAGCGAGCTACAGACTTGAGTCGCTGTCCAGAAGGCCCTGTACTGTGTTCTTATTAAACATGCTTCTTTAAGTGGCCAGACAGAAAGCTGAGCCAATTATGTGGATCTTAAATCTTACAAAGGATCATATATGGGAGAATATGACCCATCCAAATGCCCAGGTCAGCGTCTTAACCACTTGAGCCAATGCAGTCCTTTCCCATGTCATATAGAGGGTCATAATTAGCACTTCTGATTTTTCCTGGAAACCAACTATGCAGGTCCCGAAATGCTGGAACAAGGATAACTTTTTTTTGGCAAGTGACCTTTGTACCCTACTGCAGTTAATATGAAAGGAAACACTCAAGGGATTTGACAGAAATAGGGCACTAATCAGTCAGGGAAGGACAGCCATTGGCAGATACAGAGCCCCATTTATGATGGCTCCTAAGTAATGGAACAAACTTAACAGCAGCACAAACAAAAGGATCGTCTTGAATGCTTGGTTGAAAATCCTTTGCAGTCAATGACTGCCTGAAGTCTGGATCCCATGCTGTGTTTCTTCAATCAAGATGCTTTGCCAGGCCTTCACTGCAGCCGTTTTCAGCTGCTGCTTGTTTGTGGTTCTTTCTGCTTTGAGTCTTGCCTTTGAAAACATGCTCTATTGCAGTGATGGCTAACCTTAGTACTCCAGGTGTTCCTGGACTTCAATTCCCAGAAGCCCAAGTCAGCATTCATGATGATCAGGGGCTTCTGGGAATTGAAGTTCAAAAGCAGATGGAGTGCCAAGGTTAGCCATCACTGCTCTATTGGGTTGAGATCCAGTGACTGACCTGGCCATTGAAGAATATTCCAGTTCTTTGCCCTGAAAAACTCTTGGATAGCTTTTGCCATGTGTTTTGGGTCATTATGCAGTACAAAGCAGCATCTTATCAGTTTTGTTGCATTTGGGAGAATCTGAGCAAAAAATATAGCCCTACACCAGTTGATGGCAAAACTTTTAGAGACTGAGTGCTCAAACTCAACAGGCTGCTGTCTGTGTCTCAGAGGGGCAAGGCAAACTCTGAGCTGGGGGGGGAGGGAGTGTTCCCATTGGGCTGCTGGCAGAGGGATGGGGTAAACTCTGTTCTGGGGGAGGGAAGAAGCGCTCCCATTGGGCTGCTGGGCAGAGGAGCGGGGTGAACTCTGCGCTGGGGTGATGGCGTACATGCCCACAGAGAAGGCTCTAACTACCTCCTCTGGCACACGTGCCATAGGTTCGCCACCACTGCCCTATACACTTCAGAATTCACTTTGCTGATGCCATCAGCAGCCAGGTCACCAATAAACACCAGGGACCTGGTTCCTTTGGCAGCCATACATGCCCATGCCATAACACTGCCTCCATCATGTTTGACAGATGATGTAATATGGTTTAGATCATGACCTCTTGGCACCGGAGCAGAACAGACAATGTTCAGAGGTCTGGGGTCTACATGCACCCATCATGGGACCTTTGAGGTCTGCAACCCACAACTCACCCCCTGCATTTTTTAGAAATGAGATTTTAATTGAAAAAGCCCTCCATGCATCCTCTTTGTGCTATCAAGGCACCGCTAACTTACAGTAATCAGATAAATCAGTGACCCTAAAATGTCCTGTCTTTAATAGCCTTGCTCAAGCCTTATAAACTAATCGTTATAGCTTCCTTTTTTGAGACATTCTGTTTCATGTTAGAGCTGAGTGCCCAAACTTTTTGGTATGCAGGCTGGTCATGTGGTTCAGGGGGCTGGTCACTACAGCCCCGGGGCTGGATCTGGCCCCCAACACCAATTCATCCGGCCCATGAAGCTCTCGTCACTCCCAGAAGCGGAAGTAAAATGTGCCCATACAGATGAATTGACTTCAGGGGCTGGATCTGGGCCCCTGACCATAGTTTGGGCACCCCAGTGTTAGCTGTTCCTCTTTTTTTGGTAGTGCTTTCAGCTTTTCTTAGCATTGTTGTGACTTTTCTGATGAGTCTTTTCATTGGATTGGAAGTAATAGCAATAGCAATTACACTTATATACCATTCCATAGCACTTAGAGCACCCTCTGGATGGCCCACAAGGTAATTAGCATTTTTGCCCCAACATGTTGGGGACTCATTTTATTGACCTCAAAAGGATGGAAGTCTTGAGTCAACCCATCAGAATCAAATTCAGATTGTGAGCAGAGTTTTGGCTGTAGTACTGCATCTTCACCACTGTATCACGGGGACTTGCTTTTGATTAAGGATAACCTCTAGTGGCCAAACAATTTTATTTTACATTACCTTTTTAATATCGAATATTGTCAGAAAGATAAAGGAGGCCAGGAGATTTCTCAAGACATGGGAAATTGCCTGCAAGGGGGCTTTTTGAGACAGTTAAAAAAAAAATTCAATTTGGAGGGTGGCTTGAGTTCTTGGGAAGGCTCCAAGGATTCTGGGAGTTGCATTTGGGATTTGGAGATGCCTCTTGTGCTCTACCAGTCCCATGTTGCTCATTCCTACTCTACAACTTGTCCTATAGACTAAACCAGGGGTTCTCAACCCATTTTGTGCCATGGGCTGGACAACTCCCCCTCAGACAGCTGAGCGGGCTGGACATGTGGTTTTCCCCTGCCGTAAACTCTACAGTAAACAACGGCAGGCATGTTTGCACATGTGCAGGCATGTTTACAGCTGTCTTAAACATGCCCACTTCTGGGGTCATCGGCTGGATGTTTTGCTGTTGCGTGCCATAGGTTGCGAATGCCTGCACTACACTATGGCTTTTGACCCTCCCCAAGATCTTTGAATCACTTTGATAGGGTGGAAGGACCAGTAGCAGCAGACCAGTTTCTGCCAGAAGAAAAGCAAAGCAATCACATTTATATACATTCTCTGGGCAGTTCACAAGTTAATTAGCATTTTGCGCCCAACATGCTGGGTACTCATTTTACTAGACAATAGGATTATATTTAAATGTAGTGCTTTCTTAAATAGTGATAAGTGTTTCTCATAGCACATGCTTTGCCTTACTTCCTCTCTTGCAGTCTTGCTTAGTTTATTTTATGATTGGTTACTGAAGGTAGGTGTGGGCTTAATTTGCATATTTGATTACTGTATATACTTGAGTATAAGTCTTAATTTTTTAGCCCCCAAAATGAGGTCCAAAAAGGAGACTCGACTTATACTTGGGTCAACGACCCCGAAGGTCCCAAAACCACACTGGATTGAAATGCACCAACCAACAAGACAGGAGAACTAGGCGCAACTCAAACTGCCATGGATAAAATCCTTTATTTCAAAAACATGGGGGGGAAACACTCAAAAACACACCCACACAAATGTCTAAATTAATTAATTTTACTGTATTTTCATATATTTTAATTATTGAAACTCACTAGCAGCTGCTGTATTTTCCACCCCCGACTTATACTCGTGTCAATTTATTTTCCCAGTTTTAGAGGTCCAAATTAGGTACCTTGACTTATATTCAGGATGATTTATAATTGAGTATACAGTCAAACCTCACATAAAGAGCGCCTCGCTTAAAGAGTAACTCGCTTAAAGAGCAGAATTTTCTCTGAATGTCCGCTCCGCTTAACAAATAAAACCAACCAAAAACTTGCTTAACAAATAAATCAGGGTTTGCAATCTCCCCCACAATTGGTCATTTACAATGGTGTTTCGCTTAAAGAGCAAACTCGCTTAAAGAGCAATCCTGTGGATCGCATTATGCTCTTTAAGTGAGGTACAACTGTATATGGTACTCAGGCTTATACCTCTGGGAAAATCAAGTTATGAAGTCAGGGGAGAACTGACTAATCCTAGAGAATATGGATTTTTCTTAACATCTGATCTGGCCCTACCATCCTATTTATTCTTCCCTGGTCTTGGAAGGTAGCTTGACTTTCCACCCAGAAATGTCTCCTCTCTGAATGAGGAGCCTTAGTCCACCCCTCTTAGTTGCCACACTGAGGTAAGGTTGAATCATTTCCCACATCTGCAGAAGCCTCCATCTTGTGACCTGCTGTCCCTCTCCTCCCCCACCCCATTTTGATATCCTCTTCTGTGAGGTCCTTAGGTATGATTTTTATATATTCTGCCCTACAGGTATCGTAAAGTTATATCTAATGTGTGTGAGGGTGGTGTGGATTTGCAGCAAAATACATCTCAGCACATATGTCCCTTGACAGCTCCTAAAGGACTGCAGATAAGCATCAAATGGGAAAGCCTAGCCGTTCATCCTGGAGAAGATGTCACCTTCGTTGTCAAACAAGATCGGGTAACTGTCTTTTCCCACCTACATTTCCATATCTTTCTTTCTCGTCTGCTTGTTGCATGAGCAGAAATGATTATGATATTAGGGAAGTATACATTGCCTAGCAGTTTACTGCGGTAGAAATGATATCATAGCTCAGCTATTGACTGTCCTGGTATCAGTATATGTAATACATTCTAAAACACCTCCCATGTTGGAATTCTTTTAATAGTTTAGTTGTACTCTGAGGAGATGGGGAATTGTTGCTGTTAAGTTGCACAGTCGAGTCCGATCCTTTGTGACCCCATGGTCCACAGCGCACCAGGCTTCTCTGTTATCTGCCATCCTCCGTAGTCTGTCCAGATCTATGCCATTATGTCAATGCTGTCATTTACCCATCTCATCCCCTGCCGCCCTCTTCTCATTTTGCTTTCGATCTTTCCTAACATCAGGGCCTTCTCTGGTGAGTCCTCTCTTCTCATTTGGTGACCAAAGTACTTGAGCTTCAGTTTCAGTATTTGTCCTTCCAAGGAGCAGTCAGGGTTGATTTCCTTTAGGATTGATTGATTTGTACTCTGAGGAAGTGGGGGATACTCAGCAATTTTTAAATTTATTTTTAATGTTTTGTCATTAGTTTAAGCAGTCTCAACTCTACAAGGCACCTGTGTGAGGAACTCCCTATGAGATCCCTTGCATCCAGGCAAGAGCAAAATAAGCAGCATTACCTTTTTCTCACCAGGAACTCCATTGTTTATTCAAATCAGTGTCCTTTGCTTTTGACCTTCACTGGTGCATCTTATCCATAAAGCTTTTTGTGACAGAGTGGCAGCCTTCATCATTTTCTGACATTTGCATCAAAACATTATTTACACAGAAGCATTATTTGTGCTTCTCATATTGAGAGCACTCCAAGACACTTCCTTCTCTTGCCCAGCAAGGAGAATCATTTTGCAGTTTCTCTTCCTTGAATGACAGGATGAGACAAGTGAGGAGGAGTAAGATTTCCATTGTGCACCTTCTCTGTGACCCCATGCTGTTAGGATCATGGAGGTCAGACCGTCAGCTTCATTTTAGAGATAGTGAAACTTTTTTTGATGATTCAGAACAGCACCAGGAAGAGAGTCTAAACCAAAAACCTTGAGGGACTCTTTCTTGAGAAGGACTTCTTCTCCTTCCAAACTAACTGCATTAGGAGCAAGAGCAGAAGGCTATGACAGCTTTGTTTTACCAAGGATCCCCCCCCTTGTCCCTACTGGTTCTCTTAATGGCTTCATTGCATCTGCTCACTTGAAAACACATCCTTCATCAGTTTGTCGAAAATTGTTCTCCATATCCAGAAATCCTCACAAGCATCTTTACCTTTTCACGCAGTATGTTACCAAGGCTCAGTTGCCATAACGTTTTCTCAAGGTCCAAACATTGAGACACCATCCCTTTTTGAGGTGCAACAGGAACTGCAAGCCACCAATATTTCTCTTCTATAGCCCATGGTATCAGACCAGGAGAAGGGTCATAAACCATACTGTGGCCAAACTATATGCAAAAAGGCCAACACCATAGTGGCAGGGAGTAGCATGGGCATAACGGCTGTCATTTTGAAATGCTGTATCTTCCTTCCCAAAGCTGAAGTGGTTGGCTTGGCCTCAACAGAAGGTATATAAATAATATGGTCCTACCCTTTTCTATACAGAGTAATGATCTGAAAGTGATAGATGTCAGGATGTCTACTCCTGGAACAGTTCTCCTCCAGGAGATAGCCACCCTTGCCCAAACCTTAGAGGAGATAGTCCATACCCTGAACCATTGGACTGTGTGGAAACATTTGTGTCAAAGATGTTGTGTCCACACTGTAAGGTAAAGTTGGAAAAGGAAGCCACACATCCAGCAGCCTTGGCCAGATCTCCCTGGAGGCAATTCTAGAAGAACCGTTGAAGCATAATTATTTTAGTTTATTTTATTCGATTTCTATCGCCACCCCCTCGCCAAAGCGACTCCGGGCGGCTTACAATCAACCATCAAAAGCACTCAAGTATAAAGACAAAAATCATAAAAACATTTAAAAGCCATTAAAATACCCTTTCATTGCATTTGCTCACTTGAAACACACCCTTCATCAGATTGTCGAGAACTGGTCTCCATATCCATCATGTGCACAGGGAAATTGCTCAGGCTGCTGGTGGAGTAGCTAGTTGTATCCATTTAGGACATTCTTAAACCATCTCTCTGAGAAGATTCATCTGAGAGATGGAGAGAAAAGGCCTTTTTCAGTGGGCAAAGAAGAGGGGCCTTTGATTAATTGATCTCAAACTGTACAAAATTTTTACTGGGGAATAGGTAATCATTGGAGAGGGGAAATAATCTTTCCAAATCCAGGTTGGATTAACTCTATTTTGGACTCTTGACTAGTTCCCCCCACCTTTTGTCTCATACTTTGGGTATGACTGATACAAGTGGGTGTTCTGCTGCCATACATATTTTGTCTCGCTTCTCAGAACAAACTGCCGCTGAGTGGAGTGGGAGAAAGATTCTTCTGCTCCAAATATATCCATCTAGTCTCTGTTTTCAACTGAAACCAGATCATCACATCTCCAATCTAAGCCTACCCTGAAGTATTTTGCTTAGTTCAGGATAGTCAAACTATCACACTGGCTGAACCAGTGGACCTCTGAAATCTGACTAAAACATAGGAAATCAGTCCTGTTGTTAGTGCTCTGACATTTTAGAAGCTTCTCCTTTCTGTCTTGAAGTTCCCAATGGTTTTTCCAGGGCAAAATGGGAAGGAGCCTCAGAGTCCAAAATGGGAAGAGATAGGAATATTCAGTTCATTTGAATTAATTATTTCTGGCTCCTGGATTTGGTTTACACTGGTGTAAACTATGCCAACAGGATATCACCCTACGTTTATGTATTACCTACAACAGGGGTTCCCAACCTTTTCAAGCTGGGTCCAGGCCACACTCTCTCAGCTTCGAGGGCCAGACAGCCATTTCCCCCTGCCTGCACTATGGGGGTGACCATTTTGTTTCTTAAATGCTGTTGCAGGGGTGGGGGAACCACATGAAATGGCTCTGGGGGCCAGATCTGGTCCACGGGCCTCAGGTTGGGAACCCCTAGCCTACAACCAACAGGACTGGCAGTAGTACCCTCCTGATATCTATTTGTGTTTGTTATTGCTATTTGCATATATTTTGTCTCATTTAGTGTTTTTTTTTGGGTTGGCTTTTCATAGGGAGATATTATGACCACCAAGTACCAAGTGAACCTTGGCGATGGCGTTAAGGCAACGTATGTGAATCTCACATTGACAGGTGAACCCATTCAACACCGCTATGCAAATGCTGGGGTTTACCGTGTCTCTGTGGTGGCAGAAAATGCTGCTGGCCGTGATGAAGCAGTTGTGTTTGTTCAGGTTCATTGTAAGTCTTGAATTTTCCCCCTTTCATTTTCTTCTCATCCTTTGTCTACTTTGTTACATAATAAAGTAGTTCAAATCCTGTGGCTTCTCAGCTCTTATTGGAGTGATGGCTTTTGTCATACTGGACAGAAATGGAGACTGATTTGAAATTTGGCTACCTAGCTGCTCCTATTTAAATATTAGGTAGGTACATGTTCCTTAGGATAGTAAAGGTTTCCCTTGTTCGAAAGCCAGTTGTGTCCAACTCTAGAGTTCAGCCAGTGGTGGGTTGTCAAAATCTTCGCTACCCCACCGTGACATCATGGACATCGTGTGCGTAGACAACATCATGATGTCATGACGTTGTGGGCGGAGCAAAAATAAAAATGTCTGCGCATGTGTCAAACCTCCATTTGACACATGCACAGTTTTTTTTTAGTGTGCATGCATCAAATCTCTATTTGATGCATGCGCACTAAAAAAATAAAACTGCACATGCATCAAATATTTTTCTGGAGGGGTCCGGAGAGGCAACCAACCTGGTGATGGGGTGCTACCGGTTCGGGCAAACTGGTCCGAACTGGTAACATCCCATTACTGGGTTCAGCGCTCATCTCTGTTTCAAAGCTGAAGAGCCAGTGCTCTCTGCTTCTGCAGACATTTCCATGGTCATGTGGGGATTACTAAACTTGGTTGTGCATTCAGTTGCCAATTTGGTTAATCTGGATTCTGATTTGGATGGTGAGAGAAATGTACAGTACAGTATATCCATTGAGCAGTTCCTGCAGATCTTAGGCACTTTGGTTTAAAACACTTCGTCCCTAAAAACCCACTAACACAAAATTGTCACACTCAATTTTTTTAAAAAAAATCCAAATTGTATTGTATCATCTGGATGCATTTTCATTTTACCAAAATTCTAGTACTTTTATAAAACATAAAAGCAAACTGCAAATGAAATGGAATTTTAGTGTGAGTCAAAGACATCAGGTTCTGAGAATAAAGAGTTTCAGGAAACAGTTAAGAAACTGGCTTATAATGCCCCTCAGAATTGCCAGAAGCAGGTCACATTGAATACATACTTAACATGTCATTTTAGGTTTTTTTTGAAAGATCAAACAAATAATAAATATTAAAAGAAAATGCTGATGGCAAGACTCTTTAGGGGAAAAGGAAATTTGCAGAAGATGAAATAACGCTATGACATGAAACGCACTACAAGCAATCAAGGAAGGACAGACACCTCCAGCAAGTAATTGACCGTCTCCAGAGACAACAGTTCCCTTGCTGTCTAGAAGATTGGGCTGTTCATTCCTTCTCAAACTAACTTTCCCCATTAAGCAAAATTTGGGAGAATTATGGGAGGACAAGGAGGCAGGATTCAAATGAATTATGTCAATGTCTGGTCTCCCTATGAAAATCTGCCATGACAATTTATGATAAATACCGTATTTGCTGATGTATAAGACACACTTTCCCCCTTAAAATAAACCAGAAAAACGGAGTGCATTTTATATGCTGGTAACAGCCACCCCCTCTGATTCAGTTTGGCAGCTTGAGAGGATCAGCGGCTGGACACAGGAAAAGGCTATTTTGAAACCTGCCCTCATCCCACCCCCCGGTGCAGTTTGGTGGCTACCACTGGTCGCTAGGAGTCGGGCAAAGGGCGGATTCCAAATGAGTTTTCTTGCCTGGCCGATCCTGGCCTCCTTGCCTTGTGATGGTTAATGGCTGTGGGATGGGGGTGGAAACAGGCCTAAATGATCCTTCTTTCCCCTCTCCATCCCACTCTCTCTGGCTGTTGGTGGGATGGGAGGGGGAAACAGGCTTAAAGGATCTTTCTCTCCCCCACCCCACCCTCCCTGACTCCTGGAGTTAATTTTGGAAAATCATGAAAAAATGTAGGAAATTATCCCACCCACCCACCCCTTTAACATGTTTATAAAAATGGGGTGCATCTTATACTCCGATGCATCTTATATGCTGGCAAATATGGTACTTGTCTTTAAGCAGCTCAGGACATTTTTCAGCAAAAATTGTTGGAAGCATTGCAGAGTTTTGAATATTTGTTAAAGATTCCTTTAGCTGCATAGTAGAAATACAGAGACCCAAAGAAGAGAATAGCTACAGGTCTCCCAGAGTCCATTCCTTTCCTTATGATCTGGTACTCACCAGGGTAACTCACTCTGAGACATTTGTAGGAGGAAAAAAATACAGAATTTTTCTTTACTTACAGTTGCAGTCATACCTCACATAACAAATTTAATTCGTTCTGTGAGGTTGCTTGCTATGCGAAAAATTTGCTATGTGAGACTGACTCGCATAACGAATTTTTCGCTATGCGAGTCGGACTTTTCCCTATGGAAAAACTCACATAACGACCGTTTCTATGGGGAAAACTCGCATAGTGAAAAAAATTCGCTATGTGAGTTTTCCCCATAGAAACGCTCGTTATGCGAGTTTTTCCATAGGGAAAAGTCCGACTCACATAGCGAAAAATTCGTTATGCGAGTCAGACTGCTTAGTGAAAAACTTGCTTGTTATGCGAGTTTTTATGTGAGGTTTGACTGTACTTAGTATTACAGAAGTGTGCACGCAGCTTTCTTTTTTACATGAATGCTAACAACCAAATGAACAGATTAACAGCAACAAAACAAAATTGACACCAAATAGAGGGAAAGGACACAGAACAAAGAGAAGTAGGACTCTCTTTAAATGCAGATGCTGGAGCAGATTGGTGAGTGCTAAATAGATAGTCACCTCAGTCCAGAAAAATCCCGCCCAGTCACTCCAACTATAGGCAGCATGTGAGATTGCAAATAAAACTCCAACAGGAAATGCATAAGGGGATAGGAGGTGGGACACTATACCAGCTTTATAAATACCTTTCATTTTACGATTCTGTGTGACAATCATTTGAGTGATGCTAACTTTGCACCCTTGAGTATTTTGAAACAGTAAAGGTTGAGGTAGAGAATTGAAAGGAACAACCAAATGCCTTAATTTAGGCCTAACATTAAACAAGATACTGTATGCATAAATGTTTATGGCTTCCTTGTACATACAAACTTGGATGGGCTACTTGATTGTCATTTGTATGTGAGTGACAAACAAGACCCTGGAAGCATAGTGTGAAGTTAATTTGTGACTCTTATCTTGTGCCATGTTTAATTGTTGTGGTCAGACTGGGGGATCTGTTTTAAATCCTAGCTTCACCCTGCTCTTATTGCCCGTAGCCCATGCAAATAAGCCAGTACAAATACAGTAATACCTCATATAACATTAGTATCGAATAACACGAAAATCGCATAACATCAAGGAATCTGGGGGGAAGAATTGCATCAGATAACATTAAGATCCTATGGGATGCTTCAGATAACAACCGCGAAAGCCTGTGTGGTTACAATGTATCTCTATGGATCCCATAGAGGATCAGATAACACGAAAAATCATATAACACGAAGACTTGTGGAACCAGGTTTTAGTGTTATATGAGGTTTTACTGTAGCTAAAACAGGGGTGCCCAATTTTTTTGGGCCGCAGGCTGGTCACGTGGTTCAGGGGGCTGGTCACTATGGCCTTAGGGCCGAATCTAGCACCTGATGCCAATTCTCTGGCCCATGAAGCCCTTGTCGCTCCCAGAAGCAGAACTAAAATGTGCCTGTATGGGGGTGTTTTACTTCCACTTCCGGGAGTGACTAGGGCTTTGTGAGCCAGATGAATTGGCATCAGGGGCTGGATCCGACCCCCTGGTTGTAGTTTGGGCACTCCTGAGCTAACACATAAAGTCACTCACATGGTAAGAGATATTTGGTGGCACTTAACAAAGGTCATGTTGTCCTAGTTCACTCTGCCTGGCAATGGACTCCCTCTCTACTAAACCTACCCTTTTCAGCCAGCCTGCCTTGCACAATAGCTGCCTTATTGAGAAGGAAATAATTAGAACTTGGGTTTCCATCTGTTTTGCATGGGAAGAAGTTTTTAAAGTCCTATCCTTTTCGTTAGCAAGCAAGAAGCCCACTGCTGCCATTAAGTCTTCTTCGAATGGAAATTAAATAAACTTCTTCACTGTTAGAATTCAAGCAACCACTGCATGTTTGCTTCTGGTGCCGTCTCCAGTTTGTGACTTAGTCACTCAAATATTGACTGTTCAGGCCTTAGTATAATAACCTGGACATAAGGCGATCCATAGCATCATTGCTGTAAAAATAAAATATTCACTTTTTCAGGTTTCTGACAGGAATTTCAGCAGGTCTCAAGTAGCCTAGGCAGTTTTTGAATATGAGTACACATCCTGTGAGTACTGCTGAGGAAAATGGCGCACAAAAAGTGATTAAATGTGTAGCTTTGGACATTTGCCTCAACTTCTAGTTTTAACAATGTGGCCTTCTGAGATTTGCCTGGAAAGGCATCAGTAATTTGTCCCATCACTCTAGTGCTTGCTTGGACAAGATTGCTGATGAGTTGCTGAATGAATTGAGAGCTTCAAGTACTTGATAAATTAATGGCTCCTTAATTAATGCTTGGGATTCTTTCCAGTTCCGCTGCAGGCTTTGCATCTAGAAGTGGTTCCTGTTATTGGGAGAAACCAGGAGGTGAACTTGTCTGCTCTCATCCTGCCAAGGAATCCAAACTTGACACTCTTTTATTGGTGGCTTGGAAACAACCTTCAGGTATTGAATGGTGATTGTGTCTGACTTTTCTTGTGTTAAATATGTTTTTTTAAATAGTGCTATGTTACAAGTGACTGCAGAGAAACCTTATGTTCAGAACAGCTGGCTTTACAATCTTAAGTGACGATGTCACCTGCTCTAAAATAACCTTTATGCTATGGATATTCCATTCAGTATTGAATGTGAAAGAAATACAATAGAACAGGGGTGCCCAAACATTTTGGGCCATGGGCCGGTCACATGGTTCAGGGGGCTGGTCACTATGGCCCAGGGGCCAGATGCAGCCCCCGACACCAATTCATCCAGCCCGCGAAGCCCTTGTCACTCCCGGAAGCGGAAGTAAATGTGCCCATACAGGTAGGTTTTACTTCCGCTTCTGGGAGTGATGAGGGCTTTGTGGTCTGGATGAATTGTCATCAGGGGCCGCATCTGGGCCCCGGGCCTTCATTTGGGCACCCCTGCAATAGAATATTATGCTCACTCATTTTATCTTACAGAGAGGGTCTAGGCCACTGGTTCCCAACCTTTCTATGGCCATGCCCCACCTAACATCTCTAAAACCCTAACCTCCCCCCCCACCTCGTATTACATATAATTCTTATTATTCAAAAAGCAAACTCCTAGTCACATGGAGGAAACCTAAAAGGCCATAGGTAAAGATAAAGGTCACCCTTGCTCAAAAGCCAGTCGTATCTGACTCTAGGGTTCAGTGCTCATCTCTGTTTCATAGCCAAAGAGCCAGCGTTGTCTGCTTCTGCAGACCTTTCCGTGGTCATGTGGCAGGCGTGACTAGACACCAGAGCTCATGGAATGCTGTTTACCTTCGCACCGAAGTGGTCCCTATTTATCTACTTGCAATTTCTTGCTTTCAAACTGCTAGTTTGGCAGGAGCTGGGACAGAGACGGGAGCTCATTCTGTCCTGCAGTATTCAGCTATCGAACTGCTGACCTGCCGCCTTCTAGCATCTTAGCCACTTGAGCCATAACTTGGTCTAAACAAGCTTCCAATTGCCCCCCTTAAAAATCAAATCCCCCCCCCCCGGTGGGGTGTGTGTCTCACGTTGGGAACCAAGGGTCTAGACAGTGCCACCTACTTTTAAACCTCATCTGTTTCTCCACCACTTCTCCCATTTTTCTTTCTGAAGGTAAACATCATGGAGGATAAAAAGGTGAAATAGCCAGTTTCCACTGGATAACATTTTGAACGATGAAATGATATAGGCATTTCAAGTCAGAATCTATTGTTGGACCCAGGGTTCCTTCCAGTTGGAAACAGTTCTTACTATGATGTAATCTTCTTCTTTGTTTCTTTATTCTGATGCTATGTCTGCTTGGGATGCTATGTCTGCCCCTTATTTTCAGATCCTTGGAAATACTTTCACCCAAAAGACTCATCTGCGGATTTGCCCAAGCAAAAATCATATCAGGCAGTGAGAAAAGGCTGTCCTTATCCATAAAAACTTGTATTTTGTTACTGCAGCTGCTGTTGAAATATTTTGTCCCTTCCAATCCTATAGTGCTGTAATCATTTCCTTTATTAGACTGAATATTTAACTTTTTAAAAAAAATTACAATGTGATGCATTTGATCTTTCACACTCTCTTCTGTTAGATCTTATTTGTCTGACATGTACCAAACAAAGCTCACATAGTTTGGATGTCCTGTTTACAATTTCTACCCATTTGGGTTCAGAGTAAAGTTTTGATGGGAAGAGCAGCAAGACTGAGCAAGCGCTGTGAATCCCTTTCTACAAAAAAATATTCCTTCTTCATTCACATCTCATTCCAGATATATGTAAATATGAGCGTGTTTCACTTCTGCTTTCAGGAGCGATGAGGGCGGCACAGGCCAGATGAATTGGCATTGGGGGGCGGATATGGCCCACAGGCTGTAGTTTGGTCACCCCTGGTTTAAGCAAAGAAAATGGCAGCTTAAAATCTATCTCATCCTGTTGTAAAACAGATTGCAAGGCACATTTTACTTCATTTTCTGGTGAGAGGAACCACGTGACTGGCCCACTGAACCACGTGACTGGCTCACTGAACCACATGACCAGCCCATGGCCTGTAAAGTTTGGGTACCCCCACCCTAGAGAGTGGTGAAAGTAATGTGTCACGTGACTCATCGGTAATACACAGTGGTGTCGCATAGGGGGGCACCCCGCCCCGGGCGGCGCTTTTTGGGCTATGGGTGTTCTTGGACTACAATTCCCAGAAGCCCTAGCGGGAGTAGGCGCCGGTATCCACCATGGAGCGGCAAATTTGGCTTAAGCCCCGGGTGGCTGAAATCCACACGACGTTACTGTTAATACTGAACAATACCTTAGTGGTTTTTGGAGATTGGAGAGAAAGGAATCTGGGATACTTATTTAAAAGTTTAGACATAGAGAGGCCACCTCATATATACATAGCTGAAGTAAGATGTGACACTCTTGCCTGCTAGCAACTCATGTTCTTTGGTGGCCCGACACTCACGTGCATTAAAGGATTTTTGTTGGTTAGGTTGGTTTGGAGAATCAACAATGTTGCCTGTTGTTGGCCGCAGAAAATCCTTTGTTACAGGTGACATAACTGCAAATCATTTGTTCCAGTTTTGGGGTAAAGGACAGCTGGCAACATTCCTGTTTGTTTCACAGAATATCTAAGAATGATGGAACATCTGGGGTATTCTGAAGAACAAAAATGGTAACAGCCTGCACTCGGCTGCCAACTAAATGTCCTCCATAGATACGTTTGGCAATGGCATTTATTTTTTTAAAAGAAAGAAAGAAGAGACTATCACCATGGATATTACTGCCAATGGGGAACTCTTTCAAGCTTTTCACACCATTTTGTTCCCTCTGAAGTCAACCCAAATTTGCTTCCCTGAAGTCCACAACCCTCAATTGCAAGCTAATTTCAAACTTTCTTTTTTTTCTTTCCTTTTTTTCTTCTTTGCCTTTTTTTAGCCAATTCTTTCACTGGAAAACTATTTGGTAACCAGTTTTTCAGAAGTTGGGGAAGTCAGAGTTACAGTTCAGGCTTCCTGTGGGAACTCCATGCTCCAGGATTCCAAGATAGTCCAGGTTTTGGGTGAGCCTTCTAACTGTACCATTTTGCACAATGCTGGTTTAACCCTCTTTATCAGCCTAATTACAGTGAAGTCAGTTTAGGCTGGAGTTTAGGGTTCTCTGAATGTTCACTGTTTTTTTATGTGCCTCAACTGTGAAAATGAGAATTGTTTGCATGCATTAATCTCTGGATCCACTTCTTCAGTAGCTATCAGGTTAATGTTATTAGGCATTTATGTACAATCTGTAGTTCTTCCCTTAACTATTTTTCTTTTGGTATCAAGAATTTACTGAAGAAACCAATATTGTTGAAGATTTCAGGATGCTTTTTATAGATAGGTACTTTGTGGATATAGACCAGGTATTCCCAAGCAAAGGCATATGGGCCGAATCCAGCCTGTAGCACCATTTCATGAGGCACCCCTCCAAAGGCATTCAAGAAATGACTACCCCTTTGCAGCTGTTGGGACAAAATGGCCACCCCCATTGTGTAGGCAGGGCAAAATGGCCATCTGGCCCTCGAAGCTGACTGAGAGAGTGTGACCTGGCGCCCAGCTTGAAAAGGTTGAGAACCAGTGGCATCACATGGGGGGGTAGGGGGCACCCCACCCTGGGCGGTGCTTTTTGGGCTATGGGTGTTCTTGGACTACAATTCCCAGAAGCCCTAGCGGGAGTGGGTGCCGGCGTCCACCAAGGGGCGGCAGCAAATTTGGCTTAAGCTCCAGGTGGCTGAAATCCAAGTGACATTACTGTTGAGAACCCCGATATACACTTTTGCATTGTTTCAAAAATGTCACTTACATAGTATCAGATTTGCTTCTAAGCAAAATTCAAGGTGCTGGTTCTGATCTATGAAGCCCTGAATGAGTTTGGGCCAGAATATCAGAAAGTCTGCCTCCTCTTGGATGTACGTGCCCAGAGTTTGAAATCCTGTTACCCTGAGATGCTGGGTTGTGGGTACACTGAGCAGGGCTTCACAGTAGCAGCACCCCAGTTGTGGAATTCCCTTCTAGGAAAAGAGAAGTTGGCAGAGTCTCTGAAGCTTCTGACAAGCAGCTCAATTGATACAAAAGAATTTTTGGGGTCTAGGGCTAGTTTTTAGAATAAACTTCTGAATATTTTCAAATCTGTTTTTAAATGTTTTGGCTCTATTTTCAAATGATCTATAACTG
The DNA here is from genome assembly GCA_030440675.1 of Furcifer pardalis. Lineage (NCBI taxonomy): Eukaryota > Metazoa > Chordata > Lepidosauria > Squamata > Chamaeleonidae > Furcifer > Furcifer pardalis. The sequence goes on along the minus strand of CP126891.1, from coordinate 146,514,455 downwards.
TTTTTGAATGTTTTTATTTGTTGTTGATTATCTCAATCTACTGTTAATTAATTGCTTTGGGAGCCTTGGGATGCTTTAAAGCAGGGGTTCCCAACCTAAGGCCTATGGGCCATATGCGGCCCACAGTGCCACTTCATGTGTCCCCCAACCCTCCAAGGGCATTCGAGAAACAAAATGGCCACCCCTTTGAAACTTTAAAGTATGCACACCACTTTCTTTTCTGCATGCATGCTAACAGGCAATTGAACAGAATGTCCACCCCCATCGTGCAGGCAGGGCAAAATGGCCCTCCGGCTCTCGAAGTTGACTAAGAGAGCATGACCTGGCCCCTGGTTTGAAAAGGTTGGGAACCCCTGCTTTAAATAAAAAATACAGTAAAACCTCGGATAATGCTAAAACTTGGTTCCACAAGTCTTGCTGTTATCTGATTTTTAGTGTTATCCGATGCATGTTAAAATCCTATGGGATGGATTGGATAATGTTAAAGCTCCATAGAGATACATTGTAACCGCATAGGCTTTAGCGGTTGTTATCCGATGCATCCCATAGGACCTTAACGTTATTCGATGCAGTTCTCCCCCCTCCCAGATTACTTAACGTTATGCGATTTTAGCATTATCTGATGCAAACGTTATCCGAGGTATTACTGTAAAATTGATTTTGTAAAAATCAAACATGTCTTTTCAATTTCTTACTTAGTTTTGTTCTCTCCATCTGTTTTCAGATCATTTTCAAGTACTTCCTCTAAAGTTCTCTGACCATCTGGACTTATACAACCCAAACATACCCACCTGGAGGGAGGATGTTGGCCGTGTGGTAACACAGCAAATTTCAAAGGTGTTCTTTTTTGATTGAATATGGCTAGATTAGAGATTATACACACATGCACACACCAGTTGACTGATCAAAATACCCTCTCTGGACAATTCACTTCACTGTCCCTTTTTTTTTCAGATATGTGCAAATGAAGGGGCCCTGGGAGCAATTTCCCACCACCTCTTAGGCCTTGTTCATTTTTGAGATTCACAAAGTCCAGGGTTTTTGTATCAACATAAGGGGTGGGTCACCTTGTTTTACAGGAGAATTGTGTTATCAGAGTTTCCTAGAAATATGATTTCCTATTTGCAGCCTCATGTCCAATTATTTTCACAGCAGTGGCGTAGCATGTGAGCCCCCGCCGTGGGCGGCACTTTTTGGGGCTGGCAAAATTTCACAATAAATAGGACTTTGCCACCACCCCCAGACTTCCTAGTGGCTAGGGCAGTGGTTCCCAATTAGTTTTTTCTACGTAGCACTTCAAGAAAGACCTCAAACTTGCATACCCCTTATTGCAGGAACGTTAAATATCGCGTACCCCTTATTGCAGGAACGTTAAATAAAAAAATGAAATCAGGTGTATTTTATATTTATTATCATCAAAAGACATTCTAATGACAGAGAGCACATGTTTCATTAATGTGACAAATGTGCACGTTGACAATGACAAGCAAATAGGTGGGAACGGGGGCGGCCGCGATTGGGTGATGGGAGGCGCGGGAAAAACCACCGCTGCGGGAGAAAGCACTTGATGCATACGATTGACTTACCTACTGATCGTTTAATTAAATTGAATAATTTTTTGGCAATTGTTATTGTATTATTGTTTTTTAAGGATTTAATATTTTAGTTAAGAGATTGCTGCGCGTACCCCTTGATGCAATTTCGCGTACCCCTGGGCAGCTGAAAGCCACGCTACACCACTGTTTCACAGTGAGAAAGTAGGGTAGCTTTGGCAACAGAAGAAGAATTGTATAACCATCAAATGAGTGGGGAAACTTGCCTTTTTATAATAGAGACAAATTTAAACCCAGAGGGTGATTGCTTCCCCTGTTCTTTTCTGTGGTCTCTGTGGATCCCACAGCTCAGTTTTTCTGTCTGTGTAGAACCTATTCTAGAATGTTCTAAATGTAACTGTAATGAAATGAAATCATTGTCATTGGCTGCAACCTATCTCCGAGCATACATTCCCCCCCTAAAAATCATTTTCACATTTGATGGATGTATGAAAGAAGAATGACAAATAGGAAAAATGCTATTGGTGTGGAAATTGTTTAAGATGGATACCAGCTTGCCATGAAGTGACCCCCACACTGTGTTCTACAGAGACATCTCCTGTGGCATGTATGAAATGAGACATGCAGGTTTTGACACTGGGACTGTAATGGACTGTTGAAGACATGGGCTCCTGGGAGCTCTGTGGGTGCCTACTTTCCTACTGCTTGTCTGCACCCCTCTGAGGTTGAGGTTCATCCACTCCATGGACATGAGTGACAGTGGCAAGAAAGAGACAGCCTTAAAGGGTGTGCTTCAGACTACGATCCTAAAGCTTCAATCTGCCTCAGTTTTAAATATAAGCACCCTGGTGAGGAAAATCTGTCACCTACTGACTGAAGATGATATAGCAGGTTTCCAACAGATGATCACATACCCCTGTTTCCCCAAAAATAGGACCTCCTCGTATAGTAAGGCACCCCCTATTTTCCCCCACCTCGGAAATATAAGCCCCCCCCAAAAAAATAATAATAATAAGGCACTCACCTAAATCTTGCGATGGCAATCCGCTGTATCAGCAATAAATGTGTACTGTATTCTTCGTCATGGAAAAATAAGACATCCCCTGAAAATAAGACCTTGTGCATATTTTAGAGTTTTTAAAACGATAAGATGGTGTCTTTTTTTTTTTTGGTGAAACACTGTAACATTTACAGTAGTACCCCGCATAACAAAAAGCTGTTCCACAGAGCTCTTTGTTATGCATTTTTTTTATTGTGCAGATCCAATTGGCGATACCCCACATAATGGAAAGAAAATGTGCATTATACGGGACTTATGTTAAGTAGGGTATACCCTGGTTAATGAAAACCCTGTATAACGAAAAAAATGTTCATTATGCGGGGTATCATGATTGCCTAACGAACACTTCGTTGTATGGATTTTTCGTTATACGAAGTGTTCTTTATGCAGAGTACCACTGTATCTTTAAATTAATACTGTACATGTATTTCTCGAACAACTCCAAGGTGCATACTCCTTCAGCAACCTTGATATGCATGCCATAGTTCAGGTATTTAGATCCCATGACTTAGACCAATGGCTGCAGCTGACAAGGACACATGCTCTTTTTATTTTTGTAGATAGATTTCCTGAAATTTTCTAGCAATATTTTAAATTTTGATTGCTCTTCCTCCTTATCAAATTGTTTTTCAAATTTTGACCAATGATTGTGAGGCTACGTGTGAAATTCTGTGCTTAAGTCTAATAAATTCTTTATTTAGCCAGAGTGGTGGAATTTGAAGTGTGTTAAAAGGAGCTATAGTAGAGCAGCTCAGAGGTAGTCAAAGAGACCTAGTATATACTTTATCTGGATTTTCCTTTCTCCCTTCAGGAAACATGCATACCTGAAGAAAGTCTGGTGACAGTAGTGAAACCTGGTTTGCCCACAACTGCAAATTTACATGTTCTTCTACCCACAAATCATTCAAAAAGGAAGAGAACCATGTCTACTGATAAGGTAAGCATATTGGTTAGTGTTAACTCATATTGGACTCCCCACTGACTTAACTTTTCCCAGTCCAATGCCTTATTATATCATTTCTAATTAAAGTTTTCTCTGAAACGTGTTGTCAAACTATACAGACATCACATCCATATTCACTAAATTCTCATTTGTTTCCCCCAAATTTCTTATGTTTTTTTAAATTACCAGAGAAAATCTATCCAGAAGAAAGCCTGCCTCTTTTTTGTCAGTGGTAGGAATTTTCAGTCTAGAGATAACTTAAAAGTTCTTTGGAAGAAGACCCCATCATTCAGCCCATGTGGTGCCTACATTGGGGATGTAGGATGGCAGTTATTCACTTATGTTGCAACTTAATTGTAATTTGTGAGACCCTGGGCCATTGTTCTGCTCTCTCATCCTCATTAAAAGCAGTGCAAAACACTGGTCTTTGAAAAGGCTTGATGTGAAAGGGGAAATCCTGTATAAAGCATACAGAAATCCTGCATAAAGCATACAGAATCCTAGGAATCCCTCCCCCATTGCTTCCTACAGAATCCCTCCCCCATTGCTTCCTATTCTAGGTTTTCTGAAACATCACGTACTTAGGATAATTTGACTCTCTTCTAGTTTAACTAATATTATTTTTCTTTTCCAGAGAATAGCTTCCATTAAGCAGTCTTTGAATGCCCAAAACATCAGTTTCTTCATGAGAGGACAATGGGTCTTTGTGACTTTAGACAGCTCTAATTCAGGTAAAACATGTACCCTTTTTTGATAGTCTCTCCGGGATAGTGGAATGCTCTTCCTGGATAAAATCCAATATGGGGCTCATAACCATGAATGGGACTCTTCTTCACAGAAGCCTAATGCAGCCCAAAACTTCTCCCAAATTGGTTTGTAGGGAGTCCAGAGAAGGTGTCTTACCCTCTGACTCTTCCAAGACACAGAAAGTGAACATGGATGATTTTGCAAGATGGTTGGGGGGGGGGGTGAAACTAGGTGGTAGAGACTCCCTTCCCACTGTCAAATAATTTGATTTGCTGCATTGGTCCTAGGGTGTGATTTGTTTGCTAGGAAAAGAACAACGCCACTCTCTTGTGCTTATACACTAGATGTCCATTAGTGCATTAGGAGTTCTCTTTTTCTCCAACATCCAGTCCTTCCTGCCATCTGAGAATCTGCCAGTGAGAATTTTGCAGTCCTTTTGTGCAGATTTTTAAACTGTGTGTGTAGTTGAAAGGGGACTCCAGTGGCTTAGTGGTTAAGACACTGAGCTTGATGACTAGAAGGTCAGCAGGTCAAGACCTGGGTATTGCATGATGGAGTGAGTTACCTTAATCTGTCCCAGCTTTTGCCAACCTAGCAGTTCAAAAGCAAGAAATTACAAGTAGATAAGTTGGTACCACTTTGGTGGGAAAGGTAACAGTGTTCTGTGCACTCGTCATCTAGTCATGCCTGCCACATGACCATGGAAACATCTGCAGACTCCTAGAGTCCAACACTATTGGCTTTTGAGCAAGGGAGACCTTCTATATGTAGTTGAAAAGGGTGAGATAAATTGCCCCCTCTCTTCTCCTGAGAATAGAATTACATAGTGGAAGAAGCTCCTTTTGGTTTCAGAGTTCGAGGCCTGTTTTGGCTCATGGATATACCCAGTGCACATAAAAAAGGACTGTCCATGGCAACTGCTCTCTGATGATTTTTGAATTAGAGTATATCGTGCTTTATTGTATCTCAGGTCTCAATAGATGAGACAGAGATTCATTATGTAAAATAGTGTACTCTTAAGATGAAAAAAACGGTTTATTCTAACCCAAGCTTTGCATGTCTGTAAAGATTACATTTGTCAGAGGAGGAAATGTATAGTGTGTGTTTTTTGAAATCCTTTCAGGACGGCTATATAAATAGAGTAGCCCAATGTATGTTGTAGGCTGAGTGGATGATGTTTGTTGTCATGGTTTGAACACTATTTGTGGCTAATTCTAAGAAGAGAACATTACTGTGCTTGGGACTGAATTTACCGCTGTGGTCTTCAATTTCAGATTCTCAGAGTATTGGAGGCGGCGGAGGCTACTGGGCAATAATGGTCCTTTTCGTTGTCTGTCTAGTGTCTGTAGGAGCTATCATCCTCTACAAGTTCAAAAGGCAAGCAATCTTCTATGTGACATCATGATAGATTATGGGGTTAACAGAGATAACATCTGGAAACCACCACCTACTAAGGCAATTTGAAAGATTAATTTCAAAGATTGGATTGGTCAGAGTGATTGGTCCCTCCTTCAGTAACCTATAGTAATGGCAGTGAGAAACTAAGGGAAGAAAAAGCGTGTCCCGCAGCATAGAGAGGAGACAACGGTCACATTGGTGAGGCAGAAACCTATAATGGCTTCAGTTTCAGTCTTAATTCATGGCTGACATACCTCAACATAGCCAAACATATTACTACCAAGGGAACACGGTGCTCAGGAGAGGACCAGTCCCTGGAAAACAAGGTTCTTCTTCGAGTGCCGCATCTGTTCTGGATATTGGCTATCATCATGGCAATAGTCTTCCTGTACTTATCTCCACAGAACAGTTCTTCCAAGGACATTCCACACCAGTCTCTCAGGTTCTTTAGCCATCAAGTCCATCTGTGTCCAGGGCCTCTCTTCCCAGGGATTTTCCGTTGCAGTATTCTATATTTCATGTCATTCCTTGAGGCATTGGAACTTTCTTTGTTTAATGGTCTTAAAGAGTTTTTGTTCTTTATCCATCCAATGCAACACTTCTACATTAGTCACGTGGTCAACCCATGATATCCTTAGCAGCCATCTGTAGATCCACATTTTGAAAGCTTCGGTTTTCTTTTCAGAAGCTTTCAATGTAAACAATGAAAACAAGATGGCTCAGATAATTTGTGTTTCACTAAGGGTGGGATAATGTTTCATTTGTCCAGCACTTCCAGCATGAGTAAATAAATACAGCCACCCAATTTGGTGGCATCTCTACAAGGAGAAGAACATCTGCTATGAGATGTTACCTGGATAGCTCTTCCTTGAAGTCTCCAGCTAACACAGTTGAACATTCAAATTCTTTCTTGTGCTTTCAAGGAAACTGCCAGGCAGAAATGTGTATGCTCAGATGCAAAATGAAAAAGAACAAGAGATGACAAGTCCTGTAAACCACAGAGAGGACACTCAAAATATCATTCAGGGGGAAGAATTCATTGACGACGACCTTGATTGTCAAACATTAGGAAATGCTAGAGGTAAGTCCCAGATCACTTTCAGTACTAAGGTGTTGTGTGTGTGTGTGTGTCTGTGTGTCTGTGTGTGTGTCTGTGTCTGTGTGTGTGTGTGTGTGTGAGAGAGAGAGAGAGAATCCCAATCTAGATTGCAACATCAACCATTGAATTATTGCAACAGCCACAAAATATGTTGTATCAGTACTCCACCACAAAGGACCTTAGTGCTTTAAAATAAAGAACGATGGTAATAAAGATGACAACATGTATACATCTCAGTGATACCTCTGAGAAATATATTATATGTCAGTGACTGGAGTTTTTAGAAGTGAATAAACATTATTGCATTTCTTGGACTCAATTTTGTAATTGCTTAGAACTGAATATCCAGCAGGCCTGCAGCTCAGAAACATTTTCCTTATTACACTGTGGCCATTTTTGGCCAATAGTGGTGCTCATATTTAATTTTGATCCATGGAATATTAAATGGATGTTCTGGGGTTTTTGAACTGCAGATTGTCTAATGTCCTATGAGAATGAGCCTATTTTTTAAAATAATGCATTGAAGCAATCAGACAATTAATATTTTATAAAATGTGTAGTTTTGGTGAGCATGTGAAAAGTGACACACTCTGGCTACAACTGAATTTGTTTGCTTCAGTTGAGGAATGAGACAGCTCATCTTTTAGTTACTCAAAGCAAAGAAAAAGGTATGGTAGGCCAATTGGCAAAGGCAAGTCACCACTTCAGGCAACAGATCTGGGGAACAGTAATGCCATTGGGGTGGTTTGGTCTCTTGAATTATCAACACATTCCAGATGCCAATCTGTTCAACTTTTGCATCTGCAGAGTGTGGGTGAGGAATCCTTTTGACCCTTGCTTCAGGTGGCAAATAACTTGGGCCATGAAAGAGGACTGTTAAGCTGTCATCTTATACAGACTTACTAAGTATGAGAGGACCAAGCCCCCGTGAGATTCATTGTGCATAATTGTGCATAGGATGATGTTGTTAAATACAATTCTGACTCTGTAGGACTCTTTGAAAGAGAATTAATCTAGGTCAGCAAACTTGGCTCTCCAGGTGTTCTTGAACTTTAATTTTCCTTCGTGTTGTTTGGGGATGTACACTGATGGGTTCTGCGCCTGCGCTGAATCCTGAGCGGAGCTGGAAAGCTGATTGGATAAATAGTTTTAAATGTGGGACCGCCCACCATGCCCAACCCCTTCTGGTGCCATTTCGCGCTCTCCCCTCAGTTTGCTTTTTTCCGCTGCGCAAGCAGGAGCCTGGAAAAAAAGCTGTGAGTACTTTAGCTGAGATTGTCTCAGAATCTTCCAATTTTTATACCCTACAATTTTTCTCGGACCAGGGGACTTAATCCCTTGGTCCTCGTGTGGCTGGGGGCTCGCCCTCAGCCGCCGGTAAAAAAAACAAAAACCAACCGTTTTCTGCACAATCTCGTGCCGGGGCCTCCCGGCCGGGATAATTTTTTCTCTTCGGCCATCTACCTCGGTGGATGGCCTCAGCGGCAGCGTTCAAGCAGTGTCCGTCCTGCAAGAGAAAGTTCCCTAGCTTGGACGGACATGTGCGCTGCCTCCGCTGCCTCGGGGAGAGCCATCAGGTCCAGACCTGTGAGGTGTGTAGAGGCTTCTCGAAGGCCGCCATCAAGAACCGCCAGTACCGCCTCCAAGCCTACCTCATGGAGGCCGCACTCGCACCACCGCCTCCCCCAGCTCCAGAGCAGGCCGCTGCCTCAACGTCTGCTCCTTCGACCTCCGCTCCTTCTTCACGGCCTTCGGCCTCCGAACTGATCAAGTGGAAGAAGGAGCAGGAGAAGAAGAAAAAAGACAAGAAAGAGAAGAAGAAGCGTCGTAGCTCTTCGTCTTCTCTCCCACCGACCCCAGGACCGGCTCACCCTTCGCCGCCACGCTCCCTAGCATCCGCCCCGGTTGCAGCCCCACCTACGCCGGGCAGGATGACGGTCGATGCCCGGGAAGCCGCCACGCCGGAGAGGACCCCCAGCCCTCTGCCGTCACTGGAGACTATTCCACCTCCACCGCCGCGACGATCTTCCTCTCTTCACGTCTCTTCCGTGGCTCCTGGTCTGGCTTCCGAAGCGCCACCCCAGTTGAGCCTCATCGCCCCGTTCATCGAGGCGATGGTGCGGAAGTTGCACGCCGAGCTCCAGGGCCCTCGGCCGGCATCGTCTGAGTTCGTGGAGCACCCTCTGCCTCCCGAACCAGCCACGGAGGCAGCACCGCTCCGTGATGAGGGCCCGGCACCGAAGAGGCAACGCGTGGAACAGGCGCGGTCGGAGGCCTCTCTCCCTCCGTACCAGCTGCCTTTGCCGGGGAGCGACCCGAGATCCGCCAGGCCGTACTGGTCGGACCCACCGCCCAGCATCTCGGAGCGGTCAGGAGGCTCCGACGACTCGTCGGACCAGGAGGAGGAGGATCGGCCACCACCAGTTGCGGTTGACAAATGCCCGGACGACAACATCGGCTCCGTCCACGGCTCCCAACCGGAGGACCAGAAGACGTACACGGCCCTCATCACCCGCCTCGGATCCACGCTTGGGATCCGGGCGGAGGCTCCCCTGGACGAATGCGAGGATGTCGTCTGCGGCATGGCCGACCGGAAGGAGTTAGTCCCCGTCCGCCTGGGACTGCTCCCGAAGATCGCCAAAGCGGCCAAGGAGGTCTGGAAGAGACCCGTCTCTTCCCATTCGGTGTCCAACAGGGTGGACTCCATGTACAGACTGCTGGACGACTCCAACTTCCTGCATGTCCACCCGGCGCCGAACTCCCGAGTGGTGAAAGGCTCCCAACACCGGACACCGATCAGTAGCACTCCCGTCCCGTCGACCCAGGAAGGGAAGAAGCTGGACGCACTGGGCAGGAGGTTCTACGCCAATGCCTCCTTGTCCTTCCGTGCGACCAACTACGCGATGGCCATGGGGGGCTACCAGTGCCGCCTTTGGGAGCAAGCGGAGTCCTTCAGATCGCTGCTGCCACCGGACAGACAAGCGGACTTCCAGAAACTCTGCCTGGAGGGCACCCAACTCGCCCTCCAACAGATCCGCACCGGCCGCCACGTCACCGAGTCGGAGGCGAAGAACCTGGCCTCCGCCATCCAGCTCCACCGCCACGCCTGGCTCCGCTCGGCTGACCTGCAGGAAGACGTCAAGCGGGTCGTGGAGGAGCTACCCTTCGATGGCGAGGGCCTCTTCACCAAAGAGACCGACACCTCCTTGGGGGAGCTGAAAGGGGACTACGCCACCATAAAGCAGCTCCGCCCTCCACGCCGTGGGTCCAGCCGTTACCAACAGGACCAACCATCGACGTCACAGGCGGGTCCGTCCTACCAACCTCGCCCACTGCAGAGGCAGGGGGACTACTCCCGGTACCAACCCTACCGGCCACGACCACAACCCAGCCGTCCACGCTACCAGCAGCGTCACCAGACGGGTAAACGGACGGAACGGAAGGGCAAGCAACGTGTTTGACTCTTCCGTGACCGAGACTCTACCTTACCGTCCCCTCACCAACTACCTATCGGCGTGGTCTGCCATTACCACAGACCGATGGGTTTTAACCATCTTAGACTCTGGCTACGCGATCGAGTTCAAGAAATGCCCTACTGTCGGACGGGTCCGCGTCACCGATCCGTCCCCACCGCTCCAGGAGGAACTATCAGCTCTCCTAGAGAAGGAGCCATAGAACCAGTTGCAGCGTCGGAGTCTCACGAAGTGTTCTTCTCCCGCTACTTCCTCGTGGACAAAAAAGACGGGGGGGGGCCCACGTCCAATCCTGGACCTCCGTCTCCTCAACAAGCACATCGACGCGAGGAAGTTCCGGATGGTAACTCTTCACTCCATCCTCCCACTGATCAACCACGGGGACTGGTATACCGTCATCGACCTGAAGGATGCCTACTTCCACGTATCCATCAGGAGGGAACACCGCCGCTTCCTACGCTTCCAGGTCGGCGGCGACATCTACCAATACACATGTCTACCCTTCGGCCTCTCCACCGCTCCGAGGGTATTCACGAAGTGCATGGCGCCGGTGGCTGCTCATCTTCGGCTGCAAGGCGTCCAAGTGTTCCCGTACATAGATGACTGGTTGGTCTGCTCCCCAACCCAACAGAAAGCCAAGGACGATGTTGCCCATTGCCTGGCCCTTATGCAGAGTCTCGGTCTACGGGTCAACTACAAGAAGTCCCAGTTGACCCCCACTCAAAGAATAGACTACATCGGAGCCATATTGGACTCTCTGGCTCTAAGAGCCTACGCTCCGCCCAAACGTCTGCTCGACATCTGTGCGGTGGTGGCACGGATCCAGGGCAGGCGTCGGGTCCATGCGAGGGACGCCCTCCGCTTGCTAGGACTCATGGCGTCGACCACGGCAGTGATCTCACACGCCAAACTAAAGATGCGATCGCTCCAGTCGTGGCTCCTCGCATCCTTCGACAGCACCCACGACGACCTCGGGAAGTGGCTCACACCAACTCCCGAGCTGCAAGACCAGTTGAACTGGTGGACAATGGACAGCAATGTGGCCGCAGGGAGACTCTTCACCCTTCCCACACCATCCGTCCAAGTCACCACCGACGCGAGCACACACGGATGGGGTGCGTGCTGCCTCGGGTTACGAGTCCACGGCGTCTGGACGCCCGCGGAAGCCAACCACCACATCAACTTCCTCGAACTGTTGGCGGTGTGGAAGGCGATGAGGTCCTTCAGACTATCAATAGCCGGCCACGTGGTGCAGATCGCCTCGGACAACACCACGACCCTAGCCTACCTCAACCGGCAAGGAGGGACCAAGTCTCTCTCCCTCCTTCACTTGACTGTCCAGATTTGGGAGTGGTGCCTGAAGGTACACGTGTTCCCCATAGGTGTCCACATCCAGGGCACCCTGAACTCCGATGCGGACTCCCTGAGCCGCAAAGGGACGGCGATGCACGAGTGGGAACTAGACGGATCGGTGTTCGACCGTCTGTGCCGACGGTGGGGCACTCCGAACCTAGACGTGTTCGCGACACAGGCCAACACCAAGTGCCACCGTTACTGCTCCCGAGCGGGGATCGGCCACGGATCGGAGGGCGATGCCTTCATGGTGCCGTGGCACCAGGAACTACTGTACATGTTTCCACCAATCCCTCTCATCCAACGGGTCCTGGTACGGATCCGTGCGGAGACCGCCTGGGCCATCCTGATTGCCCCGTCCTGGCCGTGCCAGCCGTGGTTCCCGCTGCTCCAAACCCTGGCTTGCGACCGCCTTCGCCTACCCACCGATCCGAATCTCCTCCGCATGGAGGACGGTCGGATCCTCCACTCGGATCTGCCGAGCCTACACCTGACGGCCTGGCTTATCCGCCCGACCTAACACGGATCCTTGAACTATCAAGGAAACCTTCCACGCGAAAGTCCTATGATGCCAAGTACCGTCGCTTCATGGACTTTCTGGTATCCAGCGACCGTACCGTGGACTCAGCATCCCTGCAGGACGTCATGTCCTACCTCCTACACCTGGCCGAGTCAGGATCTGCACACTCATCCTTAAAGGTCCACTTGGCTGCGGTGGTGGCCAAGGCCCCACCTTCATCAGTATTGTCCTCCGCTTTCAGAGACAAGACTGTTAAAAGATTCCTCCAGGGACTGCGTAATGCCTACCCTCCAGTAAAGATACCACCTCCTCAGTGGTCCCTCACTGCTGTGCTCACCACGCTTACGAAGGCGCCCTTTGAGCCCATGGCTACAGTGGACATTAAGTTTGTTTCTTACAAAACTGCCTTTCTCGTAGCCATCACCTCTGCCCGGAGGGCAGGAGAACTGGCAGCCCTGCAGTCTGACCCTCCTTTTCTCAAGTTCTACCCCGATAGGGTAGTATTGCACCCGGACCTGGCCTTTCTGCCCAAAGTCCTGACTGAATTCCACCTGGCCCAGTCCATCACGCTTCCAGCATTCTTCCTGAATCCTTCGTCTGCACAAGAGAGAGTGTGGCATTCGCTGGATGTCAGGAGGGCCTTGCTGTTCTACACACAAAGGACTGCGTCCTTCAGGAGAGCCAAGCAACTGTTTGTGGCCTATGGTGGCAAGTCCAAGGGACACTCTCTGTCTGCCCAGAGACTTTCCAAGTGGATCTCAAGCACCATCTACCTGGCCTATGAGATGTCGTCCTTGCCACCACCTCCCCATGTCCGGGCACATTCCACCAGGACATTGGCTTCCTCCACTGCGTTCCTGGAGGGCATCCCAATGGAGGACATCTGCAAGGCTGCTACCTGGTCCAGATCCTCCACCTTCATCACCCACTATCGGGTTGACACAAGGTCTGCTCCCGACGTCAGACGGGGCAGGTCCATCCTGACGGCTGGTCTCCGATCCTCTTCGTTGATGACCGCCCATCCATGATGCCATCGCGCTCTCCTACATCTCAGGACGCCGGCTGCCCACCATCCAAGTAAGTGAGCTTGTTAGTCACCCATCAGTGTGCATCCCCAAACAACATGAAGGAGAAGGACAGGTTTCACTTACCAGTAACTGTCGTTCTCCGAGTATGTTGTTTGGGGATTCACACGACCCAAACCTACCTCCCCTCAAGGCTGCCGGCCTGAGATGGCCTTATGCTTCGCAGGCAGCTCTAGTATCAAACTGAGGGGAGAGCGCGAAATGGCGCCAGAAGGGGTTGGGCATGGTGGGCGGTCCCACATTTAAAACTATTTATCCAATCAGCTTTCCAGCTCCGCTCAGGATTCAGCGCAGGCGCAGAACCCATCAGTGTGAATCCCCAAACAACATACTCGGAGAACGACAGTTACTGGTAAGTGAAACCTGTCCTTCCCATAAGCCCTGATCAGCAGGTGTATTGACTTAGGGCTTCTGGTAATTGAAGTCCAAGAACACCTGGAGAGCCATGTTTGCTGACCCCTGGTCTAGAGCAGTGGTTCCCAATGTGGGGCACAGGCTCCACAGGGGAACTTCAATTCCCAGAAGCCTAAGTCAGTACATTGGCTGATCAGTGCTTTGGGGAATTGACTTAGGCTTCTGGGAATTGAAGTCCAAGAAATCAAAGGTTAGGAAACACTAGTCTAGAGAGTTAGGGAAGGATTTCTGGTAGGTGGGTTTCAGTACTATCTGTTAGATACCCCAGGATAAGCTGCATTCATTAAAGATTCAGTGTAAAGAAAAGGAGAATAAGTCAAAATAGTGTTGAGGTGATCAGCCTCTGCAAGGACAGTTCCCATGCAGGTCATTATTGAATTCATAGTGCAGATCTCTGTAAGGAATTCCAGCTGTCACAGGCCTAGTCTTTTCCTTCCTTGGTCGCTTGATGGCTGTCAAAGGAGGAGTCTTATAATATGAAGCCATCTCTGCTGAGACAGAGCTAAGGCACACTTAGGAAGCTGTCTCAGGCAGCAGATGTTGAGGACACCACAGTGCTAAGCCCTTGACTATCCCCCTTGACTGTTTCCAACCCAAACTCTATTGATGTTTACTCACCACTGGCCTGGGCTATCTGGCTGGCCTGCTAGGTTGCAGCAAATCATGGACAGTGCAACTGGGATGGGTTCCTGACTGAGTAAGCACACTGTGTGCTCTAGCTTGAATCTTGCTGGCAAATGTGTTGTTTTGTGCATGCGGTTATACAGCTGTGGTGCAGCAATTGAGTCAGCAAGTGGCAAAGTGTTGGAGAAGAGGATTTGCCTGCTTTCTGCCAGATGCAATGGGGGACCTTGTTCTGTGCTGAAGTAGCTTGCTCTGCCAGGGCTATTAGCTTCCATATCTGGCTGGTGAGGGGGATGGCATTCCACTGAGCTTGATGACCAGAAGTTCGGCATGTCAGCAGTTTGATTGCTGCGTGACAGAGTGACACCCATCGTCTGTCCCAGCTCCTGCCAACTTGGCCATTCAAAAGCAAGAAATTGCAAGTAGATAAATAGGTACCATTTTGGCAGGAAAGGTAACAGCATTCCATGCTAGTCATGCCTGCCACATAACCACAAAGACATCTGCAGACACAGACAGCACTGGCTCTTGGCCTGTAAACAGAGAGGAGCACCACCCCCTAGAGTTGCACGTGACTGGCTTTCAAGCAGGGCTGACTTTTGCCTCTAGTCCAAGAGCATCTGGGGCTCCAAGGTAGGGAACCACTGAGTCAGACAATGTTAGACTTTCTTCCCAGCATCCCACCCCATTGACTAGGGCTACTGGGAGTTCCACCACAGTCTGGAGGGCTACTCTTTGCCCATACTTTAAACAGTAAGGATAGGCTTTTCATATGCCCAGCATATAATTTATCTTGGGCATTTGTAAGTACTTCATAACATTTTTGCAGGTGGAAAATAAGAATTCATTTTTATTTCCTCATGGTTTTGCTCTATCCCTGGCTGTGTTGTTGTAGGGACAGGTAGATAAATTTTATACTTTGTGGAGTTGAGATAATGGTGAGGAGGAGTGACGTATCATAGAGGAGGGCCACAGACAGATTGCACTTGTGCTTCCAAGGGATGGCAAACCTTTGCACTCGAGGTGTTCTTGGACTCCAGTTACCAGAAGCCCAAGTCAGCACTCCTGCTGATTGGGGCTTCTAGGAATTGAAGTTCAGGAACATCTGGAGTGCCCAGGTTCACCATCACTGTGCCTTAGGCTGTGTAGGATATCAGTGTGATGTTGCCCATAATGGTTCCTGATCTTTTAAGCACAGCTTGACATTGCTGTCTATTCCTTTTGTCCTTGGCAGGGTATAATTGCTAGGAGCTGAGCTGCTGCACTGTGCACTTAGTCCCTGATAGGGATTCCATTCAGCATGACTTATGGACTGGAGTCAGGACCTGGTAGGAAGGGAGAGTACAGTGAGATGGTTGTATGTCAATAGCAGAAGATGCACAGTGCAGTTCATTATTTATTTATTTATTAGTCAAACGTATTCATCGCCCTCCTCACCAAAGTGACCCAGGGCAATTTACAACAAAAACATCAATAACAGTTAAAACCAATTTAAAATTATCAAGTTAAAAGATTAAAACTAGCTGAAACATATTAAAAGACTAAAAAGTAAACTAAAATTACAGCTAAGAGAAATTGAGGACAGGGGGATCAGTTTAGCCAATGAGCTGGGGTCGTTATATCACCCGTTCCCCAAACCCATCCCACCAGACAGGTTTTCACTCCTTTCCTAAAGGACAGCAGCTCTGTCTGCATATGTAACTCAACTGGTAGGAGGTTCCATAGGGCTGGGGCAGACACAGAGAAGGCCCTCTTTCTGGTGCCAGAGAGGTGCACCACTTTGGCCGATGGCACAACCAAAGAGCCCCTCCGGTCCGCTGTGGTGGGACGGACAGATATTCTTCTCTACCTGAGATTGTGAAACTGCTCATCAAGGTATTGTTGAGGCTACTCAAAATGTTCCTTCTGCAGGACATGAAAGTTGACTCTGACTCCTTAGGCTTCTCAGGACTTTGTTGCCTTTGAGACCCACTGCAGTGAGTCTATTCTGTACCACAAGCTAAGAATAAAGGGCATCTTGGTCTCCAGACATTGTTCAGCTGCACTTTCCATCATTCCTTGCCACCAGTGATGCTGACTAACACAGGAGCTCTAGCTAGAAGGTTCTACAATTTGGGCCCCATGGTTGCACTGACTTGGGCTTCTGTAAATTGTAGACTGAGAATATCTAGGACAGGGGTAGGAAACCTTCGTATTCCAGGTGTTCTTGAACTTCACGTCCCAGAAGCCCTGATCAGCAGGAATGGCGACATGGGCTTCTGGTAATTGAAGTCCAAGAACACCTGGAGTACCAAGGTTGGCCACCCCTGATCTAGGGCCTCAAATATCAGAAGCAGTGATCTAGAGGGCCGTATTTTTGCTACCCTGCCCTAATCTGTTCTACACATTTAGGATCCAAAACACACATTTTGTATGGCTTTTCAATAGACTGGGTACTGGTGCAGGCCTCCTGAGGAGTAGTCACAAAAGAATTTATTTATTTATTTATTTATTTGCATTTAATATCCCGCCCCAATCGGGCGGACCCGACTCTGAGCGGCTTACAGCATAGCTCATAATATATATGGCCTTAAAATTCATAAAATTCATAAGAATTCATAAAAAATTTAAAACGTTAAACAGTAAAAACGGATAGAAACCCATAATAACAGCTACCAGATGGGGGCGGATGGCTGCTCTTAAATTAGCCATCCCGTATGGGAACCTGCATTGCTATGTCCCCACACTTGACCCGCCAGCCATGTCTTCAGGCCCTTTCGAAAGGGCAGAAGCTCCGTCTGCAGGCGCAGCTCTGTCGGAAGGAGGTTCCAAAGGGCCGGGGCGAACACAGAGAAGGCTCTCTTCCTGGTGCTCGTGAGGCGAGCCTCCCTGGCCGATGGAGTAACAAGAGAGCCCCTCCGGTCCGCCCTGGTGGGACGGGCAGACATTCTTAGGGTGACGCGGTCTCTTAGGTATCCTGGCCCACTACCATGTAGGGCTTTAAAGGTAATGACCAGCACCTTGAATTGCACCCGGAGGCAAACTGGCAACCAGTGCAGCTCCCGGAGCAGTGGTGAGGCCCGAGCATAACGCCCGCACCCCATCACTACCCGGGCTGCCGCATTCTGGACCAGCTGAAGCCTCCGAATGGTCGCCAAGGGCAGCCCCATGTAGAGCGCATTACAGTAATCAAGTCTGGAGGTGACCAAAGCATGCGTGACCATGAGCAAGGCATCCCGGCCTAGGAGGGGGCGTAACTGGCGTATTACACGAAGTTGTGCAAAAGCCCTCCTGGCCACGGCTGCCACCTGCTCATTGAACAGTAGCCGTGAGTCCAGGAGGACCCCCAGATTACGCACCGGGTCTGTTTGGGGCAAAACTGCCCCATCCAGAACCAAAGCTGGTAACTCCCGTGTTAGCGCAGGGCCCCTTACCCATAGCCACTCAGTCTTGCCGGGATTCAGCTGTAGCCCGTTTTCCCCCATCCAGACCTTAACAGCCTCCAGGCACCTGGAAAGGACTTCCACTGCACCGCCTGGGTCCCCACGGGCTGAGATGTACAACTGGGTATCATCAGCATACTGATGATACCTTACCCCGTGGGAACGGATGATCTCACCCAGCGGCTTCATATAGATGTTAAATAGGAGAGGAGAAAGTACCGAGCCCTGAGGCACCCCATACTGCAGGGGCCTAGGGCTGGACATCTCCTTCTCCAGGCACACCGACTGGGTCCTGTCCCTCAGGAATGAGGAAAACCAGGACAGCACTGTGCCCTGGATCCCCAAGCCCCGGAGCCTTCCCAGAAGGATGCCATGATCGACAGTGTCAAAAGCCGCTGAGAGGTCGAGGAGAGCAAGGACAGACGGTTCCCCTCCGTCCCGCTCTCTCCAGAGATCATCTACCAATGCGACTAGTGCAGTTTCGGTACCATATCCGGGCCTGAATCCTGACTGAAACGGGTCCAGATAATCCGCTTCATCCAGGACATCCCGTAACTGCTGCGCCACAGCTTTCTCCAGGACCTTACCTAAAAAAGGTAGGTTAGACACTGGACGGTAGTTGGAAATTACCATAGGGTCGAGGGACGGCTTTTTTAAGAGGGGGAGCACCAAAGCATGTTTAAATGGTGCTGGGAAATGCCCCTCTTTTAATGAAGCATTAATAATCGCCTCGACCCAGCCACCTGCCACAGTCTTGGCAGTTTTAACTAACCAGGCAGGGCATGGGTCCAGTGCACAGGTCGTGGCGCGAACAGATACAAGAAGCCTGTCCACTTCCTCAGGGCCAACTGGCTCGAACTGATCCCAGATAACATGGCTAGACTGTGCCCTGGTCAACCCCAGTTCGGTACCTTCCACGCCGGGATTAAACTTCAAGCGGATCTGAGCGACTTTCTCCGCTAGATAATCCGCAAAAGCATCAGCAGATCCCTGCCAGCCAGGGCCCGGCCCCTCTTTGCCAAGGAGGGACCTGGTCACCCGGAACAGAAGGTTGAGAGAGCGAGAGCGAGCAAGATGAAAACAATAAAGACTCAGAATTTTTAATGTGTCTGCATTTCCAGAAAAATAACAGCTAATTTCATTGTGCAGTTTGTGTATTTCTTCCCATCTTCTGACTCCAGCTTCCTCTGTTAAAATGGCCTGTCATTTTATGTTAATATACTGGCCTTTATTACACTACATTTCCTGTCACTATGACTTAATTATTATCTCCGTCTCAGTTTCCAGTGATTCCATTGTCTGTTCATTCATCTCAGAACTGTACTTTCATTGTATAACTTGAACATCACTAAGCATGTACCCTTAAGCATGCTTAATGGAAACAGAATAGAAATATTATACCCAGAAGGACTCACTAGATTACTCAAACCCAATAATGGAGTTTGTGGGATCTGTAGCTGTCTTTCTATATAAAATAAAATTAGTTTTGAGAAGACTTTTTTTGTATGAACATACTACAGTACATGCACTATGGAAAGAAGACACTGCTTGATAAAGAAATGACAGGTTTTTGAAAGGTATGACAATGTTTACTATTAATTTTTAATAATATTTCCTTATTTGTCATTTCAAGGAAAGTCCTTCCACATAAAACTGGTGGAAGGAATTAACAGTGTTAGCCAAAAGTGGTGTTCTGTCTTTGACTCTTTTGAAAGCAGTTGTGTAAACTTTCACAGTACAGTAATACCTCGGATAACGTTTACCTCGGATAACACTAAAATCACATAACGTTAAGTAATCTGGGGAGGAGAATTGGATTGAATAACGTTAAGGTCCTATGGGATGTATCGGATAACAACCGCTAAAGCCTGTGCGGTTACAATGTATCTCTATAGAGCTTTAATGTTATCCGATACATCCCATAGGATTTTAACATGCATCGGATAACACTAAAAATCGGATAACACCAAGACTTGTGGAACCTAGTCTTAGCGTTATCTGAGGTATTACTGTATAGTAAAAGGAGGGAGGTTTCAAAAATAGGAGGGAGATTTCAGAAATACATTCACACACATGCAATGTACTTTTTTGAGATTACCCAGTCTGTATTGTGTTCCTAGGTGGTCTTATCCCAGGAGGAAAGACTTGGCAATTTGAGGTCAATATAGGTTAGTGCAGTTATAGTAAATTGGCAAACCGAACAAGTAGAATCCAGAAGTAGAGTAACAAGGCACAGGTCCAATCAACAAAGTCTGTCAAGAAGCCGCGTAAGGGATGTCTGAAGGCAAAGTCCAATAGCAAGTCCTGAATCAAGCCAGACCAAAGGGCATGGTGAATGGGTGGGTAGAGATTCCAAAGATGTAATCAAAGCACTCTAAACTCACATCCAGCCAGATCAGGATTCAAGAAGATAGCAACAAGATATGGAACTCAAAGAAGACATTGTCTCCCATAGCCTTACATAGCTGGCCCTTATATTGCTGAACTGCTGGGACCTCACTGAGAACTCAGCTACATGCTGGATCAGCTGTTCTTATGGATAGAGAAGCTGAGTTGCAAACTTTAGGTTGCTAATCCCCCTGGGAGGAAAACATTGAAGAAGCTTCTTCTTACAAGAAACTTGTCCATGAAGATAAATACTTCACATGGGGTGGGTAGGTAGTTGAGTAGTCGCCTCTTCTGGTTTGGGAGCTTTGAGCTTTCTCTGTTAGAGGGTTTAAGCTCCTACCCTCTGAGGATCTAGAGCAGGGGTCCCCAGCCTCTTTTTGCACCATGGACTGGTTTCATGCTAAACAATTTTTCCACCAACTGGTAAGAGGCCACCTGTCAGCCACACCGTCTGACTTAGGCAGAGAGGTATCACACTGCACACAGGCATGGGATGGAGCCCTGCCATAGTTAAGCAATGTGGAGGAGGGACCCAGCACTTGTCTATCTGATGTGTCTGAAGCCTGTGCTCTCGCTCCATTTGCTGGGCAGACCTGGCGGAGCATGCTGAGGGCAGAAGGATGTCATCGGGACTTCCAGCGCCACCCACCCCACCACTCAGTTTGGGACAGCCCACAGCCTGGTGTTTGGGGGACCCCTGATCTAGAGAGCCCACTAGCTTCTCACTATCTGTTGGATTGGAAAAAGTCACCCTTTTACTCCAACTGGTTAATTAAAAAGGGAAGAGATTATCATGAAGTTCCTGTTGTCAGGGGAAGATTAATTTCGGAAGGGATGTGCCCCAGTTAGAATGGTCCAAGGGTGGAGACAAGGCAAAGTCACTGGCCTAAACAGGTATGTTGAGGGCCTTCTCTTCTCAGTGATCAACAGCACAGCAAAGACCCACATAAGGCAGACACAAGGTGAGAGGTCATCCCTGCCCTGCCAACACTACATTGCATCTGATTTATTAAGATCATAGATATGTGGTATGGTGAAGGAGAAAGAAAAGCAGCTGCATTTCCATCACTCACAACCACTATTGAGGGTAAATCATTTCTGCGTTGAGATCAGAGTGATACTTTTTTTTAAAAAAGTTAATACTATTGAGATAATGAAGAAAAGAGTGAAGGCCTCAGTAGAGAAGCTTTCAATAGGAAGAAGTCCTAGTTGGGAAAGTTTGGAATTTAGCATTGCAGGAGGTGGCAGAGAGTGATTCTTTGATTCTGAAATAAGTTCTGCTAATCATTTGTCTTCCTTATGGCTGGAAAAACTAGCAGTCAGTTTCCTTGTGTTTGTCTGGGAAGAATAGAACAGTTGCCTGACAAATCTTAGGGTTCTGCTACGCATTTCCTATCCATAAAGTCGTGGTCTTCACTCCCCTTTTCATTTCTATATCCTCTTCTTTTTTCTATCAGAAGCCGCTTAGGAGTTTTGGCACATTGTTTTCTGAATCTAGCACTGAATGCTGCTGTATTGGCAGAAATTCTTTTGATATATCTAAGGCCTAATAAACATGACTACGACATCCTAAACTGGATGAGAACAGCTGCTCTACATGGTTCCTAGTGTCTTAGACAGACAATGGTAGACCGCCGTACCATCTGTTTTGGAGGGTCAAGGATGAGTTAGATGCAGCCTACTTGCT
Source organism: Furcifer pardalis (assembly GCA_030440675.1). Lineage (NCBI taxonomy): Eukaryota > Metazoa > Chordata > Lepidosauria > Squamata > Chamaeleonidae > Furcifer > Furcifer pardalis. The sequence goes on along the minus strand of CP126891.1, from coordinate 146,492,689 downwards.
CCATATCTCTCATTCCTCACCTTTTGACAGGTGATTGATGCTACTACTCAGATAGTTAGGCTGGGCTGGTTAGGTAGGCTGGTGAGTCTACAACAGGAGTTCAAGCTTTTTAAGCCGGGGTCATGCTCCCTCAGACAGCTTCAGGAGCCAGACAGCCATTTTGCCCTTCCTCCACCACATGGCACTTCTGGGTGTGGCAGAGGCAGTTGGGGGCCACATGAAATGCAGCATCAGGCTGCATCCAGCCCACGGGCCACAGGTGGAGAATCTCTGGTCAGTCAATTTCCTTGTGTTTGATTCCCCACTGGGCATCCCAGAAGAGCCTTGAGCTGGTGGCCCCCAAAAGAAGGAAAACCACTTCTGACTATGCTAAAACTAGGAAACGCTGGGAATGATTGTCATAAGCTGCAATCAGTTTCACAGCCATACAATTAATTAATTAATTAATTAAGTTAGTTAGTTCAAAAGGGCACAGGATAGGTAATTATAGAATAATCCATATGTTGTTTTTTTTATTGAAGAATTCTATTAAGCTGAGTAAAGAGGACAACTCTGCTATCTCTGATGCTTGTGAAAAGTCCCATTACTTTCAGAAAGGCTGCTTTTACTGTGTGAATTCATATGCACCAGTGAACTTGTTCAAACAGACTCCTGTCAATTCACAACACAGTGGGATTAAACAAAACCTCGTTTACTGCTCTCATGATTTTCTGCTTCTCATGATTTTGGAATTTTTGCAGTGGCATATTTCCAGACTCACCCACCCACTTCTTTTGTTTTTATATATTTTATGTTGCCTACTTTATCACCATCCCCACCTTGGGAACCCACACCATTACCTTGCAGTAACTCCTTCCGGGAGAGGTGGAAACCTGAACAGCTACAGAGTTCCCTTATTGCTGATGGCAGTCAGTGTCCAATCCCAGGTCAGTGACATCTTTAAAGGAAGCCTATGGTTCCATCCTCCTCCCTCACCTGCTCCCTTTGCACCATTTTGTGATGCCACTTGGCTCAGAGTTTTAGGAATTCACCACAATTCATTCCAAGCCAACATGTTCCATGCTTCATCGCAGAACTGCTGGTCCACTCTTGCCCATTGTGGTTTGATACGGCCAACATCTCATTTGGTGGGGGAAGTATCCCTTAATATAAAAGGGGGTTGGTATCAGCATTCTACTGTGCGATAACAACAATAAGTATCAACATCTCAATAAGTGGCTAATCTCAATGCTTTGTGTTTCTGTTCCTTAGGCAATCTCTCAGGTGTGGTTCTGAGCATTCATTCCAGGGAGACCCACAGTTACCTGGTTAGCTGATGTTCACAACGGAGAACACAGGCAAGACAGTTCTGCTTTTGGATGCTTTTCTTTACCTTCTGAAGATCTAACTACCGGTGGGAAGGAGATTCTTAAGTTATCTTGACGATAGATACACTCAATGTGTTATTTGGAGAGAAAGAAAATATACTTTGTGTACACAGCTGTGTGACTTTTTTTGGTTACACCTGCAACTAAAATAGCAGACCCTAGGCCAATTTGCAAGCACTTTTTCTCCCCCCCCCCCATCTCCCTTCAGTTCTCTCTGTTCCTTTGATCCAACGCAAAGAGCACTTAGCTCACCATGGCAGTATCACGTAGAGCACTGTTATTTTTTGAGTCGTGAAGACTAGCTTTGGAAGTACAAAGTAGTAAAGCATAAATCTGGCAGAAGGCACGAGTTTGTCTCCTACGGGGTTCCTGGATCCCTGATATGGCACAGCCGAAGAGATCTGAGCCGATGGAGCCCAGAGGCGCACAGATACCTCCACTGCATGCTTCTTCAGGTCCAGATGACATCATTTCATGCAGAACACTGTGTGATGCCCAGCTGGTATGGGGAAAAAAGGTATCAACATTTCTTGAGCTGTACGCTTTGCCACTGCGAGCTTCCCAACCTCATTTTGTTCTGGTTCTTTCCTTGCCAGACACCATCCACCCCTGCTGTAAGAGAGTACCAGTAGAGAGACTGCTGCTTTGCCACCCACGTAATTATATAGTTGTCAGCTTGAGCTGCCTTACCTTCTTTTGGTCTCCAGAACAGCAAGTGTAATTACTTTCTTTATAAAGTTCCTCTAAACCTTTTTTAAGTATCTTTTTAAACTTCCTATTTTTATAGCGATACAAGCATCCCTGTCTCAGGAGAGTGCTCTCGGAGCAGCATATTTGGAATTTGCTATTTTCTTCTCGTCCTTTTTTTCTTACTTCTACTGTGGGGCTAAAAAAACATCAACACTGAAAATATCACTGCCTTTGGACGTGTTTGACAATCTGGTGAATTACATTTGGGAATTAATTCCATTGAAAGGACTGCACTTTTTCAGTTTTACCCCTAGGTGTCACGCTTCATTCCTCAGATTGGACCTGAGCATAAAAGTTTGTTGAGTTAGTATCATTTCTGCTTGGAAGATGTGCAAGTTTGACTTTGTGTGTTCTTCTTTGACCCCAGTAGCATAACAGAGGCAAGCGTGGCTTGCTTGCAACCGCAGTGTTGGCATTTGCTCCAAGATCTCACACATGAAATGTGTGAGAAATGAGTCACAGAGCTGCTTGGAACAGCACCGTAAGCATCTTTCTAATAATCTCACCTCTTGAAAGGAAATAGCAGTGTGACTTTAATGTGTGATGTTGGTTTTAGCAAGGCTTACAGAAAACGAGTGGATAATCAAGCATTGGGGGGAAAATGAGAGGTGCTACATTTGTTATATGTGTTGGATGATGATGATGTCTCTGAGATAGAGCAAAATCAAAATAGAAACAAAGGTATTGTGTGCCTTTAAGACTAGCAGATTCCTCTCCAGGTAGAATTTTGTGGATTACTATCCATTTCCTTGGAGAAAAATAGGCCTGTTAGCCTTAAAGCTGCAAAAATATTTGGTTTTATGCGTGCTTTGTTTTTGCCACGCTTGCTGAAATGAGCTCGCAGGGCTGTCTCCAAGGTGCCAATGTATTCTTTCTGCTGAAAGCACATTGTTTTTATCTTACTGATCATTTATCCTTCTCCAAGCACTATAAAGCCAATCCTACAGAACTGTGTTAAGCACAATACATTCACGAACTGACTGCCCCCATGCATATACCGCTGGGAATGACACGGTGCATTTAGGAATGGACTACCCAAGTGGTGAAGAATATTGCTGGGAATGAATAGGAAGCCTTTTCTTTGGCCTGTTCAGGATCTTTCTCCTTCTCTGTCTGTGTACAGACCCACTATAAAGCCCTGCACATTTGCTGAGCATAGAGTGGCTTCTCCTTGCTACCCATCTGCGTGCAGGATAATAACAGTGGTTGAGAGAACACGGACACTGTGAGTCCTGAGGATCTCAAGAAAACAGGGGTCCCTCATGAAGCATTTATGTGCTTTGGAATCTCTGGAGATTTTTGAATGAAGGGACTGCTGGCACTGAAAAGGACAAAACCTTTCCAGAACACTTGGGAGAAGGAAACCTATTCACCAAGACTGGAACAATTCTGAAAAATGATAGAAACGCAGTGGAAAAGCCCTAGGTTTAGGGCTCCTTGTTCCTGCAGATCTAGGACCTAGGACTGACAATTAAAAAGATGTGCATTAATTTCTTTGTATAGTTCTAGCAGAAAGAAGCCTATTTGCACTTAATAGCTGCATGATGATGCTTTGAGGAGAAGTGAATTAGCACAGGAATACTGTATCTGTAGCTAATCAGCCAGCTGACTTGTAGTGTGAATTTCTTTAATTCTGGGATTTGAGCACTGGGTAAATATGTGAAAATCTTTGTATCTAGTCTCTAAGTGAAGCAACCCCACCCTGAGATTCCAATACTCTCTCTGCATCAAAATAGCAGTGGTTAAATGCTGGATGTATCTGTTTGTTTTGCTAGTTGGGGAAATATTTTAACAGTAGCATGGATTTACTGGTCTTCAGTTCGCTTTATCTTTGCCCTCTTTATTTTTATAAGATGCACTTCATGTGGTTCACTGACATACACATGGAGCTTTTGCTTCAACACAAACAGCAGCTTTGCACAGTGTATACAAATAGTGCCATTCCTCCTCACAGGAAAGACTGAGCGTTCTTTTCTCTGCTCTTCTATATCTTCCTGCATGTGTGAAGCCTCCCTGACCTAGACTGCTAATGTATAATGTGATGCTTTTCCAATTTGCCTTTAGGTCTCCCCCTCTTGCAAGTGTTGAAATGGGTCTCTTTCTTTTGAAAAACAAAGAAAGACTGGCCTTTTGTCCTTGCAAGAAAATTACATTCTTACTTGAGATTATATAATATTGATGTGAATGTTGTTTTGTAAAATATGTTGCTACATCATCCTGAGAGCAAAATGGTTTCTCCTTGGCCAGGTGATGGCAGGCCAAGATTGGGCAAGTCTTTGGGACTTAGTCTACACGAGAGGTGCCCAAACTTTTTGGGCTGTGGGCCGGTCACAGGGTTCAGGAAGCGTCACTATGGGTCGGGGGCCAGATCGGGCCTCTGACGCCAATTCATCTGGACCGTGAAGCTCTTGTCGCTCCTGGAAGCAGAAGTAACCCCCACGTGCAGGAGCAACGAGGGCTTCCAGGAGTGACAATGGCTTCATGCGTCAGATGAATTGGTGTCAGAGGCCAGATCTGGGCCCTGGACTCTAGTTTGGCCACCCCTGGTCTACACTCTATGCACCAAATGCATCTAAGCCTCAACACTTAATTTTAAATTAGAAGTTGGACAACCAGGGAAGAAATATGAGAATGCCACTCTGACTCTCTTTTTGTTTAACGTTTTTCTACTTAGGATCTTCTTCCAAATTCTAGTTGCATATTTACCCTTTCAAGAATGTTTTTCAAAAAAAAAAAAACCCCACACACACAGAGAGAGAGAGAGAGCACATACATTGTTGGATTTTCACACACACACACATTAATGTGCATCATCTGCAGAAGCGCTACACCACTAATTTGGTACACTGTTAATTTGACATAATTAATGTATGTCAGGCTGATAATAATAAACTTCCAGGAATTGTGTCAACACCCTTTTCAAACTGAGTGGAAAGGCTTGGCTTGTATTAAGAGAACAGCACATGCCATAGCTATGCATTTAAAAATAAGTATCGGAATAGAAGATATGCTTGCTCTTCATTTTATTCTGATTAGTTTGTGTGTTTGAACCAAACATGGATCAATTGAAAGGGGGTGTCACCAAAGTATACTAAGAAGTATGTATATTATTTGCAGAGAGGAGAGATGAAACTGGGTCTTACAAGGCTAAGGAAAGATGTTATAAGGGAAATGTGACAAGAAAATTCTAGATTCAGAGAGTAGGTATATCTGATTTGGCTAATTCTCTTGTGTGTATGTGAGGGTGGGTGGGTGGTGGTGTCTGTTTGATAGATGCCCTGAAAACACAAAGGCCATGAACTATCCCCTTTCTCACCACTCTCCAGGCAAGAGAAAAGGAAGTTTATAAAGACTGGGGTGAGGAGTTGGAGGATTGCCTCTCCTTAGCTGGAATCCATGGGAGTGTTGTTTTCTCCTAGGGATGAAGAGTGCTTCAATGTGTATAATAGTTTCTTGTTCTCACCTCCAGGGCACAAGAGAGCATAATTCTCTTTATCTCCCTGCCCTCATATTGGCAAACCCCCTGCTTGAGATAATGTCTCTTCAATCACCAGTATCCTTAACTGATTGAAAGGAACCTAATTGTTTAAAATTTCCCAAACTATGTTCCATGGAACACTGGTGGACTTCAATTCCCAGAAGCCAAAGTCAGTACATTGGCTGATCAGTGCTTTGGGGAATTGACTTAGGCTTTTGGAAATTGAAGTCCCAAACCCAAAGATTGGGAAACACAATCCTTCATTTTCTTCTTTGATGGTTCCTGACCTTGGAGGGGTCTCCCAAAAGACATCTTTTTCTTCTCAGGCCTCCCTGAAGCTTAATTTGTTGCAATACGTTTTATATTACCACTCCTTTCTAATAATCCCTTCAGACATTAAGCCTATTGTAGTAGAATCACTTGTTTCTCCTTGTTGTTTGCCCTCCCCTCTTCTTCCTCCCTCTGAGCTGAGCTCAGAAGGCACACAGCAATATAACAGAAACAGGACTGGCTGAGATTCCTTCCTTTCACCACTCCCAAAACATCCTCTGTGAGTTTGCTATGCATTTCCCATTACATTTAATCTTGGAGCTATGGAGTTGGAAGGGGTTTTATGGAGCCAGTCAAGGAGGCACCATGGGGGGTGGAAATCGAACACCCAACCTCTGGCTTTGCCGCTGGAAGCCTAAACCACTGAGCTCTCCAGCAGTTTGTGTGTATCATGATAGGGACACATACATGTGCCGATGCTATGTGAGCAGTGGTGGACATCAGCAGGTTCACACCAGTTTGTTAGAACTGGTAGCAGAAATTCTGGCTGACCCCAACCAACCAAGATTTGAAATAAAGTAGTCCTCATTCGGGTGCAACACATGACTTTCCCCCTGGTCATGCCCACCATACCACACCCACAGTGTGGTAGTAAATTTTTTTGGAGCCCACCACTGTATGTGAGTGTGGTGCTCTGGTGTTCTCGTTTTGAATTGGTAGAAAAACTTTAAAGGGGGAATAATCCAGCCTCCCAACAATATAAAGTAGAAACAAAAGAGCTGCTCCAATTCTGAGCTACTTCCAAACCTCCATCACCTCCCTTCCCCACTTACCCTACTACATTTTCTTGTTTTTCCAGATGGTAGCTAAAGTACTTTGGACATCAAATGAGAAGAAAGGAATCACTTGAGAAAGCCTTGATGTCGGGATAGGTGGAGGGAAAAAGAAGAAGGGGGCGGCCAAAAATGAGATGGCTAGATGGCATTGTAGATGCAATGGGCACAGAGCCGGGTGGTTTGAGGATGGTGGAAGACAGAGATGCCTGGAGGGCAGTGGTCCATAGGGTCACAAAGGGTCAGAATCGACTGTGCAACTGAACAACAAAGTTCATGGTTTTTGTTGTTCCATGGACAAAGGAAAAGGAAGAAAGGTGGTGATATTTCCCTGCCTCTCTTCCATTTCCCCAGAACAGGCAGTGCGTGGCATTGTCATTTCTCGACCCTTGACAAGTGTCTACTTGAAGATGTTGAGTGATAAAGAGTTTCAGGGGAACTGACCTCAGTCTTCTCCAACCTGTTACCCTTAAAGTGTGCACTGGAGTAAAACTCCCATCATCCACAGTCAACAGCTGTGATGTCTAATGTTGCTGGGAGCTGCAGTCCAATACATGTCAATAGCATGAGACCTGGAAAGGTCATTGAAGGGTTTGCGTGACCAGTTGTTAAGACAGTGTCTGATAACTCCAAGCATTTTTTAAATTTAAACTGATGTGCAACTTGTCTCAGGAGAGTAGGGAGTATTATTAGATAAGTTTTTCATTGGAAATCTTGATGAGAAGGGTTCTTTAGTAACTCTATGTATGGTTCAGTCTTAAATTAACAAATTAAGAAGCAAGTAACATGGGAATAAGACAGAAGAAAATATAGTATGATGGATGAAAATATTAATTGGTCCAAATCCTGTCAAGGTTAATTGCTTTTAAATTCTGTGTCAACCATCTAACGAACATATGTGTGTTTCTACTGAGCTTTACCTTAGTAAAGACATGATTGTCTTGCCAGTCAGAAAGAAGCAGGAGGGTAGAACAGATGGATTGCATTTGTAAAAGTAAAAATATTTTCATGTATCCAGCTTATAATTAAGGAAGAAGGTTTTTAGATAACATATCAATATGCTATATTTCCTGATGGATTAAATCTTCAAAGGCAAATAAATGCTAGATGTTTATGTCAAGTTGGCTGGCACCTTTAAAATCAATGGCTAATATGCCATTGTTTAAACAGGGGACAGAAGGGCAATAGTGTAAACATGCCTAACCCCCAGAAGAAAACACACATTCACATGCTGGCAGGTTTCCCATTGCACAATTAGTTGTGACTGCTCTTGGCATCCAGTGCAAAATAGCTATGTAACAGATAGACTGGTGGAGCAGGGGGTGGGGCAGGTTTACACACATGCACTTCTCTTGCACATGTAGGTGATAGGATACTAACCCATATTTCAGAAGAATCAGAATCAATACTAGTTCATAAACAGAAGACCAGAGCTGGTTAACATTCTCCATTCAACATGCCCAATGTCCACACAGGCTAGGGGATTCTGGGGACTATATCCCCAAAATGTGAACTTTCCAAGCTCTACTCAACCTACAAGTTCTGTCTCCACCTTGTTGCAAGGTAGGAATGAAACAGACTTCAATGGTGAGATGAGAGACAATCTTTAAATCATTGTTATTCTGGCTGTAAATCTCTTGAGTTTTGAGCATCATCTTTCTTGATTCTTAATAGCTTGCTGATTATGTTGCCAGTGTGATTTATTTTGGGCCTACTTGACAAATGTCAATGGTACAGCAGTGTAGAATTTATTTATTTTTTAAAAAGTAGTATTTGTTTCCGATAGAAGTGTGGAATCTGGGGGCTGCTAAAAGTTGCTGTCCATTGTGGAAGTTGGCCATCTCCTTTCACAGTGCTTTGCAACTTTCAGGCATAAGCCCAAGACAGATTTGTAATACTCACCAGTACCCTAGTGCCAGCCAGGACCTTTATTGCCCTCTATGTTTCTAAGCTTTCCTCTTAGTGTGTTGTCCCGTCCTCCAAGATCTTTTGAGCTGCCTCTGATAGAGTTCATCTGTGTGCATTGTCTACTAACAGAAAAGTATGTAAGAGCAGCTTCATGTTTATGGAATTCTTTCCCCTCTGAGGTAACCTGCCATGAGCACATTTAGGAAACTGTAAGCAATCCAGCAAAAATTAGGTGTGGCTAACAGAGGACATCAGCATCTTGTGCACTTTTGTTCCATTTTTTTCAGTGGGATTTGGGCACGCCTAGCTTTCTCTGGATTGCATCTACACGTTGGGCTTTGGCAAGCATGAAGAGTGAGATGGGTGTATTTTAATGGATTAGGTTTTATTTTGTTGAATCTTGCTCCCTGGAGCCTCAGTTGAAAACTGAATGAGATAAATTAAATATTCATGTTTCCAAAAAATTAAAAATACAAAAGGAATGTTGGTAGGCATTTTTCACTGTGCCTGGTTTGCGTATTCTAATGGGTTAAAGTCATCTAGCCTGGAAACTGCATGAAGGACATTTATTACATGATTTTTGGTCTTGATAGCATGTGAAAGTGGATCAAAAGTTCCCCCAAGACCATCATGAGAGAAGGTATGTTCAACCCAAGCCATTAATAAGTGGTAACCCTGAATTTGTGCTCAAAAGACTGTGAGATTGAATACAGATGTCATAAATGTGCTCTTGCCGACCTGTCCGTTTCAAAAAAGTGCACCACACAGTCAGTGGCTCCATCCTGTGTTAGTGTGTTTACAATAATAATAAAAAAACCCATCTCCAATCTTGCTGCTCTCTCTAATCACATCTGTCCCTGCCAAACACAAACCTAACTGATCTTCTGTGTATAGCAATGTTTGCTTAAGCTGGGCTTAAATGTCACAGCACCCAGTGAATTGGATGTATAGGGTAGGAAAAAAAGAACAGGTTCTAGATCTGGTATCACTGAATAATGTTTGGAACCTGTGGTGTTTAAGGATATCTGTCTTACATGCTGAGCAACACATGACACACTGCTTGCATCCAGCCTCAGACTGTTTTCACAGCTTCTGAAACTGCACTACCACTATCAGATTTATAGGGTGGGTGGGAAAGGTGAGACAAATTTCCTTCAAAAAATGATGCACCCGCTTTGTTTTCTACTGATTAATGCTTCTGGAAGCACTAATCGGCAGGGAAAGAAGATACTTGCTGCCTGAACAACTTGTCACAGGATGGAACTTTCTCACTCCCACCAGTATCCCTTCATTGGGTTTGGTGCGGTAGTTTGCCATCTTTCATAGAACTTGTTCATCCTTAATTTATAACCATGATCTCCACTATCTTGGAGCACATGTGCTGGTTAAAAGCTAGCATCCCTTTGTGACCGAGCCAAGATCTAAGCCCTTGCAGAATCAGTGGAACAGAGCCAGCAGCAGTAAGCTTCCAGAACATTCCTTGAGCTCGTCTGCTTCCTCAACCTTTCCTTCATGAGTCTTAGAAGCATTCGGCCCACTGATTCTATTCCTTTCATAGCTACTTTCCACTCTGCAGTCTGAGGAGAATCATTCCTGTCAGCCTTTATGGCATTTCCAACGATCAGCGGAGACTGTCCATCAACCTGTTATCTGGTATTAAGCCAAACACTTGAGTGCATCCCATAATCTCTCTCCCCTCCCCGTCACTATATCTCATAGACCATCTTGCTAATAATTCCATACAAGTTGACTTGGCCTCCAGGTGTTGTGTGAACATGTCCCTGAGTGTTTTGTCTAATGCAGTGTTTCACAATGTGGGGCACTGAGAGTTCGTTCTTTAAGTAATGTTTTATGTCCACATGTTCAGTGGTGCTTGCTAAAGAGAGTATATATAGGGGGAAGATGTACGTGGAAAAGTGCACCAGAGAGCTAGAATCATCACAGTTTCCTCTTGTCTCTAAATGCTTGGAGATGTATGTTGCTGTTTACCTAGGCTATGCCAAAAATATCACTGCACTTGCAACAATGTGACACTGTGTGATGTGGATTTTGGAGTTTGTGAATACTGGATCCCAGTTTGGGCTAATCTGGTGGAAACAGATTTGCCAGTTTCCCCCCTGCAACAGCCTTTCAAAATGCCATGCTAAAAGCCAGAGGGCCCTACTGAATGGGTGAGCTGTGGTGTGGGGGAAGCAAGAGGGGATCTTCTCAAATCAAGCAGCAACATCTTCAGTGAGCAAAGCCCTTCCAATCATGGAAGGCAGATCCCAACTTCAGCCAAACACGTGTGAAAAAGTTCCTCTAGGACAGGGATCTGCAAACTTGGCTCTCCAGGTGTTCTTGGACTTCAATTACCAGAAGCCCAAGTCAGTATGCCTGCTGATCAGGACTTCTGGGAATTGAAGTCCAAGAACATCTGGAGAACCAAGTTTGCTGATCCCTGCTCTAGAATATACCAGCCCTTCTGTAGAGTGAAATCTATCTTCCTTCTGCATGCTGCCTTGAGTCAATAGAAATTGTTACATGTTTAGGCCATGAAGATATCTCGTACACCTTCCTGCACTTTTAGGAGCACAAAGAACCACTTCTTTAACACTGATTTGTACTCAGATTTTGAAAACATGTTCAGCTCGCATACAGTAACCCTCACAGGTTATCCCTTACCTTTTGCTTTTTCCTCAGCTCGTTTTGATGCGAGAATACCAGATACACTTTCCTATAACTATTTTAGATAATGTTATCCAAGTCTCTTTGTATACAATGGGAAATAAAAGGGGTTCATAATTGTTAAAAATGGGTTCAAGAGTGGTGGTGGTGGGGAACGGAGGAGCCTGTATATTTTTGTACATATGTAACAGATGAAACAGCAATTTTGTAGTGATGTGGTCTGGTTTTGAGATGTTAACACTTAACCACGGGTAAACTGCACAATCAGTAGTTCAATCTATAGAGCCAAGAGTTTTGGATTTGCCACAGAGTTGATAATGAAATATTTATAACCTGCACACTGCAGCCCTAGTATTCTTCTGCTTCAAAATATGTAGCAGGTAAACTACTGTATCCAAAGGAATGCATTTGTTCCAAGAACACTGTACCACATTTATTTCATTAAAAATGTTTGACATTTTACTTTGGCATTCTGGATGGGTCCTTCTTTTTGCCTCACTGCAATTAGAACTCTGAGATCAGGCTCTAATCTAGAGCATACTTTCCAGTGGCCGCAGCAGATCATTTGCAACTGACGCCACATGCTCCCTGGCATCCCGTCCCCCGTCACATCCTGTTTAGTCAAGAAATGTTTGTACTGCATCAGATATTTTCCTTGTGTGCCCTTGGAGCAAAGGACCTAGCGAGGTAGGTACCAATACATCTGACGGAAACCTTGAAACTCATTCCATGATGGGATTTTTGTGACAAACTAACATCAGATGGAAAAATAAGAAGCAGGCCGATCCTAAAATCAGGCGTCCACATACATAACCACAGCAGAAATGGGTGGGCAATTTCTATAGCACGTTGCTAGTTCTCAAACTAGCTAGAGTTGCTGGACATCGAAGACCAAATACTCTACACCTGAAGTAAATGAAGTGGAACACCAGGATATGACATCCATCCCCAATACAGTTTTCAAGACTGAACATAGAGCTTGTTTTGCACTAATCAGTGTAATTATTACAAAGGAAACAAAGTGTCTTCTATTTCTTCAATTTCTGTGATGGCATTGCTTTGGAGATACTCTGCAGATATCAAACCAAACCAATACTGATGTTACTTTTATTCCGTCCAATGATTAATCCTTTCACAATCTACAACAAAGCCCAGATACATAAATGACTCCTTGGCATTTCAAGACGACACTAGTAAGAATCTTTAAATCAGCAGATCAGAACGTGAAACAAAATACAAAAGTAAAATTTTACAAGATACTTTTATTAGTAATGTGAATTAATATGGTACACCAATCAGGTGCCTGTCAAGTTACTTTCTGGGACAGAAAGGCAAAAAGTTATTTATGTGGACCTTTTTCCACTTGGGACTTAAAAAAAACCCCACAGACCCACCCACCCACCTCCAAGACAGTGAGGAATTGCCTCACTGGCGACCTGATTGAACATTTCATTCTTAACAGCAACCACAGACTGAGGAATAGATTAAATCAAATTTAAAATTAAAGGAACCAACAAAACAAGGAGACAACATGAATATATTTCAAAAGGTCACAAAATAATTTTTTCCTGGTTTTCTGTTCCTTAATGAGAATTTTAAATCTGATCCTATCTTTGACAATACAGTAATAAAAATAATTGCATTCTTAATACAAGATAGTTAGGGTTAGACATCTCAGGTGCAGTAATAATGGGACAAGGGTGCAAAATTATTATTATTCCCTTTTAAAAAATCTTATTCTCCAAATAATGACATGCTATTTGAAATGTATGCTTAAATCCCAACCCCATGAAACCAAGTATAATAATAAAAAGCAGCTCCTGGTTTATATTTTACTCAGGAAACTTGGATCTGTAAAATTCCCCTCACAAACATTAGGTATAAAATTTTCATTTAGAATCACTTGAAATACTTGTCAGGCAGTCTTACAGGTTATTTTATAAAAGCCTTTTTGCCTATTACTGAAAATTTACTGGATGCTTATGAAATGTATGACAGGCAAAGGAGGAAGAGACAAGTACAGTTTTCATAGCAGTTCCTGAATCTTAACACTACTTTGTATGTCCACTCACTTATAAGTAAGTGAGCACACAGCATTTCTGATCCTTGTTCACATTAAAACAAAAACCAACAGGAACAGCCAGGCAGCAAGTTCAAGGAAGAAGGGAGGCAAATGCAGGCAATTTCTGTCTTGGGCAAGGGTTGAAAGCAAGACAAGACCAACCCACTTGTGCAATAAGATTAGTTTCAGAGAGCTCACTCATGTGACTGGCAGAGCTAAAGTTTGGGAGTGACTCATTTCAGATGACATCAAAATAGAAGTAGGAAGTAATGCCCAAATGTTGTAACAAGGCAGTTCCACCAGCAGGGTGGAAAATTTGGGCTCCACTTCAGGTTCTAAAATGTCTTGGGCCAGCATGGGCCCAAACTCAACACCCATAACCCCACTCTTCTATTCACCTATTCAGCACATATTCTTGAAACTCTGGATAATGTTTCGTGCATCTGATTATATGGGCAACCATGCATAACAATTTGTGAGATAATATCTGAGTTAAGGTTTATGATCCCACAGAACTCTGTGGATGGGTGATATTTTTAGACAAAATTGTTTAATGGGCCTGCGATTGTGTAAATCCTTCCGCTCAAGTTTTGAGTCAATAAAATCTCTTCTAAGTAGCATATAAACAAGCCTTTCTAGAGGTTCAGAACCACACTGGGTCAAAACACAATACGCTTGCACATAAATACATTAAGGCAGGGATTCAGATATTTTTCCTACCACTTAATGCAGTCAAGTCTCTTTCGTTCTCTTCCTCCACACATTGTCCAGTACTACTTTTCCTATGTTCATGTTCAACAACAGTTGCCATCTGTTTGCATGTCAGTGTTCTACTCAGGGCAAAACAGAAAAAAAAAACTGATTTGAAAAATGAAATAATAGTAATATAAGGAGGACTTTTGTTGTTGTTCAGTCGCACAGTCGATTCCGACCCTTTGCAACCCTATGGACCAATTGTCCTCCAGGCACCTCTGATGAAGTGTTTGAATACTGTCCTAACCCTTCTGCAATGTCTTGCTTTTTGAAAAGCACTAAACCTATGGTATGAAGACAGCTTAACAATAAAGTAGCAAAAATGATTGCTTCAAGGCCATAATGTTAAAACAAGTTCCTATCACTGTTTAAAAAAAGTGCTATAGAACACACACACATTCCACAGAGAAACTGGTAAAGATGTCTCTCCAGATCTTTTTCGGATTGCAACTTTTATAAGGCATCCTTCTGACTATGATGGCTAACACTGGCAGGGGGACGGTAGGTACAAAACATATGGAGGACCACATCTGCCCATCCCTGCTCTATGACTTGGCCAAACTCAGTTACACCACAATTCCTGTTCTTTTAAAAACAAATAGGTTTATCTGTTGTCTCGTACCTATCAAAAGAAATAGTTACTTTACATAGCCAGATGAGGAGATAACTTCATGATTGTGCAAAGGACCACCCAATGAGAACTCTCCCTGGACACGAGAAGGACCAGTTGCATCTATGTTTTGTTTGCTTTTTTACAACACATCTCTCCTAAAAGCAAAAACTCCAGAAGCACAAAAACTCATTCTTCAAGTTACATAAATGTATGTTAGATCTCAGCTGAAATGTAATTTGCCAGTATTTAAAAAAAAAAAAAGGGGGGGGGGGAGATGACGATACAGCAACTACAATTTAAAATTCACTCTCTGGTCAAAACAAGGTTCACAATGAAGTAACAAAGTTGCACATATCTGATAGTTGTTCTAATTAGCCTAGTCTGTATTACATGATCTGGACCATAACAGAAATTGCCTCCTCATGAAACAAATTGATCAGTTCTTTAGAATACATCATAAATATGTACATCTATAAATTAAACATTCAATGAAATATACAAATAAATTAATTTAAAATAATTTGCCTAAACAAAATAAATTTTGCATAAATTTTCTTGCAGTAACTATTTATGAAATTAAGATGATATTCCTGCACACTTCAGTTTGCTTTCCCTGCCAAACTGCCATACAAGCCAGCTTGCTACTTGAAGTATGGAAAATGACTTTGCAGCAAGAATATCCAACTGCATACATCTGCATAACATTAGGAAAAATCTGGCCCATTTATGGGGAACTCTTCATTCTTTTCTGGCAAAGGTGGGCAACTTTGGAAGGTCTCCCCCTCTTGAGATCTGCCATACCTGCGCCCTTCCCTCTGTTTCTAGCTGCATGTCAGATTTTGGCAGCAAGCTGTAAAGCCTTGATTTATAAGGCTTTTTTCACAGTTTGCTACTGGAATTCAGCAATCTTGTTTTGGGAGAGGGGACTGAATGCAAACAGTGGACCACACACTGCCATGTGGCAATCTTATTGGACAAGCATTTTGTTGCAGGCAATTTGTACACAGTATCTCTTAACATGTCCTTTATGTTCACAGAGCAACCCCTACCATTCTCTTAACATGCAATGGAAACATTGCCTCTGGAGATGCTTGCCCCTGCATAACTTGAACATCAAAGATCAGTAGGTGCCCCTGGAATGCAAGTCAGGCACAGGATTCCCAATTTAAGAAGCAAAACTAGGCAACTCTAAAGGGGCTCTGAAACACATTGGTGCCTCAATGAATGGGGACATGTGAGAATGCCTACCTGGACACAGCAGGTACCTAACGGTATAAAGACAGACAGACAGATACTTGGCACTTCTTTATCTCCTCTTCCTAGACAGGCAATCCAAGAAAGCTAATGCATATAGCTAATGTACACCAAAACAGACATCCCTAGAAGCATGTTAAACTGTTTCCTCTATCCATGAAGCAAACGCCCACCCACTAGCCTGCTGATTCAACCTTTTCAATAGCACTTTCTTGCTGAAATCTCTCTCATTGGAAGACAGAACAATCCACATTTAGAACAGTGAGAAAAGATATGCAGAGCTGATAGACACGCTAGTTAGACATTGTACAGTATGGCCAAGTAAAACTATTTACTGGTGGTCAGGAAAAGGGTGTAAAACTTTCATGAGGATTAGTAATACCTATTGCTTTTATGCACTGTAATCCTCTCGCAGTAGGATGCTGGTTCATTGGAGGGAGAGAAAGTTGCAGAAACCATGGAAAAGAGTTTAACGCCAACTTGCCAAAACTTTGGGATCATCACAAAGACCCTTTCCTTCATCCCTATGAATTCAGGCTGCTGGTAATTAGGAAAAGGTACATTTTGTTCATGGCATGTTTGTAGAAGACCCTCCCCAAACACCCTCTAATGTTGCCATCAACAAGAAATATAAATTGAACTCTGTTCTACCGGTCGGTATAGATTTGTTTTAACCACTACTATTGAAGGGAAGCATGCACAATTTTAAAAATAAACACACAATTTTTAAAACAAAATTAAGCAGAGGCAGTGATATCCTAAGGGCCTCATACACTCATGTGTATTGACCTGTATTCTTCTAGCTCCCCAACTATTTTTGTTATATATATTTTTAAAAAATTGAGCCTCCCTTGCACCACCTCAGAAGTGCTGCAGTGTACCAAAACAAATTACATTTCCAACTATATTCTATAAAGAGCACAAGCGGGATTGGAGGGCATTTTTAAAGAAGGGCTGGGGATAGAAAGAAAAGATGCCCACTGCCTTTGGTCTCACTTGTCCCACCTCCAGCTTTGGTACTGAGGCTGGTATTGTCACAAAAAGGCCAAGATCCCTTTCTAGAACATTCTCGATGAGGCACGGTGCACTCTTTGGGCAGGAAAGAACCAATGCCCACAGCATTCCACATTCCCCCCCCCCCCGAGCATTAGTCTCTCCCGGTTTCCACAGAGCACACTATTAGTTGCCTTTTTAAAAAATAAATAAATAAATAGATTAATAAATAAATAAATACAATTTACAATCTCTTAAGAGCCCTGAATTTTAAATGCTGCTCAAATTATGAATGATTCCAGGGACACACAAGATGTTGGTATAACTGAGGAGGGCACACCTATATGCCTCAGACATGCCTCTAGTGCAAGATGGAGACCTTCTTGTTTGGGGTAAAGGCAGACTGCCTTCTCTGACACTCTCCTTGGCACCCCAACAGTGGCAGAAACACACTGTAAAGCAGTGGAGCAGAAAAATCCAAAAACTGGAGCTCAATGAACACGAATGTCAATGTGGTGCTCTTTTTCTTTTCCTCACAGCTCTCTTGGCCCTTAACAGAGATAAAAGATGAATGCACAGAACAGAACCTGACCCTCCAATAATCCCTAAAGCTCCATAGAACTGGATTCTTCCATCTCCCTTCAGGAAAGAAACAGAGCTGAAAAAGGAACAAAATCGGCCTTTTCTTGGGATGAAAGCTCTTATCAGTTTGCCTATGGTCCAGAGGATGTGAACTGCCTTATATTCTAGACAAAGGAATGAGAATGGAGCAGGCCATACACACAGGAGTTCTGTGTTATCAGTACACAGACACTATTTGGGACTCGGGCAGATGTTAAAGGCAACCTCAGGAAATGTTCTACTTCCATGTTTCTTTGGGATGTGCAGAATAATGAAACACATATACTATATTTCAAGCATTCAAAGCACTTTACATGTTTTCTCTTGGTAATCCTGCAAAATAGGGTGTCCCTGTTCTCCCCATAAGGCAGACAGGATGGAGGTTAAGAGATTGTGGTTTACTCTGGCTGCCCAAGCAGGTTTCTACTGAAGACCTCATGCTCTTAGTCATTACATTACAGCAGGTAAAAGAAATGATTAATCGTTAGAAAAGTAGACATAAATAAACAGGGGCACATAATATCTTTAACCAAGGCTACTTAAAAGAATGTGTGTTGAATAAAAATGATAAAACAGACATTTCACTGTTGGTCAGGACGTCTTTGCTTTTTAGTCGTGAGGGTAAATGGCTCTCTCAAAAAGAAACTAGGTACTGTATTTTTTTAAAATCAGTTTCAGTTTTTTCACTTGGAATGTTTCTCAACGCAACAAGTTCACACCGGCTGTTCTTTTGGTTGCTCAATATCTTCTTTCCAAAGATCTCTTTCAAAATGTCGGCTGTGACGAAAAGGAATCTGGAGGAGAGAGAGCTGCTTGGGATGTTTTTTTGGCATCTGTTGCTAGTTGGCTTTTTAGAAAAGAATTTAAAACATGAGGGGGGGGGATGTAATTTTTTTATATAAAAAAGAGTTAAAACCATGGTGGTTCTTTTTAGTTGCAAAGATAGTGAGTCTTCCTGTCAGTAGCAAGATTGCTTCCCGCTTGTGTTTTTTCACCACCAGCAAGTGTACAACTTTAACAAGGGCTATAGCTTTCCATTTTGCCTTCTGTGCAAAACTTGTAACGACTGAACGGATGCCACAAGCATCTGAATCCCCCAATTTATCCAGTAGTATCTGGACAGAAGTCTACATTTGCTTTCATACAAATCAATTAAAGCTATCTAAAACTATTCAAATGGTTACTGAAACATGCCAGTTTCCGTTTCCACCTAACACAATTGCTAGTGCTAGTTTACCTGATCCCAGCTACACATCCATTTATAATGTTCTTTTTCTATTGTACTAGTTTTCCAGATGAAGCATCATTGTAAAGCAAACGCCACATTCAACACAGCATCTTCCCTGGCTGTTTTAAACTTATTGACCATTTAACCAAACAGGATCGACAACCCCTTTATATCATTGTGCAGATAACTCTTCTTCAGTGCGTTTTGAACCATACCAAACACAGCTTGAAAGCAGAGCGTTGGTGACCATTTCACATCTTTATGTTCCATTTTTCATCTCCCATTCCTAAAAAGAAATAGGGAGAAAAATCACTAGATCATAATTAAATCAGCTGATTCAAGTCTATTATAATGTCAGAGTAGTTCAGTGGGCTTAATGCGATGTAGACTGGCAATATCCAAAAGAAATTGCAATGTGGGGGTTTTTTTGTCACCTAAAAGCAGTTTGCCTGAACTTGTATTAAGATGCATGACTAGACTGTGAGATTAATATATAACAGAGAGATGCTGTAATTCTTTTCTTTTCAGTTTGTGGAGTGGGTGTGGAGACCACAATTCCAGAGAAAATATATAAATGAAATTTCATTGACTTGAAAATGGCCAAAATCCTTTGCCAGCACAAAAAATGGCACTAGTTTAAATTTAATTTAAGTTATGTGAAAGCTTCCTAACCTTGTTTTAAGTTCTGAGGCTCCCTAAAGCTTCCTTTTGCCCAGGGAGCCTAATTTTTGGGGAGAGCCTTTAAAAGCCAAAACTGCCACCAGATGATTAGTGGTGGTTCTAATCACACCAGCAGATCTCTAGGTTCCCAGATGTTCTCCTAGGACCATGATGGCGAACCTTGACACTCCAAATGTTCTTGGAATTCAATTCTCAGAAGCCCCAGCCCCTGTGAATCCACATGAATGGGTTTACTGCAGTTCATCCGGCCTGCACCACCATATGGGTGGGTTTTACTTCTGCTTCTGGGAGCGACGAGGATGGCGCAGGCTGGATGAATCACAGTAAACCCATTTGTGTGGATTCACAGGGGCAGGGGCTTCTGGGAATTGAAGTCCAAGAACATCTGGAGCTCCAATGTTCACCATCACGGTCCTAGGATAAAAGGTAACCCTTGGAATCTGAACAGGGAGGGATATGGAAATTTCAATTAAATTAAATCAATTTTTACCAATGTTGAATATCTTCCAATGACATAAAGTTATGAAATAGATTTTTCTCCAACGTAACCTTACTGTAAATTATATAGTAAAAGTTTGGCCGCAACAAAGATCAAAAAAATAGGCAGAGACTGTACGGGACTTGATTGCAAATCAAGTACTGTGACTTGCACTTAAGGCATGGGACACCCTAGAGCTCTGGTGGCTAACCTTGGCACTCCAGGTGTTCTTGGACTTCAATTACCAGAAGCCCAAGTCAGCACTCTTACTGATCAGGGAATTGAAGCTCCAGAACATCTGGAGTACCAAGGTTAGCCGTCACTGTCCTAGAGACTGTGATTCCTGTTAATGTTTTGTCTGGAAACAATCTCCCCCATTCAGTGGGCTTTTTGCTCATTCCGCCTGACTTTTTTTTTCTTTTTTAGTAAACATTTCATTCAAGGCACTGCAGAACCTCTTGTACCCCATGGAAGCAACACTGCCATCTTCATGCTTGTGGTACCTGAGGTGTAGCAAGCTAGAATATGATTTCCCCAGTATGTCTTTTGCTTCTATAAGTCCTGGTTCCCACTAATCCTACACAGTTCTGTTGCTGGGTTCTATGTTTTGTTCACCAGAGCTCCTTACATAGTTGGGATGGAACAAAGAATGCATAGCAGGAGCACAATTTTCATGCCATTGCAACTTTCTCTGTTGCTGCCATGTCTAGGCAGGCAGAGCAGTGTCAAGGAAGAGCTCTTTATTGCCATCATCACACAACCACATAGAGTGTAGATGTAAGCAGACATCTAAGCATCTTTAAGAACTGCTGCCAAGCTAAAAACGCCATGTTAAGGACTGTGGTGGCTTAGCCGTTAAGACGCTGAACTTGACGACTGGAAGGTCAGCAGGTTAGCAGTTCAAGACCCAATTGAGCATGAGGGAGTGATCGCCCCTCTCTGTCCCAGCTCCTGCCAACCTAGCAGTTCAAAAGCAAGAAAATGCAAGTAGATAAATAGGGACCACTTTGTGGGAAGATAAACAGTGTTCTGTGCACTCCAGTGTCTAGGCATGTCTGCCACATGTCCATGGAAACATTACTGGCAATTTTGGCTATAAACAAAGATGAGCACCAAACCCTAGTTGCTTTCGAGCAACGACAACCTTCATCTTTACTAAAAGCACCACTGCACCTGTTTGTGCCTCTGGATGCATAATGACATTTCCCTGATCCTGTGCCCTCCTCTGAGTGCCTGGAATTTGTACACAAGTTAGAAGGCTTCAACCTCTCTGCATGTGCTTTTCTACTCAGTTCAGCCAGAGAGGCTGCTCAGCTCCACACTTCTTCACATGCGCAAAGCCAGTAGAATGACAGACAACAAGGGTGTCCACCCACCACACCACAACACACCCGGGGCTTTCCAGGAGGAAAGAAGCTAGTTCACATCTGGTTTCAGAAATAATGCAGGCTTTGCAGTCACTGTTGTTTTGATTTCTAATGCATGGTTGTGTAAGCATAATGGAAATGTCCCTACTTACTTTAGCTTGTTTAACACAAAAATCTAAACAGATCTTTTGCAGGAATGAAAATTGTTTCCAAATGTATGTTAAACTATCAGCTTCTTTTCTTAAAAAAAGAAAAGAATTTGCTTTGCTATCAAGGTATACCAAATTGCTAGAATATGAAAGAAAAAATGCACACAACACAAAGTTCAGAAATTACCTTTCACTCATTCAAAAATAAAACTTATTGTTTGAATATGCTAGCCAGTATCGTATGCGTAGCTCTGATGCGGGTCCTACCTTGGCCTTCTGGAGCACGTGACCTCTGCATGGGGAATTACTTGAGGACGAATGCCTTTTCAGAACTACAGCGCTGTTCACAGGCAGAGAAGCTTCCGTATCACTTGTATCACAACTGGAGATGGGTGAATTCTCCAACATCTGATGCTTTAGCACTGGAGACTAAATGATAATACAAAACAACCTGAAATCACAGCAGCTGTTAAAAAGGAGTGTGAGGGGAAATCTTTCAACATGCCCCAAATGATACTAAAGAGACCAAGCCTGAACTTGTCATGATGAGAGGTCTAATAAGAAGCATTGTACAGGATGGCAGAAACATAATTCCTTGTCATAAAGTAAAGATAAAGGTCACCCTTGCTCAAAAGCCAGTTGTACCCAACTCTAGGGTTTAGTGAACATCTCTCTTTATACCCAAAGAGCCAGCGCTGTCTGTGTTTGCAGATGTTTCTCTGGACATGTGACAGGCATGCCTAGACACTGGAGTGCATAGAATGCTTTTTACCTTCCCACCAAAGTGGTCCCTATTTATCTACTTGAAATATCTTGCTTTCGAACTGCTAGGTAGGCAGGAGCTGGGACAGAGATGGGAGCTCATTCCATCCTGCAATACTCCTTGACATACAGCCAGACTAAATTTTAGTTTCTGAATGGAACATCAGCAAACAAAATAAAAAAATAAAGGAATGTTAATCAGTGATTTTAAACAAACTGCTTCATTGTAAAGGAATACAACCTCACAGAGCTTCTAAGGAAAGTGGATGAGTGAATAAGCCTGGGAGAAAGGTCTCAAACACATAATATTAAAGCCACAGTTTACTGAGACGTGTAGACCAGATATTATTAGATCAGGGATGTCCTGGGGTTTTTTTTTTAGTTATTAGTGATCTATTTCTAAGAAATAGGTGTGCTGGTAGAAGCTGATGGCAGTTCAACAAAACTTCAGTTACACCACCCCGACTTAGTGGCTTAGAACAGAGAAGCCCTTTTCTTATTATATCTTAGAGGTGCTCGATGTTAGCCTTACAATGAAAATTATACCAAATGAAAGTAGAACAGCTAAAGAAAAAGAATAACAATGTAATGGCAAACTGCTTCTCCCTCTCCCAACGCAAAAATATTGAATTTTTACAAACGAGTGCCAGCTTGGAATTTGGGAGGCAAACTATGATTTTTGCTTTATTAATGTGTATTCAGTTCAAATGATCTAGAAAAATATGCTAGCAAATTGTCTGTTTACTTGTTTACACAGTAGGCTAAGTTAGCCATGCATAGGTTGTTGTTGTTTTGGTTGGTTTTTTACTATTGATATGCATATCACATGAGAATCCAAGTCAACTGAAGAGTAGAAGATAAAAACAAAAATACACTGCTTTAATCAACAGAACCAAGTTCCAATGATTCCTCTGAGCAGGGGTGTGCTAGACACCTTGGGAGGGTGGTGGACAGGAAGTGATGGGAGTGCCTATGGGGGTTGGGGGGGGGAGAAATCCCATACATTCCCATTACCTCTGCTTGCCTCTTGGGGGGAGTCAGTCACTGGGGCACACTGGGATGAGTCCCTGTATCCCAGTGGGCCAGCACACCAATACCTCTGAGTACCATGAAACATGGAGTGCTGAGAAACCCTCTAGAGCAGATTTTGGCCCCAGAGACTACAGCAGGAAAATACACGACTATTCTTTGCCTAGGATCACAACACATGACTGAACTAACACCTTTACATCCCAACAAGCCATGGACTTTGGTCTGCAAAACTGAGGCAGGGCTGTGGGCGATAGGCTCCTTCTGAAGTCATCAATTCACTGGGTCAGTGTACGTTGGCAGATAATGCACACATATATGTACCTGTGCAGTCGAAGTTCCTGATTTAGGCTCGATTGCCAATCCTAGAGTGATGCCACCAGCCAAAGCTTTCTTCAGGTTTTCTTTCAACTCTGTCAACTCTAATTCCAGCGAAACACGTTCTGATTCTTTCAGCTTGCACTCTTCTTCCAGCTTCTTTAGTTTATCTTCAAGAACAGTTAGAGTTTTTTTGCCTGAAATCAGACAGAATAAGTGATGCTTAAGGTACAGAGCTGAGCGAGTTGAGGAGGATGGTGGAGGACAGAAGTGCCTGGCGAACAGTGGTCCATGGGGGTCGCAAAGGGTCGGAATCGACTGTGCGACTGAACAACAAGGTAGTGGGATACTGTACAACCCTCAGCTGATCAGTACAGCCCATCTATTATGCACTCCTAAGACTTAAACACCATGGTCACTTTAATTTAATCAATTCATGCCTGCACCTTGAGTTAATGCTCTGCCAACAAATGATTTCTAAGACATGACCAGTTCTAGCTTTTCCTCCAACCAATCTGTACAAGTTAGTCCCAATGTAATCTGCACAAACATTTAGGACTATAAAACCAAACAAGAGAATTTAAAAATCCATATTCACCTGAGGAAAAGTCTTACTGATTTTAGTGGGACTTTATCCCAACTATATTTGTATAGGATTGCAACCTTACGTTGGAAAAATATTTGAGATGGAAAGAGTGAAGAATTAATTAAAAATAATTGATCTGGTATTTAGGGACCAACCCACAGTTTTGCCTCATATTCATTTTGTATGGTCCTTGGCAAGCTGCATGTATTTCACCCTTTTACAGAAGTCAAATCAGAGTGGCTGTTTTGCTGCAACACTAAATATGTGCTCAGAAGTGTGGTTGACAATCACCTTGAAACTGTATTTAGCTAGTGATCTCGAGAAAGTCACTTATGCCTTCTTCTATAGCATAACTGTCCAGTTTCAAAGCTGTCTAACTCAACACCACTAGGGGACATGCTTATTTACTTATTTATGCACAAATGACTTACTGATTTGCACACATCTGAGATGCTGCTCAAAGTTTCATTTAGCTATCATAACCAAATGGGGAGGAGCCCTCTCCCAATGAAGGGAAAATTGCATATGTTGGCAAAACCTTGGGAGTGTGAAGCCTAGAAAAAGTCATAGGGATGAATGACCTAATACAGGGTGGAGGAATTGTAGTGTTGCCACTATGAGGGGCCTCCAGAGACCTCTCTGCTCCCACTCCACATCACTGACTGTCACTGAAATGCAAATGAAATAATTGTAGAGCATGACAACATCATGAAACAATCCACATTGACCTAGATATTGCAGAGGAGGGATAAGTCGGACAGGACAGCTGCTATTTTTGTATTGGTTCCATGATTCTGCTAACACGAAGCTCTGCCCTTAGCATTTTACCATGTTTCACACAGGAGGCAACGTCTGCAGATACAATAGCCCAGATTTTACACACGTTATCATTTCTTGCTGTAGATACTTTTGAAATCTTCTCCTGCTTCTGCTGAAAAGTATATTTGTGGGAACAGGCTATTAAAACCAAACACTTTATTTACCAGCATTCACTTCAAGAGCTGATCGAAGGTCTTTCCTTTCTTTTCGAAGCTGAGCCAGGCGATTCCTCAGAGCTTCCTTTTTCCTTAACAGTTCCTCCTCTTTAGTTTGTAACCTCTTGGCATCAGCTTCAACACGGTTTTTGCCATACTTGTACTGATCTGCATCTGTTGCATAAAGAGTTAAGTGTTAGATATTTGAGATCAGAAATGCCATTAATCAGAATGAAAGATAAGATCAAATTCTGGGCGTCCCAATGGCCAACCCAACATATCTGTGTCTTTTTCCTCACACATTTGTTTGGTCTATAACAGTGAT
Source organism: Furcifer pardalis (assembly GCA_030440675.1). Taxonomy (NCBI): domain Eukaryota; kingdom Metazoa; phylum Chordata; class Lepidosauria; order Squamata; family Chamaeleonidae; genus Furcifer; species Furcifer pardalis. Next base: position 146,467,223 of record CP126891.1, on the reverse strand, counting down.
GGTGAACCTTGGCACTCTACGTGTTCTTGGACTTCAATTACCAGAAGCCCAAGTCAGCACTCCTGCTGATCAGGGCTTCTGGGAATTGAAGTTCCAGAACACCTTGAGTGCACGGTTCACCATCACTGGTCTATAAGGTAAGCAGCATAAGCAGAGTTCTTTGGATTTCCAGCTCACTTGTTGCCATGCCACCAAGCTCATCAGGTCTGGAAGGGCCATTGCAGGGAAACAAAGAATATTCTTCATTAGTCTCTGGGAAAAAACTATCCTCTCCAGACTTGCAGTGATGAAGCATGACAGCTGAGGAAGATTTGCACAGGCCCGCCACTGTCTTATTACATAAGAACTAATCTGTTTCTGTGCCACATGACTGAAATTTCAACACACGGCATCACACAGGAAGTGGAGCAGAGCAGCAGAACACAGTGGTCAGTAATATAGCTTACAGTAGAATAGGTTGCTGGCTGGATAGTTCAATGACTTAGATAGTGGTTGGGAGTTTGATTTCTCACTGTGCCTCCTGAAAGAAGAGTCAGCCTAGGCACCCAGGGACAAATTGCACAGGGTCAGGGAACTGAAGAAAGAGGGTATGGTAAACCACCTCTGTGTATTCTCCACCTAGAAAACTCTGGAAAGTTGGAACTGATTTGATGGCACATCACCACCACCACCACCTTATGTTTCAAAATAACACATCTCTGCTCCATTACTCTTTGCTTGCTAGTTTCTAAGTCTGGTTGGTTTTCTTTCCAAATTTGGTACATACATTTTTGAAATCCACGTTTTGATGGCTCAGATTGGTAATAGGCTTCCATAATCAAACAGTTTTCATCCCTCTTCAATTCCATGCCCTGCTTCCTTAGCAAAAGTAGTTGAACCCTGTTGCACATTTTTCGATGGATGCCCAGGAGCCCACAATCCTTGTTAATTTGGGCAACGATCAAACAGGCATGGAATTAGTTATATGTTCTTACCACATTAAATGGTTGTGGAACAGATTTAGTCTGGTTCTTCAGCTATGATCTGTCTGATATGGTTGCACCTGTTCAGCATAGCTCCTAGCATCATTAGTGCACACAAGCCCCTCCACCATAACAAGGTACAGTTCCTTTTGGAGGAGATTACAGTAAAACTTTGCATAAACAACGCCTCACTTAGAGACTAATTCACTTAAAGAGCAGAATTTTCTCTGAATGGTTGCCTCGCTTAACAACTAAAACCAACCAAAAACTCGCTTAACAACTAAATCGGGGTTCACAATCCCCTCCACCAGAAGTCACAATTGGTCACTTACAATGATGTTTCGCTTAAAGAGCAAACTCACTTAAAGACCAATCCCGTGGAATGCATTATTCTCTTTAAGCGAAGTACCACTGTCTTAGTAGTAGTATTATAACTAGTTTACAGTTCAGTCTCTTAGAATTAGATTGCTATCTGACATCAAGATGGGTAACACTGTGCAAAGGAGATTTTAAGACATCTACTCCCTCTCTTAGAGTTTAATTCTATAAAATGTACTCAAAAATGGTATTTCAGATGTACAAGGTTATACTTGTACACTAATTTCCAACAGTAAGATATATATTTATATTTTTCCACTAGCTTCAAATGAGACGGAACCACATGTAAAACACTTACTAGAGGTGCTACGTTTCACATTTGAAGAAAAATCCGATTTCTTCTGTGGATTGCTTAATGTTCTTGCTTTTCCTATAACTCCATTAGCAGCTGCAGAAGATTTCTTTCCTTTAAACTGTTATGAAAAATAAATATTTATTCCATTTTTGGACAGTCAAGGTTCATGTTTTTCTTCAATCTAAGGAACTATAACAAAACAAATCAAATTTGCGTAGAAGTTTAAAATTAGGTCAGTTGGAAAGGGTTCATATTCTCAATAAGAAAGAAGAAGAAAATAGTTGCTACAGTTACTACTAAGAAGTATATTAGGAAACTAAACATTTCTTAACCCACAGGCCACAGAGCGTTCAACACTCCAAGCCCTGTTTCAAACTTTGAGATATAGTTTTGCAAGTAAACGTGTGAGACAGTGAGAAAGATTTAATCACAGGAAGATCCATGAACACAGCGGCTTTGGAAAGCTGGGGTTGGACTCTAGAAGCAGGTAATGGGCCTGTCCTCAAAAATCCAATCAGGAACTCTAGTGACTGTGCCAAGTGTAAAAATATTGGAGACAAAGCTGCTATTTCTATTATTATTATTATTATTATTATTATTATTATTATTATTATTATTATTATTATTATTATTATTATTATTATTATTATTATTATTATTATTATTATTATTATTATTATTATTATTTCAATTTATATACCGCCCTACTCAGTAAAAATATGAACAGATAACGTGCCATTTACTCAAAAGCTGAAAGAAAAATTGTTCCTAATTTTTCAAGCCACCAGCACAGTTCCACCACTAACTGGGTTCTCTTCCCTGGTATCAGAAGGAACTGTATTTTGACATGACTGTGAACTTGAAATTTAAAGCTCAGTGTGTGCATTTCCTCAGGGTCATCATAACACTAAAAACAGGGCATGTGGGCCTTTATAATGAAGGGATACTATCCATTTGAAAAGAGGACACGGCTCAAAGTGAGAAAGATAAACAAATACAAACATAGCTTTTGTAGTCAGGATTGAATATGTCCTTGAAGAACAGCAAGACATTGCTTGATCAGCACACAATAGAGGTCTCAAGCACACACACACACTCCAAATATTTCAAACACAATATCCCCCCCCCTCAAATGGACAGACTGATCCCAGGTAATATTGACTGTATTGATAGTATTGCATTATGTTATGCTTATATTATGTAGTTGTATTTATATTTGATATTGTAATATATGTTGCCTGTGTTATGTTAGCCACTCTGAGTTGCTTCGGCAAGTAGAGTGCCATATAAGTCTAAATTGTTGTTGTTCAGTCACACAGTTGATTCCAATCCTTTGCGACCCTGTGGGCCACTGTCCGCCAGGCACTTCTGTCCTCCACCATCTTCCTCAAGTCGCTCAGTTCTGTGCCCATTGTCTCTACAATACCATCTAGCCATCTCATTTTTGGCCGCCCTCAGAATACAAATATAATCTTAAATGGAGTAAAGTAACAAAGCCATAGATCTCTTTCACTTGAAACATGGAGTTTCCTGGCTCTTCCAAGCACCATGGCCATTGGGAATTCTGGGAGTTGTAATCTAAAACCTCAGATCTGTAGGCATGAGACTTTTCAGGTTTCCCCCCACTATGGGCCCCAGAATTTGCCAGGAATTTCCCCATCAGAATTCTGAAAGCTTAGCCAAAAAAAATCTAAGTGTTCAGAAGAATTTCAGTCCACATACCTTTGCCTCAGCAAGTCTTTTGCTGAAGCAACAGCCACTAGCCTGAAAAAGAAGGAAATGGATGGAAATGGTTAAGCTCCATGGGAGCTGCACGTGATTAGGGAACTGGTAGTCCCTCTGCTCATCTGTATCACGTGCAGCCCCTCCCAAAAGTCCCATGCCTGCAAATATGTATACCTTTTATTATAAGTCATCTTTAGGAGAGCTTAAATGGAGGGCTCCATTTGACACAGAAGGCTAGATAAGTTGTGATCCTGGCACCCTTGTAAGCTCTATCCAAAACGTTCTGTATCAGTTGGGATTGGGTTTATGAGGATATAAGTATCCCTATTCATTTCGCTTTCATTAGCCTCATCCCAGTGTCACAGACTTTCAAACACTGGGCTGAATGGCCTGAAAGTAGTTCTGCAAATGACACCATTTACAGAGCTTTGATGAGCTGGAATGCTGAGATGGCTGGTTACTGACCATGACAGCTCTGTAAACATGTTCGGCGCAATGTGATTAAAGAGCCTCTCTTCAGAGCTGCAAGTCTGTCAAATGCATGGGAGATCATGCATTTTAAGTAAGACCATGCTCACAACTCTTAAGCATGTAAAATTTCATAAATCATCTCTTATTCAAAATCAAAGCTAGTCTACCCACTTGATTGTGGTACCTGGACAGAAACTGTATTTCTGGAATTTTAATCTCCAATATTTAACATGTCTATGTAAGAGCTAACAATCCAAGTGTCAGAACAGTATGTGACATTCAGTGGTGGGCAGCAAAAAAAAATTTGCTACCACACTGTGGGCAGAACCTATGTCATGGGTGGAGCCTATGATGTAGGCAGAGCCTATGACATGCGAGGAGCCTACATTGAGGGCAATCTAGTCATTCCTGCCATATGTCCATGTATACATCTGCAAACACAGGCAGCACTGGCTCTTTGGCTGTAAATGGAGATGAGCACTGCACCCTAGAGTCAGATATGACTGGGAGACCTTGAACCACTTGCAGGGACAAAACCTGATGGGACAGGGCAGGGAGGGGGCGTGGCCACCTAATTTCGCTACACCTCCACCCAAACAGCACCCAATTTTGCCACCCCCCTGCCCAGAGGCCACACAATTTTGCTACCTCCCCTTCCCAGTGTGTGTGTGACATTACTGGTGACATTACTGACAATGCAAGCATCTAATAATCGGCACATTCCCTTACGACAAACACGAAAACAACCAATGAGAGGTGAATTAAAAGAATGAAGCACTGCAATACCTGTGGCACAGATCCCCTCCCCACAGCAGAAGTGTTAGTGACAGACTGAGCAGAAGACAGATTGGATGAAATAGGATATTTATAGTGATTAGAGGACAGTTTGTCAGTAGATAACCTATTGGCTTTTCGATCTGCCGGCGGACAGCGTGCAAAGATTTTCGGAGATGGCAAGTTATCATACATGTTATCATAAAGCCCATCTTCTCCTGCATTTCTGTTACGTGGGGTAGGAAAGCCATCTTCTGGTTCCCACTGCAACACACATACTTAGTAAATTAGGATAAATGTCATGCACTGGAGAAAAACAAAGCAATCATTAGAAAAGTAACTGGGCAATTACTCCGTCCACCAGCATGCACTTCCTCCATTATTGACTACATAGACTGCACATAATCTACTATTATTTTCACCATTTCATCACAATGAAAATTGTATTTTAAAATAATTAGTCAAATTCTCATCATGAGCCCTTGTGCAGTGGTTAAACTGCAGTAATTCAGCCAAAACTTTGCTCACAGTTTCAAGGTTGACTCAGCCTTCCATCTTTCCAAGGTCCGTAAAATGAATACCCAGCTTGTGAGGGACAAAAAACTAATTACAGTGGAGTCGCGTATAACGAATGCATCATACAACAAAAAACCATACAATGAAGAAAATTTTGGAACAAATGGGTGCATCGTACAATGAAAATCTCTATGGGAAAAAATGTACAATGAAAATTTTCTTTGTACGATTTTTCCCATAGGGAGTTTTGTTGTACAATTTTTCCCATAGGGATTTTCGTTGTATGATGCATGCAGAAATGTATTAATACACGAAGAAAATCGTACAACTATGTGCCTTGTGGATCCAATTATTTTCATTATACGAGGTTCTACTGTACTCTGTGAAGAGCCCGGAAAATGCTTTAAGTGCTATGGGGCAGTATATAAAGGTAACTGCTATTGCTATAATAGAGCTGATACATAAACTGGAATTTATTTGGACGTGAATTAACAGAGAGTTTAAAGGACTGAAGTAGAGAGGTTTTTTTCCTTAACCCATAGTTTCCAATGACATGCAATATGGGAACTGGGACTACATCTCAAGATGATAAAAGTTCAGCATACAACCACTTTCTTAAGCATTACAAGATTTCAAATATTATATCTAGCCATTTTGTATTTTCTTAGTTTTTCTTTTAATCCTGTCTTACAACGTGGCTGGTTAATAGGAAAATGTGCTATTAAAAATTACTTGCAACAAAGGAAATGCAAGCAGTGCACAATTGGATTGGGGACACGAAACATCTAAATTCCTGCTCCATCTTTATGTTCAGTGAATTTACTTGGGATGTAGCTGTTGCTCAACCTAACCTACAACACTTAGCCATGAAGATACAATGGGATAACCTCAAGTACGTCACTTTAATCTCTTGAAAAAAGGGCAGGTAAAAACATGGTCAATCCTCTACACATTTATAAAAGAGCAAGTCCCATTTAAAAATATTGGGGCTTAGATTTGGGGAAGCAGTACTTTACAGCATTAAAGTGATGTAAATCCCTGTTCCCTATTTTAATTTGAGCCAGTGGGATAACTCAGTGAGTTGAAATAAGTGACTGGAAAGCCAGGGGCTGGGTCTTCTGTTATCCAAACATCTGTATAGTGCAACACAAGAGAAAAGGGACGGGTCTAGAGAGCCAAGAGTGTTATGCAATACATTTCTGCAAATTAGATGTCCAAATAAGAGTAAAAACGCTTAATCCTATACAAATGTGTATAGGGTTGCAGCTGACAAGTCTGATTTTTATTATCTTGCAATGATATGGGTGAAGGAAACTAGGGCCAAAGAGGAAAAGGTGAATGCATAGTGGACATCATAACATCATTTCCTCCCTTTTCTTCTTGCATATTTAGCCCAAATGTGGACTTAATCAAACCTTTATTTTGACCCTTACCCAAGGAGTTACATTAATATTTTGGCTTTTTCTAACCAAGGATTATTCAATAATGTATATTTATGTTGGCTTACACATGCACGCCATATTGAAACAATATGACCCAGACTTAAGGGCTTTGTACATGAGGCACAGTTAGCAACACTTTGGGATCACGCACAGCAATAGTCAGTCAAGTAGGCTTTTGGAGCTCAACACATGTAAGTGATTTGACCTACACAAAAATCAATTCTTACGGATCCATTTATGCAAGGAACATCATCATAATGAAGTGCCATCCCACTGGGACATGCATAGCCATTGGCAGTGTTCCCTCGATAAGGATTAGTAGAGACTGTCCGTCTGTTCATAAAACTAAAACAAATAAAAACAAAAAAGAAGAACGTTAGCTCAATTTATATTCAATATGACATTCCGGAAATAAACAAGAGTCACCCTTTCACCTCTATGAAATTACTCCTTGCTCTCCCCGCACCTGTCCCCATATTTTAAATCAGGATTCTCAACCTGTGGGCCATGGGCGAAAATGTGGCCTGCAGTGGCATTTCATGTGGCCTTCCACCACACCCAGAAGTGCCATGTGGTGGTGGAAGGGCAAAATGGCCATCTGGCCCCAAGGGAGCTTGACGTGGGCCTCAGCTTTATTATTATTATTATTATTATTATTATTATTATTATTATTATTATTATTATTATTATTATTATTATTATTATTATTATTATTATTATTATTAGTCGCCCCACTCGCAAATGCGACTCTGGGTGGCTAACAAGGAAATAGAGCATTACAAAATTGTCGAGAATTCCTGTTTTAAATAGTACCGCATGGTACTGCAAGTTGGAGTTTTAACCAGGAAGTTATTCTTCAGTAAAATACTGTGTACGGATTGAGTGGGGTGGGACCCAGTGTAAATTAGGCAATTAAGGAAGGGTAAATTGTTATTATTTATTTATTTATACTTCTATACCTCCCTTCTCGCCGGGGCGACCCAGGGTGGTGTACAACATTATAAAAGCATAATAAAATCCAACCCAAAAACTTCAAAATTACAGTTATAAAATTTAAAAAGTTTTTAAAATTTATAAACATCCACAGGTCCCAATAATCATCTAAAAGTTAAGAACTAAAAGTTAAGAACTAAAAAAAATTAAAAACTAAAATAATTTTCAATTCTTCTTTTTAAAAGATATTTTTTTTAAGTTGAAATTGAAATAAAAATATTGTCAATTATTTAAAAAGAAGAATGTTCATTACTTAGGAAATCAGATAAAACTTTCTTAAGCCTATCTTCTCAGTGGAAGGGGATCTTCTCAGAAAGGAATGACTATTTTCTGGAAGCAATGGTACTCTACTGCAGATTGCAACTGTACACTACTGTCAGATTGCATTTTCCCTAGAGCAGGGGTGCCCAAACTATGGCCCATGGGCCGGCTCCAGCCCCCAACGCCAAAACATCCAGCCTACAAAGTCCTCGTTGCTCCCAGAAGTGGAAGTAAAATGCACTGGTATGGGCGCATTTTACTTCAACTTCTGGGAGCAACGAGGGCTTCATGGGCCAGATGAATTGGTGTCAGGGCTGGATCCAGCCCACAGGCCATAGTGACCAGCCCCTGAACCACGTGACCGACCCATGGCCCGAAAAGTTTGGGCACCCCTGCCCTAGAGAGCGATGCTTTTGAATGATACAAGGTGGCTCTTTCTTAACATGGTTTGTCTTGGAAATTCAGATCCACACACTCTGAAGCACCCAGGTTTAGATTCAAATGGCAGGAGGGACAAAGATCATACTCTGAATGTGGTAAATGAAGAATAAGGGGTTTGAGGTCTTGCAGCTACTTAGTAAAATGCAGCTCAATGAGCTAACCTGCTTTGCCTATAGTGTTTTGAGGCAGGGGAATCCGTTGAGGCTTCTGTGCTAAGGCTTCTGTGCTAACACAGAACCTCCTGTCAGGACTATCCTATCCTCATCAATCACTTCTCATCTAATTCTGCTTTGAATATGCATGGGGACTTTTTGACAACCTGCACAATTGCTTTGAGTGAAGCAGAAGCTCGTCATGAAAGTCGACCTGTCTATGAGTCACTCTTTTAAGGACTGTGAATAGTTTTAAATACTGAACATGGAACTGCAAATAAGAATAGGATTTCAACCCAGCTTTACTCAATATGTACTGATTTAAATGGTTTGGGTTAATGGAAGCAAGTAACTATCTAAAATACCTGGAAGGTGGCATTTGCCAACTTAATTCAGCCATACCCTATTCTTAAGAAAAGAATTTCCAGAGGACCCTCTGCTTTTGCACATTAGACTAAGAGTTACTAAATTCAATCTCCCAAATAATTGCACGTCTTTATTGTTGTTTTTCATAGTCTAGTAATTTATTGTTTTTTAACTTTTAACATTGTTTCTTTTTAATGATTTAAGTAGTGGGTCTTTTTTTAGAAGGAAAAAGGAGGAATGTTATGGTAAATACAGTCAAACCTCACATAAAGAACACCTCGCTTAAAGAGTAACTTGCTTAAAGAGCAGACGTTTATCTGAATGCTCGCTTTGCTTAACAAATAAAACCAAACAAAACCTCGCTTAACAAATAAATTGGGGTTCGCAATCTCCCCACCCCAAGAAGTCACAATTGCCCACTTACAATGGTGCTTTGCTTAAAGAGCAATCCTGTGGAACACATCATGCTCTTTAAGCAAGGTACCACAGTGTTTTAAATAAATAAATAAATTTGAAAACTGCCATAACATTAGAGTTATTTATAGTTTTAATTCAATGAGTGCCAAATAAACGGAGAACACATATCATATTTGAAATTAGAAGGAGTCACGAGTTGACAGCAGGGATTTAATGTTTCGTTAACAGTTTAATTTAAATAAAATGAATTGACTAATTAAAGATGATTCACAAGTGTGTATTTTAAAAATCTACAGAGGACCTTCATATCCCCTCCCCTTCTCGCATCCACAGATGGAATGGCTCTCCTAACATAATGTCTCCCATAACAAGTATGAGTCATATAAAAACAAAGGGAAGTGTTTTGTGCTTTAGAAATGTGGTTTAACTCACAACCAAATGTGATTCATGGATAAACATTAACCAATTAACATCACTTTCATTGAGTAACACTAGTCAACAGCAACTTTTTTGCATGGAAAGCGTGTAGAACAGGGGTGACCAAATCTTTTGGGCCATGGGACGGTCACGTGGTTCAGGGGGCTGGCCACTATGGCCCAGGGCCCAGATCCAGCCCATGATGCCAATTCATCTGGCCCACAAAGCCCTCATCACTCCTGGAAATGGAAGTAAAATGTGCCATATGGGCACATTTTACTTCCACTTCCAGGAGTGATGAGGGCTTCGTGGGCCAGATGAATTGGCGTTGGGAGCTGGATCCATATGGGTGCATTTACTTCTACTTACGAGAGCGATGAGGGCTTCATGAATTGGCGTTGGGGTCCGGATCTGGTCCCTGGACTGTAGTTTGGGTACCCCTGGTGTAGAATGAACAAGTCTGGCTGTCTATTAGCCATCTTTAGTTAGAAGCAGGACCCAATGACTTCAGCAGAATACTTGTAATGAGTCCGCTTTGTACTGTAGCCCAAGTTGCTTCGGACACAATTACGCATGTCTACATTTCAGGAAAACTTGTGCTAGAGGAAATATCAAAGCTTTTTGACTCAGGATCTAGTAAGGAATGCATCCCTGCTACGGTTTCTTGACACCAAGATTAAAACAACAAAAATCTAGACTTCCTTAAAGTGCTCTTTACTGATATAACTCTTCCTACCAGAAGGTTTGCTTTGCAGCCTGAATGACACTTGCTGTCATATCCACATCAATATAGTCATAGTGCAAAGAGCCAGGTTCTGCAGATGAGCCACTCTCAGCCAGCAAAATCCCAATCCACCTGCCCATGTCTTCTGAAGAAGAAGCCTATAAAGAAGAGAGGGAACCATAGGCAGACAATGAATTAGGCAGCGACATAGGCAGCTTTTACTTTGACCATTTCTCAGCACGCTACCAAATGCAGTAAATTTGCACTCTATCCTTCAGTGTAAAATAGTCTTAAGAGTCGTCACAGTACATAAAAATATACAGCAATAAGTGAGCAGCAGACAAAAAACCATCAATTAGAAATTACAAACTACCGTATATATGTGAATATAAGTCGTCCCAAATATAAGTCGAGGCACATAATTTGGGCCTCTAAAACTAGGAAAATAGATTGACCTGAGTATAAGTCAGTGGTGGAAAATGCAGCAGCCGCTAGTGATTTTCAATAATTAAAATACATGGAAATACGGTAAAATTAATTAATTTAGACATTTGTGTGGGTGTTTTTGAGTGTTTACGTTGACCCGAGTATAAGTTGAATCCCATTTTTGGACCTCATTTTGAGGGCTAACCACCACCCCTTATACTCGAGTATATACAGTAAAACCTCGGATAACGTTAAAACCTGGTTCCACAAGTCTTGGTGTTATCTGATTTTTAGTGCTATCCAATGCATGTTAAAATCCTATGGGATCCATAGAGATACATTGTAACCACACAGGCTTTAGCGGTTGTTATCTGATGCATCCCATAGGATCTTAATGTTATCCGATGCAATTCTCCCCCCCCCCCCAATTGCTTAATGTTATGCGATTTTAGTGTTATCCGATACTAATGTTATCTGAGGTATTACTGTACAGTACAAATTAAAAGACCACAGTGGTATTAATGTCTTTGCTTAATTCCAAAAGAGACATCAAAACTGGTTTAAGGAAGAGGTTCTCTCAGGTAAGCTGCTGAAACGAAGACAGGCTTCAAGGGTGAAATCAACTGAAGGAGGGACTCTGAAAGAGACTTTGTCAGCACAAATTGATCCATGCAGAAGTAGTAAAATGTAGCAAATAACGGCAGTAGATGGTCAAGGGTAAAAGAAAAAGCAGAATGAGGAAAGCAAACATTGTCCTATTTCCTCCTGTCTTCTTCCCCATGACATTTGTGGTAAATGCAAATTAATAATCCACTGGAGCCACTTTCTGATCTAATTGATTATTTTGGTCAAATTATTTCCATGTAAATGAACAGAGGTCTTCTAGCTGAAACCCTGTATAAGTAGAGGCCAGAAGAGAAATAACTGTTTTTCAAAGCATGAGCAATGTTAGACATGTTTCATAAGACAAGAATTTATACAAACAATAAATGTTTAGTTTTGAATTGCTAAGATATAAACTGAGCTGACAGTAAAAAGCTGAAATAATCATTTTTAGCCAGGTTGGAACATGAGATCTTGACACAGAAGCAGAGAATGCTGTCTTCTTGGGAAATAATTGGATATTTTCTTAGAGATGGAATATATTGCTTGCTCCATAATGAGTGAGATTCTGCTTAGGTCCACCTCTGCAAAGCAGGAGTGAAGAATCGGGGAGGGTTAAATTCCCACAGATTCTTCCATGTGGATGAGAGTCATTCCCTCTTACATCACTGGTTCCACAACCAAAGGACCAGGTACAGTCTTTCCAACCAGCGCCTTAGTCAGCAGGCTCAGCTTCTGTCCCACTTTCCTTCACAATGAAGGAGGAGTAAATTCCACCTTGCCAACATTCCAGTGCTGATGACGGTGCCAAATTTGTTCCCCCTTCACCTTCCTCTTGGGGAAAGCAAAAGGGAAGCAAAGTGATTGAGTCACAGCCTTGAGATCATGGATAAATCATTTGCTGTCTTTGTCTTCTGCCCATGAAGGGTTTTGGGGACATGTCCAATTTGGTTTACATGCTAGAGCGGGGGTGCCCAAACTATGGCCCATGGGCCAGATCCGGTCCCTGACACCAATTCATCTGGCCTAAACCACCCTCATCGCTCCCGGAAGTAGAAGTAAAACATGCTCATATGGTCATGTTTTACTTCCGCTTCTGGGAGCATCGAGGGTGGTGTGGGCTGGATGAATTGCACTGGGGCCAGATTTGGCCCACAGGCCACAGTTTGGGTACCCCTAGTATAAGAAGAGAAAATGGCAGCCTAAAATCTATCTCATCCTGTTGCAAAACATATCTGTTGCAAAACGGATTGCAAGGCATGTTTTACTTCCGCTTCTGGTGGGAGGAACCATGTGACTGGCCTGCTGAACCACATGACCGGCCTACAGCCTGAAAAGTTTGGTCACCCTTGTGCTAGAGGGGTAGGGAACCTTTTCCTGTTGGAAGAGTGCATTAATTTAGCTGTAATTAAATAAACCAATGTCAAGAATCTTCAATTAGAAATACTTAAAAATACGTATTGATTTGTAAAAATCTATGTACTATGTACAAAAACTTGCTGTTTACTCTGTGCTTGTGAACCGCCCTGAGTCGGCCCAACCGAGTAGGGCGGTATAAAAATTGGAGTAAATAATAATAATAAAATAATACAGTACTTAATAATTTAAGAAAATGAAAACTATCTGTTAATTTTAAGGCATATCAGAAAACAAAATAAAATAAACAAAACAAAATAAAAAACACTGTAGCCCTTTAAAGACTAACTGCTATATTTTTATTGTTAGCTTTTGTGGATCAAGTCCACTTCTTCAGACAAGGAGTGAAACTTATAGGCATGGTTTTTATGCATCATATTTAGGGATCAAAGGGAGAAGGGTGTGTCCAAGCAAAATGACAGACAAGCAAGCACAACAATACAGCTTCCCACAGCCATCAGCAACAACAGATTAACTCTAAATGTCTCCCTTTCAATCTCAAAGGGTCTGAGAAAGAACATTCTGGTCTCTGATCAACCTTTGACCTGCAAACAAAAACACTGTGCCTGGTTACTTCTTGTTTTGCTAAAGAAAATTGGCAATAAGGTTGTAAAATAATATATAAAATATCTAGCAGCATATAGCAATCTGTGTATCAGGTCTGAAAATGTCCCAAAAACCCTTAGCTAATATTTAATCCCCTGCGATGGGTGTCTAACAGATGGATGTATTTGATTTCTGCTGTCTCCCTTTCAATCCTAGTTCCCCACCCCTGTGCTAAAGGTAAATTATTTGCATAGTGAACACCTACCTCTAGTACTGCAACCTCCTGAGCATTTCGAAGCAGGCGGAATGTTAGGGGATGCTTGGAATCTAATCCTGGAATAACTTCACAGCCTCGGAGTGGAATAGAGACAATATGGGTCTTCAGATCTGTCCTGTCTTTGTGGAAAATGAGTTTATTGTCTTTCACTCTGCACCAGCGCTCACGCCAACGATTATTTGAGAGCACATTAAGATAGCCTGAAAAAACAAAGTAAGAATTTTCATTTTTGTTGTAGGATATGATTGCACAATGGAGAGAGAAAGAGGCAATTATTAACGTTTGATTTGTTTGCAAGTTTCCCCCTCAGCTCCCTTCAGGTTCAGCATAGTTCCCAGCCAAATGATTACTCAGACCAATAACTTGAAGTAAAAAAGAGAAAATATATTTACTTATAATATGTTGAGAAATTTGGCACCAGGTTCATTGGAATAGGATGGTTATTCGGTTTAGTTACAATAAAACCTTTAAAGATTTTTCCTTCATTATAGCCATGTGGGAGAAGAAATAATAGCGATAGAGAGGGCACACAAAATAGTTGCTTCTCCTTTGAGAATAAACTGGCCAACACACACAGGAAAAAGAGGAGCAAAAGCAAGCAATTAAAATTTCAGGTGGGAAGACAAAAGCTTTTTTGATGAGTTACAAAAATGGAGTCAAGTTTGTTCCAGTATTAGAAACTCCCTCTTTCTTTGGATTAATCAGTGGTGAGCAGCAACAGGTTCGTGCACCCCCAGCAGGGGGTGTAGCAAAATTGGGTGGTCTTTGGGCACGGGGGGGGGGAGCGAAATTGGGTGGCCACGCCCACCTCCCTGCCCTGCCCAGACTAACACAGCTACCCTCTAAAAAGTTTTATTCTGTGCAAGCATATCAGACAGTAAACAAAACAAAAAGACAAAAACGTTGTGGCACCTTAAAGACTAACTACTGTATTTTAATGTGAACTTTTGTGGATCAAGTCCACTGGTTCTTTGGCTATAAACAGAGATGAGCACTGAACCCTAGAGTTGGTAATGACTGGCTTTCGAGCAAGGGCAACCTTTACCTAATAACAGAAGATCCCTGATTGGTATTCAAATTTGACGTCAGGTTTTTGTGATGTAGGCTCCACCCATGACATAGGCTCCAACCATTATGTAGGCTCCACCCACAACCTAGACTCCGCCCACTGTGTGGTGGCAAAAAAATTTCCTGCCCACCACTGGGATTAATGGTTAGCTCTTTACATGCAGAACTGCTATTTTTCCAACAATTTCTTCTTTCAAGCGTGCACACACGGCAACACCCAGGCTTATCCCAAACAAAAGTTACTTTCAGGAATAAAAACTAAAGTCAGTGTGAGAATGGTATTGCTTTCTGCCAAAGCTTTCTCAAACCACAAAAAAGGGCAACCTGTGAACCATTCTTAAGAAAATACAACAATGATTACTATACAGCTGGACAACCCATACTCAAAACATATGATTTCCCCTTTCCCAGCAGTAGCGTTACTGTAGCAGCATGTCGCTTATCACAGTCCCGGGAATATGGGCATTTCACAATAATCGCCTTATTTGGGTCTTTTGTGAAACAGCAGGTAAATAACCAAGTACAGAGACAAAAATGCCTTTGTGGTTTCTTCTAAACATGCTGTGATAGGAACTAAAAGATTAAAACCACCTCTCGCTCTTCACATTCTTCCAATTAACTTTACCTAACAATGGATAAGCTGCCACTTGTTGTTTCTGAAGCACACACTTTCAAACCTCTTGCTCTAACAGGAAAGCAATAGACAGCTATGCAGTATGGGAAAACAAAGCAACTGTTCTGAAAGAAGCAAGCAAAAAATAATAATAAAACAACCCACCAACAAGAAGGTACTTTGAGCATGGGAGAAAAATAATTACACAAGGCTATCACTGTGCTTCCTCTGAGTAGAACCAGCCTGGGTAGACATGGGCAAGCTGCACAGTCCCAGGGTGCTCCCAGAAGAAGGGGATGGCAAACCCTGAATATACTTGTAATAGTTTATTCTCACCACTCCCGGAGAAAGCCTTCTTGAAACATGAGGTAGGGCAAGAAAAGCCACCTTCTTTCCTCATACATATGTCCCAGTGCACCTGGAAAGGGGGGGGGGGCACTAACAGTTGTGCAGCCCCGCCAGCCCATCATGGGAACGCCGCCACCTCTGCCAGACTCTCCCTTGGACATAGTTGGTGGGGTTGACTTTTTGATCTTTTTCTGTGATTTTTCTGTGAAGTGTTTTTGTATGATAATGATCTGATACTTTGATACAGTAATACCCCAGATAACGTGAGTATCGTATAGCGTGAAAACCGCATAACGTTACAAGATTTTCGGAAAAATCTTGTATCGAATAACACGATTTTTAATGTTATCCGATACAGTCGTTCTTAGCAGCAGGGTGGCTGGAAAGCTGAACGGGGTTCTCCGTTCAGCTTCCCAGCCACCCTGCAGCTACGGAGGCAGGGGTGGGGAGGCTGGAAAGCTGACGGGGGCTCCACCGTTGGCTTCCCCAGCCACCACACAGCTGCAGAGGCAAGGGCGGGTGGCTAGGGAAGCCGACAGGGAGTCCCCATCAGCTTCCCCAGCCACCCTGCAGCTGTAGATCGGGTCCTCTGATCTCTCTGGAGCAGGCAGGGGACCTGATCCAAGCTGTTTCTGGGCTTCCCCGACGTCCTCAGCCAGTGCAGCAAGCCAGAATGTCAGGATTCGAGCTCTAGGGAGGTCAGGAGACCCGATGCACGCTAATTTTGAAGTTCCCCCACCCTCTTTTAGGCTGCAGCAAGCCAGAATGTCGGGATTTGAACTCTGACATTCTGGCTTGCTGCACTGGCTGAGGACGTCGGGGAAGCCCAGAAACAGCTTGGATCGGGTCTCCACACCTCCCTGGACCCAGCGGGGGGGGGGGGTCAGAGACCCAAAAAATGGTAAAAAAGGACGGTTTTTTAACCAATTTGGGGGTCTCTGACCCCCCCCACCGGGTCTAGGGAGGTGGGGAGACCCGATCCAAGCTGTTTCTGGGCTTCCCCAACGTCCTCAGCCAGTGCAGCAAGCCAGAATGTCGGGATTCGAACTCTGACATTCTGGCTTGCTGCAGCCTCCAGGGAAACAGGGCTTTTTTTAAACATTGTGTGATCAATGTATCGCACAACGTTAAAAATCGGATAATGACGGGACTTGTGGAACCAAGTCATAACGTTATCCGGGGTATTAATATATTGTAATTGGGATCCTTTTATTCCCCTGACATGTCTTGAAATGTTTTTCTATTATGATAACTGTAATTGTAACTGAAACTGTATACAGTCAAACCTCGTACAAAGAGTGCCTCACTTAAAGAGTATCTCACTTAAAGAGCAGAATTTTCGCTGAATGTTCGCTTTGCTTAACAAATAAAACCAATCAAAAATTCGCTTAACAAATAAATCAGGGTTCGCAATCCCCCCCACAATCGGTCACTTACAATGGTGTTTCGCTTAAAGAGCAAACTCACTTAAAGAGTAATCCAGTGGAATGCATTATGCTCTTTAAGCGAGGTACAACTGTATTTTGTATGTTCTTCTGAATGTGATGTAACTATGGTGTTATTTGTATTATTATCTGTACAGTATTTATACTTGTGTTTATACTTTTGATTGTAAGCCACCCTGAGTCGTGACCCCCTGATTGGGTGGGGTAGAACTCGAAAAATTAAATTAAATTTAAATTAAACAGGAGTGGACGAGCAGGAGAGGGGAGCTGACATCCCAAGCATTTCACCAGTTAAGATGGCTAATGGCAGCCCCTGACCTCCAGTCACAAATATGTGCAAGTAAGTTGTGGGGGCCAGGAGGAGACATTAATCAGATCACTGAAGAGTACATTGAGAAATCTGTTGGGGAGTTGCTATAAGATGTCTTCAACTAATCCATCAGTGCATGAAAAGATGAAGTAGTGGGGGAAAAGAGGCCACTTGCCACATGTTGGAATGTCCTCTTCTGCTGATGAAGTCTGCTCATCTGTCGAGGGTTTTTTCTTTCCCAGGCCAATTATCTTTGTTATTTTCTTCCCTGTCACTTTGGACACAGTGCCTTTGGAGTCTGTCTTTGAGCTTTTTTTCCTCTTCACTAACAAGAAAAGGACAAACATGAAAATATCCAGTTATGAATCAGGTGTCCAGTAAACACTTGAGCTGTTGAGAAAAGACTTGCCTGCCGTGGAAATCCAAAAGCTGAAGAACAACCAGGGCACTAGACTGGACCCAAATTCAACAGTAGGATGCCAGTAAGTTTCACATCCAGTGAAACAGACTTATCACTCACTTCTCTCAGAGATAATAGTTACCAACATGTCCTTCTAACTCAGAATAATTGCAAGCATTCTACAGTCCAAATCTAATATTATTTATTTATTTATTGGATTTATATTCCGCCCTACTCGCAGAAGCGACTCAGGGCGGATTACAACAATCATATAAAACATGTAAAATCACAAATTCCAAGATACAATTTTAAAAATTCTAAAAACATTTTAAAGCATAATTTCATTCCTTTCTAAAACAGTGAGAGGGTGGATATAAGATGTTAAATAAGCCAGCGTGGAGGGGCCAATGAAGCACCACTGCCCCATACCTGTCCCGCCAGCCAGGTCTTCACACCCTTCCTAAAGGCCAGTAGCTCCATCTGGAAACATAGTTCTAGAGCAGTGGTTCCCAACAAGGGGTACACAGCCCACTAGTGGACTTCAATTCCCAGAAGCCTCAGTCAGTACTTTGGCTGATCAGTGCTTTTGGGAAATGACTTAGGCTTCTGGGAATTGAAGTCCAAAAAGCAGCATTTGGGAAACACTAGAGGCAAGCAGCTCCAAAGGGCCAGAGTGGACATGGAGAAGGAACTTCTAGTGCTAGAGAGGCGAGCCACTCTAGCTGGTGGGACAACTAGGGAGCCTCTCCGGTCCTCTCTGGTGGGACTAACAGATAACCTTGGGGAGATGTGGTCTCTTAAGTATCCTGGCCCACTACCATATAGGGCTTTAAAGGTGATAAGCTGCAGTTTGAATTGCACCCGTAGACAAACTGGTAACCAGTACAGCTCCTGGAGCAGTGGGGATGCATGGGAATAACGTCCACACCCAACACAGCAGCAGTTTGAAACAGATTTGAAACATCCAGTGAAACAGACTTATCACTCACTTCTCTCAGAGATAATAGTTACCAACATGTCCTTGGGAATAACGTCCACACCCAACACCACCCAGGCAGCCACATTCTGGACCAGCTGCAGCTTCCAGATGGTCACCAAGGGCAGCCCCATGTAGAGCGCATTGCAATAATCCAATCTGGAGGTGACCAGAGCATGGGTGATCATGAGTAAGGAGTCTCCTTCAAGGAGTGAGCGCAATTGGTATATTACATGAAGCTGTGCAAAAGCCCTCCTAGCCACGACTGCCACCTACAGCATCATACCTTGTTCTTTTCCATTACAGATGGAAGTTAGTCCATTTTCCACTGCACCCTCTCCATCAGAACTTGGTCTTTCGGAGGATAATTTCTGCAGTGACAAAATAATATCATCACTGTTAATTGGTTATGCTGGAAATGAGTCAGAAGAATATATCAAACACTTGTTTCTCTATGCAACAAGTGTAAGACAGCTAAGAAGTAAGTTTTAGGAACTGGTTTCTTCACACAAACTTGCCAGAACTTCTGAACATCACAGAATTTTACCTTTTATTATTCCTGCCTCTTTTACTTATGAAATGCTAAACTGCTTTGTACAATGATTGTTCTATGTCAATAATAGTAGTAATATACTGTTGTTGTTGCTGCTGCTGCTGCTATGTGCCATTAAGTCACATCTGATTTATGATTATGCTGACGGGTTTTCAAAGTATGTGAGATATTTAAGGAGTAGTTTTACTAGTTCTTCTTCTTCCATGTCTAGGTTGGACTTTAAACTGCCAAAATGAAGCCACTGTTTGTTGAATTCATTCTGCAGTTCCTTTTGCCTGACCTAGTGTGAGAAAGATTAGCCAGCAAAACAAGGTTGCCATTGCCCAAGGGGTACACCCAAATGTTGTCCAAAAATACTGCAATCTTTGAGGAAGCTATTTCTGTGTACTCCAGCTTTACCAGTGCCAACCCCCAGTTAGTTTCCATGACTGAGTAGGAGGTCTCCTAGTAAGTCACTGTACCCACTATACAACACTGATAGTTCATAGTAATAAACAATAAACATAAATCCAAAATGGATTTCAAACTATTCCCCTACACTCAGTTCAACCTCTTTCTCTTCACTCTGTTCTGTAGGAAAGCATTTGTTCTCTTCTGTCTGGGCTGCTTAAACTTTTCTTTAGTCCTCAAGCTCTCATCCAAAGTTTAAGGACACTTTCATTGTATTGTTGTTCCTGAAAAAGTCTGACAAATGGAGCTGGAATCCTGCCTGTTCTTATAACAGAGCTCTCTTTGGCAAACACAATGCCAGAAATAACATTCACAGCAGTGGCTTGCTGGAAAAATGGCTTTTGTTCTGTTCTATCTTATTGCAGTTTTTCTTTCAAAGGAAAGATTTTTCTTTCCATAAGAAAACAATTTTTTTTGTAATGGTAAACTTTAAAAATGATAGATAGATATATATATTGCAGTTAGTCATATACTATTGTAAATGTGTATGACCTAGGATTAAAAAGAGTAAATGTTATTACACCATTTGATGTAGTTTGGGCTCAGTTATTATTTTTTTAAAAGAGGAGTTACCAAGAGAGGACTAATATATAATAATCCACTGAAGTAATCACTCAAACATTTTAATACGACTACTTACTATTTCTGAATCACCTAAGAGTGTAGCATTGTGAAATAAAAAACCCATAAAATAAAGGGAACAGAGCCAGCTGTTTAGAATTAATCTAAATAAATATCTATACAGTATACGTAAGGGAACTGAAGTCAAAAGGAAGTCAGCAAAGGGCATTTGAGTTCACTGGAGGAGGTATTTGAATATTTATGCCTTAAGGTGCTTCATAAAAGTAGGAAAGACTGAGCCATACAAATATTCAAACAAATGCAAAAGATAAGGCGATGCCAAAGAAAATGGAGAGAAGAGAATGATGACAACATTTAGACTAACTAAAAAGTTGATACAAGAAGCATTCAGGGCTGTAAAAACAGAACGAAGAGAGAGGGATGATGAAATAAAACCAGATACACCACAGCACAGACATCAGAAGCAAGTAGTAAACAATTTATGATGAAACCACACATGGAGAGGAAGACCAGTGAAAAGAAGGGAAAAGGGACAGACATGGTGGTATCCAATCCACAGATAAGTACATGAACTGTAGAATAAAGAACAGACAGATGCAGAATGTCTGAAATCAACAAAAATAATGAGAGCAGGTTCATTGAATCAATGAAATTATAGAGGAGATGACTCAACAAATCCTCAATGATCTAATGGGTTACTTTAATTATGACTTACTACTAGATTTCAACCATTATTTTACCCCGTGATTCCTGGCTTTCTAAGACACAAAGGGCGTAAGCTATAAACTAGTGTATGCAGCCTATTAATTCACACTTTATTCAGAAGCAATAAGGCACAGGTACCTCATTGTAACTGTTCAAACCGAGGGTTATGGTTTATAACATCTGAACAAGCCAAAATTCATACACTACTAGCAAGCCTTGTTTAAGGCTGACTTCCAATTGTTGCTGCTTTGGGAGCAATAAAACATAATCCTGTATTTAGATGCCACAGTAAACTATTCCCACCTGGTTTATTTAATAGTTCACATGAAAGGAGGAGAAAGATAGAAGTAAATTGGTTCTATGCATAAGCATGCTTGTTCAAATAAGCCAGGATTTCTTGCAAAAATGGCCTATGAACATGGATACTCATATCTACTAAATCTTTCAGTAATCTCTTACAATATAATTACCTTTTCCAGTTCAGTTTTATGTACCGGAGAATTAGATGATGGTCCATCCAAATCTATGGTTCCAACACAGTTACTGCAAACGTCCTTTATCACCTTCGATGACATACAAAAACAAAATATCCTCATTTATATATTGCTCAAAACTAAAGATATCATACTGGAGAATGGGGAAGAAAATTAGGTTTATGCATTACTATATTGAAAAGATTGTATCAGTAGCGGGTCAGAAGGCTCTCTCAAAGATGCTGTCAGTTTGTAGCAGCTATTCTGCTCAATTATCTTTATACACAATCTGGAGACTACTTCTAACATAGTTTTGAAGAGTCCATACACAAGAGAAGGACATGTATAAATGGACTGCATATTCTGCTAATTGATCGTGACCAACCATTCCTGATTTCCTAACTACAGTACAGACATTCAGCATTTTTTTTGAATAGTAGTCATGTTAGTCTGTGTTTCAAACATAACAGAGAACAAACAAAACAAAAACAAAGATGCTGTAGCACTTTGAACTGTAATATCTTAATGTTAGCTTTCGTGGATCAAATCCAGCAGACTCTTATATACCTTATTTTCTCCCTTTCTCCCTCTCATACACACAATTCTCACCACATACTAGCCACATACTCTAAATGTATCCCGGTTAACGTAATTAATGTGTTCTCCAGGACATTTCTTAAAGCAAAAATTACTTTAAACGAATTTCCCATAGGAATGCACTGAAAACCAAAATACACTAACTGAAATGCAGTTTCCCATAGGAATGCATTGAAAGCAAATGAACCCATTCTGGAAAAAAGTTCTGTAAACTGAGCAACTATTTTCTATGGATTTCCTTTTGTTATGTGATTTTTATGTTAACTGAGCCGTTTGTTAACCGAGGATCCACTGCACCGGAATTTTACATCTGCACTCAAGGTGCTGCAATAACTTAAATGCCCTTTCCTGTGTAGGTAGATACAGCACTCTTCTGACAAGACCTTTGTGGTCAGCTTTGCCCAGATAATGATGACCCTTTAATATTACAGAACAACCATGAATCCATTTAAAAGTAGCACTACTGAGAAAGGGGACTTTAGGCTTCCAGTTAAGCCGTGTCCACAAATTTAGACATGTCATAGACATTCTGTGACTCTAAATCTGAGCAGAACACTTTGGATAAGGCATCTGCAAACCCTGGACTTGACCAGCTAACAGGCTTCAGTTTGGGGTGATGAACAATACAATATCCACAAACTCTGACTTGGAGAAAAAGAGAGAGGTACTAAAGGAAAGCACTTACTCTAAATGTAAATGCAAGATAAAATCAGGATCAGAGAATAATATTACAGCATGCAGAAACTAATTCAAACCTGCTGCAAGGGAAAGAGTGTGAAGATCTTTTACAACCATGGCTATAAAACCACACAGCATTTCCTGATTTTTTAAAATCCAGTTCTATTCTTTATGTCTTCAAGCCACAGTAGAAAGTGGCATTTTCTCCTTCTGTGGCATGCTGCAAAAATATTTTCTAGGCTCCATCAACAGTCTGGTGCCAAGGCTACTCTTTCAGAGATCTGGATCTGTCAGAAGCAAATGGGCAAAGTGATGACATTTGTTCATTTGCCTTCACTCAATCTAAAATGCAATTTAAAATGGAGGCAATTGAAGTCTAGGGAATCAAACTTTACAAATTCATTAACATGTCAGCATGCCCACAGACAGCTATGCATGGGGCAGGCAGACCAAATTACTTTGTGGATTGATATGAGGACTTGGAGAAATGCACCCAAGCTCTCCAGGACATCTGAATAATGTTGCTAAGGCTCCTCAGTCTTTTTGTCATGTTCTCACAAAAGAGGCCTGTTTGTAGGCTGACAGTGACTGTATTTATCCTTCCAGAGGCCCAAGATTCTGCAGCATCTTGTGTGAATATTCTACAACTCCAACTAGAACTCCAAACACAATCCTACCTACTTTACATGGCAATGGACCTGCTTTCTCTGAGGTTAGAACAGTGGCTCCCAACCTTTTTTTAGTCATCCCTCACTTAAGCCTCTCTAAAATCCTGATCCCTCCCCCCCCCCCCGTGACATATAACTCTTATTATTCAAAATGTGGAGGAAGTCTAAAAGGCCATTCACTGTTAATAACTTTTTCTCAAATTGTTCCCCTTAAAAATCAAATTGCCCTCCTGTGGGAACCATGGGGTTAGGAGATCACAGCTAAACATCTAGGAACAGAATTGTGCTTTATGCGATATTTTAATGTTAAATGGAGGCAATATGATACTGAAAGAAATGAGGTTAAAAGTTTGTGAGGCATTTGTTTTTCCATGGCAAATGTTGAAAACCCATCTTGTTCAGTATGTCTTCATTTTATCTAAAATTAGGGTTTCTCTTCTAGCTTTTATCCTGACAGAAATAATTCTATGTTGAGATTCCAAAATCCACTCTGAATCCACAATAGCAGCTTATATCTACCAAAAGCTCCAACTAGAATAGACCAGTTGAATTTATGGAATTTACATAACTTCTTTACCATTCAGCAGTTGATCCAGTGGATCTTTTTGTTGTTCAGTCACACAGTCGATTCCGACCCTCTGCGACCCCATGGACCACTGTCCGCCAGGCACTTCTGTCCTCCACCATCCTCCTCAACTCTCTCAGTTCTGCACCCATTGTCTCTACAATACCATCTAGCCATCTCATTTTTGGCCGCCCCCTTTTTCTTTTGCCCTCCACCTTTCCCAGCATCAAGGCCTTCTCAAGCGAAACCAAAGTACTTTAGCTTCATCTTTACTATTTGACCTTCAAGGGAGCAGTCAAGGTTGATTTCTTCTAAGATTGACCTATTTGTTCTCCTCGCTGTCCAGGGGACTCTCAAAACTCTCCTCCAGCACCACATCTCAAAGGCATCTATTCTTCTGCGCTCACCTTTCCTAATGATCCAGCTCTCACAACCATACATTGCCACAGGGAATACTATTGCTTTGACTATACGAATTTTTGTTTGCAATGTGATGTCTCTACTTTTCAATATGTTCCCCAGGTTTCTCATCGCTTGCCTCTCAAGAATCAGTCGCCTTTTATTTCATGGCTGCAATCACCATCTGCAGTGATCTTTGATCCTAGGAAAGTAAAATCTGTCACTGCTTCTACTTCTTCCCCATCTATTTTCCAGGGACTGATAGGGCCTGTTGCCATTATCTTGGTTTTCTTGATATTAAGTATCAAGCCAGCTTTTGCACTTTCTTCTTTCAACCTAAGCAGGAGCTTTTTTAAGTCCTCTTCACTTTCTGCCATTAGGGTGGTATCATCTGCATATCTCAAGTTGTTGATGTTTCTCCCAGAAATTTTGACCCCAAATTGCGATTCCTCCATCCCTGCATTGCGCATTATGTGTTCTGTGTATAAGTTGAATAAGCAGGGTGACAAAACGCAGCCTTGTCTTACTCCTTTTCCTATTCCAAACCACTCTGTCATTACGTATTCTGTCCTACTCTAGCTAAAATTACAACTGAATGTAGGTATTCTCTAGAGCAGCATCCCCTCAAATACCATCTTCTTTTATACTTTGGAGTACAATGCCCAACACTTTTATGGTCAATTCTATGTTGGCTCAGGAATGTTTTGAGTTTTGATGCAACATATCTGGAGGGCGTGAAGTTGTGGGAGGTGAGCATAAGGTGGATCAACAGAGTTTCTGGACTTTAGCTCCTATAGTCTTGGACTGATGGCTATGCTGGTAAAGGATAACTGAAGCTGAAATCCAAAACATCTGGTGTCTGACCCTCTGCTCACCTGTGACTACACAGACATGGAATAACTTTGCCTCTTTCAAGCTGATAGCTGGTCAACTGGTCTGCTACTGTTCTATTATGCTCCTCTTCTGGTCCTTCCACCAATATTCCATGATGCCAAAGCAAACAGTACTGCCTGGGAAGAGCAAGATGGGGAGGAAGGAACAGTAATGGGCACACATCAAAGCAAGTAGATTTAACTGCAGTAAAGATGGCTTGCTGGTTTGACCAGTCTTCTTTCCACCATGACAAGAGCAGCAAAGATGTCATCTGTCAAGCTCTGGAGCTCACTAAGTCTTCCTTCCTGCTTTGGCATTAAATCCAGATGATGCAAGTATTTCCTCTTCTACCAGACTGGAACAGAGTTTGCTGGAAACCTCTTTAGAAACCTCTCTCATTCTTCCTTCTTTTGCCTGATAATGTTATGCTTCTGGACTCACTGTTGTCCCCCTACCCCCATAGTTGGTGGAAATAAGGTTATGCAGGAGAAAGCATTCAGACAGGACCTTCAGCCAATTAAAGTATTAGCACTACAGCATAGGCTTAGTAAAAGTTGCAACATTATTGATCTATGTACTGATTTTACTACTTAACTCTCAACAGAAATGCTCCTTTTTAAGCACCTTAATTTTAACTTTTGTCTCTTGATCTATTTTACGTATCCTCGTTTTAACTTCTGTTCCCTTTGCTGTTCTGACCTGGTCTTGGACTGTAATAAAGATATGATCTGAAGGCAATTTTAAAATGCAAAAGCATTTTATAGATTTGCAAGGATTTCTTTTTATCTGAATGGCTACAGAGTGTATACTGAGCATCTACTGTACTTGTACTGAAATGCTTTCTGCCTTTTCTGCTCTTGCTTCTTTGATGAACCCAAGAGAACGGCTCATTCTTTCAGCATTTGCTCATACCACAAAGGCAATTCGTTTTGGCCACGCTGGGTAATGGAAGTCAGGGAGAGGACACCAGAAATAATTTGGCAGCAATCACATTCATAAAGTCATGCACTCTTTCAAAAGGCTGATTTCATCACCACAGAGGGAGGCATTCCAGGATTCACTTTTGTTATCAAGGCTGCTGCTTCTAACCAAAACTGATTTCTACGGGATTAACTGTTGCAAAGGGAGACTTGGGTGGGGTGTACCAGAGACCTCCATGCCCTCATCTCCACTGCAGTGCCGATTGTAATTTTACACTGTTAGCCCGCAGTTCAACTCTGAAGGGGGTTCAGAGTAACCTCACTAATCAACAAATGAAAAATGGCAGTAAAATCAATAATACACCAAGCCTCGGTAACGTTATCTTCTGGTTTTCTTCGATGAAGCTCAAGATCCTGGGTTTGAACCAAAAAAGCTTCAAGTGTTCCTGCAGAACTTTGAGAACACCTTTTTGCTCTATGTAAATCAAATAATCTCCTGATTACATTATCTGCATACTGACTTGATAAACTGAAAGCAGAAAAAGAAGGTACACTGTAGTCTCTCATAACTCTGGGCCTTCTCTCTTTGCTGTGGTCACTAGCTAAGGATGGAAATGACTGTAATAATAATTATCCTGTGCTGTCAAGTCTATTTCAACTTATGGTGACCCTTTTCACAGCTTTCTAGGTGGGGAATAAACAAGTGGTTAACCGTTCCCCTCTTCCACGGGCAACCAGGGTCTATGCAACTTGTTCAAGATTACATACGCCAGTGGTAGCAAATCTATGGCATGCATGCCAGAGGTGGCACTTGGACCCCTCTCTGTGGGCACTTGTGCAGTCACCCCAGCACAGAGTTTGCCCCACCCCTCTGACCAGCAGCCCAATGAAAGTGCTTCCTCCCTTCCCCAGCAGAGAGTTCACCCCGCCCCTCTGCTCAGCTGTCCAATGGGAGCACTTCCTCCCTCCCAAGCACAGAGTTCACTCTACCCCTCTGCCCAGCAGCCCAATGGGAGCATTTCCATCCTCTCCCATTGCTGTGTTGGCACTCAGCAATTAATAAGTGGGTTTGGGGTAGCAGTTTGGGCACTCAGTCTCTAAAAGGTTCGTCATCGCCGGCATAGGCTGACTCTTCTGGAAGGCACAGTGGGGAATCAAAAAACCAAGCTCTAGCTCGCCAGCCTGAGACCTAAACCATAAAGTCATGAGGCAAGCTAGGAATCTATGTACTGGGTGGCCCATAAGTCCCTACTTGGCCACAAAGAGAGTAGTGCTCTGCTGGGAAAGGGAGGAAGCACTCCCATTGGGCTGCCAGGCAGAGGGATGGGGTGAACTCTGTGCTGGGAGGAGGGAGGAAGTGCTCCCATTGGACTGCTGGGCAGAGGGGTAGGGTGCATGCCCACAGAGAGGACAGGTAGGGATTTACAGGTTGGGTAGGGACTTACAGGCCACCCTGTATATAAATAAAACACAAGACTATTTCTTTTAGTGATTGCTTAGACAAGATACTATGTTGTATTCTATGTTGATACTATGTTGCTTAGAGAAGATACTATGTATTGTATTCGATGTTATGATGTAAGCCGCTCTGAGTTGGTTTTCACCAAGTAGGGCGGCATATAAATCGAAATAATAATAATAATAATAATAATAATAATAATAATAATAATAATAATAATAATAATAATAATAATAATAATAATAATAATAATAATAATAATAATAATAATAATAATAATAATAATAATAATTATTATTATTATTATTATTATTATTATTATTATTATTATTATTATTTTTGGGCTGCACGTCAGTCCTCCCTTCAAAGACACTGCTGACACTCTGTACGTACTCTGGAAGGGACAACATATCTCTTCTTGCTTCACTTCTTTTTGACCACTATAGACACACATGGCAATTTATTTAAGGTGCTTCTGCAGGAAAGGTAATTGAGAGATTTGTCCATACAGGTGACTACTTAAAGAAGAGAGTTATGATTAAAAGCAAATTTGGCTCTTTTTCATTTTTTATAAAGCTTTATAAAAAATATTAGCAGATCCTTGAGAAACCCACTCTTGTCAAATGCTCTCTTTCCCTCATCTCTATCATCTAACTTAATCTCACAGCTAAGAAAGAGGGTCTTCTTATTTTGGAGTAATCTCTCTATCAAGATTTTATGGGCAAATCAAAATCAGCATTTAGGAAATTATTGAAAAGTTTCTGACAGAGAGGAAATATCCTTTTCAGATATTCTTCCTTGGTAAGGGGAAGGGAATACTTTAGTTTTTTTACCTTCCATTTTTGATTTATTATCTGTTTAATGTTTATTGATTATGTGGTTATCTGATTTTGATTTGCACTCTGCCATTTGGTTATTGAGGTACTTTGCTTATGACCACTTTATTGTATTGTTTTTATTTGATGTTGATATATTGTTACTGACCCAGAGTAGTGTTTTCAATAAGCTGAGCAGTATAAAAATATCAATAAGAAATTAGACCTGGGGGACATAGGTTGTGGTGAGATATGAACTTATCCAAGCTCTGGAGTTAGCAATGTATCAATCTGAGCATTATCAATGTGCTACCTACTTGCTGTGTGTCTGCAGAAGTGAAACCAGTCACCAATTACCAGCAATCACTCAAATATTGCAGTCTGTTCCACAACGAACACAACAGACTAGGAAAAGTAGCTTGGCTAGAAAACAAGGTGGTCAAAAGGCAACGTGCTTACTCTCACCAGAAAGAATGAATCTTCAACAGCCACTTGAATTGGATTACTCAGAATAAGAGTACAGTACGCTAATCCTTAACCAAAGTATCATGCGGAACTGGTCAGTTGAATTACTTCAGCTAAGAACATCCACATTCATAGATGTCAAGTGTGCTTAATTCTGAATCAAGACAGCTCATGATTACAATTCCCCTGAAGAATGACATAAGTGTTCATAATTTGTCATGCAACTTCCAAAATATAGTTACACCCCTTCAGTTCAGCACTAGTTTATGGCTCATTTTGGATTTAACTATCTCCAGGTTGGAAAAAAGATCTCACGTTTACAAGCCCAGTCTGACCAACACAGTGTCTGGGTTACTGGTCTTTCTTTCAAAATCATGCCCTCTTGTTATTCACTCCCTCAACTGGGAAGATGAGCAAGAAGGGAGAGAGGAATCCCATGTAATCCAACTTCAGAGGTAGCAGTAAAAGTCTTCTTGAAAGGTTCCACACTGGGAAGGCTACCAGTAAGAACAGAGGGAAATCTTTGCAACTTTCCCCATTCTTTTTCTGAGACAACAACAGGGAGCTAGCCCTGCCTGATGAGGCAAGCCTTCCCAGACAAGCACAAGCTACTACAAGAACTTTCCTGCTGCCAGCACTGGAGTTATCTAGTAGATAATGATACCACGGCAATGGTTTGAGATTATCTGCCCAGTAGAGGCTTCAGTGAAAGGGAAGATATGGGGTCCACTGCCTAGTTTATAAATAATTTCAAGGCACCTTAAAAATTAATGAGTATTTGACTTAAGCTTTCATGGACTGCAAACCTAGTCAATTTTTGTTGTTTTTGCTCCAACATACTAACATGAAAATTTTCACCTCCCTAACCTCATGCCTGATCAATCTGAAATATTCTAGTAAATTCCACAGAAAGTAGAGGTGAAAGTTTAAGGAGTTTCAGTGAAATTTCTGAGAAAGCAATGGCTAGTCCAGAGTGTTAGGCAAGACTAATCTTGTTACAATTAGGCAATCTAGGAGTTGCAGTTATTCTATAGGCGCCCTCTGTAGAACTTTATGGGCAGCAAGACTGTAACTTCCAGCATTCTTCATGTCTAGGAGGTCAACGAACAGTGGGCTTCAGGCTCTCCTGGTTGAAGAGGAGGGTAGGAGACATAGTCTCACTGCCGATTAGATGCTACAAAGGAACTTCCTGACAGCCATGAAGCACTTCCTTTAAAAATTAACAAGAGAAAGAACAGGCCAGAGCAACTAATACAACCTACTGGGTAAGAAGATGTGTGTTTCTTGGTTAAAACTCCCAGAATTCTGCCTGAGAAATCCTTGGGGAAATCCTGGGAGTTGGAGTTTAAACATTTGAAAAGTGTATATGCCCAATTATAACCACAAAAGGACATATAAGTTACATCAGTGACTTGTTCTCCTTAAAACATGCTGTGAAGCTTGGCCCTACTGAGTTGCAAATGGTTGCAACACAAACTTCTCTTGCAAGCTGATGCACCACATTCAAAGGATGGATGCAAAACAAACATTTAATTTAATTTAATTTAATTTAATTGTTCGATTTTTATGCCGCCCAACTTGCCTAAGAGACTCTGGGCGGCTAACAACAATACAAAAAGAACACAAAATATACAGTTACAATTAAATTAGCATAATGACCAAAACATTTCAGAACTTTCAAAAAAAAATCCCACTTACATTGTGGCATTGCAAATTTACCAATGAATTAGCATCTATTGACAATGGTTTGAGTGACCCAGGTGAAATTGCAGCATATAACAACCTATTAGTTGTGGTGCATCAAATTTGGATGTGATCCATCAGCTTGCAAGAGAAGTTTGTTTTGCAACCATTTGTAGCTCAATAGGGCCAGGGTTCACAGCAAGTTTGAGTAACAACCGGGGGGATTTTCCATTATTGCCAGTTTTTCTCCTTAATTAAGACAGTCATAAAAGGAAGAACAAGCAGAATACTGAACAAAAGTTTTATAACAACACTGTCACTCAGAATGAAACTAAATCAGGAGGAAGAAACTGAATATATACCAGACAGAGAAACTCTTTGTGTTAGAATGTAAAAGTGCTATTATCCCAGTCTGTGAACTAAAAACCCATTTTCCTCGCACAGCAGCAGCATCCATGGCTTCCCAAGAAAGAAGAATTCAAAATGTGACTGAAATCATAAAATTATGCAATGAGAATTAGTTTCAAAAAGGAACTCAGCACAGAAAAACAAGACTGGGATTCATGCTTGCACAAAAGGGAGATGCAAAGAGTAGTTCGGCTTCAATTTATTTGTATCCCTTTCTCAGACCATTACAAAGCCTGAAAAGGAGATTTTTGAACTCAAATGTGACAGGTACATACAGGAGAGCCAAAACATTAGGATCGGAACTAAAGTTCAGGCGTTAAACTAAAACAGAGACAGGCAAAAAGACATGTGCACTAAAAAGGATTTAGGTCAGCTCTGGAGGTTGCTAAAGCTTACTACTAGCAGAGGAACTGCAAAAACAGAGTCCTGGTGGTGTACTGCAGCCAAACTGCTGATGTTATGAGTTCAATCCTGATTGGGGCCACGGTTGACTCAGCCTTCCATTCCTCCAAGGTTTGGCAAAATAAGTACAAATGTTAATTACCTTGTCAACCGCCCAGCAAGTGTATTAAGCATTATGGGGTGGTATATAAATGCAATTGCTCTTGCTAAAAACAATTATTCAAGAAAGGACTCCGGTGCAAAAAGAAAGATGCGTAACACAGAAGGAGACCTCAAAAAGTTAGTTTTAGACAGCACAGGATGATACAAGGCAGGGCAGACTGGAGGGAGAGAACAAAGTCTGTAACAGGCAGTTGTTGCAAACTTGATGTTGTGAATGAAATACTGAACTGTATGCTGTAAGGCCAAAATCCTATTGATATCAATTTATGTTGGTGAACTCTGATGATTTTCTCATTTGGGCTGGTAGAATTTAATATAAATTAATCGAAAGCTTCCCATTCCCCCTCCGGTGGCAATCCAGTGCTAATTTCTGACTACTAAAGGTTCCCAAAATTTCCCACATGGCAAAAGGAAGCCCCAGAATGCTTGAGAACCTGAAAGGGGAGGATGGTACCCTTTTCCTTTAAGAAAATAAGGTGTGTGACTACATTCACTCTGCAACCAGCCAGAACTTTAGTTGCTTAACCTGTTAACATCTCTCAAACCATATAACGAAAAATACTGAATTCCAGGAAGTTTCTGGTACTGGAAAACAGCTCTCTCTCAAAGAAGGTTTGGAGTTGTATTTATAGAAGGATAAAACCCTGCACTCATGTGACACAATTTCACTATAGCTGACTGACTTGTCTTTGCCAAGCAGAATGGGCAATCTGTGAATAGCTCTTTTGTCCTTACAATACAGTTGCCCATTGTGCAAACTGGCATGATTCAGTATATTAATTTGCAAATAAAAGGACATGCAAAAGAATTCTTCATAAAATGTCTCTGTAAGTTTCAGTGAACCAATAGATAAATGTTTACTTTGCTTGAGACCCATTCTGAATATATATATCAGATCAACAGTTCAAAATTGAGTGAAACTCGCCTTTAAACCATTAGATACAACTGGTTACTAAGAGGCAAAAGACCTTCATCTGATTAGTTTTACTGGGTACTGCCTTCGTGTAGTGTCTGAAAGGGGGGGGGGGAGCTTCCCATCCAAGTTATTTTTCTGGTTTCCTTAATCAACATGGAATTAGATTTCAATATTCAGACACTGCACGAATTCAGTTTTAGACAGGAGAAATTTAACAGGGCATTACAGGATCAAAAGGATAGATTTAATAGTCTTCACTTGTGTTTTCCTAAAACATAACTTTCCATTCACTGAAGAGATATAATTAACATTGTGCAGTATAAAAAACCAATTTAAGTTCCAATTGTCATCCATTCACTTGTAAGCAAGTGTCATTTAAAGCAATGGAGGAAGATCATTCTGTCTACATGAACTCCCAACTACTTTCAAACAGACTCAGTCATATGACTGACTTTCAGAAAACTAATTCTAAATTATTCAATTACAACTAGTACAGACTATTTCAATGGGCTTTGGTTATATC
Organism: Furcifer pardalis; assembly: GCA_030440675.1. Taxonomy (NCBI): domain Eukaryota; kingdom Metazoa; phylum Chordata; class Lepidosauria; order Squamata; family Chamaeleonidae; genus Furcifer; species Furcifer pardalis. The sequence continues at coordinate 146,434,165 of CP126891.1, read as the reverse complement.
TCATACTTCACAATGAAGCAACACTGTTATTATGAACATAAGAAAATTTAAAATAACGAAAATTAGAAGACAGGAAATTATCTAGATCAGTGGCTCCCAACATGGGGTCTTCAATTCCCAGAAGCCTAAGTCAGTACATTGGCTGATTAGTGCTTTGGGGAATTGACTTAGGCTTCTGGGAATTGACGTCCAAAAACCAATGGTTGGGAAACAGTGATCTAGATAAAAAAGATTAGAAAATTAAGTGAGCCCTAGGCAAATCAACCTTGGACCTAATCCTCAGACTAAAATAATAATATTCTGGCCAATATCAATACATGATTCAAGTTTTTTTGTGGCTGACTTTTCATATCACTGTGGCGCTTGTTGTGGAATACTGTCAATGCTTCACTGAAGTCTTCAAATTTATGTTGGAATCTTCATATTTTAAAGCACAATGTATCCATCTTCACTTGAGACTGCTAGTAAAATTACAGTAAGAATTAAAAAACGTAACTGGTTAACAGTGTACCACATACCTTTAGCCATTGATCTGCTTGTTCCTTGCTTTGTACAGCAAGAACTAATGCATCTTGTCCTTGATGTGAGATTTTTAATTCATGCTTCTTCTTCTTGCTGTCTTTGGGGATATATGTAATACTGCAACCACTCAACAGTAGTTCCATCTGAGGCTGCTGGTCCTTGGAACTTTTATAACACTAAAAACACAAATTAAGGATGCTATAAAGAGAGGGCATTCTTGGAAACAAGCAGTTCCACTTTAAAAATGTATTCTTTATATGCATCATCTTTTCACTGCTCAAAGATCAACACAATAAATCGTGAGAGAACTGTCATGAGACTCCTGTTCACATACTCTGGCATAAATTGGATTTGACATTGAAAATAATTAAACAAACTGAAAGCTTCCTATACACCAGTTTCAGGTCCCAAAGTTCTGCAGGTCTCTCTTTTACCCTGGTACCCTTGGGAGTGGGGAAAACTTTAATAATGAAAAATAACTGCCAAATCTCTGCCAGCAATCCATTCCACCACCTCCAATTCTTTTACTATTAAACACTCTCCACTACAACCCAAGGCTCCCAAAGTCTTTCCCAGGGCAAAGAGGTGAGCTAGGTAACCTTGGGAATGAAAAATTGGCAGATAGGAAGCTTGTGATTTATTATTAAATTAATTATTCCCAGCGCAGGATCTGTTTTGTGCCACGTAACTTTATGGCAACATGATTTTGCCCACTATATTTTTCAAATTACATCAAAGCTTCTTGGCAGACGAACAATTAAAAAAACACAGGTGAGTAAATTATTATGAAAATCTGGCACTCAGACCCACAAAGCCTTGTTCTGTGACAGGTTCTTCCGCGCAAGTCATATTTTGTAATTAATTATTTATCCTATTTGCACCTTCTCTGTCCTGCCCCTGTTTGATTGCTGATCTGGGTGAAAGAGCTCCCAAAATCAAGAACATCTATATCACTAGATACAGCTCATTCAAACTGACAGAAACAAAGTACAGCTCTTATATACAGTTGTACCTCGCTTAAAGGGCATAATGTGTTCCACAGGATTGCTCTTTAAGCAAGTTTGCTCTTTAAGCGAAACACCACTGAAAGTGACCAATTGTGACTTCTGGTGGGGGGGGGGATTGCAAATCCCGATTTATTTGCTAAGCGAGTTTTCGGTTGGTTTTGTTTGTTAAGCAAAGCGAACATTCAAAGAAAATTCTGCTCTTTAAGCGAGTTTATTTATTTATTTATTTATTATTTATTAGTTCAAATTTATATTGCCGCCCACTCACCATGGCGACTCAGGGCGGCTTACAAAAAATATGTTACTCTTTAAACGAGGTGCTCTTTATGTGAGATTTGACTGTAGTAGAATAATTTATTGAACAGTTAGGCTAGAATCTTGCCAGGCAGATTCCAGAGTGGTAGCCATGATACTCTGTGCAGACATATCAGCCAAGAAAGAAAATGAAACAAACATAAAAACAAAAGGCAAAAATGTTGTGGAATCTTAAAGACTAACTGCTATTCTTCATGGATCAACCCCACTTCCTCAGACAAGTCTATTTCCTCAGAGCAATCCCACTCTAATGTCTGAGGAAGTGGATTTGATTCACAAAAACTCACATTAAAATATAGCAGTTAGTTTTTAATGTGCCGTAACACAACTCTCTCAACTTTTCTTTCATCATGTTTCCTGCCTGACGGATAACTCCTATGGGAGACATTTCTCTCCATTGAATATTTAGTAGCTGAGTTGAATTGCACAGATGTGAGTTGCACAGGTTGCTTTTTTTGCAATGTATTAGTCTAAAAAAAATTTCTATCTTGCATTTTACCTTTTTTACAACCTTGATTTTGCATGAACCAAATCTCTAGGACTGCTGATTGTTTCAAACTGCTAGCATCTTACAGACCTGCCTTGTAACAGTTACTATCCGAGAAGTATAGATTTTTAAGAATCAATTAATCAACCAATCCATACAAGTCTGTCTGCTCATTTTAATGTATAGGCGGTGTATTCAGAACCCTTTTTTTCCCTTCACACAGCAGCAGCAGGCAATGTCTCAAGGCGAAGTGATTTCACAATAAGGCTTGTACTACTCATTTGTCAAAAGCAGCCAGGACTGAAACTGGAGGCTGTCTTACTCTGTCTTACTCTTCCATATTCTGGCATGGACCCGTCAAACTATGAATCTATTAGTTACATACATCAAGACTAGATCTGAGTCTTTGTCTGAACAACAACTTTGAAGAGACCAACTTCATGTTCCCATTCATTTGTGTGTGTCAGCCCTTCCCAAACTGCCTTGGCCTCCAAAGCTTCCACGCTACTATCTTTCATTTTGAATTCCAATCCTACCCTATTAAGATCAATTTATTTAGTATCCTTCATTGACCATTGCCTGGCCCTAGAACCACTTCCCACTGAACAATCTGCATACTGGGATGAAAAAGTTGAAGGCATGTTGCAGAAAGAACATAGTGATGAACTATTCATTTTAATAATGTTTAGCTTTCTTTATAGGGAACCAGACAATTTGCCCCTAGAAGCAGACGTCGCTGGTCAAGTCACAGCAGATCAACCAAGATACTTGAGCATGCAGTTCACTGTCATGAACACAAAAAGTATCAAAATGTAATTACCAGCAATTTGTTTTCTTTGATCACACACAGTAGTTTGGTCCACTGTCCAAATCGCTTTTTTCTTAAAAGAAAGGCACAGATCTTAGCATCCTTAACAAGGTCCATTGATGCTTCCTCGGAAGGCCACTGATGTCTCATTTTTTTCCCTTTCCCATCCTCATCTTCTTCATCGTAAGACTCATAAGAGCTGCTCATGGCATCGGAATCATAATCTTAAAACAAAAGGGAGGAGCAGTTCAGTTTAAATAAAACAATACACTCAAAAAAAAGTGGAATCAAGCAGTCAGATATGAATGATTTGTTGCTTACCAGAAGCAAACTGTATTTAATTAAATGATATCGTAGACTGAATGATTAATACATTTTAGTCTTCTATTACATTCTTACAGAAATGCCAAATTTATAATGAAGGTATTATGTAAGTTATGCTAGCTCAGAGGTTTAGGCATATGACTATGGAGCCAAAAGTTGGGAGTTTGATTTTCCTCTGTGCGTCCTGGGGAAAGAGCCAGCCTGTATAGACATGTGAAGCTGCACAATACCTGAACACTTCCAGAAGAAGGGAGGAATTATCAACCATTTCTGGGTACTTTCTACCTAGAAAACCTTGGAAAGGGTCACCATAAGAATTGACATAATGGCATGCTATTATTTAATTATTATATATGTACTAACCAGAACATTAACTTACTATGACTGACTGTAGCTATCTACGCAGCTGAGATGTTCTTCAACAACTCATGAATTAGATAAAACTAGCTACAGCAAGTTATACAACCCCTAAAAGAACATCACATGATTGTGGTGGTGGTGGTGGTGGTGGTGGTGGTGGTGGTGGTGGTGGTGGTGGTGGTGGTAGTAGTAGTAGTAGTAGTAGTCTGGACAATATATTTTACATTTTTTAAAAGCAAAGCTAGTCAAATACTGGCTTAATAGATAACAAATACAACCCAACTCTGTCTTAACCCTAAATCTATTTATTTAGAATTTAGGTTAAATGTTCAGGGGGTTTTCCTGACCTATCTCGTAATATGACTAGGGAAATGTCAAACTGTCCTGAAGAAGGTTACAATTCCCTTTCTTGAAAGGTCAAGTGTCTAACTTTTGAATGTGCCTGGATCCATTATTGTAATCAAAGGGTGTAGGGTCTCTAGGCAGGGGTCCCCAACCTTTTTTTGCATCACGGACTGGTTTCATGCTAAACAATTTTTCCACAGACTGGCAAGGGAACCCCTGCACAAGAGCATAGAGTACTTTTTCCACAGTTTTCGCTAGCATCCATTTACATCTCTGTTCTGAAGCAGATACAGTAATACCTCGGATAACGCTAAGACTTGGTTCCACAAGTCTTGGTGTTATCCGGGTTTTTAGTGTTATCCGATGTATGTTAAAATCCTATGGGATGGCTCAGATAACGTTAAAGCTCCATAGAGATACATTGTAACCGGACAGGTTTTAGCAGTTGTTATCCGATCCATCCCATAGGACCTTAACGTTATTCGATCCAATTCTCCTCCCCAGATTACTTAACGTTATGCGATTCTAGCGTTATCCGAGGTAAACGTTATCAGAGGTATTACTGTATTCCAGTTGTAGTGACCCATGATTTACTAACTTCTGATCTCACAGTTTGGATTATTGCAACATTTTCTATATAGGATGTCCTCCCAAGGCAATCCAGGAAATTCTAGCTCATACAAAAAAGAGCTGTGGGATTTCTAACCGTAAAAAAGCAAAATGAAAGGCAATGAACCTCTCTTGCATTGACCAGCTTCTAGTCTGGCCCAAATCCAATCTCAGAGTGTTGGCTGTAACCTATAAAGGTCTGCATACTTTGGGACCATGGTAACTAGGGAAATGCCTACCTACCCATAACTTAAAAGAAGCTCATTAGGTACCTTTCAGTTCAAGGCTTCGCAATAAAAGCAAAGGAAGCTCCTGGGCTTTGGAATGGTAACCATAAGGAAATTTGCTTTGCAGCAGGATGGTTATTTTCTCAGCACAAAGATAAGCCCTCTCTGTCTCTAGCACTTCACGATTGTAATAGTTCTAAAATTCTTACGATCTCCTATCCTAGGAGACGCATGATTTGAGCCTTTGTGATCTGTATATTTTATCATGGTGTTTTGGTACACTGCATTTTTTTAATGTACTGCTGGATTTTATTGCTCTGTTGTGTTTCTGTATTATTATTGTTTTGAACTGAAACTGTAAAGGCTAGAGAATTTACGAGGAATTTAATAAATGTACTAAAATTAAAATACACACATACAAATCATCAGGATATGCATGCCATGTGTTTACTCTGTGCTGCACTGAATTTCATGGGATATTTTAAAGTAATAATGCCAGAACTGCAGCTCACTGAATTCAACCACAACACGTAGATGCTTAATACATAGCCAGTCAATGTGTCAGAAGCACAAAGCAATCTCTTCAATCAACAGATATTAGTGGGGTTGGGTGGTGGTTCCTACTGCTCTGATTTTGAGATTAATCAGTCTCCCCTATTTCATCAGCTCTTTTGTGCCCCAAAATAAACCAGAGTAGATTATATGGGTAAAGGGTGCCATCTAGGCTGCAATTTCAACCTTAACAGTCTGAGATAACATACACAGTAATACCTCGGATAACATTTGCATCAGATAACGCTAAAACCGCATAACGTTAAGCAATTGGGGGGGGGGATTGCATCGCATAATGTTAAAATCCTATGGGATGCATCACATAACGTTTGCTAAAGCCTGTGCCGGTTACAATGTATCTCTATGGAGTTTTAACGTCATGCGATTCATTTCATAGGATTTTAACGTTAATCCGATGCATCAGATAACATTAAAATTGGATAACATTAAGACTTGTGGAACCAAGTTTTAGTGTTATCCGAGGTTTTACTGCATTTTCCAGGAGGCAACCTCACAGGTTCTTTGCCTGCTTGACCAGGAATTTGACCCCCAGTTCATCTTTGGCATTTTGCCTGCTCTGCAATCTGACCACTAAGCAAGTCTGTCCTGCTCCCAAATACAACTACAGGAGTGGACCGTCAGTCCCCAACTGTCTGCATCAGTTATCCAACCACATTCTATTAACTGTTTGACCTCAACAATTATGTATCCCAACTGGACATGAACCCCAGGGCCAACATTTGATGCAGATTTCACACAGGAACAGGCCTTCAACTGTACTGTTGTAAATCATGGTCCCAAATTTCACTCATTTGCTGTGTACAGGGTTGTAGCTGGAGGAAGAAAGATGAAAGTTTTTGTTCTAATGCACTGCTGTTTTATATTGTTATATTATTGTATTATACTGTATTACTTTTGATTATGTTATATGTATGGATTCTGTGAACCGCCCTGAGTCAGTTTCACCGAGCAGGGCAGTATATAAATTGAATTAATAAAATAAATAAACAAACAAACCAATCTACTGATTTCTATGATTGGGATACTTCTTTCATCTCATTCATATAATCAGACATAGACACACAGACACAACCAGACATGGGTCATTTCCTCTCTGTTGAGTCAGAAAATAAGTGCACAACGTACATAACGGCCAGAATTCTATTGGTGCAGGATTCTGATGATATAAGGCTGAGGGTGCCCTCAGCCATGGTTATTTATCATTAATTACAAGTTTCCCACCTACTCCCATCCCATATTTCAAGATTCACTATGGATCCCTTCTGTCATGGAGAAGGCTTTGAAGACCTCCGCATGGGAGAAAGCCTTTAATGTTAAACAAAGGACTGCCACAAGTAACTGTCCCTGTGGTGGGAATTTTGGGACATTAAAGTGTGCATGCCCCATCTTGAGGTCCCCAAAGGCTTCTTCTGGGACAAGAGAGTTCATTAAGAACCTTGGAACCTGAGGGTGGGCAACTGGAAGCTTAAATTAAATACAAAAGACTATGGTTGGTGCACACAACTGGACGAAAAAGATTTTGCCCAAAGTCTTTTTGCTTTTAGGCTAGGGTTAAGGAGTCATACCAGATCACTGTATGGCCATAATGGCATGCCTGAACACTGGAGGAATAGGCAGTAAACATAAGCATTTGATCTGTTTTGAACCAGTGGCATAGGATCAACATTAGATGGCCTCTTCTATTGACACCACAGGGATTTAATATCTAATGACAAGTGTAATGCAGCCTAGTTTAATTAAATCAGAGATTTAAACTTTTGAATTGTCTCTTTTTTCTCCTACACAAATTCAAAAAACAGTGCATCCCTTTGCAAAAAACAACACAAAAACCTACCCTTCTTGCATTCTCTGAAGTGTTTATTTTACTTACTAGACGTAATGTATTCTGGAGTCTTTCCTGGACTGAGTGGTACTGCCTCTTCATAATAATCTTCAGGAAGAGATGAGGAAGGCAGAGGTGGAGGACCATTATCTGGTGGCTAAATGGAGGAGAAATGATTAAGCATGCCCAACAAACAAGAAAAAAGTTCAACTAGAAGAAACGTTGCATTGTATTTCATTGAATTTTGATATGTATAGTTTCTGATATGATATGTACAATGTATATTAGATGTGGTATTGTTGTGAGCTGCCCGGAGTCGCACTGATGAGTGGGTGGAATAATAATAATAATAATAATAATAATAATAATAATAATAATAATAATAATAATAATAATAATAATAATAATAATAATAATAATAATAATAATAATAATAATAATAATATGTAGTTTTGTGAAACCAAAAAGAGACAAGCTGCCACTGTTGTAGGGTGGGGGGCAGGGGGTGGCCCGCCCTGGGTGGCATTTTTTGGCCTATGGGTGTTCTTGGACTACAATTCCCAGAAGCCCTAGCGGGAGTGGGTGCTGGTGTCCACCAGGAGATGGCAAATTTGGCTTATGCCCCAGGCAGCTGAAATCAACACTACACTACTGCAAGCCACCCAAAGGCTTGCTCATTTTGTGTAACAACAACAGTATTTAGGAAAGGAAATGTGCTCTGTATATGTCTACCTGCTATTTAGAAGATCACAAAGCTTTACTCAGATATCAAAACAAATTAGAAGAGAGGAACACATGAATGATATTAATGTTCTAGGGCCAAGAGAATACATGTGTAAAACAAAATGGTGAAGGAAATTTTAAAAATGTAGATCTCTGCTGCAGAACATAGAGACATAGATCTGGGCACTGACATTACATCATTCTAAGTATAAAACATGCTTATTACTAAGTGCTTTGAACATGGTATTATAGCAAAGTGAGAAGTAAAATGGGCACTCATTCCTTAAGAAAGGATTACAAAACTGAAAAATGAAAATGGTATTTTGTAGTGGGCACAGAGCTGGGCGGGCTGAGGAGGAGGATGGTGGAGGACAGAGGTGCATGGAGGACAATGGTCCATAGGGTCACAAAGGGTCAGAATCAACTGTGCGACTGAACAACAAAACCTAGTAGAACTGTTGGGAGAAATACATTTTTGGCACATTAAATGTTTTCTCAGGCTAATATACAGAATAAAGACCTATGTGCAATAACATCACTGTAGCAGCACAACATGTGCTGTGCTATGAGTTGCATGTTCTCAGAGTAAACACAAGAATGGTATCCAATACAATTTTTGTTCAACTGTTTGCCAATTGACAGCAAAACTTCCAATTACACCAGCAAGAATTTTCACTCATGAAATCAATCTTTGGAAATAATTAGTTTCTTGAAGTTTACATTTTCCAAATCAAAAATGTCAAATATAATAACGACATTACTTCACTTGGTGCTTCAGGTTCTTTGGGAACCTGTCAGTTCTTAGTTTCTAATGTAGTAAGTTGTAAATGCAGTAGACAGTTTGTTGCTTAATAATACGGTATTCGATACTCTGCTGCATTATATGTGCAATGTTCTATAATAGAGAAGACTATACATTCAAAGAGATAAACAAGAGGTTTCAAAACAGTACTCTGAAGAAAACTAAAGAAAGACCACTTCAGTATTGGGGAACAGCAGAAACACTCACCAGCCATTGCTGAGGTATTTCTGGCAGAGGCATCTGAGGAGGGGCAGGTACATTGTTGGTAACCTCTTGTTTCTGTATATTTTCTTTCATGTCAAAGCCTTAAGGAAGAAGCAAAGACCATATAAATGAGAATCCACTCCACAGAAAGGTTGGCTTTCCATGGCATCAGCGCGTAACTCACACATGCAAAAAGAGAATGAAAAAAATCTTTGTTCTATGGAAAATGAACACAAGGACAATGTTTCACTCAATGACGATCAAGAATAAAAGTAGATGGGCAGATATTCTGCAACAAAGAGCCACTAGTGTTTGTTGTGTAGGAACTCACAAACACTCTTGAAATGTTTCTCTCACAGCTCTCAGAAGTGAGTAGGAATAAACTTTTATCCTTCACCACTGAAACCAGAAGAGCATGCCACAGAACACCCCTAGAGATGAGTGAGCATAAGGACCAGCATAATGGGTAATTATGGGTAATAATTCTAAAATGTTCTCTGGACAGATGTAAAACCTGTATGTGTACAGAGACAACACAAGGGAAGGAATGGAGTAAGAATTCAATTCATTTTCATTGTGGATTGTACTAAACATAGATCTGTTGCACAGTGGACATCATATGAAAAGAAGACTGACCTTTTGATGATTGTATCCTCAGAAGAATGTTATTTAAAACTGCCTTTTTCTCCCTGACTGTCGATGTCAAGTATTCATGGTCCAGAAGTTGAAGGAACAGCTGCAATTCAACTATTAGTTCTTCCATGGCTGAAAGAGAAGGAAGTATTTTTGAATAGGTAAATTTAAGCTAAAAAAATGGAAATCAAAAGAGAAGACCCAGCAAAACTACATATGCAAGATGGTATTACCGTTCATTAATTATTTAATCATCTGCCTAGCTCCGTGATGGCAAACCTTGCCATTCCAGATGTTCTTGGACTTCAATTCCCAGAAGCCCCCATGAATCCATGGATGGATTTTACTTCTACTTCCAGGAGCAACAAGGGTGGCGTGGGCTGGATGAATCGCATTAAACCCATTTGTGTGGATTCACGGGGGCTTCTGGGAATTGAAGTCCAAGAACATCTGAAGTGCTGAGGTTCACCATCATGGGGATAGCCCATTACTGTTTGGACCACAGTTCTCCCTCATGCAGGACTGGTATTTTCCTCTAAGGAATCCAAGGAGTAGCCTATATGGTTGAGGAAATGATTTTTAATGGAATTTGCACCCAGAACTAGATCCCTGACCCATTCTTTAACCAAACTAAATGTAAAGAGGCTATAGGAAAATGTTGCTTTGTAACTCAAGGAAAAGTGGGGGAAATATATTGTGCATTTCAATAATATACTTATCTGGATTTTGTACGACTCAGTAATATGCTCTACATACCCATGCTCCTTTATTTTATTTGATGCTACCTTTTGGCTTTTAATACCAAGTTTTTTTTAAAAGTTTTTAGAGTTTTTAATTTTTAAAAATGATTTTATAATTGTTGTAAATCGCCCTGGGTCCCTTTTGGGAGGAAGGCAATAAACAAATTCAAATAAATAAATAAAATAAATAATAAAATAATTCTGCAGAGGACTGTGATGGCTTAGTGGTTAAGACACTGAACTTGACGACTGGAAGCTTGGGAGGTCAGCATGACAGAGTACTGCATGACAGAGTGAGCTCCCAGCCCTGTCCCAGCTCCTGCCAACCTAGCAGTTTGAAAGCAAGAAATTGCAATAGGTACCACTTTGGTGGAAAGGTAAACAGCATTCTGTGCACTCCAGTGTCAAGGAATGCTGGCATATGTTCACAGAAATGTCTGCACATGCAGGCAGAGCTGGCTCCTTGGCTGTAAACAGAGATGAGCACTGAACCCTAGAGTCGGATACAACTGGCTTTCGAGCAAGGGTGACCTTTACCTTACCTTTATAATTCTGCATGTAGAGCACACCTTTTGAGTAATGAAACTTTTCATGGTGGAGATTTATTTGGCACAGCATATTCATAGCAAGATGGGATCCACATTAAAAAAATTCATGCCAGCGACATTTTTTCTGCTTCAGGGAAAAATGCATTCTCAGATACAAGTTGCAGTCAATGATTATGATCTCTAGTACCTAGGTGACTAAAAGGAGTTGGCCAATAATTCTGAATACCCATGTTTATTAGGACAGGGAGGGGTTTTTTTTGTAACAAAGGAAGCTGCAGAGATAGAAAGCCTTTCTGTAAGGTAACTATGTCATAGGAGGAAGATCTTTGTAGTCAAAGATGCTGTTTGCTGCCAGTCTCCCAGCATCAAGTGTCCAAATCTTGATCCCCTTCCATGGTCTAATTCCTACACATTCTACACAATAAGAGGGAACACCAAATGATAAAATAATAGTTTTTTCTCTGTCACAAACTTTATGCTAAGTTTGCTCCTGACTGTGGAAATGATTGTAATAACAGATCTTCACTACTCTTTCCTACAAGGAACTTAATTCTGTGAGAAGCTTCCTCTGGAATTTCCTTCTGCCCCAGTAAGATGGAAGTTGAAATCAGCACTGAGAATATGTAACAACAGTGTGACCTAACTCAAAGAAAAATAAAATCTGGGCTCCTATATAATTTGTTGCTTCTGCACAATTAATGGCAGAAGCCACTGAATACATAGTACCAGTAGTTTGGGACTTAGCTACTTAAAATTCACATTTGCATATTTAAAAGCAAGCCTACCATGAGGTTTATGATAGATGAGCACTGCAACTTCATGCAGTGTAGTACAAAAATACACACAGTTGTATCTCATTCCACATAAATTCAAAGCACTCACCTAATCATATAGACCAGGGGTAAGTAAACTTAGCTCTCCAGGTGTTCTTGGACTTCAGTTACCAAAAACCCAAGTCAGTACACCTGTTGATCAGGTCTTCTGGGAATTGAAGTCAAAGAACATCTGGAAAGCCATGTATGTTGATGGCAATATAGACCAAAATCCTGTTGCTTAATATTGTGAGTTACAACAGAATAGATCCAATGACACACACGTGCAGAAACACACACAGAGAAAGAGTTAATTCAAAAGCACAGCAGTGCTGTGGAAAGCTCAGTCTCACCCTCTCTTTCTGATTTTCCCCATTTAAATTGTATCCTACCTCAACAAACTATTTGCCTGAGTAGCATGGGAGATACACAGGAGAAAATTCATCCAGGAAGCATGCTAAGACAACTATGAGGTCTACTACTGTTGGCTTCTCCCACCTCATCTCCATTGGCTAATGGGACCCATAAACTAGACAAGCTAACTAGACAGGATGTTGCTGGCACAGTCACTCTACACCAGAGCAGGTTTCTCTTGCATTTGCCTTCTTTTTCCTGTTCAGTACAATTAACAACCCCCTCACATAATTCTGAAGTCAAAGACAAATGAATTCAATTCTAGCAACTGTGTAACCAACCGTTCAACTGTCTGATCTAAAATCTAAAGACTTGTAACAATATAGGAACAATTTATAGATAAAAACACTGCTATCTTCAACTGAAAAAAAGACTAAGGAAAGGATTCAGATATTTTCTATTTGCAAAACAGAAATGTGAGTACCTGCAACAGAATCACTGACTTCTATATACAGTCAAATCTCGCATAAAGAGTGACTCACTTAAAGAGTAACTTGCTTAAAGAGCAGAATTTTCTCTAAATGTTCACTTCGCTTAACAAATAAAACCAACCAAAAACTCGCTTAACAAATAAATCGGGGTTCGCAATCTCTCCCCCCCCCAATTGGTCATTTACAATGGTGTTTCACTTAAAGAGCAAACTCGCTTAAAGAACAATCCTGTGGAACGCATTATGCTCTTTAAGGGAGGTACCACTGTATTAGCATTTGTACCAAGAAGAGTGTAATCTATGTGATCGATGTACTTTCCCTTGTAAAATAGGCATAATGCTGACTTTTTGGCAATTCTCCCAAATAAACCATTGTTCTTCACTGTCTTTTGGGAAAGCTTTAAAAATACTACACACATGACTTGCCTTCATCTCACACCCTCAATTCCCTGTCAAATAGTAAATGTTGTGGAGCAGACCTGTGCTGATGTACAATATCACTTTTATAAAAATATGAAAATGACTTGTACTAGTGCTCTTATTGTGTGATAAAATCCAAGAGGCTTTTGACCTAAAACAATATAAAGCAAAATATATAACATCTCCTCCCCCAGAAGAACAAATTATAATCAAACTGACCTAAGACCAAGAAAAAGAAATAGCTGCATTTTGTAATTAAACATTCTAAATCAATGATCCACAGCAGGAGACTGGGGACACCACAGATATGTAAGAGTACTATGTCTTCTTCTGAGAAATGTTGAAAGGTATATCCATTTCAATGTATTCCTAAAATAATTGACTTAAGGTTATCAAGACAATAAAGAGGAGCAAAACTAGCTATGCAGCTTATTCAAACGTGCTCCTATTGCTTGTACTGTATTTTTAAATCATTAGGGAGCTTGTTCTGAAGGTCCCTAAAGTTTACATAAGAAATTGTCCCAAAATAAAAAAAAACATTTTAAAAAACATAAAAATTATATTCAAAGCTTGCCTGTTCTACATTACCACTGAATGGTACCAAGACATTTCCCAGCAGCTAGCTGAAAACAAAATGAAAACACGGTTTCTGCAGGCCTTGTAAGGCTACATCTAATGTCAGCATCACTTAAGAGGAGATTCACTGAAGTGAACAGAAGTGACACAAATATTAAAGGCCCCACTGATTTCAGACTGATTACCCTATTATATAGTGCCATATTATCCTCATGACAAATCTCTTCTCCAAAGTCCCATTCAATTAATATTCCCTATCAATATTATTCCTTCTTTCAGCATTCTTCATTTTACTTTCTCCTGTTCAAGGCAACAGCATGACAGATGGAAAGCCCTAAACTGCTCTTAACCTCACTCCCTCATTTCCCAATGGGAGAGGCTGTAATTACTGATATCTTGTCTCCATCCCACCTCCGTTTTCATGTTTTTAAATAGCAAACTAAGTATAAACATAGAAAGACAACGTAGAAGAGTCAATTACCTGGAAATGATATCATCTGGATTTTCTATGAAAAGCAACCATACAACGGACGCCACTTCCAAAGTAAACTACTACCGTGGAAACAGCCAAAGGTTGCTAAATTGGCAGCATCCATCTTCACTAGAAAGCCAATGCACAAAAACTTAAAGGGAGACACTGGTACCTCCAAACTAGGACAGTTCCCAAACAGAGCAGACTTCAGGATAATGAAGACTGTTTCCCCAACTCTCAGTATCAAGCTAATGAATGATGTGGATGATACAGGGAATTTTTACACAATGGCTTTATGACACCCTGCCATTGGATTAGGCATATTTGCTTCCTCTAGTTTTTAGAACACATCACCATCAATTTGATGGCAACTAGTTTCCACTCTACAGTTTTGCCTTTCCCCAAACAATTTGGAAATTTTAAATGATTTTACAGTGATTCTTTTAAATTACAAATTCATGCAGACTCATCTCAACAGTGATGATTAAAGTGAAGGCAACTGACAAGAGTATGTGTCTAGCATCAAGTGGACACCCAGTGGAAACCTCTGCTTCCTCTGTGTGCTACTACAGTTGCAAAGTCCTGCAATTCTTCCAGCCATCTCACTCCCATCCAGAAGACATCTAGAAGATGGGAAGTGTGAACAGTGTGGTAGGTGGGCAGGTAACCCAGTGGTTGGTAAGGGAATAGAATGGGAACGCTCCATCTCCTTTAAAAATGTGATCCTTAGAAAAGCTTAATAACTGCATAAAACAAAACAAAAAAACTCACTTTTTCAAAATTGTGGATAGTCCAACTTAAGTATGAACACTTAGGAAAGACTAGTGAGGTGTGCGGCGAGCCACTGACACATTTGTCTGAGAAAGTATACTTTGACTGACTCACACTGGAATCAAATCAATATCTTTGCACTTCTAACAACAAAAAATGTGCACATACACATACTCATTTTCACCTATAATGAAGAAGTAACTAAGAATATAGCTTGACTGCCTGGATTCGAATTGGGAAAAAATAAAGATGGGGAAATAAAGCAAAGCAATGTGTACCCACAATACAAGTTTTTAGAATTGTTGTTCAGTTGCACAGTTGATTCTGACCCTTTGTGACCCCATGGACCACTGTCTGCCAGGCACTTCTGTCCTCCACCATCCTCCTCAATTCGCTCAGCTTTGTGCCCACTGCATCCACAATACCATCTAGCCATCTCATTTTTGGCCACCCTCTTCTTCTTTTGCCCTCCACCCTTCCCAGCATCAAGGCTTTCTCAAGCGAATTCTCTCTTCTCATTTGATGTCCAAAGTACTTTAGCTTCATCTTTACTATTTGAGCTTCTAAGGAGCAGTCAGGGTTAATTTCTTCTAAGATTGACCTATTTGTTCTCTTTGCTGTCCAGGGGACTCTCAAAACTCTCCTCCAACACCACATCTCAAAGGCATCTATTCTTCTGCGCTCAGCTTTCCTATTGGTCCAGCTCTCACAACCATACATTGCCACAGGGAATACCATTGTTTTGACTATACAAATTTTTGTTTGCAATGTGATGTCTCTACTTTTCACTATGCTCCCCAGGTTTCTCATCACTTGCCTCCCAAGAATCAGTCGCCTTTTTATTTCATGGCTACAGTCACCATCTGCAGTGAGCTTTGATCCTAAGAAAGTAAAATCTGTCACTGCTTCTACTTCTTCCCCATCTGTTTTCCAGGGACTGATAGGGCCTGTTGCCATTACAGTAAAACCTCGGATAACGCTAAAACTTGGTTCCACAAGTCTTGGTGTTATCCGATTTTTAGTGTTATCCGATGCATGTTAAAATCCTATGGGATGGATCGGAGAATGTTAAAGCTCCATAGAGATACATTGTAACCGCACAGGCTTTAGCGGTTGTTATCTGATGCATCCCATAGAACCTTAACGTTATTCGATGCAATTCTCCCTCCCAGATTACTTAACATTATGCGATTTTAGCGTTATCCGAGGTAAACATTATCCGAGGTATTACTGTATCTTTGTTTTCTTTATATTGAGTCTCAAGCCAGCTTTTGCACTTTCTTCTTTCAATACAGGCATTTAAAATCCAAGTTATACATGCAACACACACACAAATAATTTATGACATAATTTATGAGATTCAAGGGGCACAGAGCTGGATGGGCTGAGGAAGATGGTGGAAGACAGAGATGCCTGGCAGGCAATGGTCCATAGGGTCACAAAGGGTCGGAATTGACTGTGCGACTCAACAACAACAAATTTGTGAGAACATGTGGGAAACTCTCTAAATGTAGGACTTGACAAAAAAGAGAGGTAGATGTAAGCATTGTTGTTGTTATTATGTGCAGACAACCCTACCCAGATATCTCCCAAAGAGATAAAAACCTTTAAGTGTAAGCCACAACTAGAGGAAACATTTAACAGAAAGCCCTGGAGGCAAAAGGAGTTAATATGTTTCCGTCTTCAATTGCCACCAGCTTTCTCCGACCCCCTCAGGCAGAACTATAGGCGTTCTGCTGCAGCAACACAGACTCCCTCTGTTCTTTTCCTTCCGGACAAATCTGTTCAGTCAGCAGGTGAGGTAACAACCAACCCTGCAGCTGTCCCTGGAGTCATTTTCCAGGTGCCAGTGCTTATAGCCAGTCCATCGTGACCTTTTCTGCCGTTTGGAAAAGAGGCAGCACTGTGGTACCCCCTTGGCAGCACAGTTATTGAAATGATTTTAAATTTAGATACATACCATGGGCTTTTGTGCCTTCCTTATTCTCTATATCAGAGGATCTAGATCAGGGGTGCCCAGTCTATAGCCTGAAGGCTGGATCCAGCCTGCGGTGCCTAATAATCCGGCCTGCTCTGTTACCGGAAGTGGAAGTTAAAGGTGCCCGCACATGCACAAAACGCTGCCATAAAGCACTCACAGCTGTCATCAATGCATTTATGATAGCCATGGGTGCATTTACAGCAGCATTTTGCTCATGTGTGGGTGTGTTTTACTTCCATTTCCAGTGGGAGGAGCCACATGACTGGCACACTCAACCAAGTGACCTGCCCATGGCCCAAAAAGTTTGGGCACCCCTGATCTAGTTCAGTGTTTTCCAACCTCTTGAGTCATGACACACACACACTCTTTTATGGTAGTAAAGTAACCGACAACCTCCTGCTGTAATTCTATCATTCTAACCCAGGGATTCTCAATCTACTGACTACAGGCCGGATGTGGCCCTTGGGGCAATTTCATGTGGGCCCCCCACTGCCTCCACCACACCCGGAAGTGTCGTGTGGTGGAGGGCAAAATGGCCGTCTGGCTCCCGAAGCTGTCTGAGGAAGCGTGACCTTGCCCCCAGCTTTAAAAGGTTGGGAACTCCTGTTCTAACCTAATATTAATGTAATGGCTATCCTCACCTTGCTCTCTGAAAATTTCAAAATGGAAAAATCTGAACATGTATACTTAAAAGGGATATGAACATCTAGAAATCAAGGTCATATCCTTCCAGAAAAATTCTACAGAGCTTTCAGTGAAATAGAATGGTATGGTAGATGGAATTAGGTCACTTCCATCAAAGGATGTTAAGAGAAGATAGACAACTAAAAATAATGGAATACCTGAAACAACTTTGCCAATGTACAAAAAGAGTTGACAAAGTAATGAGCATTAAAAATGCTGGGTTGGTCATTTCCATCCCATTTTTTCTCAAAACCTGAAACAATGTTTGCATATACAGTTGTATCTCTCTTAAAGAGCATAATGTGTTCTACAGGTCTTTAAGTGAAACACTATTCTAAGTGACCAATTGTGACTTCTGGGGGGGGGGTGAGATTGCGAACCCCAATTTATTTGTTAAGCGAGTTTTTGGTTGGTTTTGTTTGTTAAGCGAAACAAACATTCAGAGAAAATTCTGCTCTTTAAGCGAGTTACTCTTTAAGCGAAACGCTCTTTAGGCGAGGTTTGACTGTACCCAGACTGTCATGTCAGTTTGCCATCAGAGCTGCAACCAGCTGAGGCCCTTTGGTTCAAGCAGTGTCAACCCCTAGCCATGCTAGACAAAGATAAAGCTGTTATGGTCAAAATTTGGCATGCCTTCCCCATTTTGCCAGCTGCCTCTCTGGCTCACTTGAAAATTAAGATCAGCATTAAGAAGACACTGCTGCCATCTGTCTTTGATTAAACAAAATTTTAAATATTACTACATTTCAAATTTTATATTTCAGATTTTAAGCAATGTAATCCCCAAGTCAATAGAATCTTTTTTAAAATAAAAGAAACAAAAATATTTTATTTATCACACTAGTTTATCCATTTGAAATCTTAGCTAGACTTTTCAGTCAAACCTTTACTGATCTAGTCATGTGGCTTTCCTCTGCAAGATTTAATGATTTAAGAACCTTATCAAACATTATCAAATTGGGTACACAGATTGCTATATGCTACTAGATATTTTATATATTATATTTTGGTGTATTACAACTTTCCTGCCAAATCTCTTTAGCAAAACAGGAAGTAACCAAGTACAGCATTTGTTTGTTTTCTGACATGCAAGTAAGAGGTTAATCAGAAAGCAGAATGGGCTTTCTCCACACCTTTGAGATTGAAAGGGAGTTACTGATAGCTGTATAGTTACTGAGAGCTGTAGGAAGCTTTATTGTTATTCCTGCTTCTCTGTCATTCTGCTTGAGCACATCCCTTTAACATGTAGACCCTTACATTTGGTGTGTATATAAATCATGCCTGGAAGTTTCACTCCTTGTCTGAAGAAGTGGACTTGATCCATGAAAGCTAACAATAAAAATATAGCAGTTAGTCTTTAAAGTGCTACATTGTTTTATTTTGTTTTAATTTTGTTTTCTGATATGCTTGAAACAGGCCACTAGATGCACAGCTCAAAAACAATTGTTCTCCAGATTCATATTTGTTGTCCCCGGAACTAGAGGTGTAGACAAGAAATGGGGAAACATCTCTTAATTACCCTCCCCATTACTATCAACATTATCATGCTCTCGTCAACATATGGCTAGAAATGGCCACAATGGGATTTGGGAAGTCCTATCAGTCTGTCTCAGGGTGCAGCTGCTGACAGTCTATAAAAGCACAGCTGTGGCATACAAATACAGCTGGCAAGCAGACACATATTCAAGAAGCTTTGCTTTTGGATATCATATTACAATGTAGCATTACTTCCTCTCTCTCAACCCCCCCCCCCCTGTAAAATGAGTGAAACTGATGGTTCAGTGCTTGAATTTCCAAGAGAATCATAAATAAACACACCAAGTTTCATTGTGGCAAAATTACACCAGGCTACGAAATGCATCAGGCTGTCCTTTTTGGAAAGGGATAAATAACTCAAGTTTCAACCTGGAGTGTATAATGGGATCATGACATACATATTACACCTTTGAGGTCTGTAACATATGAGTGTGTTTTCTGTATCCTTCTTCCTACTTCTAAAATTGGCTGTGGGGGTTAGGTAATAGGATTTCAAAAGGCAGAACATCCATCACGGAGACAAGTTTCAATCCAGTATCCCCAGGTCCAAACAAAACATGTTACAAACAAGAGTATGAGAAAGACAAATAGCTCCTGAGTCAAAAACAAAGGACCTCCTTTTTTTTTCAACTGGTAAGGATAAATTTATTTATTCATAGTAAAAAACATTCTGATGTGCATGACCGCCTCTTAACATACAGTCAAACCTCACATAAAGAGTGCCTCGCTTAGAGAGTAACTCGCTTAAAGAGCAGAATTTTCTCTGAATGTTCGCTTCGCTTAACAAATAAAACCAACCAAAAACTTGCTTAACAAATAAATAAGGGTTCGCAATCCCCCTGACACCAGAAGTCACAATTGGTCACTTACGATGGTGTTTCGCTTAAAGAACAAATTCGCTTAAAGAGCAATCCTGTGGAACACATTATGCTCTTTAAGCGAGGTACAACTGTACTATGAACCTTCTCCATTTTGACCAGATGTTTCCTATTACTACAACAATAGCAATCCTCTTCATATTAAGTTTCTTTTTGAGGAGAAAAATGGATATAATAAATAAAATAAAACAAACAAACAAATAGGTGAATAGAACAGAACTCCCTGTTATCACCTTCACATCTTTATTAAGGATGAGGATTTGTTGCTCCACTCTTAATCTTCATGAGAAGTTCTCATCTCAACAATTTATGGAATCATATGTGTGACGGGAGCCAGGAATCCATGACAAAGGCCAAACCCCACATAGGTGAACACACGCAGGCCCTTGTTCACATTGTCCATTAACTGTAAGAAAGCCAGTGATATCAAAGGCCGTCTATGTGTCCAGATAACATAAATATGGGTGTGAAACATCCAAGAAACTCGAGTTTTATTCCACACTGTGAATCATCTGAAGGTTTGTCTCCTTCTTTATAAGCCTGGCTGAATCCTTTATTTTTCACTAAAGTCTTTTCTCCAAATTCCTCCAGCCTTTTGTATTACCCACTTCTTCAGCCAAAAAGTCTCCCATGACAATTTTAAAAGATCAATGAGAAGATAGTTCTTGCCTTAGGCATAAAATATAAAAGACAAGTGAAGTTAGGTTCCCCCCCCCCTTAAAAAAATTAGTACCCCAGAATTCATTCCAGTTTTATAATACTTTCAAACAAGCTGCTGATTGATGACTTTATTCCCTCTATATTATTCCCTGGCTCTTCAATAATTCATTAGAGGACCTTCTGGCTCATCTCCGGGGACAGCTCACTGGCAAGATGCACAAGAACCTATCATTTACTGAGTAAAAAAACAACAATTGGTCCTTCCAGCTCAGTAACCTCTGTGTTGACCAGATGCAGCTTTCCAGGATATAAACTAGAGAAACTCCAGTTGCTATCTGGATATGCCAGTCATTGAAACGGGATTTTTATGCATGTAAAGCATGCTATTCCAAGAACACATTGCTATATAGCACCAATTGGAGCATGGTGATTTAAGCTAGTCTCATACACTCAAATGATCTATTTTACTACAAGTTCATGTGTCAGAAGCTGGGACGACACCCACAGTTATTCTTAAATTTCACAGTGTTTCCAATTGCCAAAAATGCTGCACTTTAGCAACCAGTGAATTAAATGGGGGGAGGGGGCAGTAATGGGCAGCACCGGGAGGGGGGATAGCAAAATTGGGTGGCCTCTGGGCAGGGGGTGGCAAAATTGGCTGGCATTCAGGCAGGGGGTAGTGAAATTGGGTGGCCATGCCCACCCACCCCGCCCTATCAGGTTTGGCCCTGCAAGTGGTTCAAGGTCTCCCTTATTTATTTATTTGACCAGACTTATATGGCGCCCTCCTCAAAAAGACCCAGGGCGGCTAACAAAGGTTTAAAAAGAAACATAAAATACAATATAAAATCCAGTTTAAAATTAATATTAAAATATTAAAACTAAGCAAAGTTAAAAGATTTTAAAAATCATACATTGAGAGAGGGAGGGGTCAGATGATTCAAAAGCCTGTCATATCTGACTCTAGGGTGCAGTGCTCATCTCCATTTACAGCCAAAGAGCTAGTGCTGCCTGTGTTTGCAGATGTATACATGGCCATATGGCAGGCATGACTAGATCGCCCATGATGTAGGCTCCGCCCATGATGTAGGCTCCGCCCACAATGTGGTAGCAATTTTTTTTTTTTGCTGCCCACCACTGGGGGGATGCTTCAATATTCTGTGAATTGCTTGAGCTGTCTTATACCATTATTGGTACTCATCCCTTTGCTGTAATTCTCAACAAATTAAAGAAGACAGATACAGTACAGTACTAGGAGTTTCTTTTGCCTAGAGATCTAAACTTTGAGGCCACACCTAACTGAGGAAAGTAGAGCAGTTGCCTGTTTGCCAAATACAGAGGGGGTGTAGTCTACAGAGGCAACAAGTCTCAGCAGAACATTACATCAGTTATTAGCCTGCCAGAAATTATCAAACCTAGCATTTCTTCTTTCTGTACCATAAAAATATCTGTATAAGGGCATGTATCACTGCATGCCTTTTTTTGTTAACAAAATTTCTTTACTATGTTGCTCAAAGGAAATCTTAACATATTTTGGACCAGTTTTCACTGGAATTCGCCTTGTTATCAAAGATCTCAGTCTTAACATTAGTTTTGTTTTATTTATGAAAGGAAACTATTGCCTGGCACAACTCTTACTAAACTGCTTCACAGAGCAGAGAGTGAACCCTAAATCTTACTATACCAGGTAAATCAGGAAGTCTCAACCTTTTTAAGCCGGGGGCCGAGTCACGTTCCATCAGACAGCTTCAGGGGTCAGATTGCCATTTTGCCCTTCCTCTGCCACATGGCACTTTTTAGTATCGTGGAGGCGGTGGGGGGGGGGCACATGAAATGGAGCCACAGGCCATATCTGGCCCCTGGGGAATCCCTGAGGTAAATCGTATCAGTGCAAGGAGATGATACTGCATAAAAGAGATACGTGTATTTTCAGACCTCCAAAATTATACTCATTTCTTCTATTCATTTTATTCTACTAGCAAAAGCCATGACAAAAGTAACAGCATCAAAATAAGTTTCCGTCAAATTTGCCTGCCTTTCTAATAAGAACCAAGCACTCTAATTTTAAATTTAGCTGAAGCAAAATCTGCCAGTTCTGTCATCATAGACCCATGTTACATAATACTTTCTTTAAAGCTATAATCATCATTTGTACAATTGTCTCAAAATTATTGCAATGCACAATCTGTCATATTCTCCCACATATACTTCAGTGACATACATAACAGCCATTGCTTCCACTTGTATGAGCTTTCACAGGACACTACTGACATTCAAAGTAACAGTGCTAGAGCACATCTTATTCTTATCCTCATCATCATCATTTACATAACTTATATCCTGCCCATCTGGGATGGACTCCCACTCTGGGTGGCTTACACTATTAAAAAAAAGTGAAACAAACACCATTAAGACAATAAAACAACACCCAACCACATAATCAAAATCAGAACAGAGGTCCCCAAACTCTTGTGACAGAAAGGCAATGGAAGGGTCTCCTATTTGGTCTTCAACAAACATGTACCAAGGTGTACATTCCAGTTCTATTCCTTTGAAAGCCAGCAATGCAGTGCCTACTTGTGGTAGACCACCACGTGTGTTAATCCGTAAAAAGCCATGCTGTTTCTGTTTTGTTTTTATTTTGCTTTTGTTTTCTTAGAATTAAGAAGGTCAGCATCACATTAGAATGATATGAAAGCAGAGACAGAAAAACAGAACAATTCTGAACATGACTGCATGCATAGAAAGTATTGTTCGGCACTGGACTGATCAAAACTGATTTTGTGACTCATGGAATCAAAGACATTCATTTGAACTCTATATTCCATGACTGAAAATACTTATCTTAATATGTTATCTTCCAGATTACCATATCCTGCCCATACATCTTCAAGCCCCTCATCACCTTTTTTGCTCTCATGTAGGTATGCTATAATTTGTTAATAAAATGCTCGAACTGGTCACAGTACTCTAACACAGGTCTGACCAAAATAGAACTGCAGAGTTGTGCTGTTTACTTCTCCTGATCTGCAATGCACTTTTATTAGGTAAAGGTCACCCTTGCTCGAAAGCCAGTCTGACTATAGGGTTCAGTGCTTATCTCTGTTTCTAGCCAAAGAGCCAACAGTGTCTGTGTTTGCAGATGTGTCCATGTACATGTGGCAGGCATGCCTCAACACCTGAGTGCATGGAATGCTATTTACCTTCCCATCAAAGTGGTACCTATTTATCTACTTGTAATTTCTTGCTTTCGAACTGCTAGGTTGGCAGGAGATGGGACAGAGACAGGTGCTCACTCTGTTGTGCAGTACTTAGGAATCGAACTCCAACCTTCTAGGGCTTGAATTCAGCATCTTAACCACTTGAACCACTGCAGTCCCTATTTATTAGATCAGCTGGCAACTTAACTACTGTATTCTTTTAATCCAACACTTTACACAGCAGACTTGTGTTGATCTTGTGGTCTACTAAAATTCCTAGATCCTTTTTGTATATAATATAATGCTGCCAAACCAAGCATCACCTATCCCTGTACTTGTATTCTGTTCTTGCTGATTTTAAATATATATAAACACAGGACTTCATTTCCGCTGAAATTAAATTTGCTAGTTTTGGCCTTATTCTTCATACAGTCAGGATAAACTTGATACATTCTAGATAGGTTTCAACCCATCTTTTATTATAATGGGTGAAATCCTGTTGCTTAGCATACTAAATCCAAATGGTTGACAGATGGGTTATATGGTAAGTCATACATAACATTTATGTAGAAAGTGTTCCCGATTCTCTGATGGAAAATACAGGTGTTTTTTTTACTAAAGATAGGTAAAAGAATTATTCCTTGACATTATTATCATCAATAAAGCCTAGCATATTAATGCAGGTTAGACTGTGGAATTTATACTTGTTTAAAGTACATTATGTGACTTGTATTAAGGGCAGAAAATCTTTGGCCAGAATCCTATCAGTTATACTTGTCAGCATAACTCAAGTGGCCAAAATTAACTCAAGTTGCAAATTAAGAAGTCAGTGCAGGAATTTGCTATTACATGTTGAACTACATGACTTGGCATGTTAACTTCTGAATTTACAACAATTTGCTGCTGAGATTTACACCACTTGAGTTACACCTGCATAAGATTCTGGCCACTGAGAACCTCATGCATTTACAAATTCTTGTGTAGTATGTTTTGCACTTGTATGTGGTCATTAAACCTTATAGAAAAGGCAAAAGGGACACAGATGGTCACAAAACATCCTCCAACTTAATTATGTAGAGTAATACAGTATCAGAAAACAAATGTGAAGTTTCACTAAATGTTATGCAGTTAAGATCCAAGCCTGCCTAAATAGAAAGGGATATACTGTAATGTCTTTTTATTCCATTTCCAAATGAAATCCTATTGATTAAAATATATTATAGCATACTGGGCAATATCTTATCCTATTATCCAGTTCAAGTATGAAATATACATTAATCAGCCTCCTCACTCTTGCTACTGAATTGCTGAATTTCCTGTCTGTTAACATTTCTATATTTTTCTATAGACACAATCTCATTACTGATGACTGTATCGCTTACAAAGTTTCAGAAAGGGATTGGATATTTAATTGCTCAAAGGCCAGTTGTTACAAATTAAAGACATCCACAACTTGTCTACTTGAGGAGAAAGTATAACATACAGGATTAACAACATCTTAACTCAAATTGTGACATACTGGTTACTCTACTACAGTCTCTCTGATTCCTCAACTGCAAATCAGAAGATAAATTAGCAGGGGTGGAAATTTTTCACTGACTAAACTGAATGAAACCTACCAGTCCTTTTCTCAAATTAGCACTGGCAACCAACAACATCTTCAAAGTGAGGACCAAAATCCTATTAGGTAAAGGTAAAGGTTTCCCTTGCTCGAAAGCCAGTCGTATCTGACTCTAGGGGTCAGTGCTCATCTCTGTTTCTAAGCCGAAGAGCCAGCGCTATCTGCTTCTGCAGACATTTCCATGGTCATGCGGCAGGCATGACTAGACACCGGAGCGCATGGAATGCTGTTACCTTCCCACCGAAGTGGTCCCTATTTGTCTACTTGGAATTTCTTGCTTTCGAACTGCTAGGTTGGCAGGAGCTGGGACAGAGACCGGAGCTCATTCCGTCCTGCAGTACTCGGGAATCGAACTGCTGACCTTCCGCCTCCCAGTCAGCGTCTTAGTGACTTGAGCCACTCCTATGTAAATTATGCCAATGCAACAAATAATTGCACATTTTGATTGTGGAATCAATCACACAATTCCCTCAATGGTTGCAATGCAATTCTATCTATCACAGGTGTAACATGTAGTTATGGCCATGTAGCTATGCTACAGGATTTCTGCCACTGTTTCCTCTGGTCCACAGTGAGCAAGTGAAGCAAACCTGCCACCATAAAAAAAAACTATCAACCAGTATCATATTACAGTAAAACTACTACTTGGGGGGGGGGGGGAGTCAGTTCCATAGGCTTTTGCTTAAATTGTTTTTTTATGTAACTCAAAGCAAACCCATAGGGAAAATGAAAATTTTATGAAAATCGAAGCAACCCCATAGGAAAATGAATTTTTACATAACTCAAAGCAAACCCATAGGAAAAAGAATCTTTATGTAACTCAAACCAAACCCATAGGAAATCATGTAAATCGGGACATGGTTTTAGCACAAAATCATTATGTACATTGAATTTTATGTAACTCGAGGCATATGTAAGTCAGGGTTTTACTGTATTACTTCTACCTATATTAGTGCTTTACACGTTCTTAGATGCTAAAGGTCTGCAGAAGCATTTCTAAAAGAGCTGTTTATCTTCAATTACACATGTCAAGAGTCAAACACATGGCTTCATCTTGAAAGACAGATCCAGCAAGAGAAATGCAAGTCCTATCAACTGCATTCCAAACATTCAGAGAACCCTTCATTCCTCCAGTTCATTCCCTTTCACTGGTAACAACCATTATCCTTTCATATTCCTTTCAACATTATCCTTTCATATTCCTGGACTCAACTGCTCTCTACACTCCTGAAAGGAACTCCACAGACATCTAATTGGGATCAGAACCATCAGCAGCAATTTACAGACATTAAAGCAGGGATTCTCAACCTGCAACTCGTGGGTCAGATGTGGCCCACAGCACCATTTCATGTGAGGGCCTCATCGCCTCCATCACACCAGGAAGTGCCATGTGGTGGAGGAAGGACAAAATGGTTGTCTGGCCCCCAAAGTTGTCTAAGGGAGTGTTACCCGGCCCCTGGCTTTATAAAGTTGAGAACTCCTGCATTAAACACACACACACACAATCCCTGCACCCAGGGTCACCAAAGACTTTCCTATGAAAAAAAGCATTGGAAACTGGGGTGGAGGTCATCAGAATTTTTTAAATTTTCATAACCTTGTAATTTTTAGCATGTTATTATTTAATATTTTATAGCCTTATGATGTTTATAACCTTCTGCACTTAAATCTTGAACAACAGGATTGTAGCCATTAGCTACTTCTAGAATTAAGACAATTGAAAGCAAGGGGAAGGGACCAAGGTCATTCCATCTGTCACTGCACTCCAAGCTCCATCAGCCCAAGCCACCATATCTGTGGGAAGAGATGACATCCGTGGCCTGTGATCCCACTCTGATAACAATAATTTCGTGTCAGAAATTATTCTGGGTTGAAAGGATTTTTGCTGGGGAAACTCCACACAGGGAATGCCCAAATGAGGCACCTTTCATGGCCCCAAGACTGGGACAGAGACGGATTCTCAATCCATCATGCAGTACCCAGGTCTCAAACTGCCAATTTGCCAGCCTTCCAGCTAACAAGGCGAGTGTCTTAATCACTGAGCCATCACAGCCTCTCCACTCTGATTTAAAACACTGAACTGTAAGACTTTCCTTTTCCAAATGCCCTTCAGCTATTATAAATCCTGATTTCTTCCTTAAATAAACAGTAAGAAGCATATATTTTTGGAGCCAGTACATAATGAACTAACTGTACATTCTATTTTTTTTCCTGATAGGCACATCAACATGCATTCTTTGCCACCAGGAGTCAACACACTTTTACAGTTACCTAAACTTTGTATTCAGAAGTGTTGTTTCCAAAGTTCTCCTGCTGGTAATGACTTTGGGCTGCGATCTCTTATTGAATTTTGAATGTATTTCTTGAGGGCCCAAAAAAGCTGCAGAGATAAACCCATTTCCTTCTCCTTTGCACCAGCAGATTTTCAGACTCAGCTCCAATTAAATCTAGGCTAAGCTATACTTATAAATAATTACACTAAATTTGGGGCTACAGTCTTTATGTGGCCTGCAAGAAATGACATTTTCCTTTGAAGGACTACTTCAAAAGAAAGATGACTTTTCCAGGAGAGGTTCAGTGTCCGTTCAGGGAGAATTTCTATTCTTTACTGGATCCCAAGGAACAATTTCTCTTCTACCAATCTTCAGAGACCCTAAGGGGGAGGGGGGGATTCTGTTTTTCATATGCTTTCCACATCTGTGAAAGATCAGGGAAAGGGCATGCCTTCTCTAGACCTCAGGGAACAGTAAGACCTTTTGCCTTTCTTGGTACAATGTGTCAGTGTGCAGTAAGCATATCTAGGGATACCTGCCAATCATTTGGAGATTTTACCTCTGATGTTGATAAACATTAATGACCCAGAAAAGATTGAGGCAACAAACATTTTAAACTCAGCAGAAAGTACTTGGCTGTAATTTTTCTAACACCTTAACATAGGGTTATTTTACAGTTTACTTCTAAAATGAACCCAGATGGCTACATGGTAAAAGGGAGCTTGTGCGCATGGATGTCTACTCTACTTGATCATCATGAGACCTTGGCAAAGCAGCCCTTCCAACAAACAGGCTATATGTCAACAGACAATGAAGCTTACCACAAGTCAGTTGATACTATAAACTCAAATCTAGCGGATCTGTTTTCATACATGGGGTGACACAGATATAACAAGAGTGGAGTTCAAAAATATACTTCTCATTTTCAACAAGTCCCTATAATTCAGTAAATGGCGAACCTATGGCACGTGTGCCAGAGGTGGCACTTGGAGCCCTCTCTGTGGGCACTCATGCAGTCACCACAGCACAGTTTGTCCTGCCCCTCTGCCCAGTAGCCCAATGGGAGAGCTTCCTCCCTCCCCCTAGCACAGAGCTCATCCCACCCCTCTGGACAGTAGCCCAATGGGAGCACTTCCTCCCTCACCCCAGCAAAGAGTTCATCCCGGCTCTCTGCCCAGCAGCCCAATAGAAGCGTTTCCTTCCTCTCCTGTTGCTGTGTTGGCACTTTGCAATAAATAAGTGGGTTTTGGGTTGCAGTTTGGGCACTCGGTCTCTAAAAGGTTTGCCATCACTGCTATAATTGTTGGCATGCAATTAGAATTGTGGCTCCTCTTCCCTGAAAAAGCAGAAGGATGATGTGAAGAATTGTTAAGGGATACTGAAAAGCAGCAATAAAGATGCAGGTAATGTAGTCCTCACTGCTAGCTGCACAAATTATCTGATATCATCCAGTTCATTTTAAAAACAATGTTACATCTTCTCTTTTTTATCTATGGAGGCTATCTTGGTTGGTGCATAATTTTATTTTTAAAGCTATTGCTTTTGAAACTCTGAACTAAAAGAATCACAACACTTGCTATGTGAGATATGCCACTGTAATCTATTTCTAAAACCCACCATAATTAATATGCTATTACACTGTAAAAGTAAAGCTTTCCCTTGCTCGAAAGCCAGTCGTATCAAACTCCAGAGTTCAGTGCTCATCTGTTTCAAAGCCGAAGAGCCAGCGCTGTCTGCTTCTGCAGACGTTTCCATGGTCATGTGGCAGACAAGACTAGACACTGGAGCGCATGGAATGCTGTTACCTTCCCACCAAAGTGGTCCCTACTTATCTACTTGCAATTTCTTGCTTTTGAACTGCTAGGTTGGCAGGAGCTGGGACAAAGATGGGAGCTCATTCCGTCCTCCAGTACTTGGGAATTGAACTGCTGACCTTCCACCTCCCAGTCAGCATCTTAGCCTCTTGAGCCACTGCATTGTAGGAAGATAAAAGAGAACTGGGGAAGAGTCCTAATAGAGAAACTATTGGTGCTGACAGCCTGTTGCTTAATGTAGTAAGTCACACTGAAGTAAGCTCAATGAATCGACAGAGATTTGGTGAATTAATTCCTCTGTAGGTTCCACTGATTCAAATGGGCTTGCTTTAAGCTGCAGAATTTCACAAATGTGTCATTCTTAGTATATATCTGTAGAAGAACATTTGGGAGGGGGTACTTTCTAGTGTAAGCAATGCAAAGTCAAGTGAAAATAACTTCTCAAAAAGCAACTCAAATATATTATCAGTATTAGTGATAATACTTAAGCTTACAGTATTTGTTCCTGATGGAAGCAAAATCAGTAATAACAGAAATGACAGGCTAAGAATTCCCATTAAATCATCTGGACATTTTTTGGGATATATTTTTTAAATGACATAAAGAAAGAAACTATTGACTGATGTGTTAATTCTAGGAAGACGACATCCAAATGGAAAACAGATGCTTTATCTATTGAAGACTAAGCATGGAGTGTTTTACTGATGATGGAACTCACACGCTAATAGCAATCAAAGGAGGGAGAGGAACAAGGTGTCTTTTGTAGAAAACTGGAAGTAGCACTTGAACTTTCAGAATAGTTACTAATGCTGAAAAGTACCTAGGAATATTCTATTTTGTCATCTCCTTTCTTAGTTTGAAGTCATTAACTGATATATTTTTCTATGCAATTTTTTCTATTACAAATTTTGTAGCCTTTTGAAATAAAAAAAAAACCCCTTGAATATATATGTGCCCATATCCACACTCCGTATCTCTGAATGAGAACAGAATATTTACTATGTCTAAAACTGCCTATCCCACCTTGTCTCTATATGCCAGTATCTTATGAAGTTATTCTTTACCTATGAAAAGCCAGGTCTTAATTATGCTACTTCATTTTTCTACAAATTTTCATAAAAGTATAGTGTGGCATATGCAGGAATGGAAACTATTAAATTTATTTCTGAAAGAACAGAAACCACCATTTGTTGTTGATACACCAACGCACAATAAAGTTTAGCTTTATACACCCATCCGCCAGCCACAATTTAAGTAATTCTGGTAAAATATATTCATTGTCTCCTGGTAGCCACATTCTACACATAATGCAAGATACTGTACTATATTTCATTATTTCTATAGCCAGATTTCTGTCTGGTTTAAGGGAGAATGTATATTTCCTCTACAAGCAAGTCCGTAAATATTTTTATCAACTACCTGCTAATACACATCCTTTAGCAAGCTGATACAGAGTCTGAAACTTTGAACTGGATATCCTGGCCGAGCTCTCTGCCTAGTCACCAGGAAGGAATTCTTACTTATCCAAGGGGCTGTGGTGGTTCAGTGGTTAAGAAGCTCACCTTGTTAGCTGGAAGGCCAGTAAGTTGGCAGTTCGAGACCCGGTTACTGCATGACAGTTTGAACACCCGTCTTTGTCCCAGCTCCTGCCAACCTAGCAGTCTGAAAGCAAGAAATTGCAAGTAGATAAACAGGGACCACTTTGGTGGGAAAAGATCTTGGGGACATGAAAGGAGCCTCATTTGGGCGTCCCCTGAGCGGAGTTTCTCCAGCAAAAATCCTTTCAACCCAGAATAATTTCTGACATATAATCATCATCATCATCATCATCATCATCATCATCATCATCATCATCATCATCATCCCAGGCAACAACAGGCAAAAGACTGTTAACATACTTGAGCAACAGAAATATATTAAAGCCATTTAAAAAAAAAAAAAAAGCATAAAGGTTAATGTCACCCTATAGCAGTGGTGCCAAAACTAAGGCCCAGGGGCCAGATGCGGCCCCCGACACCAATTCATCTGGCTCGTAAAGCCCTAGTCGCTCCTGGAAGCGGAAGTAAAATGCGCCCGTACGGGCCGGGTGAATTGGCATAGGGGGCCGCACCCGGCCCTTAGTGACCGGCTCCCTGAACCACATGATTGGCCTACGGCTCCCTGAACCACATGATCGGCCTACACTCCTGCCCTATAGCAATCTATTAATTTTGTACTGTATTTTGGAATTATGGACTGTACTTCATTTCCTGCTTGAGCTCGCAGGAATTTAGTCAGAGATGACTAAACACCACTCCATGCCTTTCAACAGTACTCACTCACAGCTAACTTTTGCTTAACTTGCACAAAGTATTTGTGCTAATCACTGGGCAAGAAAAGGAAAAGTGATTAATTGGTCTAGGTAGACATTTTTAAAATCTATGTGAGTGAATCAGGCCAAGCATATAGAAACGTAGGGATGCTCTAGCACAGCTACTATTATACAGAAAGATCTTCCTCAAAGATTGTGGCATTTCTGAACCACAATTGGGCATACCTTGTGTTGCCAGCTAATCCTTCCCACTAGGTCTGGCGAAAAGAACTGCAGAATGAACTCACCAAAAGGGGACTTTATTTTGGCAGTTTCACCTCTGGCCTAGACATGGAAGAACTGTAAATGCACTGTTTCCCAACCTTTGATTTTTGGATTTCACTTTCCCCGAACTTCCGAAGCACTGATCAGACAATGTACTGATTTAGGATTCTGGGAACAGAAGTCCCCCTGTGGGGCATAGGCCCCACGTTGGGAACTACTGCATGACAGAGAGTTGCTACGACCCAAAATCTGCTGTCTCTATGTCACTGTGTGTTTCGCCAAGAAAGCCCACAGAAAAATAAACTGAAGGTCTGCTGAATAATACAAACCAAGTTTTATTGGACCTCATGGTTTGAAATCACTTTTTTCTTGGACTTCATTGCTTGAAAACCGTTACTCCGTTTCACTGAATTGTTTTGGCCCTAAGCAAGAATCTCCTTCCTGACTTACACAACCCTATCCTTAGTGGTTCAGTAAACAAAATTAAACCGATTTGATAACTTCCACTAAGTAATGTTCCTAACTGACTTTGATTTGGACTGACCCGTATATACTTGAGTATAAGCTGACCTGAATATAAGTTGAGATACCTAATTCTGACCTGAAAACCCCAGAAAATAGATTGACCAGAGAAATGCAGCAGCTGCTAGTGAGTTTCAATAATTAAAATACAAGAAAATATGGTAAAATTTTAATTAAATTGTTAGCACATCTCAATCTGACACCATCTTAGGGCTCTCAAGGTCACTGACCCGAGTATAAGCCGAGTCCCCTTTTGGGGGTTCATTTTTGTGGCTAAGAAACTCAGCTTATACTTGACTATATGTGGTAATCTGACATGCCTAGTGGGTAAAGTAAATTTGTTGCCCAATTCTGGAGGACTGGCTTTGAAATGCACACACACACACTCAACAAGGAAACCGCTCAGCTTCAAAGAGGAGGATTTGGGGATAGGGAACATACAAATCCCTGCCTTTGGATTGTAAAAAAGATGCAAGTTGCTGTCTGTTTTCCCATATAACATTTAACACCTGGCTGGGACAAGGGCCGCAGCCACGGGGCTTTGCCCATCCTGAGTGTATATATGACATTGTTGCCCATCCTGGGGGGGGGGGGGAATATTCGCCCACCCACATCTAGAATCCTGGCTACGGCCCCATGCCATGATGAAGCCTGAAGAAGTAGCCAGGAGTTAGGGAAGCTTGCAAAGTTTGGAGTGTTTAAAGTGACCTAACAAAGGTATCATCTCCCTCCTGTTTAATTAACCCTATCCTTGACACGCACACACACCCCTGCAAGCCAACCCAGGTCAAGAGGGCTTCTTAGGGCCGGAGGATCCAGCGCCCAAACCCAGGGCTGCTACATGATGCAATCGCTCGTCCGCAGGGACTGAGTGGCAAGATTTGGGCAGGACGCGCTCACGTTCCGAGGCTGAGCGCCACACAAGCCCAAGCGGGCAGCCGTCGAGGGGCGGGAAGTGAGTTTCTCCCCCCCCCCCAACACACACACCCCTCCAGCCGGGCTCGGGGCCTGGAAGAGGAGGTCGGGGGGGGGCAGGAGGGAGAGGCCGGGGCTGCCGAGAGGGCCGCCTTTTGTCTCGGGAGCAGCAAAGGCAGCGCCTTCCTCCGTTCCTCAGCTGCTCCCCGAGGGCGCGGACGGCGCGGACACGAACCTACCTGGCGTCCGCCTGGCGCTGAAGCTCTTGCCCCGGAGTAGAGCGCAAAGGAACGAGCGAGCGAGCGCTTCCCCTCTTCCTCCTCCTCTTCCTCCCTCTCTCCCCGCTCACACCCTCTCCGGCTTGGCGTCGTGGAGCAGGACCAAAGCGGGGGGGGCCCTCGCCCCCCCTCGAGTGACGGCTGCGCGAGCCAATGGGAAAGCAGAGAGGGAGAGGGAAGGGCGGGGTCGAGAGAGAGAGGGAGAACAAAGGAGGGAGGGGGCAGCCCTGGAGAAAGTGGGGGCGTCGGGGGGTGGGCGCCGACGAAGCTCCGGACGCTGCCGGAGTTGAACGAGTCTCATCGGCTTCTCTCTTCCGCCCCCGCTGTCCTGGCCATGGGGGGGGGGGGGTTCGAGGGATGCGTGGCTGGTGGCTCCCTCGGGCTTCCTAGGCGCGCTTTGTCTCGGAGGGGCTGCCAAGGAAGCAAGTTAGAGTCCCCCCCCCCCCGTCGGTCCACGGCACAGCTGGGGAGAGAACAGGGTTCATCCAAAGCCCCAGCCTGGCTGTCGGTGGAGTTAGCAGTGGGGGCAATTCTGTGAAAGGGGGGGGGGTGTCCTCAAATGCAAGTCTGCATGGGAGGAGGAGGAGGAGGGAGTCCAGCAGGCAGGTCTACTCTTGGCCTTTGGGAGCTCTTGTGGTTCTATTCCCTGGAGAAGTTCGCAGGAAACCGAAGAGATTTTCCTCCCGCTCCCTCATTACTTTCTCTGCCACCCTGGTTAAGGTCAGCCATTCTTAGAGGAGTCTCGCCAAGGGTTCCAGTCCCCTGTCAGAGGACCCTATAGCGGGGAGGGTTGCCCGCCTGGATTAATACAGCAGGGAAGCCAGTCAGAGTCAATGGGAAAGGTCACCCTTGCTCAAAAGTGAGTCATGTCTGACTCTAAGCTAGGGGTGGTGGTGGTGGTGCTCATCTTCGTTTACAGCCAAACAGGCATCTTCAGGCATGTCTGTGGTCATGTGGCAGGCATAACTCGATGCTCACGGAGTTTGTTTTTTATTGATTTGACTTATACCCAGTGGTGGTCATCAGCCGGTTTGCCCCAGTTTGCCAGAACCGGTAGCAGAAATTCTGGCTGGGCTGGCCCATCCAAGTTTTGAAATAAAGTCATCCTAATTTGGGTGCAGTGCAGGGCTTTCACCTAACCACACCCACCAGGCCACGACCACAGAGTAGGTAGTAAAAACACCCAACGGCCAGGGAAGAAGTCAGGGCAGGTGGAGGACTTTGCCGCCCCTCCCCCTACGCTCCCATCAACATATTGTATTGTAATGTATTGTTTGTAAGCTGCCCTGAGTCGCTATGGCGAGTGGGAGGCAATATAAATTTGAACTAATAAATAAATTGAATCCCGCCACTGCTTATACCTCCCACTCTAGGCCGTTCACAAGGTTAAAAAAGCAGAACAACCACCATAAAACCATAGAACCAGTGGTGGGCATCAGCAGGTTCGCACCAGTTCACCAGAACTGGTAGTAGAAATTCTGGCTGCCCCCACCCAGCCATGTTTTGAAATAAAGTAGTCCTAATTCGGGTGCAATGCAGAGCTTTTCCTTTGGCAACACCCACCATACCATGCCCATAATGTGGTTGTAAATTTTTTTGGAGCCACCACTGCATAGAACATCCCTCACCCACCCAGTCCAATCAGCACCATGTACAACTAGCCCAAGTGGCCAGGATGGGAGAGTCTCCTATTTAAACTTCAACAAGCTGGCAAAAGCCTTCTCAAAAAGAGTTTTCAGTTGCTTCTTAAAGGACCCTAAAGAGTCAATCAAATGCAGCTCCCCAGGTCGAGCATTTCAACCTGGGGGTTGGTGCTTGGAGTTGGGGTGTAAGAAAAGAGCAGGTGAAGTAGGCCTGATTTCTGAGGGGTAGATGCTCTGCCAAGTAGGAATGCTGTTACCTTTCCTGCCCAAGTGGTCCCTGTTTATCTACTTGCAATTTCTTGCTTTCCAACTGCTAGGTTGGCAGGAGCTGGGACAGATGATGGAAGCTCACTCCATCACACAGCACTCAGATCTCAAACTGCTGACCTTCCAGTCATCAAGCTCAGCATGTTAACTACTAAGCTGTGCCCTCCCCTGGTGGCTTAGTGATTAGGGCACTAGGCTTGGAGACTGGGAAGACGGGTTTGATTCCCGAGAGCTCCACGACGGGAGACATAAAAGGAGTTTCATTCAGGTGTCTCCTGCAAAAACCCTTTCAACCCAGAGTAATCTCTGACACAAAAATGAATGAACCAAGCCACCACAGCCCAGGAAAAGCGAAAGTTTCCTGGCTTCTTTTTTAAAACTTCACCTTTCTCTACTTTCACAAGCACAACCCTTTCTCTACTTTCACAAGCACAACCCTCTGGGTCTTATGTGCAGGTTCCTAATTGCTTGCATGTGAAATGATTGGCCGGGGTTCACAGCTGTATGTGGGATGTGAGCCAGAAGTGACCCTTTGAGAAGGGTAGAGAATGTTTATGAATGGGACTGCAAGCTGATTGGTTAGTGTGATAATTGGAGAGCTTGTGTTGAAGGAGGGTTTGCTTAATACTGCAGAGCTAGAGTTAGTTTAGAGAGGGGAGGAATAAGCTATCAGTAAGAACAAGGGAGAGAGGGTGGGAGAAAAGTCAGTGAATAGAGATGTGTTCTTTTTGATGAACTTGTGCTTATGCATAGATAGTTATACAGAATAGAAAAAGCTTTAAATTGTGGGTGGAAAATCTGAACACTTCTGGTTGTACCATGAAGAACCTGACAAGCTGAAGTGTTGTTTTCTTGTTTTGTTTTACCCATTCACTTCACCTTTAATTTTTTGGGTTTTTTAAAAATAAAATTCTACCTAGACCCTTGGTCTGCAAATGTGGCTCTCCAGATGCTCTTGGACTTGAATTACCAGGAGCCCAAGTCAGCACTCCTGCTGATTGGGACTTCTGGGAATTGAAGTCCAAGAACATCTGGAGAGCCACATTTGCAGACCACTGACCTAGACCATAAACCTTGATCATTATTATATAGATAAAGGGCTTTGTAACATTATACCCACACAGACCACTGTTGAGTTCGGTAACATACGTTTTACGTAGTATCACCAAAATTAAACAAAGCAATGTTTTACCAGAAACATTCTTACATTTCAAACATCAGTGTAAAGGGAGAAGAGATGTAGCAACAATGTAAAAGGGAACACTGGTTGTTTGCCTTGGTTTGTTGTTATGACAATCCAGGAGAAAGTATCTCTGTTCACAGATAATGAAGATGTGTGAACTCCACTTTCCCCTTAAATTTAGCAAGTAATCAGACTGAAAAATTAATCATAAGAGATTGTAATGGTTCAGTGGTTTCCCACATTACAGTGGTACCTCACTTAAAGAGCATAATGCATCTCACGGGATTGCTCTTTAAGCGAGTTTGCTCTTTAAATGAAACACCATTGTAAGCGACCAATTGTGACTTCTGGCAGGGCGGATTGTGAACCCAAATTTAGTTGTTAAGCGAGTTTTTGGTTGTTAAGTGAGGCGACCGTTCACAGAAAATTCTGCTCTTTAAGCGAATTAGTCTCTAAGTGAGGCACTCTTTATGTGAAGTTTTACTGTATTATACCAGATTCACCACTGGTGGGAAGTTTCTAATCATGAGAAGGGGGTGCCCCATTTGCCTCTTAACAGTTTATCACCAGGCCTGGGCCTTTAATGCTCCAGACTTACTCTGAGTAGTCAAACCATAGTTTAGCTGGATGAGACCCTTACTTACACTTACACTGGAAGTCTGGATGGACCCACAGAGTACTCTGCCGACAACTGAACCTATCAAACTAATGGCAGCAGCTGGCTAATGGCAGCTAGCATATTTGTGACATATTCATGTTTATTCTAGCTGATTGGTTATGTAGCACCTTTCTCTCAATCAACGGAAGCACATTTATTTTTTTCTTGTTAGAATCTCCTTGGGTGTTGACTCCTGAAGGTTATCCTTGAAAGGTGTTGTGGTTAGCCAAGGTCTCTGGAAGATCCAAGCACTCCCTCAACTGGCTAAAAGAAGTGCCACAACTTTCTGTACAGTAGAGGAGGTCATTGGAAGCATTACTGAAAAGAGTGGGATGTCTGCCCAGTAAAGGAAGAAGGGGCATAAAAGTACGTACAGTTGTACCTCGCTTAAAGAGCATAATGCGTTCCACAGGATTGCTCTTTAAGTGAGTTTGCTCTTTAAGCAAAACACCATTGTAAGTGACCAATTGTTGGGGGGGGGGGATTGTGAACCCCGATTTAATTGTTAATTGAGTTTTTGGTTGGTTTTATTTGTTATGTGAAGCGAACATTCAGAGAAAATTCTGCTCTTTAAGTGAGTTACTCTTTAAGCGAGACACTCTTTATGCGAGGTTTGACTGTATAGCATAATCACTAAAACCATATTCCTCACTAGTAAAAAACTAAGTATCAATGAACAGATGTACTGTGGACAATATTTATGGCCTGGGATAAATGTTCTCCATCTGTATTTTTCCAGCTTTATGCTGGATATTGGGACTGCAGTGGCTCAAGTGGCTAAGACACTGACTGGAAGGCAGGTGGTCAGCAGTTCGATTCCCGAGTACTGCAGGGCAGAATGAGCTCCTGTCTTTGTCCCAGCTTCCGCCAACCTAGCAGTTCGAAAGCAAGAAATTGCAAGTAGATAAACAGGGACCACTTTGGTGGGAAGGTGAACAGTGCTCCATGCACTCTGGTGTAGACATGCCTGCCACATGACCATGGAAATGTCTGCAGAAACAGACAGCGCTGGCTCTTCGGCTTTGAAACAGAGATGAGCCTGAACCCTAGAGTCTGATATGATTGGCTTTTGAGCAAGTGAAACCTTTACCTATGCCGGAAATTTAATTTACCAGTTTAGATGCTCTTCTTCTAAGTGTCAGCTCAAAAAGCTTTACAAATTCTTTTACCACAGTAATATGGAAAGTTAAGGAATCACTTAAGAAACCAGGCTTAAATGTGTTCCTTTACTACAGAATATCTTGGAATATAAAACTAGATTCAGAGAAGTCTAAAAGGCAGAGATACAATAGTGGTATTTCAAAAGCACAGTTTCATCCAAGGTTAGGAATTTCCATGTAGCAGATCCATAATTCCAGGCTCTTGTGAGTCAGCCCAGAAGACTGAATGTGTTTCCAATAATTTATATACTGTAACTTTTTCTTAGCCTGGAAAGTACCCTGTAAGCAACTTAGCATCTGGTGCTCTTCACATTTTATTGGCTGTTTTATTAAGTTCCAAACTACAATTATAAAAATCAATCATATACACAAAGCAGGGCTCATGCTTCCAGCATCAGATGTCATGAATCTCAATGTAAGAAATAGAATGTTGGTAACATCATGCAAAACTTTCTCAATGAACCTTGGCAGCCTGGTTCAAGATGTCTCTCTGGATGATATCCTTTGTGTATGGTGAATGTGTCCTCTCTGGAGCTTCCCTCCGTGGACTGCACATAGAGGAGTATTAGAAAACTCTGCTGACCGCAGTAGTGTGTATTTTATTGTTCTTGTGTGAACGAGTTAGAAAAAGTTTCCTACATCTCATGCTTAGTTTAGTCTTGGCACCAAACTGAGGATTTCGTTTAAGATTCCTTGGGCACATAGTTCTTGCAGCTGGTAGCCAACCAAGAAAGTACTGCTCAGCATCTAATTAAAAGGGTGCTATCTCTTGAAGTTTGATTTATTAACAAATTACTAAATGGTGTTTTTTTTTTTGCTTCTGCTTCTTCTTCCATGTCTACACCAAATGTGAAACTGCCAAAATGAAGGCACCTTTTGGTGAGTTCATTCTGCAGTTCCTTTCGCCTGATTTAGTATAAGAAAGATTAGCCAGCAATCCAAGGTTGCCATTACCAGGATACGCCTGATTGTGGTTCAAAAATACCACAATAATCAAGGAGGCTCCTCCTGTGTATCTCAGAAAAGCTATTGGAAAGACTGCAAGCAAAAATTGATCTGAGTGCTATTTTGCCACAGCATATATCCTACCTCTAATTATTACTATATAGCAGTGATGGCGAACCTTTTAGAGACCGAGTGCCCAAACTGCAACCCAAAACCCACTTATTTATCACAAAGTGCCAACATGGTGGTGTGAAGTCTGTGCTGGGGGAGGGAGGAATTGCTCCCACTGGGCAGCTGGGCAGAGGGGCAGGGTGAGCTCTGTGCTGGGGGGAGGGAGGAAGTGCTTCCATTGGACAGAGGGGAGGGGCAAACTGTGTGCTGAGGCAATGGCCCATGTGCCCACTTAGGGGGCTCTGAGTGCACCCTCTGGCATGCATGACATAGGTTCGCCACCACTGCTATATGACAATCTCATACTCGGGAGAAGATGATGACTGTGAAATCAGTGTGGATAGGAAATATACTTCTCATGTTTGGTCTAGATTAGAAGATGTGTCAGCAAAAAACAAATTTAAATTTTCTTCACATGTTTGTATATTTCATAGAGGCATTTCACACTTGATAAGAATAAGTACAGTCAAACCTTGCATAAAGAGCATCTCGCTTAAAGAGTAACTCGCTTAAAGAGCAGAATTTTCTCTGAATGTTTGCTTCACTTAACAAATAAAACCAACCAAAAACTCGCTTAACAAATAAATTGGAGTTTGCAATGCCCCCCACAACTGGTCATTTACAATGGTGTTTCGCTTAAAGAGCAAACTAGCTTAAAGAGCAATCCTGTGGAACACATTATGCTCTTTAAGCGAGGTACAACTGTACATTAAAGAATACAAATGTCAAAGTCCCGGTATTTATTATTTGTTGTTTATAAAGAATGGAGCAATTATAAATAGACCTGAACATCATTTTATCTAAATCCTTTTGCACTGTTACACAAAAAGTGTTATTTTTGTAACATAATTGCTTGAGGTTGAAAAGAAAACCTCCATAGACATTATCTGTTACATAACAGGGCATGTAAGGTATACAACATACGATATCTGCAGAGATCCGTTAGCTGGAGGCAATTCATTTCCAAATTTATATATATATATATATATATATATATATATATATATATATATATACCAGCATAGGAAGATTTTAGCCACTGTTTCTAGCAAATTTTTGAGATAGTAGCCTTGTTTCAAGCATATCAGAAACAAGACAAAATGGACCTGATCCATGAAAACTAACATTAAAATACAGCAGTTAGTCTTCAAAGTGCCACAACATTTTTGCCTTTTTGTTTTGATTGTTGATATGTTTCTATTGTTTAAGAGTTCCATAAATTATTGAGGTGAGATATGCCAGGTTGTGTTCAGAAATGGTTTAAATGAAACGTTTTTATAATGAAATGAAGTTCCTTTTAATATCTCATAATTTGCATTCCATTTTAAAAGTTATTCTTAGTCATGTGTTTTATTTCAATTCACTTGAGTTTTGAGTGACACCTTGTGGGGATGTGACTAAACTCAAGCACTTATAGTGTTGTGGTATTAAAGGACCTCTGCCTAAACAAAGCAGTCTGGCTAGGTTATCCTGCTATGGTAATAGAGTATACCATTCTGCTGGTTACTCAACACCAAGTGTCAGGCAGCAGTTAACTAACCTGATGACCCTGAGGACTAGCAGCCTTGACGAAGTCCACAGGGAAGGGTGATGGTTCCCAAGTGCTAAATCCCACTTGAATCCATCTTGATAGAGGGCAGCAGCTTCATCAATGCTGACCTGGGACTGAGAGGGACTTTGCATGCCAAAAGGACTCAGGACCAGAAAGTGACTTGTGGAGCCGGATCAGTGGTATGGGTGTCACACTGCGATGCGGAAGGCAGATGAAAGGCCACTGCATTATATTCTCAGGACAGTCTTCATGGCTGATTGCCATGATGATTGCCTATATTCAGAATCGGATATGACACAAGACGAAGAAGAAGCCTAAACAAAGCAATACAAATACACTAACATCTCCTTGTGGGTTAAAAAAATTGCAATATGTTACATTAGAATGATTAAGTCTTCTACTGAAAAGGGCTAATGAGTTTTATATAGCTAGTTAGCAAGATTTGTTTTCACGAACTTGCAAATAAAAATGTTTCTAGCTGAGAGCTTCCAAATTAATAAAATCATATATCTCAATTTCTTTCCTATTTCATCTTGGGAAGATACAGAACACACACTGTGTGCCATAAGGAAAGGTCTTAATTTCAGGAGCCAGTAGATAAATGCAACCTTAGAGTCTAGTGCAGTTTAGGAGTCTTCAACGTCCTTTTTCAACCTAATGCCTCTCCAGTCCCTCTGAGTGGAAACTGCTTTTCACCTGTACAGTTTGAGTGACAAAACATAGATATCCCACTTCCTCATAGCAATACTATGAAATTTAGGATTATTTGAAGTAGCTCTTCCTGGCTGACATTATAAACAAAAATTTCCTGTGCCCTTGTAGCCCAATGGGAAAGGAAATGTACATCTGTCGGGATCATGAAGTATAGTAGCAGAGGCGTAGCTACCGCCGTATCAGCCGTATCAATTATACGGGGCCCCCGGGCTACGGGGGCCCCCAATGGCAAAAAATAAAATTAAAAATAAAAAAGACCAAAAATTTACTGCGCATGCGCAGAAACTCAATCTGATGCATTGCGCATGTGTCAGATTGAGTTTCTGAGCATGCGCACTTTATTGGAGCCATTTTTGGCTCCAATTTTTTTAAAAAAGCCGGAGTCGGAGAGTCGGAGTCGGAGCTGCAGCTTTTAAGCAGCGAGGCAGCCCCGACTCCGAGGCCCTCCCCCCGGTCGCCACGGGGGCTCCCTGCCTGCGCCAGCCCGGGCGGCGCTCTCCACGGTCGCTGCTGGGGTGGGAGTCCAAAAGCTGCAGGACCAGCTCGCGGGCGCGCCCCGTCCCCCGGCAGGCGGCAGGTCACCTGGAGCACGCCTGGAGCTGACCTGCCGCACGCGCCTGGAGCTCACCTGCCGCCTGCGTGCGGGATGGGGCGCGCGAGCTGGTCCTGCAGCTGGTGGACTCCCACCCCAGCGTCGAGGTGGAGAGCCCCGCCCGGGCTGGCGCAGCCTGCCAGGGAGCCCCCGCGGCAACCGGGGGGAGGGCCTCGGGGCTGCCTCGCTTCGCCCGCTCGCCTTCCACAACTGCCCCTTGCCTTCGCCGTGCGCGGCGAGGGAGCGATCGGCAGCAGCGGCGGCGCGGCGGCGGTGACAGCAGAGGCGGAGGAAGAAGAGGCCCCAGGATTAAGGTAAGTGAGGTTTTGTGTTTCGGGTGGGTGGGTTGAGGTGTGTGTGGTTTTTTTTTTTTTTTTACATTTTAATTCTATTTTATTTATTTTATTTTTATTTATTTTATTTTTATTTTTGGCCCCGCCCACGACGTCATGACGTCATGACGTTGGCTCCCCCCATGACGTCATGATGTCATGACGTTAGCTCCGCCCCACATCTAAAGGGCCCCCAAACAATTTTTATACGGGGCCCCGGCAAGGTAAGCTACGCTTCTGTATAGTAGGCTGGACTCCAAACATATCGTTCAAAATTTACAAGGTTAAACCACAAAATCCTTTACTAGCACAGCTATTACATATCCCTCCATGCATGTACAGTTTCCTGAACCTGCCTATCCACCCTTCTTTGAAAATACTTAAAAGTCATTGCACCGCTGAAATGAGACAGATCAAATTTTAAAAAAGCTTTGCATTTTTGTGTTGGCCACACATTGGTAGCCATACCAAGGACATGCAAGTGAATTTGAGATCAAATTTACCATAGTCCAACACTGCCTGGTGATTTCATCTCATTCCTAGGGGTAAATAAATGGCTTTTGATGATTATGCATGCAGGGGCGTGCTGGTTACACTAAAAGGTTGCAGGACGGGGAGGGACGGGGTAGTGCCTAGGGGGGGTACTGCATGATGTCATGGATGTCCAAAATTGCCAGCATAGGCCTGTATGCATGAAATCTTTTTTTTTTAACTGATTGCATCAGAACTATGCTATAACAAGAGTTAGTCATAGTCTTTTGTGTGTGTGTGTGTGTGTGTGTGTGAGACTGCTAGGATTTTGGCATCTTTTGGCAGTTATCTCCATTGATAATTATATAGTTGTACCTCACTTAAAGAGCATAATGTGTTCCACAGGATTGCTCTTTAAGCTAGTTTGCTCTTTAAGCGAAACACCATTGTAAGTGACCAATTGTGACTTCTGGGGGGGGGGGGGATTGCGAACCCTGATTTATTTGTTAAGCAAGTTTTTGGTTGGTTTTATTTGTTAAGCGAAGCGAACATTCAGAGAAAATTCTGCTCTTTATGCAAGTGGCTCTTTAAGCGAGTCGCTCTTTATGCGAGGTTTGACTGTACTGTTTCATAAACAGTGCACGATACTTGCAAACAGCTCTTTTATTTTGCTTTCCTGATAATGAGCTATATGTATACCTGCCAAAATGTGGCTGAGATAAATTAATTTAAAATGTGATAAAATGTCTGACAGTTAATGATAATGTCCCAGACACAGCAGTATAATATAATTCATTAGAACCAATAAAAATAATGAAGCTGAAAATCAGCTTTTTTGAGTTTCATGGAACTCTTCTTCAGGATCATTGAAAGTGAAGTGGATAGGGAAAGCAGGAAAAATATATACCTCACGGAAGCTCCCCATACAATATTTGCCATCCTTAAATAGATCTCAGTGCTATCCAAATCAACACAGCCTAAGCTTATCATTGGAAGGCCAATACCAAAGGGGTGGAGGAAATTTCCTTCCAGAGAAAGCTCCAGGGCTTCAGCATCTAGTTCAGGGGTTCATAACCTCTTCACACCATGTCCCTGCAG
Source organism: Furcifer pardalis (assembly GCA_030440675.1). Classification (NCBI taxonomy): domain Eukaryota; kingdom Metazoa; phylum Chordata; class Lepidosauria; order Squamata; family Chamaeleonidae; genus Furcifer; species Furcifer pardalis. Next base: position 146,389,498 of record CP126891.1, on the reverse strand, counting down.
ACAGATGTGCAGGCCGTAGGCATGGTTCTTCCTACCTCTCCCACCACTTCCAGTAGCAGTGGCAGTGGGTGTATTCATGGCGTGTTTTCTGGTTGTTGTTTTTTTGCCACTGCTGCCACTTCCTTTGGTGGCAGGAGCAAGGGTGGCATGTTTTCAAGGGTTTTCTGTGGTTTTTTGGCATGTTCTCAGGGGTTTTTCAGCCCATTTTCAGGGGTTTTCTGTTACGTTTTTTGGCACTTCTGGTGTGCTTCTGGTGTGCTTCCAGTGTTTTTTTCATTGTTTCTGGCACATTTTTGCCACATTTTTTGTGCTTCGGACAGTGACTGTAGGGTCCTCATGGTGGGCCAGATTAATTGGTGCTGTGGGCCGGCCCATGGGCCACAGGTTGCGAATCCCTGATCTAATTCATAGCAAGTTTACAGTGCAACTCATCTGGATGGGAAGGATTATATAGGATAGACAGACACTGTATTGTAGGAGTATGAGATATATATATCAACTTACACACACAACTTACACACACAAACATACAGGGGGAAAACTTGTGCGTGTGTGTGTGTGTGTGTGCGTGTGCGTACATGCGCACATAAACTAACCCTGTGGACAGTGCAGTGTTCCCCTCTTTACTCACCCTGCACCATTTACAGTTTATTCCTTCATCTGACCGTTTAGAAGCCACTCCTTATCAGAATCATTTTAGCTCCCTGGGGTGTGTCGGTGAGCACAGCCTATTTGAAGCAGCACATCTGGGGAGGGACTGAGTGAAAGAAGGGGAAGGACCCCCAATATATTTTGTAGCACCTTCTCCCACTGGGCCTCAGGGCCACGTTTTCTTATCCACGCCTGCAAAGAAACGATGCCAGGAGTTTGCTATTTCCTTCCTAAATAGAATTCTTGCCATGAGAAAAAGCTGGAAGATGTGTTGGACAAACAAGGGAAGACTATAATTGGTCAGCAAAGATATCAGGAAGCTTTGTAAATGAGTTACAGGGATTACACCTTAAAAGCATCTGCAGGTGGTTCCAAAAATAAATGTGCTCTATCCATTGCTTCAAATGAACAACAATTCTGGCAGCTAACAAATTTATTATGGGATACAACATTGGATAAAGTAGGCTTTGGTCCACAAAAGCATATATGCCATAAGGCTCTGGCTTCAGTTGTGTAGCTTGTTCTCTGCATGACAGCAGAGAACAAAGAGGCTGTGGTTGAAATCAATGATATGATTTCTTCACCAGGCAGCTGTGGAGAATCAATGGACTGAGACTACAGTATTGGTGCACCAGATGGCAGCCAAGTTTTACAATTAGATGGTGGAACTCCGCAATTACCTTGGAGAACATCACCCACACTTACCTGGATCATAATGTTCATTTTGTGCAATTAATGAGGTAAGAACAATATTTATGCATGAAAATGAAATGAGCGCATTTATTTGAGTTCTGTAATCTGAGTCGGCAAGGATTTTGGCAATTCCAACAGATTAAGCTTTGTTGTTCTGAGACCACAAAATCACAGTTGTGAGACTTGAGTTTCTAGTTCCGACTGGGACATGAAGCTCATGGGCCGAAGATAAGGAGGAAAGGAAGAGAGCCATGGATGTCACCTCAGAGGACACAAGAAATACACGTGCGACTAAGAATAGGCAAGCATATGCAAACTATATGAAACTATTACAAATACATTCAAAATCAAAAGTCAAATTCAGAACTTAATGCAATGATATAGAAGTTTACTAGCTATAACTTTTTGAAACACAGACAGTCTGAATATCATTCTTTGAAATTGAATAGCATGCTTTGCAACTACCCTAACAACTTAGAAGTAAATATGATGCTTCCGAAGGTAAAGACTTCTGAGGTTATAAGACCTTAGTTTTGTTGTTGTTCAGTCGCACAGCCGATTCCGACCCTTTGCGACCCCATGGATCATTGCACGCCAGGCACCTCTGTCTTCCACCATCCTTCTCAACCCTCCCAACTCTGTGCTCATTGTGTCAGCAATACCATCTAGTCATCTCATTTTCTGCTGTCCCCTTTTTCTTTTGCCGTCAACCTTTCCCAGCATCAAGGCCTTAGTTACAACATTATAGATGTTTTAAAGATACAAACTCTCAGTCATATAAAAATGAATGAATAATATGAATGAATGAATGAATAGTATTGATCAACTATACATAGACAGACATGAAATAGCACATCAATAAAAATTTTAAATCTTACCCTATATCAGAATTCCAAAGATGTTTTATGCCTCTCTCTTATTTCATGTTTGGGTATTAGATGTCTATATGTATGTTTTTTACCAATAACCAAATAATAAAGTTCTTCCCTTCTGGGATTTCAAGGAATGTCCTGCCCCCTCTCTTTCTATTTACTCATTTTGCTTCCTTTGCTCTCTCTCTCTTGCTCTCTCTTGATCTTCTGACTAAGTGGTGGCATGGAGCCAGTTTCTTGCATATGGCAAGACTGCTTTTACTCCAAATTTCAGTTCCTTTGGTTCAATCTGCAACAGATGTCAACAGCAGCTGCACCTTGATAACTAAGCAAGAGAATGACCCTCAACACCCTCTGAATGGACATGAGACTCAAACCCACCAGCTCAGATCCAGGAAGAACTTTATGGCAAGAACAAACATTCCTGATGGTATGAAAGAACAAAACCATATTAGAAGATGAAGGAAGGAGATCACTGGACAAGGAATAACATTAAAGGAGGATATAACTGAGGAACTCACCCTCCCTTACATCACTTGGGGGACTCTGAATAGTCTCAAGGTTGGAATGCTTAAATGTAAGACCAACATGTGGGGATTGCTGGCAGACAACAATATTCTGTGTGAATGTGGAGAGATATAGAATCCGGCTCATTTACTGGTTTGCCAATTACTGCCAAAAACATGCACCAAAGAGGACTTAAGTTTGGTCAATGAAAAAGCCAAGAAAGTGGCTTCATTTTGGCAGTCCAGGGTTTGATCGGGACATGAAAGAAGAAGAAGACTCCAAACTTCCCTTTACTCTTCTGAATTTAACTAGAAGACTAAATAGAAGAGACAACATTCTAAGTAAAGAAACCATTTTTTATACTAAAGAATGCTTCAAGATGGCGTTTTCTTTACCCCATAAAGTGTTCATTACTATGAAAAGGTGGTTAATGAGAAATTGAACTACTCCCTCTCACACACTTTCTCTGTGCAATTGTTATTGTGTGCCTGATACTTTGCTAACAATAGACAGAGGGAATTCACCAAATCTTTCCCCCCCCTTCCAATAGTTTGGATGTCTGCAACTGTCCTGTTGGCATGTCATAGCAGATGGAGCCACAGCTGCAGCCACCAGAATCTGCCTGCCCCCTGTGTCTTCAGGGTAATGCAACACAGTCTTTATGCCAACACTGGCCAGGGAAGTGTGAGGGAGGTTATGGTAATTTGTGATAACACTATGCTCCTTTCCGATAGTGTCGTGTTATTTTAATGTCAAGGAAAGCACACATAAAGTCAAACATATCAAGCATCCCCTGCAAGCAGAAGCTGACACTGGGGTCTCAAATCATTGGGGTCAAAAGGGTTAGCCGTGGTTTTCATGCTGTGTTACTGGACATGACCTTACAGCACGTGTTGTCAGTATTAAGGATAAGAATAGGTTTGTCTTGGAGAAACTCCAAGTGAAGTGGGAAGTAACAGGATACAGCCGTGATGCACTGGTTATTATTATTTTATCATTATTATTATATTTCAATTTCTGTACCACCCTACTCAGTAGGACTGACTCAGGGCAGTTCACAACACATGTAAAATTACAAGTTCATACACAATAAATCAATATGCAATGACTAAAAGTGCCTCATGACCATCAATACACAACATAACTATCCGGGGGACATTGGACAACAGTCTGGTAAAGGCGATGGCACGGATTTATCAGCCTGCCACCACCTACAGCTGAAGTCCATTCCTCCTCTCTGCCAGAGGACATTAGTTTTATCCTTCTCTGGGCAGGTAGAGCCCAGAGTTGGGAAGCGGAAGCTTTCATCTAAAAAACTGAAAACTGTTAAAAGTCAAAATTAAAATTAAAAAAGATTAAAAACAAGATTAAAAACACACCAAATCACTAGTTGCAAGGATCCAGTGGTGGAGTAAGGGAAACAATTCGGCAGCATGGAAATACACATGAGAACCTGGTCAGGAAGAGATGGTGATGCTAAAAAGGTACACATGTGAAGCACATCATCACAGCTTCAAACAGAAAATACCCACTGGAATGCAGAGTCAGAAAGTGGTATAAAGTCAAAAGCCCCCAACTTTTTGTCAGTTAAAAAAAGTGTGAAAAAATAGTTCATCACAGTTCACTGTGAAAGACAGTTATACTTCATCTTTGTTAAACAACAACATACACTAGCATTTTACATGGATAAAGTATAATAATTTCCACCCCATCTCCTTTCCCTTCTTCTATCAGAGTCATATAAGTCGATAAAGGTGCTGTCCTGTCTGTGCTCCATAGTGGGGTAGATTTTTGTTCTTCAGTCGCATAGTCAAGTACGGCCCTTTGTGACCCCATGGACCATCACATGCCAGACACTCCTATCCTGCACCATTGTCTTCAACCCACTCAGCTCTGTGCCCATTGTATCAACAATATCATCTAGCCATCTCATCCTCTACCGCTCCCCTCTTTTGCCCTCAACCTTTCCCAGCATCAAGGCTTTCTTAAGTGAATCCTCTCTTCTCATTTGATGTCCAAAGTGCTTTAGCTTCATCTTCAACATTTGACCTTCCAAGGAGCAGTCAGGATTAATTTCTTTTAAAACTGACCTATTTGTTCTCTTTGCTGTCCAGGGTACTCTCAAATTTCTCCTCCAATACCACTTTTCAAATCCATCTAAAGGTAGGGTAGATTAAGTCCAGTAAACTCAAGTTGAATCTTGACAAGATGATTGGCTGCTGGTTCTTGTGTCCAGATGCTGAACCCCTGGAACTTGTTCTGGATGGAATTGCCCTCACCAAAGCAGCAGGTGCACATGTAAGATCTGCTCTTAGACCTTGCATTCTTTATTGAAGAATGCAGGTGGCCTTTGTGAACCCCATTTCCTTTCCCAGCCTAGTCCAATTCGACAGCTGTAGTCTTTCCGATGTAGGGATGGTCTAGCACCGTGATGGTGACCCTTGGCAGCCCAGGTCTTCAAGAACTTCAAGAACATGCATGGAGATGGAGATGGGAGCTCATTGTGCTGCCCTCCTGCCTTCCAGTCAGCATCTTAGCCACTTGAGCCACTACACTTCTGGTAGTTTTATTGTAAGTATTAATAGTTGATTAAAAGTTTGTGGTTCTACATCTTGGGCCTATATATGGAGGGGACAGTTTTGACTGGTTCTGCTAGAGGTGCACCCACTCACACCAGTCCCTGTCAGGAGACCCAGTGGAGAATCAAACTACCAGCCAGATACCTAAACTATTTAGCAATCCTGCAGTTCTTTTAAACCCCATAATGGTTTAGTGGAGAACATGGCACATAATGTGACATGTAAAGAATAGATTTTTTTAATGGAAGTAGGTCACAGTGGAGGCAAGAGGGATAAAATCCTTTCTCTAGCTTCAAGTACACTCCAAATGTTCTCTTCCTAGCATGCTTTCAGTCTGGCTCATCCCTCTCTCTTCAAAATCCAGCAAATTGATGGCTTTCATCACATAGAACTCCACAGGCATCTCTGAGGAGAAAGGGCCCACCTCATTGTAACAAGTGCCTTTCCTGTGGTATTTTAATTTTCAAAGACTGTTATTGTGGGATCACTGTTGAAATCTCAAATCTGTCCCTCACCAGCTTTAGCAGAACTAGAATTGGATACGACAAGCTTTAGAGAAAGGGCGAACTTTACCTTTACTCAGTTCCAAAAAAAATTATATTCAACGGGAACTTTTATGTTTGAAAATAAGGGAGAACTCTCAGAAATGTAAGACATCCTGTCTTTTTTTTTAAAAAGAAGAAATATGTGGCAACTTCATTTTCTAACTCTCTTCACCTTTCAACTGACATTATTTGAATGACTGAAATGTCATCTTCCTCGGCTCCTTCCAAAACGTTGTAAAATGGCACCCTCATTGAGACAAACCAGACTGTTTTCAAGGGCAATGGTTTAGGATGCATCGCAAGCATGGAAATTGCATGCTTCGCTTGTGTACTGGTGGAAGCCATCATCAGAACCAATTACCCCATGCCTTGGGAATCCTCACCATTTGCAAAAGGACCTGGACTTGCAGAGGGCACAAAAAAGCAGCAAAGGAATCAAATGTAGCTAAAAGGGCTGCACATCCTAACATCTGACGGCTCCCCACCCCATAATTTGGTCTGAGGCTCTTCCTGCAAAATTATGGGACCAAAAATTTGTTTTTCCTGAATGTCCTGTCCCGAGTTTTGAACCTGGGAGAGTTTGAGGATGCATGGATGTTTTCTTCTTGAGATCACTCTTGACCAGTACATCCTTTACATTCTTGAATTTTTAAAATAAAATTAAAGGGCTGGTCTGCCATTCCAGCCTGTTTTCCACTACAGTAAAACCCAGTGGTGGGCTGTCAGAATTTTTACTACCTCAACGTGGGCGGAGCTGACATCATGGGTGGAGCCAGTGTCATGATGTCATAACGTCATGATGTGGGCTGAGCCAATGTCATGACATCATGATGTCATGGCATTGTGGGTGGAGCCAAAGTAATAAAAAATAAAAATACACATTATTTACGTACTGTACATATAAATACATACATCTAAATACATATAAATACATCTAAATACATATAAATACAAATAAATTAAAATAAATACATACTGTATACACATAATACATAAATACATAAAATGCACATAAAAACAAACTACATAAAACACACCCACCTCCACCCACCCACCCCAAACACAAACCCATCACTTACCTTACCCTGGGGTTGGGGAGCAGCAGGCAGGCAAGCAGGCACAGCGGTGGCATGGCAGCACTGCGGCACGGTAGCCTAGTGGCGCGGCCTAGCCCAGCTGGGCCCGGCCGGGCCCAGCAGCGCAGTGCAGCCTAGCCCAGCAGCGCAGCCTGGCCCAGCCTGGCCTGGCCCAGCAGTGCACCAGGGAAAGACCACTGCTGCTGCTCCAGGAACTGCCTGCACCCTTTCCTGCCCGGAACGGCGCATGTGTCAAAACTCCATTTGATGCATGCACACTTCTATTTTTTAGAGTACATGCGTCAAATGCAGTTTTGATGCATGCGAAGTTCTGGGCAGCCATTTTGGCTGCCTGGAACTGACATCCAGAGGGCGGCCAGAGAGGTGACTGAACCGGTCACCTGGGGGTTTACCACCACCACCCCAGCGCTCCCCTCCGGATGGCTGCTACCGGTTCGGATGAACCAGTCCAAACCGATAGCAGCCCATCACTGGTAAAACCTCACATAAAGAGTGCCTCACTTAGAGACTACTCGTTTAACGAGCAGAATTTTCTCTGAATGGTTGCCTCGCTTAACAACTAAAACCAACCAAAAACTCGCTTAACAACTAAATCGGGGTTCATCCCCCCCTGCCAAAAGTAACGACTGGTCACTTTCAATTGTGTTTTGCTTAAAGAGCAAACTTGCTTAAAGAGCAATCCTGTGGAACGCATTGTGTGCTTTAAGTGAGGTACCACTGTAAATGGGTTTTCTACCAGGAATAGGAACTTGAATATGGTTCCTGGATAGTAGAACAGGCCAAAATGACAACATCCAAGTAGGACAAATCAAATATATATAAGGGCTCACTTGTGACTAGGGAAAACGGATACTGCAAGGATGAAAACATTCACTGGAGCCACATTCTGGTACTGTTCTGGCAGTGGTGGGCATCAGCAGGTTCACACCAGTTTGCCATAACTGGTAGCAGAAATTCTGGCTGGCCCCACTCATCCAAGTTTTGAAATAAAGTCCTAATTCGGGTGCAGCACAGGGCTTTCCCCCTGGCCACGCCCACCATACCATGCCCACAGTGTGGTAGTATTTTTTTTTTTGAGCCCACCACTGTGTTCTGGGCAGTAGATCCATATTCCATATATTTCATATAAATCCATATATGATGTCAAGAGTCAGGAAACATTCAAAGGTGATACCTTCTGCTGTCTCTTCTTGTACAAACTCTCCCATTCCAGAAAACAGCCAAAAGGGATAACTTTGGAGTGGGACAGAACTATGAAATAGAAAATGAATAGTCACAGATTCTTCTCAGGAACCATCATTCTTGTTCTTTTTGGGGAGCCAAAAATCTGTCTTCTGTATCCATCTCAGAAAGCAACTCTTGAATACGCACGTGAATCATATCTACAAGTCAAACATGATTAATGGGAGAAGAACAAGAAGTGACAGAATTTTCATAGAAACTATGAACTTGTCCAGATGGGCCCTTGCCTTCCTATTTTGAGATTTCCAGGCTCCCAACATCCAGATTTGGTGGATGTTGAAGTGCCTCTACGTCCCACTGAGTGCTCCTTTTTAAATCTCCATCAGGGGGAATCTACCTTTTTTCAGCATCTCCAAATGCTGAAAACAATAAATAAAGGAAAGCTTTCAGCCAAAAGGCTACTTCCAGAGTAAATATCCAGTATGCTGATGGGGTTGACAACCCCTGTCAGCATGTCACAATGAAACAGTTTCCCTGCTCCTCTACAGAGGAATAGGGGAAGTGTTTAATTATTTTTCCTCCTCCTAGCTATCAATTGGTGATAAAGAGGAAATGGAGTAAAAAATGTTTTACTCTCTTATCCAAGCCAGTACTACAATGATCAGCTAGGAGGGGGGGAAACAATAATTAAACTATTCCTTAACCCCTTTGCAGAGGAGTAGGGAACTTTCATATGCCTGCATGCTGACGTGGCTATTCATTCACTTCACCATGCAGTGCAAGCAGTGATGGGATGCAACAGTTTTGCACCAGTTTTCCAGAACCGGTAGTAACTTTCCCCAGTGTACAGGAGAACCGGTAGCAGCTCTTTTGGGGTTGGGGGGGTTGGGGGGGGAATCACCTTCGGGGCACCTTTTCACTGGTTTCCCCACTGCGCATGCGCACCAAACACTTGGTGTGCATACACGCCTACAGTGCTTGGTGCATATGCACAGCCTCCTTGCTGTCCTCCCAATTGGGAAGGAGGAAGAGAAGCTGCTAGCCTGAAGTTCCCTATAGCCTGCTCCCCAGGGTAAGTGACTCAGCTTTGGATGTGGTGTGTCTGTGTGTATTTTAATGTGTATTTAATACCTTTACCTATATTGATGTACTAACTACCACGGTTCCTAAAAAGGCCTGGCAGCCGGCAGGCCTAGTGGCCTGGCTTGGGGTTTTTAAGCAAAGTCTTGGAGTTCCCTCATCAATAAGCTACACTGCTGTTCCAATTGCTGTTCCAATTGGAGAACCCTTAAGGAGGTACAGCTGTTTTACATTTACATTAAGGCATATTATCCTAGAGAACTGGTACGATGACCATATCCATCTTGCAATATGGTGCTGCCCAGGCACTTATACTGACAGGTAAATGACGGGTTTGTGTTTGGGGTGGGTGGGTGGGTTGATTTATGTCTGGGGAGGGTGGGTGGGTTATTTTAATGTAATTTTTATTTATTCATTTATAAATTTAATTTATTTAATTTATTTACAGGTTTGTGTTGTGTGTGTGTGCGTGCGCGCGCTTATTTTTATTTTATTATTTATTAATTTTTCTTTGGCCCTGCCCATGACAGTTAGGTCCGCCCACACTGTGATGACATCACGGTGGGGTAGTAAACATTTTGACAACCCACCACTGTGGGCAAGGTTATTTGTGCTATTTGGACAGGAGGAAAATCCTCAAAATGGACGAACACATCTTGACATGCTCCTTGTTCCTGGAAGTGGCTAAGACGCTGACTGGGAGGCGGAAGGTCAGCAGTTCAATTCCCAAGTACTGCAGGATGGAATGAGCTCCCGTCTTTGTCCCAGCTCCTGCCAACCTAGCAGTTCAAAAGCAAGAAATTGCGAGTAGATAAATAGGGACCACTTCGGTGGGAAGGTAACAGCATTCCGTGTGCTCCGGTGTCTAGTCATGCCTGCCACATGACCACGGGAACATCTGCAGAAGCAGACAGCGATGGCTCTTCAGCTTTGAAACAGAGATGAGCACTGCCCCTAGAGTCAGATATGACTGGCTTTTAGAGCAAGGGAAACCTTTACCTTTACTACAAATGCTAGATTATGAACATAGTTTCAGTAAAAGTTGAATAACTCTTACTGAGCCCTGCATGACTGATGAATGACTTTAGGTTTTCCTCCTCAGAAGATACACTTACATCAGTGGTAGGCAGTAACAGGTTCACACACACCCAGGAAGGGGGGGGGAAGCAAAATTGTGTGGCCTCTGAGCAGGGGGTTTAGCAAAATTGGGTGGCCTTCAGGCGGGGGGGGGGGGGGCAAAATTGGGTGGCCACGCCCACCTCGCTGCCCTGCCCCATCAGGTTTTGTCCCTGCAAGTGGTTCAAAGTCTCCCTTGCTCAAAAGCCAGTCATATCTGACTCTAGGGTGCGGTGCTCATCTCCATTTGCTGCCCACCACTGACTTATATGTTTACCCCCAGAATATGGATTTTCAGTTTTGTCTTCAGGTTTGCTGCATCAGTCCTGTCCAGTCAGATGGGATGGTGAATTTTGTTGGGTTGTACTACTCAGAAATTTCTGCTCTGAGCAATTTCACACAGTATACATTTCCCCTCGGAAACGGGCACTTGGAATGTGTTTATGGAGCTGTTATGAGGCTTTTTGCATCACTCACCTATAATTTGATTGGACAGGTGAAATGTGTTGGGTGGTCCTACTCAGAGGTTGATCTGTTTTGTGCAATATGGATCTTCTGCTCAGAAGAGGCCCTGGATTGTGGCTCCTGGGATGTTTGAGATATGTTGCATCAGTACTTTCTAGTCCAGTGATTCCCAGTGTGGGTCCCATGGTCCACATAGGGCTTCAATTCCCAGAAGCCTAAGTCAGTACATTGGCTGATCAGTGCTTTGGGGAATTGACTTATGCTTCTGGGAATTGAAGTCCAAAAACCAAAGGTTGGGAAGCACTGCTCTAGTCATACAAGGGAATTTTGTGACCTACACAAAGGTTGCTGTTGCAGGCCACACTGTTCTGTTCCAGTTGGCTTGAAGGCAAAAAGGGATGAATGAAAATACATTTTCTGATGGATTTGATTTGGTAAACATTGTTCTGATATGTACTGACCACATTGTGCCAACTTTGGCACCAGTTATTATGGCTTATTCACCCCAGTTACCCTGCTCTACTTACAACCCTCTTCAGACCTGATGAGACTGATGTTGATGATTACACATTTTTGTCCATTATTCTGGCCTTCTCTGGCTTTTACCTGATTCTGACAAAACATGCACATGTGATACCTAGCAATACATCTGGCCTGCAACCTTTGACTCTCACATGCTCAATATTTCCATTGCGCGTTGCCATATGCTGGAGCCAGATTGAACAAGCTTTCCATAGCAGTGGTCAGAAGCCCTTTTCTTTGTGTTTCCAAATTGTGGAACTGGACAAAGGAGGAAAGCATGTCACGTGCCTCTCTTCCCGGCTTTCCAGTCTTTCTCTGTTTTTATTCTTTGTAGTTCCTCAAGGATGCTGGCTTTATCTCATGACTTATCTTCCTTTTCTCGACATTTTGAGAAGCATTTCTCTGTCTCTTGTAATGTGTGTGTCTATCACGACAGGGTCAGCTAAGAAGTAACAGGCAGAGGAAGTGTGTGAACAGCTCTGCTCCTTCCTGTTTGTTGCCAGCCAAGAACTGCTCTGACGCTTGTTGGTGGCACAGAAGTCACTCACCTGCTGTCAGCCTGTGTGGCTTAGAGCAGCCCAGGAATTAACTGTAACAGTTTTTATACCTTAGTCAGTTTTAGAATTTAATTTAGAAGGGGACAGAGGTGGTTGAGACACTGAACTTGAAGACTGGAAGGCCAGCAGGTCAGCATGATGTGCTGCATGATGGATTGAGCTCTCGTCATCTATCCTAGCTCCTGCCAACTGAGCCGTTCGAAAACAAGAAATTGCAAGTAGATAAACAGGACCCACTTTGGTGGGAAAGGTAACAGCATTCCATGCTCTCTAGGCCTAGTCATAGCTGCCACATGACCACAGAAACCCACCACTAGGTGAAAACTTTGTCATGGCACAGGGGCTTGAGTGGTCTAACTAGACCAGGGATTCTCAACCTGTGGCCTGGATGCGGCCCACGGCACCATTTCACGTGTGTGTCCCCCTCCACCACACCAGAAAGTGTAATGTGGTGGAGGAAGGCCCCGAAGCTGTCTGAGGGAGCGTGACCTGGCCCCCAGCTCAAAAATGTTGAGAACTCCTGAACTAGACAGTATGGCCCATCTCTTGTCAATGATATTAGGCCAGGACTAAAACTAAAAGCATCCTCCGTCAGATGCCTTGGGGAAGGTGAAAGTGGAGGGTACACGTCATGGTCCATCGTGACGTGATATCCAAGTGGCTAAAACACCACATGCAGATGAACTTGATTAATCAGGTCCAATTGCGTGTGTAGAATATCATTGCAGAGACGTCTACAGATGCATAGACTCCTATCTGAGTAATGACTTCAAGGTATCCAAGGTAACAGTGCACTAGAGTAAATGTTTAAAAAGTTATTTACTTCTTCTGCCATATCTGAATCTGAATATTTGTGATGATGACTGTCCTGAGAATATAATGTTGTGGCCTTTCATCTGCCTTTCGCATCACAGTGTGACCCCTGAGCTACTGATCCATTTCCGTGAGTCACTTTCTGATCCTGAGCCCTTTTGACACGCAAAGTCCTCCTCAGCCCCAGACCAATATTGATGAAGCTGCTTTCCTCCATCAAGATGGATTCAAGTGAGATTTAATCCACTTGGGGACCATCACCCTTCCCCTGTGGACTTTGGTACTCAAGGCTGCTAGTCCTGAGTGTGGTCAGGTTAGTTAACCACCACCTGACATTTGGCAATATGGTCTACTCTATTACATAGCAGGATAATCTGGCCAGACTGGATTATTCATTATTAACACATAAAACAGTATAACAATAAAATATTCCATATAAATGATAACATACAATAAAACTTGACAAGGTAAGCATATACATATAAAGACATGCACCAGTTGAGAAGTAGAATAGCCTTTCCTAGCCATATCAACTGTGCCTAACATCCAGTCCTGAATCCCTGCAGGGGCTCAGGATGAGCGTTCCAGAGCTTAAGGGCAATGGCACAAAAAGGTCTTTTTCAGATACATTTGAGCAGAACTTCTTTGGTGTTTGGCACCTTCAAAAGGGTAGTTCCATGTGGCTTTAGTCAGAATTGGGGCTGTGAGTAGAGGCAGTCCAGTAAATATGTTGTCTCATATGTGAATGACAGAGGCTAATACAAATTGTGGTAGACTGCATGAATTCCCCCCAAGGCAGTGCTGGGCAGCAACAGGTTCGCACCAGTTCACCAGAACTGGTAGTAACTTTTCCGGAGAACTGGTAGCGGCTTTTGGTGGGAACCACCTCGGGGGCTTACCTTTTCACCGGTTTCCCCACTGTGTTTTTATGTCTATTTAATGTGTGTTTATTTTAATGTGTATTTTATGTGTTTTATGTGTATTTTTATGTATTTTATGTCTATTTAATTTGTATTTTTATGTGTACTTGTTTTTCTGGGTTTTTTTACATTGGCTCCGCCCACATCATTGGCTCTGCCCACATCATTGGGTCCGCCAATGACATCATGACGTTGCCTCCGCTCATGATGTCGTGGTGTTGGCTCCGCCCGTGATGTTGGCTTTGCCCACAGTGTGGTAGTAAAATTTTTGGCTGCCCACCACTGCCCCAAGGGTAGCATTTTTACCCATGATGAATTGGTCAATCTATTTGAATCTTAGAAGCCATTTTATAAGATACCACACGAGGACCATTTAACAAAAAAAGTTGAGTTAGGAATCTGTGGATAAGAAAAAGATAAATGAAGTACATTAACTAGAGAAGTGGAATAGAAGTGACATGGGTGAAATGACCATTTTAAGATGACACCTGACTTAATAGGAATCAGCTGGGAACTTTGGCCAATGTATAAGATGACCACATGGACCAGTAAAGCAAATTAAATTCATTCATTATATAGTCACGCAGATGGTTTATCCTGTTACTAATGGGTGGGACTCAAGTAGAAATGACTGAAGAAGAAAATCTAATTTTTGTTACATAAATAAGCAAACCATTTTAAAATAGCCTGACTTGCATCTTTAGCCATACAGTGAAACCTCGCATAAAGAACGCCTGGCTTAAAGAGTAACTCGCTTAAAGAGCAGAATTTTCTCTGAATGTTCGCTTCGCTTAACAAATAAAACCAACCAAAAACTCACTTAACAAATAAATCGGGGTTCACAATCCCCCCCCCCAACAATTGGTCACTTTCAAAGGTGTTTCACTTAAAGAGCAAACTCGCTTAAAGAGCAATCCTGTGGAACGCATTATGCTCTTTAAGCGAGGTATGACTGTATTTGTGAATGGTTTGTTCTCATGATCAGGATAAGTTATGGATATTCATACAAAACTGCAGTGGCTACTTCTATCAAATGACATTTTGCTTTAAAGTATAGTCTGATTAGGTTGGAAGTGGAATGAGTCTCCTCCTCAAACATGACGCTGCATTGCTCATGCATAAATGGGACCTTTGTATGAACTGTTAAACAAGCAACTTAGAGCTGTTTTATAATTCTGAGTCAATAATGTTATCTAGCTCCAGACAGACAAACCAGAAGACAACACACATGCATGCACATACCGGTATATATGTATTCCTTTGAGTATATCTACCAGATTAAGGTAAATTTGACTCATTAGGCTATGAGCAAAGGTGACATGAAATTAGCTATAATAGTATTTCCCCCCTCAAAAACTATGATGCCGACTATGTGCAGGAGCTTCTGAACCAGCACTTTATCACTAAATGAGAAATGTGTGAAGATTCCTTCTAAAAATAGAGGTGAAATGGTGGCGTGGGAGAACCAGCACTCGCTTGGGCTTCACACTTTGCCTCCTCTGCAATACAGATAGGAGAGAGGCAGGGGCATGCTGCCCTCAGGAACCCACAAGGTGGGCATCAGAGTGTCAGGAGAAGCACGTGGGCTCACCTCCCTCATGCAGTAAAGCAGTGCAGATATTTTCTGCAAAAAGAAGACAACTGTACCGTAAGAAGACACCAGAGATCGGAACAATACAAATCACTTAATGAGTAACAGTATACTTTTGGAGATACATTTACTGCATTGGTTTCAAGTGGAGATGGAGAAGACTGTCCTTCTATTTCTTATTCCATCTGTCTTCCATCACCCTTCACCCCTGGCGATCTTTACTGCGGCTGATGGAAGCTACAGTCTAACAAATGTACCGAGTGCCATAAGTTGCCTACTTTTACTTTAACGGACACAGCTCAGTATAAATGTCAAACATGCTCACAAAAGGCACATTGAGCCCTCCACGCTAGCATCCATGGATCTGGTCACAAATGGACAGAGGGAAGCAAAGGTAGGCAGCAATGGCCTCACAGATGTTGCTGGATTGTGGCTCCCATAATGCCATATCACTGGTTATACTGACTAAACCTTACAGGAACTGCAATAAATAAAGGAAGGAAGGAAGGAAGGAAGGAAGGAAAGAGTGAGCAAGCAAACAATTACACTTATACTGTATATGCCTCATAGCACCAAGGTAATTAGCATTTTGCTTCCAACATGATGGGTACTCATTTGGGAGAATGGAAGACTGAGTCAACCTTGATCCCCATCAGGATTGAACTCACAATGTGAGCAGTTTTGGCTGTAGTAAAGCAATTTAACCACTGCACCAAGAGGGCTCAACATCTGGAAGAGACATTGGCCGAGCCCAGAAAATATATATATGCATGAGCCCATTGGCTCCAGCTTGGTCTGGATGGGCGAACAGTCATTGGAATCTTAAGTACTCTATGTGACTTTTTGTGAAGTGAATTTTTAGCAAGTGCAGGCTTTCCTTATGATCAGTCAACTCAAATTTCTTAGTCCCCACTATGCGCACAGCATTCTTAGAGTGACATCCATGAAAACAAATCAGGTCTCATCCTTTCTAATTAAACAGAACAGAAACTCGCTGTCAGGTTTTCTTGCTTTCTACCATCTCTTGTTTAGGCTACTATGTGGTCTAAAAGTGACAGATCATGGACATTTCAGCAATTCAAACATGTCCTGCCTTCACCCCACAAGATTGCTATAATTGTAGGGACAAGAGACACTTGTTTAGTCTTTCTGTCCCCATCATTATGTCTGCAGAAGCCAAGCATTGTCCCGATCTCTGGTGTCTTCTTGCTGTACAGTTGTCTTCTTTTTGCAGTGAACAGCATGGGACAAGAGCAAACAGAGAAGCCTGTATAGGCAATTTCAACAGTCAAGGCAGGGAGCTATCATTTGGTGATGGGTATGGGCAATCATAGTGGTGACTTAGTAGTTAAGATGTTGTGCTTGATGACTGGAAGATCAGCCAACCAGCAGTTAGAGACGTGAGTGCTGCGTGATGGACTGAGCTCTCGTTGTCTATCGCAGCTCCTGCCAACTTAGCAGTTTGAAAGGAAGAAATTGCAACTAGATAAGTAGGTAACTACCAGTGACTGCAGGGGCTCAAGTGATGAAGACACTGAACTCGATGACTAGAAGGTCGGAGTTCAATTCCCGAGTACTGCATGACAGAGTGAGCTCCCATCTCTGTCCCAGCTCCTGCCAACCTAGCAGTTTAAAAGCAAGAAATTGCAAGTAAATAAATAGGGACCACTTGGGTGGGAAGGTAAACAGCGTTCCGTGCACTCAGGTGTTGGGGCATGCCTGCCACGTGTCCATGGAAACATCTGCAAACAGAGACAGTGCTGGCTCTTTGGCTGTAAACAGAGATGAGCATTGACCCCTAGAGTTGGATACGACTGACGTTTGAGCAAGGGCGACCTTTACCTAAACAGGTAACCTCTTTGATGGGAAAGGTAACAGTGTTCATTGCACTGTGACATGACCACAGAAGCATCTGCAGACACAGGCAGCGCTGGCTCTTTGGCTGTAAATTGAGATGAGCATCACCCCCTAGATTTAGACATGACTGGCTTTCAATCAAGGGAGACATTTACCTTATGGGCGGTCATATGTTATCCAAGGGGCCACTGCTATAATCACACTACAAAGCATAGATTAGATCACAAAGATCTTGCCTATCATATAGGCTACTGGTCCCCAACAGAGTCCAATGTCCAGTTTAATGGCCAGAATACTCTCCTTTCCTGGGGGGGGGGGGAGTTTCATGCCCACCGTGACTCTGTCTTGTTCAGAGAATGAGGATAGGGTGAGTTTGCCTGAGCAAACTGAACCAAAGCCTGGTCAAAGCAATCAGTCCCTCCAGGAGAACGTGATAAAGATACAACTGAAGGCAGGGGGAGCTGATACACTGATGACAATCCAGAAAATGCAAAGGGGGCAAAAATCAAAATTGGCATCTCCAATTACGCCTGCAGTAGATAATTAAGTAGAGCCAGAAGGAGCTTTATTAATACTGGCCTGAGGCTGATGAGGACTTTGTGTGCCAAAAAGGACTCAGGACCAGAAAGTGGATCACACAACTAGATCACGCTGTGATGCATAAGGCAAATGAATGGCCACTGCATTATATTGCTCCAAGGACAATCTTCATGGCTCATCGCCATGAGGATCGCCAATATTCAGAATTGGATACAGCACTTGAAGCAGGAGAAGATAAAGGCTCCCAGCCAAGGACAATAAATACAGCCAGACCAGCTGCCACCACCCCACCCACCCCAGTGTCAAAGACAGCAAACATATCTGACTTCCTCGCCCGCTGCAGCCTGGTGGCATCCTTACCAAACAACCTGACTTGTTTATGACCATGCCTGAGTCAGCTCTATATTTGCCCTGGGAGAACAGAAGGCCATTGGTTTTCAGAGGTGCTTTGTTGAGTCAGCTTGCCTTGCATCTCTGGGTTGCACTGGTCTTTGTGTTGTTTTGCAAAGACCATTTTATTGATTTTGGCTTATGCATTTTACACAAAGCTGTTGTTTTGTTTCATGTTGCAAACTGTTATGAATTTGTATGGATACCAATAATTTTAAGCAATTAATGCATAACAATAACGATTACTGTCATCATGGCACTGGAATATTCACTTGCACATGGTATGTGCTATCAATCCATCAATTACAGGGACCCAAAAAAGATTTTCAGTGTGAGATTCTTGGGAGATCTAGGTTTAGATCCCTGCTCAGTCACAGGAGAGGGACCACTGTGAGCAACTGATACAACCACTCATGAAATATTTCATCTTCAAAGACCCTTTAGAGTTGATATAGGTCTGTTCCCACATGAGTGCAAGTAACATAAAGGTAATTGTAAACAAGAGAACATACCCGTCTGGCCAGGTTATCCTGCTATGGTAACAGACAAGACCATATTGCCAGCTCAATGTGGCAGTTAACTAACCTGACAACCCTGAGGACTAATGGCCTTGGGTGGCAAAGTCCACATGGAAGGGTGATGTCCCCCAAGTGGATTAAAACCCACATGAATCCATCTTCATAAGACAGCAGCAACTCCCATCAATACTGGCTTGGGGGCTGAGGAGGACTTTGTGTGCCAAAAGGGCTCAGGACCAGAAAGCGACTCTTGGAACAGGATCAGTGGTACGGGAGAAATGCCATGGTGTGGAGCACAAATGGAAGGCCACTGCGTTATTTATTTATTTATTTCATTTGTACCCCGCCCTCCTCCGAAAACTCAGGCCGGCTTTACAACTAAAAACAATTAAAACAATTAAAACACATACATAAAAATTAAAGTTCAAATTAAAAACAGAGGAGAGAGGTGGCATATTTAAAAGAGCCAGGCGACCAAGTTGGCCATCTGGCCCACTCCCCACACATGCCCCGCCAGCCAGGTCTTCACTCCTTTCCTAAAGGGCAGCAACTCCATCTGGAGACATAACTCCATTGGCAGGAGGTTCCATAGGGCCGTAGTGGACACAGAAAAGGCCCTCCTTCTCCTGCTAGAGAGACGAGCCTCTCTAGCTGAAGGTACGACCAGAGAGCCTCTCCGGTCTGCTCTAGTGGGACAGACAGATGTTCTCAGGGTGAGGCGGTCTCTTAAGTATCCTGGCCCACTACCATATAGGGCTTTAAAGGTAATTGCACCCAGAGGCACACTGGGAGCCAGTGCAGCTCCTGGAGAAGTGGTGAGGCATGAGCATAACGTCCGTACCCCTTCACAACTTGAGCAGCTGCATTCTGGACCAGCTGAAGCCTCCGAATGGTCGCCAAGGGCAGCCCCATGTAGAGCACATTACAATAATCAAGTCTGGAGGGGACCAAGGGATGTGTGATCATGAGCAAGGAGTCCCGATCCAGGAGCGGGGGTAACTGGCGCACAACACGAAGTTGAGCAAAAGCCCTCCTAGCCATGACTGCCACCTGCTCTTCGAGCAGTAGTCGTGAATCCAGGAGGACCCCCAGATTACGCACCAGGAGTCCAGGAGGACCCCCAGATTCCCGGGTCTGTTTGGGGCAAAACATTGCTCCCAAGACAATCGTCATGGCTGATACTCGGAATCGGATATGGCACAAGAAGGAGGACGACGAGGTGGCGGTGCAGGGCTGTAGCCAGGTGGTGTGTGTGTGTGTGGGATCAGCTCCCCGTGAGATAACAACCCAGCCCGGATACCAACGTTATGTGTGTGAGCTTGTTGCCCTTCCTGAAAAAAATATCATTCCCCCCCTACAAAAAATTTTTTAAAAATCTAGAATCCTGCCTATGGCCCTGCGGTGGTGCTGGAGGAGAGCATATATTTTAGCTTTTATTACTCTTTCGCACTGATTTCCACCAGCCTACCTTTCTCTGTCCTTATGGACTGGTGGGGGGGGGGGGGATGCCTGGCTTCCCCCGCAGTAGCCAAATCTGGACGAGGCTCCCTTTAGGACCCAGCCAGAGGGATCCTCGAGCTCCCCCCCCCCCCCCAAACCACACACATAACACACACTCCTGCTTCTGGGTGCAGCGCCGTAAATCTCGCCTGTCAAGCAAGGCAAGCGGAGCTGTGGCTGCAAGAGCCGATCTCTCTCTCCCCCCCCCCCCCTTCCAGGTTGCAGCGCCCGGGACCTGCCCGCGGCCTCCGCACCATGCGGGGCGGGAGGGCTCGACGTCAGGAGCAGCGGGTCCCCGGGCGGCCGCGAAGGGGAGGGCGTCTGGCGCTGCCTTCGGACCTTCCCGCCCCCACGAGGCGCCGCCTGACCCCGAGGCTGGGATCGGAGTGCTTGGTGGTCCCCAGGGCGTCCGAGCCCCCTGCGGGCGCCCCTTCGGCCAGGGCGGGAGGGACGGGCTGCTAAGCGCTCCCGTCCCGTCCAGGGCTTGACGGCGCTTTCCTGCCGTCGCCAGTTTGCCCGAAGGTGAGTCCCAGGGAGCGCGCGCGCGCGCGCGTGTGTGTGGCGGGGGTCCGAAAGGTGACGGCCCCCCTCGAAAGGCTGGAAGGCCGTCGGTCCAAAGCATCTCTATTGAAATTAGCGACGTGAAGGGGGGGGGGGAGACGAGGCACTGCGAAGGGGCGGACGAGTCCTGGCGGGACGCGTGGGGTGCCTTCACTCAAGGCCCCGATCCGCGAGCTTGCTCCGACGTGGCGCCCAAGGAGCCAGGCGCCAGGCTAGCTCCATACCTGAAGCCGTCGGAGCGCCAGACCAGACGTACGTGCGCACCTTCTCCCCAGATCCCCTCTCGCCCCCCTCCCAGTTTCCCCCCACCACTAACCATGCGTCGCCTTGGGCCACGATCCCCGCATTGTTCGAAGGCACGAAGAGAAAGGAAAACCGTGGATACGGGGAAATCCCGTCGTTTCTGGCTCTAGGGTGAGGTGCTCATCTCCGTTTATAGCCAAAGCGTCTGCAGACGTTTCCGTGAACATGTGGCACAGGCATGACTAGACACCGGGCGCTATTTATCTGCCCGCCGAAGAGGTCCCTGTTTATCTGCTTGCAATGTCTTGCTTTCGAACTGGTTGGCTGGAGACGGGCGCTCGCTCCGTCCTGAGGCACTCGGGTCTCGAACGGCTGACCTGCCGACCTCCCAGTCGCCAAGTTCAGCGTCTTAACCTAGTGGCCGCAGTCCCTGGTTAACCCCCTACATGGTAGTGATTCCCACCGGGGTGGGTTTTGTCTTCCAGCCCTACGCCCGCCCCAAAATCCGGCTGCATGGACTCATCCGAGTAATTCTCTTCTGGAGAAGGATTTGAGGAAGCGTCGGGACTGGGACGGATCCAGCGCGGCCGCCGCCGCTGCGGTTGGGAGACACGCTCGGGTAGCGAGAGGCGCCTTTTACGATCAGAACCTGGGAGAGAAAGCTGGGGAAGATGATGCAGCCTAGCAGATCAGTCTTCACGGCGGGAGTAGATTGGGCTCCGCTTTAAAGAAGCAAAGCAAAGCAAAGCAATTACGGTTTTATACCTGCCTACCTAGCAGTTCGAAAGCAAGCAATTGCAAGTAGATAAATAGGGACCACTTCGGTGGGAAGGTAAACAACGATCCTTGCGCTGAGGGGGGCAATCATGCCTGCCACATGACCATGGAAACATCTGCAGAAGCAGACAGCGCCGGCTCTTCGGCTATGAAACAGGAATGAACATTGAACCCTAGAGTCGGATATGGCAGGCTTTCGAGCAACAGTGACCTTTACCTTACCACCCCATAGGGCTTAGGGCAGTCTCTGGGCGGTTCATAAGTTGATTAGCATTTTGCCCCCAAACTTGTTGGGTACTCGTTTTACCTGTCTCAGAAGGATGGAAGTCTGAGTCAAGCTTGGTAATAGTAATTACACGTCTATAGTGCCCCATAGCGCTTAGTGCACTCTCTGGGAGGTTCACAGAAAGAGCCTCCTCAAAGATTGTGGTGTTTTTGAAGCACAATATCGGGCATACCCTGGCAAAGGTAATCTTTCTCACGCTGGGTCAGGCGAAAGAACTTGCAGAATGAACTCGCCCAAAAGTGGCTTCGTTTTGGCAGTTTCACGTCTGACCTAGACACGGAAGGAGAAGTCCACTCTCTGAATGGTTCACAAGTTAATTAGCATTTTGCCCCCAACATGTTCGGTACTTATTTTACCGTGGAAGGAGAGAAGACTGAGCCAACCCTGCGTCCTGGTCACGACGTGTTTTGGCAGCAGTACAGCAACTTAACCTCTGTGCCACCGGAGAAGTGTGCTTGCTGTGATTTCTTGCCAAAGGTAATGCAATTAGCATTTGGTGTTGTAAACGTAGACAGGACTGTAGCCAGGATTCTAGATTTTGGGGTGTGTGGGTAATTTGGGGTGGGGTGATGGGCTGTTAGTTCAGGGAGGGGCTGATTCCCCCCTTGCCATCCCCTGGCTACGGCCCTGAACGTAGAGCATCCTTGGGAATGAATTTAGTGTTACATAAATGGTGGAAAGGTTAGGAACTCTTTTGGTCCTTTCTGTCCCCTGAAAAGGCTGGCGGACTGTGATCCTAAGCATACTTTTGCTCCTGGGTTCCCTGTTTGGTCCGGCTTCCTTGAACCCCCTTTGTGCTTTCTGATATTTTGTATTGTAGCTTGGCAGAATGTCCCCACCCAAGTTACATCTTGTAGTTCTAATGTGGGTGGATTCATGGAGGGTGGGGTGGGAACGGATTTGTCCAACCTGCCCTTTGTAGCAGAAGGAACATCAGAGTGCTTCAGACAGGGAAAGTCCCATCCAGATTTATTAAATCAGCCCAAGGTTGATGTCTATTTCAACCTGTGGTCCTTGCAGGATTGGGGGTGGGGGCACTTAGGAACATTATGCAGGAGGTACAATCCATGGTGGTGACCAGTTCCATTTAGCCACCCCAGTCAAGGAAATGGCAAATATTACAGCAAAGCAATCACACTTCTATACTGCCCCATAACAGTTGGTGCACTCTTTGGGCAGTTCACAAGTTAATTAGCATTTTGCCCGCAACATGCTGGGTACTCATTTTACTGACCTTGGAAAAATGGAAGGCTGAGTCAACAGGTTTTTGTTCCTAGTAAATTTAAATGTGAGGATGGTTTTAATGTGCGAGTTTTCTGTTGTTAACCGCCCAGAGTAGGAAAATCTCCTAGATGGGCGGGGTATAAATATAATAAATAAATAAAATAAACTTTGCGTCCTGGTCAGGATCAAACTCACAACACTTTGGTTGCAGTACAGCAATTTAACCACTGCACCCCCAGGGCTCTTTAATCAGTATTTATGTGTCATTCAGTTGATTCCAAGTCATGGGGACCTTTTCAGGGACTTCTGGGTGTAAAATGCTAAGAAGGAATGTTTCTGGTTCTCCTTCAAGTAGTGCTGAGCGACTGTATAGCCTGCTCCAGACTGCATAAGTAACAAGACGCATAACTCCATAAGACACATGTCCTGGGTGATCTCAGCCGGCCCATCTTCCGGAAGGCACAGACAGGATGATTCTTATTTCCAGTCTCTCTTCATAACTCAGTTCGCTGAGGCCAGTAGTAAGGAGTCATTAAATGTTGGGTACTTCTTGATTCACTGGCCATGAAGCTCTGAAAACACCCACCTGTTGGTTCATTTGACTCCTCCCCTCTCTGTGTGTGAATCTTCAATCTCTTTTAATCTCTTTTTAATCTTTTAATTCTAATTTTTATCCTATGTTTTAATTGTTTTTAAAGCTCTGTTAGCTGCCCTGAGTCACTTCTGAGGAGGGCTGCTTATAAATATGATTAAATTAAGTTGGTAGATCAGCTGTTCGAGACCAGACTGCTGCATGATGGAGTCAAGTCTTGTTGTCTGTCCCAGCTTCTGCCAACCTAGCAGTTTGAAAACAAGAAATTGCAAGTAGATAAATAGATGGATAAACCTTGCTTATTCAACTTATACATAGAGCACATAATGCGCAATGCAGGGATGGATGAATCAAAATTTGGGATCAAAATTGCTGGGAGAAACATCAACAATTTGAGACATGCAGATGATACCACCCTCATGGCAGAAAGTGAGGAAAACCTAAGGAAGCTCCTGGTTAGGTTGAAAGAAGAGAGTGCAAAAGCTGGCTTCAGACTCAATATCAAGAAAACCAAGATAATGGCAACAGGCCCCATCAGTCCCTGGAAAATAGATGGGGAAGAAGTAGAAGCAGTGACAGATTTTACTTTCTTGGGATCAAAGCTCACTGCAGATGGTGATTGCAGCCATGAAATAAAAAGGTGACTGATTCTTGGGAGGCAAGCGATGACAAACCTGGGGAACATAGTGAAAAGTAGAGACATCACTTTGCAAACAAAAATTCCCATTGTCAAAGCAATGGTATTCCTGGTGGTAATGTATGGTTGTGAGAGCTGGACTATTAGAAAAGCTGAGCACAGAAGAATAGAGGCCTTTGAAATGTGGTGTTGGAGGAGAGTTTCGAGAGTCTCCTGGACAGCAAGGAGAACAAACAGGTCAATCTTAAAAGAAATGAACCCTGACTGATCCTTAGAAGGTCAAATAGTAAAGATGAAGCTAAAGTACTTTGGATATCAAATGAGAAGAAAAGATTCACTTGAGAAAGCCTTGATGCTGGGGAAAAGTGGAGGGCAAAAGAAGAAGGGGGCGGCCAAAAATGAGATGGCTAGATGGTATTGTAGACACAATGGGCACAGAGCTGGGCGAGTTGAGGAGGATGGTGGAGGACAGAGGTGCCTGGAGAGCAATGGTCCATGGGGTTGCAAAGGGTCAGAATCGACCGCAACTGAACAACAACAACAGCAAAAAGCTACCACTTCAGCAGGAAAGGTTATCATGTTCCTTGCACTCTGGTGTCTAGTCATGTCTTCCATTTGACCACAGAAAAGTCGGCAGACACAGACCGCGCTGGCTCTTGGGCTGTAAACAGAGATGAGCATACACAAACAGCCATAGAGTAGAACATGACTGGCTTTTGAGCAAGGGGGACCCTTTACCTTTGAGATTGTTGGAGTTTAACCAGTGTTGTGGACTCCCCAGGATCATTTACAGATGGGGGATTCCCTTCCCCACATGCCTCAGGAAACTCTTGGGATGTGTGGTTTGGCAGTAATGTGGGGGAAAGGGGTTCAGGGCAAATCAAAAGCAAGCTGTTTGTAAAGGGAAGCTTGCTCCAGACCCTTCCTGAGAATCCACTGTCCATTACATGCAGCAGATTCTAGTGGGGAGGAGGCATACGAAGAGTTTCCCTTGAGCGAATGTCCTTGCTTATGATAAGCCTATTATTGTATGTTTATTTTATTATATGCTTAATTGGCTATGGTGGCTCAGTGGTTAAGAAGCTCACCTTGTTAGCTGGAAGGCCAGCAAGTCATCAGTTTGAGACCCAGGTACTGCATGACGGATTGAGTGCCTGTCTCTGTCCCAGCTCTTAGGGACATTAAAGGAACCTCATTTGGGAACCCTCTGAGTGGGGTTTCTCCAGCAAAAATCCTTTCAACCCAGAATAATTTCTGGAATGAAGTTGTTATATGCTTAGATATGAAATGGTGGTGTTTGTTTTGTTTGTTTA
Source organism: Furcifer pardalis (assembly GCA_030440675.1). Lineage (NCBI taxonomy): Eukaryota > Metazoa > Chordata > Lepidosauria > Squamata > Chamaeleonidae > Furcifer > Furcifer pardalis. Next base: position 146,363,870 of record CP126891.1, on the reverse strand, counting down.
TCTATTTATTTGTTCCCAATTGTATGCTGCCCTACTCCCAGAGTGACTCAGGGTGGCTGACAAAGTATAGCAAAACATCACAAAATATAAATTTAAACAACAAAACACATTGTCCTCCATCGGCACCGCAGCTGGACGTTAGTGAGGCCCAGGGGTCGGAGCCTGGGGCTCAACGTCCTCGATCAGATGTTACTGATCAACATCTTCGATCAGATGTTATCAGATGTTACTGATTGTTAACACAGAACCCCAAAAATATACTGGGAAGATTTAATTCACATGAAGCAGAAGAGTGAAGGCCGTTTTAAAGCTATTATTAGATTATATCTGCAGAAGCATGCAGAATTGCAGCTCATTTCAGCCGGTCGGTTTGCCAGGAAGAGAGAAACTAACAGAAAGCTCAGGTCGACTTGGCAGCTAGGCTGGGATGGTTTGCACTTGTGATGAAGAAGATGCTACCACCACCACCCCTCCATCATGGTCCATGAGCTGCCCTGGCTAAGGGGTCTCTTTTTCAAGGAAACCATAGCGTTGCTTCACACATTAAAATCCCAGTGAAGAAAATGTATGTATTTGAGCTGCCTCTCCTCTGCTTCTTTTGGAATCTCATGGAATGAAGCTGTTTGCCACCCGTGGCCACTGTGAACACAGAAGCCAGGGTAATGGGGAGTGCCTTACATGACAGCATGCTTTGCTTTGACCTGGGGAGCATGAATTGCAACATCTTGGATTGGCATGCCTTCTTATGGTGCCAGAACAGGTTATTTTGGGACTCCAGAATCACACTTTCTTGGAAAATTACACATATTTTCCAAAAGACCTGTTTTAAAGTAGCCATTCTACAATTTTGGCAAATGCACATCTTTAAATGGTGTCCTCATATTTTATCCATTTGCCACATGGACTTTTTTTCTATGAATAAATAAATAAAATGTCTGAGACATAAACTGTACAAAATATTCTATAGATTTCTATCACTGGAGTAGTGTTTATCCCCTTAAGGAAACATATTTGGGGGGGGGGGATGTCCCGTGCAGTTTTCTCCCCACAAACAATATCATCAAGCAGCAGAGGTGCCATATTCTGATTGCCAATTGGTTTATTAGGGTCTGGAAATACCTCATAAGAAAAAGAGTTAGACAGTAAAATCCCAGGTTATGATTGAGATACATTCCAATCGCCTCCATTGTAACACAAAAAAATTGTAACCAGAACAATCCATAGGGATGCATTGAAAAATTAAAAATGGTCCTGAATTGATTGTTGTAAACCGAAACAAATACTGTACATTAAAAATTTGTAAACCGGGATGGCATTTCCATAGGATTTGCCATTGTAAACTGGAGCAAATTTAAACTGAGGTGGTTGTAACCTGGGGTTTTACTGTACAGTATTTTATTTTTATTCTGTTTACTGCTTCCTGACTCTAGGTATTTGGCTAGAACAGGGGTCCTCAAACTTGGCTCTCCAGATATTCTTGGACTTCAATTCCCAGAAGCCCTGATCAGCAGGTGTGATGCCTTGGGTGTCTGGTAATTGAGGTCAAAGAATATCTGGAGAGCCAAATTTGAGGATCCCTGGGCTAGAACATGTATAGTTGTTTACTCACATGAAACGCCTATGGTGTTGGCATTCCCTTGGGTCTATAACAAGCCCACCGGACTCATAGAATGAAAGTCTTTCAAATCCAAGTGAATGTGCAAAACATCTAGTAGAAACCATTTATCTGCTCTTAGAGAAAATAAGTCCATATTTTTTAAAAATAGGGGTTAATGTTTGGCTGGGCAGCATTGGAAGCCTCATCTTCCATCTATTGTAGTGGGTTTCTCACTGGAGGAGGTCTGATGTGTTCTATCGGATTCCAAACTTAATATGAACTCAAATATGTGTTTCCTCAATGTCAGGGTAACAGATAAAGCAGCTGTTAGAGAGTTTTGTAATGGATCATGCATCTTTGTAGGTTGGCTTGAATAATGAGCCACAATGCAATGGGCTGTGGTAGCTCAGTGGTTAAGAAGCTCACCTTGTTATTATTATTATTGTTCAATTTATATGCTGCCCCAATTGCTTATAGCAACGAAATAATACATCACAATTACAATATCAAATAAAGTATCAAAAACAAGAACATTTCAAAGAATCCCCAATCAAAGTTACAAAATGAGTGGAAGTCACAACGAAACAATTTATCACAGCTACAAATATCGGATAACAAAATATCAAATAACAAAACAATTACAAAATACTATCTCAATACATCAAAGCATTTCAAAAATACATAAACAGAGCATCAACACAACAATAGCTGGAAGGCCAGTAGGTTGGCAGTTCAAAACCTGAGTACTGCATGACGGTTTGAGCGCCCGTCTCTGTCCCAGCTCTTGGGGACATGAAAGGAGCCTCATTTGAGTGTTCTCTGAGCAGAGTTTCTCCTGCAAAAATCCTTTCAACCCAGAATAACTTCTGACATGAAATTATTATTATTATTATTATTATTATTATTATTATTATTATTATTATTATTATTATTATTATTATTATTATTATTATTATTATTATTATTATTATTATTATTATTATTATTATTATGCAATGGGTGGCTGCATATGAATAGTTTATTTATTTATTTATTTATTTATTTAGATTTATTATCCTGCCCCAATCAGACGAACCTGACTCTAGGCGGCTTACAGAAAATTCATAAATTAAAACCTTGAGGTTCAAAATTACTTAAAAATCAATTTAAAAAGAATTAAACCATAAATTTACAAAGATCTAAAAGAGTTAAAAAGTTTAAAAAGATTTAAAAAGTTTAAAAGAGTGAGGGAGGGGTGGCTGTCCCATCAGATCAGCCACCCAACATGGGACCCCATATTCCTGGAGCCCCACACTTGCCCTGCCAGCCAGGTTTTTAGACCCTTCCGAAAGGGCAGGAGCTCTGTCTGTAGACGTAACTCAGTTGGCAGGAGGTTCCAAAGGGCCAGGGCAGCCACGGAGAAGGCCCTCCTTCTATGTTGCAGCTACAAGTAGGAACAGAACTATCCTTGTCTTTGAAACCATGATACCGTATTTGCTGGTGTATAAGATGACTTTTTCACCCTGAAAAACATGACTCCAAGTGGGGGGGGGGGGTCGTCTTATACGCCGGGTGCACTTCAGTTGGGATAGACATAGCTGCCCATAGTGGCCTCCTGATGCTCGCCCACCTCATTCTACATACCATCCAGATGAAGAAAGAAGCCCTACATTACAATTGTGTCTCCCTTTCAAACTGGTGGGGAAAAAGAAAGGGTTTCACTTACTGGTACCTTCTGCCCTTGTCTCTCTGCTCTGCCCAAGATGGAGGAAAAAGCCATGCTTCTTCTTTGCAGGGGAAGCAAGAGGCTAGGCTAGAGCAACACTTCCCGCCTCAGTGCAATTGACCTGCCCACCCACTTTACCTGCAGCTCCACCAGTGGTGGGTGGTGCAAGTACAGTTCTAAAAAATCAATAAAATAATTAATATTACTGTATTTTAATTACTGAAACTCACTAGCAGTTGCTACATTTCCCACGCTTGGCTTATACTCAGGTCAATCTATTTTCCTGGATTTCAAGGTCAAAATTAGGTACCTTGGGTTATATTCGGGTTGGCTTATATTCATGTATATATTGTAGATAAATAAGTACCACTTTGTACTTGCACTGTTTTATATTTACTGTACATGTTTGATAACATACAGCCTTGTGACAGTTTTTCTGCATGTCATAAGCATTTGAATATAAATTAACACGTTGAAATCAAATCTGATGTTCTTTTACGTTTTATTTGGTGTGTGGAAGGTGTGCGGAAGAGGAGGTGGTCTTATACAGTGAGTATATAACAAACTCTATATTTTGAGTGGAAATGTTGGGGTGTCGTCTTATACACCCAGTCGTCTTGTACACCGGCATATATGGTACTTTGCAGAGATATATGAAAGGCATTTAGAAAGGTCTTTCTTCTTTGAAAAGAAGAGAAAATAGCAGTTGTTCTAATGATTTCCAGCACTGCCTTACGCACGTCTATGAAGCTGGCACTCAGTCAGGACCACCATGTTCTATGTAAATTGACTGAGAAACTGTCTGTAAACATTCAACTAAGTTAAAATTTATGTCATCTCTAAATTGAGCCAGAATTGCTGTTAAGTTCTGGAATAATCTGCCAAAGTAGTCCCAGTAATTGCAAGAATACAGTTATGTAAAAAGGAATATTTATGTGGCTAAAATAAACACAGATATATTTAAATTTGAAGAGCTGGCTGATCATCAAAGAAACGATTATTAGCTATAATCTATGAAGGGCTATTGAAATTGGATTATACCTTTGTTTATATTTTTAGAAAGATTGAAAAGTATGTTTAGAAAAGCTTTACTGGAACAGATGTGACAAGTTATTTTCATTTCTAGGTCAACACTGTATCCATGTTTAATAATTGAAGAAAATAATTATAAAATATTGTGCTGTTGATACTGCAAATCTGGCTAACTTCTCTAGGAACAGACTGGATGGTTTTTGGAGATGTGCTCATATTAATTCACAATTTTGGCATATTTGCTGATCCAGTCTAAAAATATGTTCTTTGGAATTAGATCTGATACACAGTCAGTGTCATGCCTGGATATATTATACTTACAATTTGGATTGTTGAGTACCCGAAAGTGAAATAAAGATTCCACAGGAAATAAAGATTATACATTATGGAATGTGTTATTGGCATCAAAAAATAATTTTGACTTGAATGAAAAGAGCCATAGTGAGGCACTTCCTTTAATAAGCTGTAAGGTGTATAAGGTGCAGTATACTGCAGAAAGAAGGGTGAATATTTGTAACCCAAAGAAGGTAAGAAATCAAAAGAACCACTCTATAATAATTTACAGTAGTTATCATTTAACTTTCTGAAAAAACAGTTATCCGCTGCGCATTGTTATCATTCATTTCATGGTTTGTGAATTTTGTTGGGTGTGTGAAAGAATGTGTGTTATGGATATGTTGTCTTTTATATCAGTAACTGTGATGTACTGTACTGTATTCTATATACACACGGAGTGAATTGATGTCTTCAGTTACTTTGATCATTATTCTTGGATGCTAAGAAAGTGATTAGAATTAATGGACAACTATTTACAGATGAATCACAAGTTGGGATCAAAATTGCTGGGAGAAACATCGACAACTTGAGATACGCAGATGATACTACCCTAATGGCAGAAAGTGAGGAAGACCTAAAGAAGACTCTGCTTAGGTTGAAAGAAGAGAGTGCAAAAGTTGGCTTGAGAGTCAACATCAAGCAAACCAAGATAATGGCAACAGGTCCTACCAGTCCCTGGAGAAGAGATGGGGAAGTAGAAGCAGTGACAGATTTTACTTTCTTAGGATCCAAGATTACTGAAGATGGGGATTGCAGCCAGGAAATAAAAAGGCGACTGATGCTTGGGAGACAAGCGATGAGAAACCTGGAGAACATAGTTAAAAGTAGAGACATTACCTTGCAAACAAAAATTCGCATAGTCAAAGCAATGATATTCCCGGTGGTAATGTATGTTTGTGAGAGCTGGACCATAAGGAAAGCTGAACGCAGTAGATGCCTTTGAAATGTGGTGCTGGAGGAGAGTTGTGAGAGTCCCCTGGACAGTGAGGAGAACAAATAGGTTGATTCTAGAAGAAATCAACCCTAACTGCTCCTTGATGCTGGAGGGCAAAAGAAGAAGGGGGCGGGCAAAAATGAGATGACTAGATGGTATTGTCCAAAACTGGGCAGGCTGAGGAGGATGGTGGAAGACAGAGGTGCCTGGCGGGCAATGGTCCATGGGGTTGCAAAGAGTCAGAATTGACTGTGCAACTGAACAAAAAAAATTTACAGTTAATATTGTCCTTTAAATAGCTGATTTCTAAGTATATTCACATGTATCTTTGCATTAGACATTGTATTTTATGATGGATTGGTTACATTCATTGTGAACAACACATCTTTGTGACTGTGTAGTCATTGTAAATCAGGGATTCTTAGCCTGAGGCTTGTGGGCCGTGGCACCATTTCATGTGACCCTCCACCATACCAGGAAGTGCCTTGTGACAGAGGAAGAGCAAAATGGCCATCCGCCCCCCAAATTGTTTGAAGGAGCATGACCTTGCCCCTAGCTGTAAAAGATTGAGAACTCCTGTTGTAAATCATTGCATCCTGTTTCATCTACATAAAATGTTTTAACTTGGGTTTTTGAAATATTTAATGCCTGTCCCACAAGGGATGTCTTAAGTGTGACTGCACATCACCAGAGGAAACCTAAAAGCACTTCCTTATGATCTCATAGAGACTTGCTATATACCTCTGTAGCACTGACATTGAGGGAACCAAAGAGGAGACTCCAGTATGAGAAGCAAAGTTGTGTAGGGTGGAGAAGTGTATACTGTATTTGTTTTGGGTTTTTCCATATCTCACAGACATCAGTGAGGTGCAATCACTTGTTTTAGATATTTGAGCTTCAGTCAGAGATAGAACATGGAATGGAGGACTTGGAGCAGTAGGTTCTGAAAAAGTTAAGTGTCAGTTATGCTGGGGCAACAGCTGAGGACCAATTTCAGTCCTTAAACATAGGGGCCAACTGCATTAGGCTGGCAGAGAAAACTAAAATGAAATCCGCTCAAAATGGTTAAAGTAAGTGATTGAACAAAGATGGGAAAATACACTTTTGATGGCCATACCTCTTGGGCTAACAAAGCTACCATGACTGATGGCCTAGTGTGAGAGATGTAATCAAGATACATGGGGGTGGGGGCCCTACACCACATATCTTGGGGGGTGAGGTTGTGCCCTTTCCCCATCATGGCTACTGCTGCCTCCATTGCCACAATTTCTCTTGAATTGTGGGGGCATCTGGGTGAAGGTGGGCTACAAGACATTGGCATAGCATCTTCCATAATAAAGCTCTCCTGCATCATGCTTTAAGAGTGTTGAAAAATGCTCTTTATTTTACATTACTGCTTGCTATGGTTGCTATGACTGGTTCTCAAGGTTTTCATGCCCCAGGCCAGACTACTCACCCTCAGACAGCTGAGTGGGCCAGACACAATGGCAGTGGGCATGTTTGGCATGTGCGGGTGTGTCTGTTTCCATGGTTGTTGTGGCAGGACATATGGAATGGCATCAGGGGCCAGGTCCTGCTGCAGGCCATAGTTTGTGAACCCTTGCTATAGAAGTTGTGACAGTGGCAACAGCCATCATGACCAATGGTGGAGATATGTGAAAGCACCTCATGCCCTTCAGCATCCCAACTGTGGTTCCAGAAATGGCTATATAGCCATGTTCACATTTAAAATCCCCCCTCCTTCTCTGTGTTAATGGCTGTCTTTAAAGCATAGAGTGTGCAAAGCATGTACAATTCTGACTTAATTGTTGATTTATATATTTATTCCACTTACATCAATTCTTTCCTCTAATGAGATCAAGGCAATGTACACTTCCACATTAGTCACATGGTTGACCCATGATATCCTTAGCAGCCGTCTGTAGTGAGTCTGGCCAGGTTACCATGCTGTGGGAATAGAGTAGACCATACTGCTAGTGACTCAATGCCAATTGTCAGGTGGTGGTTAACTAACCTGACAACCCTCAGGACTAGCAGCCTTTGGCAGCAAAGCCCACAGGGAAGGATGATGGTCTCCAAGTGGATTAAATCCCATTTAAATCCATCTTGAGGGAGGGCAGCTGTTTCATCCATACTGACCTGAGGCTGAGGAGGACTTTGTGTGCCAAAAGTGGTCGGGACCAGAAAGTTACTCGCAGACCTAGATCAGTGGTATGGGTGTCATGCTGCGATACAGCAGGCAAGTGGAAGACTATTGCATTATATTGTCCCCAGGACAATCTTCATGGCTAAAAGTCAAATAAACACAGCCTCCAGTCCCTGGCAGGACGCCTAAGGCCTCTTAAAACTTTCTTTATTCATATCAGAGCATTGCACAATCTAAAAGTACGAGTGAGCTTTTGATAACATTCTAATAAATTAAAATGTTAAAATGATTAGACTGTTTTTGACCAGGAGCCAGTGTTACCTCAATCGTTTATTAGATCTTCTTTTGTATACATGGTAGGGAATAAATTGCATGCACATAAATGCTGCATTGATTGTATTTCTCTGGATTCACAGAAAAATTGTCCTACAGTATATCTAAGTAGCTCCATTTTTACTTGATTATTCTTTTCTCTTCCTACTTTGCTTCAAAGTCAATTAAGTTTCTTCCAGATGGTCCACCTAAGACCTTTTCTGGTGGCCTCCTAGATGTATAAAGATCTATATCCTGTCTCCCTAGAGATATTGAGGGAATATTTTATTCCTCAGTCTCTTCCTCTGATGAAAAGTCTTGATTTTGAAGAGTGTCTCCTTGTCTTGACAACCCCTTACCTTCCGGTGCTACATCTTCTCTTTTCACATTTTGACAACTGAAACATGTGCTTTCTGCCTTCTTTCATCTGGAACTGCTGCCCAACATAAAATGTTCGCCTGCTAAAGGCTGCTCCAGATAGAGCATTTGTTTCCCGTATTGTTCTGGTTAGCTTCAGTATCCTTCCCACCATCCACATGCAATTAGGTTTGTCTCAGTTCAAGCAGTGGATGGAGTCATGGCTTTCTTGGATGATTTGTCTCCTCTCCTGAGGTACACTTGCTGGTGTAGAGATGAAACTTTGCTCTAACTCTACAAGTTCCTACATTCCTATGAGAATCCAGTGCCTAAACATCACTTGGGGTGTAGTTGTACATAGCTGGACATTTGTGCAGGGCCAGAGACCAGTCTATTATTGTAATACTAATTTGTAAAAATTAAAGGAATCAACTATGCCTGCAAGGCAGATTACAGTATTTATTGTCATTTACATATCATAATTAGATGCTATGTTCTCATTTCCCTGTCCCTAGGAGGATTAAAGATAAATCCAGACATTATTTCAAAACATTCTTTCATCTGAAACAAGGAATTAGCATATATTAACGTTTACTTTTATGTGTTTGTTTATTTCTTGCCTGACTTTATTTTAAGACTGCCACTTGGCCACTTTGTGGCAGTTAATACACAATGAATTGAAGCCTATGTAAAAAATTAGATATACTAGGTCTCTGCAGAATGGAGACATACAGATAGCAGACACTGGAGCATTCACAGGTCCTGAAAAGCAATTACAATGAATGCCATTTTCTTTTTTTCCAAATAAATAGTCATGTTACTCTGTCTCAGCATGTTTTATGTCTATTTCTTTAAAATGAGTTTAAAACTGTAGGCCGAAAACCAGTGGTGGGTTGGCAAAATTCCTGCTACCCCACTGTGACATCATGGACATAGTGGGCATAGGCGATGTCATGATGTTGTAGACGGAGCAAAAAATAATAAAAAAATAAAAATGTCTGCGTATGCGTCAAGCCACTGTTTGATGCATGCACAGTTTTTTTTTAGTGCGCATGCATCAAACCTCTATTCGACGCATGCGCACTAAAAAATAGAACTGTGCATGCGTCAAACAGAGGTTTGACACATACGCAGTTCCAGGTATCAATTTTGGCTGCCCGGAAATACATTTTTGGAGAGGGCCGGAGAGGTGACCGAACCAGTCGCCCAGGGTTTTACCACCACCCCAGCAACCCCTCCTGATAGGGTGCTACTGGTTCAGGTGAACCGTTCTGAACCGGTAACATCCCATCACTGCTGAAAACACAAGTCAGGAATGTAGGTTCCAAATTCCGGTGATAGTGGTTGGAACCAGCTAGATATTCAGCATCACTTTCTTTTGAAACTCAAGTTTCATATATAGATGGGAAGTGAAGTTACATGAAAATATGGCAGACCCCCAGCAGAGAATTGGGAATAATAATAATAATTCCGTGTTGGAAATTATTCTGGGTTGAAAGGATTTTTGCCGAAGAAACTCCACTCAGGAAATGCCCAAATGAGGCTCCTTTCATAAAATATGGTTTATCTACTAGATGAAGCCATTTGAAATCAAACTGGGAATCTTTTAAAATCTGTTTGCAGTGAGTTTAATATTAATAAATTTAATAAAACATCTAGAAAAGCTTCATCATCAGACTGATAGTGTTTATTAGCTCATTTAGATGGAGAAATGAAACAAACGTGAAATAGTTCTCTGGACCATTCTATAGCTTTGATCATTTCCAAGGTAACAGAGAGAGAAAATCAATTTAAAGTTTCATCAGACTTTTTAAAATGTGAAATTAAAGTGTTGCTGAGTGGACAAAATAGCACAAGGAGGGGTTACCAGAGTCTGCACGCATGCAGACACCCCAATCAGTCTTATGTTGGGATCTGTGGTCTAAATGTAATTTTCCCAAGTTGTGTCTAGAGTTATGACTACATTTTATTTCTTAATTTAAAAAAGTAGAGATTATGGGAAACAGAAGAGTAAGCAGAAATGATAATGGAGGTATTTAAAATATTTATTCTTGTAATTCGTTCATTCATTTATTTATTAATCATGCTTGTTTATCATCATCCTCCCTGAAGCAACTCAGGGTGATTTACAACATGTCATCAATAACAATCAAACAGTTTAGAACCAATTAAAAGATTAAAAGTTAAAAAGAAGATTAAAACTAGGAGTTGCATTTAAGAGGCAGGAGAGTCAAATCATCCAACCGGCTGAGGATATTGCTCCATCCATCCCCCAAACCTGACTTGCCAGCCAGGTTTTCACTCCTTTCCTAAAGGACAGCAGCTCTGTCTGCATGCGTAATTCTATTGGAAGGAGGTTCCATAGGGCCAGAGTGGACACAGAGAAGGCCCTCCTTCTCATGCCAGAAAGGTGCGCCTCTCTGGCTGATGGCACAACCAGAGAGCCTCTCCTTTCCACTCTGGTGGGATGGACAGATGTTCTTGGGGTGAGGCAGTCTCTTAAGTATCCTGGCCCACTACTATGTAGGGCTTTAAAGGTAATAACCAGTACAGTACCTTGAATTGCACCCGGAGACATACTGGCAACCAGTGCAGCTCCTGGAGCAGCGGTGAGGCATGTGCATGCCACCCACATCCCAACACCACCCGGGCAGCCACATTCTGGACTAACTGAAGTCTCCGAATGGTCATCAAGGGCAGCCCCATGTAGAGCGCATTACAGTAATCAAGTCTGGAGGTGACCAGAGCATGAGCAAGGAGTACTGATCTAGGAGCGGGCGCAACTGTCGCACAACACAAAGTTGTACAAAAGCCCTCCTGGCAACGACTGCCACCTGCTCTTCGAGTCCAGGAGAACCCCCAAGTAATGACATTACCCTGGTATTCCCCAAAGCAATTTTAAAATTGGAAGAATACATTAACCCAATGACTAAAGCCCTTTTCTCAGCTAGAGGAGCCTACATAGTTTTATCCCTCTTTTTGTATCATGCAAAACTGTCCAACATTTCCACACCAAATTCTATTTTCTGAATTTGATTATCATGGGGGGAATGACACAGGAGACAGTGAGCAATAGCCTATTGCATAACTTTGTGCTAGCATAAGATGGATTGGAGCACCAGAAGTAATTAATTTAAATTGATTTAAAGCATCCTGTGCCCCTGTTTCAGCTTCTGAGGATCACTAGGGCTCCCTCTTTGTCCTTGGAAAGCTCTGGGAGCCTTAAGACAGGGAGGAGAGATTTTAAAAGTCTAAAATTGCAATCAGATTTACACCAGAAAGGCAGCAGGAAGCCTTGGAGGCTGAAACAGGGGCACAGGAGAGGTCTGGCCATTTTGTTATCCGCTCTGGCCCTGTGGAACCTCCTGCCGATTGACCTCCATCTTCAGCCAGATTTGTTGGTTTTTAGGAAAGGACTGAAAACATGGCTGGTTCATGAGGTGTGGGGGGCTGCAGGAGGTGCAGCCCATCCCCACTGGCTTATATGATCATTAGAACTACAGCCACCTTAGATTTTGGAGTTTAGATTTTCAGATTTTAGTATTACGGATGTTTTGATAATGGGTTTTTAATTGGGTCCTTATTTCTTTAGTGTAATGGTTAATGATAGCGGACCATTTTATTGTTTGTGGGTTATGAATTGTGAGCTGCCCAAAGTTACTTCAGTGATGAAGTGGCCATATAAATCTAAATCTGCCTGCCTGCCTGCCTGCCTGCCTGCCTGCCTGTCTGTCTGTCTGTCTATCTATCTATCTATCTATCTATCTATCTATCTATCTATCTATCTATCTATCTATCTAAATCAACCAACCAACCAACCAATCATTTTAAATTAATTACTCCTAAAGCAAGAGCAAAGTGGGAGGAACTCTTTGTGGTCATAGAGAGGAGAAGTGAGATCTGTTCTTGGTTATCCCAGAGTGCAGGATGTTTAATAATGGGCTCAAATTAAAGGAAGCAAAATATAGGCTGAATAACCAGAAAAAACTTCTTAATGGTTAGAGCAGTACAACAGTGGAACCAACTGCCTTCGAGAGGTGATGAGTGCTCCAATATTAGAAGCATTCAAGAGAGAATTGGACAATTCATTCCTGCATTGAGCAGGGGGTTGGACTACAAGGCCCCTTCCAACTCACTTATTTTATGATTTAGAGAAGGCTACCGCTATGCAAACAATAATGTTGCATTTTATTATTTATAGGTTATATTTTAGACCCACAGGTTCCGGTATCCATGGTTTCAGTTGTCTATAGGTCCAAAAATATTCAATGAAAAGTCCCTGAAAATCCCTGTCTATTTCCAAGGAGCATTACAAAAGCTGGCCACTAAGAACCATTATCTACATTGTAATTTTGAGAAAGAACTTATTGTTTCCAAGAGAATAATTTCCTGAGTGTACTTGAAAGATCAATGGAGGCATTTGCAACACACACACACGCCTTGTATGACTCAGGTATGTGGGATACCATATGGAGTTTGCTGCTTTCTGTAGTTTCAGGCATACATGAAAGATCATGAATTATAACCCTCTCAGATATAAGGGACATCATGTACTTCTTCTTGTGCTGTATCCGATTCTGAATATTGGCGATCATCATGGCAATCAGCCTTGAAGACTGTCCTGCAAATATAATGCTATGGTTTTTCATCTGCCTTCCATATCGCAGCGTGACACCAGTAACACCAATACAGCTCCGCAAGGCACTTTCTGGTCCTGAGCCCTTTTGGCACACAAAGTCCTCCTAGTATTGATGAAACTGCTGCCCTCCATCAAGATGGATTCATGTGGGATTTTATCAATTTGGGGGTCATCATCCTTCCTTGTAGACTTTGGCACCCAAGCCATTAGTCATCAGGGTTGTCAGGTTAGTTAACCACCACCTGATGCTCGGCATTGAGTCGCTGGAAGTATGGTCTACTCTATTACCATAGTAGAGTAACCTGGCCAGACTGTAATCATGTACAGCACTTAGTTTTTCTTTTTGGTTTGTTTTTACTTTAATCAGACTCACATAAAATTACAGTACTGTATGCTAATGTAAGAGCCAGAGGCCTAAATCCTCTTGCTTAGTTACTCTGGTGTTAACACAAATACAAACTTTTTGAGGCAAATTGGCTTAAATTAAGAAATTACCATAAACATTATTGGTTGTAGGGTCTCAGCAAACAACTAATAATGTCTATGCTTATTTCTTGACCTGGGATAATTTGTTTCCAAACACTATATCATCTGTACAGCTGTGCAAGATGACTTTGGATAAAATGTAGCAATTTCATTAAGGGGAAATCAGTGTTGGTCATTAGAGTCCATGATAGTGCCATTTGACTTTGTCTGACTTCACCCATCACTACTACTTTGATAAGAGAGACCAGCTTTATTGAACATGCAGGTTCTTAACAAAAGGGTACTTTCCCCCCAAAACATGATCTGGGAACCTTCTATCTAGAGAAGGATGAAGAATAATGATGCATGGCGAATCTAATTTGAAACATAATATGATTAAAAGCTGTGTAACTTGGGACCAGATCAGGATTCTCTCTTTCATCTTGTTTGCATTAGTTGTGCGGTGCCTGCAAGAAGATATTTGAGTGTGAAGATTAATATCTGCATGAAACAGAGCTCTGATTCACCTGATAAATTAATCTGCAATCAGTTCCACATTCACAGCAGGTTTTATGTTTAACAGCCCTGACTGTACAGTATTTATAATGGAATATGAATGGGTTCTACTAAAACGTTTTCTATTCTTGCATGACTTTCTCATTTCACGCTCAGGTGAACATGTAAACATTTGTCAATAATGTTAGATATATTAGAATATAGGAAACATATTCCAAATATATATTGCAGCAGGTGGAGAAAGATGGACTAATAATTCCTCTGGTATTTTCATGTAAAGATTCCTCTGAAATGACTCATGCAGAGTTGACATCCAGGTATCAGAAATTTAGGACTCATGTCCACATCTGTGTAATCAGAGATGCATCTATTCTAAGCCTTTGGATTCGGCTACTGTTGCTCCCCAGTAGTTGCCATGAAATTGTTGGATGCATCTTAAATTGCATCAGGGCTCCCATATTCTTGGTGAGGGCTATTTCAACCAGTGGTGGACAGCAACAGGTTTGCACCCCCCAGGAGGGGGGGGAGCCAAATTGGGTGGCCTCTGGACAGGGAGGTGGCAAAATTGGGTGGCCTTTGGGTGGGGTGGGTGGTAGCGAAATTAGGTGGACTTTTGTGGTAGAAGGGGCAGTTATTGCTGCTGGTATGGAGAAGGGGGATGACTGGCGGGATTTGGAAAAGAAGCAAGGGGAGGCTGCAGCCATTTTGGTTTCTGGGGTGACGAGAAATAGTGCTGTGAGAATCAAATGTTTTTACAGGAAAGCCAAAGGGAATAACTACCACACTAACCATTTTTGAAAAATAACAATCAGAAAGTATCAAAGATTATCTGAAACTTCATAATTATATGAAGATATAGATATACAGTTGTACCTTGCTTAAAAAGCACAATGCGTTCCACAGGTTTGTTCTTTAAGCGAGTTTGCTCTTTAAGCAAAACACCATTGTACTTATTTGAAGATACAGTAATACCCCGGATAACGTTATGACTTGGTTCCACAAGTCATGATTTTTTCCGGTTTTTAGCGTTGTCCGATGCATGCATCGAACAACGCTAAAAAAAAGCCTTGACTTCAGTGACAAACCACTTTAAAGACAGGCAGGGGAAGAAAGAGACCCGATCAGGTCTCTTTCTTTTCCTCCCTGCCTTTAAAGCCACCCCCCACCCACAGGTGTGCCTTTTCCCTGACCCTACTGCAGTAGCAGAGACTGCTTGTGTCTCTTTCCCTCCCTGTATTTAAACTACAGGTAGGGGGAAAGAGAGAGATGTGATTGGGTCTCTAGAGAACCAATCATGTCTCTCTCTTTCCCCCTCCCTGTAGTTTAAATTCAGGGAGGGAAAGAGACACAAGCAGTCTCTGCGACTGCAGTAGGGTTGGGGAAAAGGCACGTGCTTTTCCCCGACCCTACTGCAGTCGCAGAGACCGCTGCAGGTGGGGGGTAGATTGGGTACTTCTACCCAAACCACCTCACACCCGCAGACCATTGCCTCAGATAACACTAAGAATCATTATCCAGAATCGTTATCCGATGCAAGTTTTTTCCAAAAAACTTGCATTGTTATCCGATTCTAGCGTTATCTGATACAATCGTTATCCGGGGTATTACTGTATAGATATATTTTGGGACTGCGGTGGCTCAAGTGGTTAAGACACTGAACTTGACTACTGGAAGGTTGGCAGGTCAGCAGTTCAAGACCCGAGTACTGAACGACAGAATGAGCTCCCATTTCTGTCCCAGGTCCTACCAACCTAGCAGTTTGAAAGCAAGAAAACAAGTAGATAAATAGGTACCACTTCAGTGGGAAGTTAAACAGCATTCCATGCACTCCATGTCTAGTCATGCCTGCCACATGTCCACGGAAATGTCTGCAGATGCAGATAGTGCTGGCTCTTTCGCTATAAAGCAAAGCAATCACACTTATATACCGCCCCATAGCACTTTGTGCACTCTCTGGGTGGTTCGCAAGTTAATTAGCATTTTGCCCCCAACATGCCTGGTACTCATTTTACCAACCTCAGAAGGATGGAAGGCTGAGTCAACCTTGATCCCTGGTTAGGATCAACCACACAACCTTTTGGTTGCAGTACAGCAGTTTAACCACTGTGCCACCAGAACTCCTATAAATGGAGATGAGCACCACACCCTAGAGTTGGATATGACTGGTTTTTGAGCAAGGCTGACCTATAGATATACTTGTTTTAATGACAACAAATTATTACAATCCTCTGCTATACAGTAAAACCTCGCATAAAGAGTGCCTCACTCAGAGAGTAACTCGCTTAAAGAGCAGAATTTTCTCTGAATGGTCGCCTCGCTTAACAAATAAAGCCAACCAAAAACTCACTTAACAAATAAATTGGGGTTCTCAATCGCCCCAGCAGAAGTCACAATTGGTCACTCACAATGGTGTTTCGCTTAAAGAGCAAACTTGCTTAAAGAGCAATCCCGTGGAACACATTAAGCTATTTAAGCGAGGTACCACTGTATTGCTGTTTTCTTTTCTTTTTTCCTGTTAGATGGTTTTATTAAACTCCAACTCTTATACTGGTATTTATTTGTTCTGAATATTAGCAATATTAAGCTTGGTCAGTAAATTGCAACAATACGGTCTTTTAAATTGGAAACAAGCAAAGCGTGGGGGGCGTTTACAAATTCCACCTCTTGCGCAGAACTTTCCACACCACTTTATTTCAGAATCGATTGTGAATGTATGTGGAGATATAGCAGGAAGGAAAGAGGTATATTTTAAGCTGCCTATTAGAGATCCAAGAGATGTACAGTATGTGCCTAAATCCATGTTTAGCCAAGCCTGCCACATGTCCACAGAAAAGTCTGCAGATGCAGACAGCGCTGTCTCTTTAGCTATAAACAGAGATGACCACTGAACACTAGAGTCAGATGTGACTGGCTTTCAAGCAAGGGTGTCCTTTACCTACTGAAACCATATATAGCAGGAATAAGATTTGATCAGACCCTTTATGGGTTATTCTTCTGTCTCCTAGGCACAATATTATACCCTGCTCTCTACTGATGTGATAGAGTTCTCTATTTTGTTGTGAAGTAACTCTTAGCACTATCTCCCATTTCTTAATAACCATCATTTTCATCAAATGCTCCAGGAAAGTCATTTGAAAGGCTGAGGGCTAAATTTATTTTCAGCTGCTAAGAGCTTTTATCAGATGATCATCAAAGAGCTGAATGGTAATTTCTTTCACAGTAATTTTCATTCTTCTCCCCATTCTGCCTCAGGAAAGGGAGAGGAGTTAATTCCCATGTGATAATCATCCTGGATTCAATAAATCAGCAGAGGGCACAGAATATAGGATGGATGGCTTAGTGGAGCCGAAGAGCAGTGCTCTCAAGCACAACAAAGATGTGGACCCCAAGAAAAGGAATGGGTTGATTAACACAAGGAACTTGACACCTGATGGCAGGGAAGGGCTGGTGCCTGTGTACCAAACACCACAATATCAGAGTCGGCAGATTGGGACTCTCTGCTCTCCAAACTACCCTGGAAATGACACAATGCAACAGCTCCTTGACCCCAATACTTTACCACAGACAGTGGATGCCCGCTATCACCCCAACATCATCCTGTACTCAGAGAACATGTTGCGGTCCTGGGGAGATAGCGTGAATGCAGAATGCTGCGAAACAACCTTCATCGAGGATCGGTCGCCCGCCAAAGGCAGCCTGGATTACCCTGATGGCAAATTTGTCACTCTGTCCACAGATGAGATCAAGATCCATACCCTCTCCTATGACGTGGAAGACGAGGATGACTTCCAGGAATTAGAGGTCAGCAAAAGTTTGCTCGATGTTGTTAGCCCCAAACAGTGGGGTGGGGTATACTAGTGTGACACAGGAAACAATTTATTAGATCAGGGGTTCCCACAATTTTCAAGCCAGGGGCTGGGTCATACTCTCTCAGTCAGCTTTGAGGCCTGCCTACACGATGGGGGTGGCCATTTTGTCCCAACAGCTTCAAAGGTGGTGGCCATTTTGTTTCTCGAATGCCATTGGAGTGGTGTTGGGGCCACATGAAACGGCACTGCAGGCTGATTTCGACCCACAGGCCTTAGGTTGGGGACCCCTGCATTAGACAATTAAAGGCTATTGGGAGACTCAAACTGTCACCCTCCAAGAAGCCCTGCCTCCTGTCGTTTCTTTGGGAGAGTCACTAACCTGGAGGTGTTCCTGCAGCCTTTGAGCATTCCCAGTACAGACACAAAGCAGTACAGTGCTAGACATGTTCAGAATACACATCCCAGGGTGTTTTGAAGTGTGGAAAGGAAGTGTTTGCTAGCTTTCATAACTTCGAGATGCATACGTTTAACTGCTACACTGATGGAAGGGCAGGTAGGAATAGAGGTGATTTAAAGAATGGGTCTTATGTTAGCCAGGTGCAGAAGACAACAGAGGTCTTGGGATCTTCATGTGGAAAGGGGAATGTTAGCTCTGTCAAAAATATCACCTGTCAGAACTCCTTTTTCTACAGAAGTGGTAAATGTGTAGGACTCCTGACTTCTTTTGCACTCTTTTTTTTTAAAAAAAGGGTGTGATATCTGCTGACTATTTCAGATTACAGTTACTTACTTAGGTCTGCAGACTTCCAAGTATGCTCACACCAATTTACTCACAACTCAAAGGCTTGTTTATACCTAGAGGTTCACCCTTCACTAATTGCAACATCAACTGATGTATGTCTGACAGAGCCCTCAGAGAATTGTGAACCAGACAGCCATAGCCATAGTTACTATAGTAGCAACTTATAATAGTATCTTGATAATTGCCAAGAGACAGCAGCTGATATCCATTTTATGTTAAGTAAACCCACTTGGATTAATTTGCAAGTCCTACTTTAATCCCAGTGGTCCACTGATGTACCCTAAACTATCATTGCAAAGTTGTGGTCTCAGGATCTCGTAGCAATTAAGACATGACAAGTCATTGTTAAGTGATCCTGAGATGTACCTTTACTCATAAGAATTGTTTCCTTGAACCAGAGCATTTCAAGTTCTTTGCTCGAATTCCAGCAGCCAAGAGAAATAATTGTGGTTTATCTACAATTGGTCTCTCTTCTAGCTATCTCTTATGCAATTAAATTGAGTGTGGTATTATCTTCACACCATGAAAATGTATTGGCTTATTTATATTTTACACCTCTTAAAATGTTCAGTGGCTTACAGTAATTAATTAAAACTGCAAGCTAAAACAAGGAATAATACCATCCAACAAGACAGAACTCTATAACTTCATAGTAAATCCATACCACAGTATAAACTAATATAATTTATGCATAGAAGGCTCAAACATTACATAAACAACTGATGAAAAACCTTGACAATCCAGCTGTTCTTGGACTCCAATTACCAGAAGCCCAAGTTAGCACTCCTGCTGATCAGGGCTTCTGGGAATTGAAGTCCAAGAACAGCTGGATTGTCAAGGTTAGCCATCACTGTGTTTATATCCTTCAAATCTAGAAACTGAGATATATCCCGTGGAAGGTCTTAACACTTCAATGCTGTTTAACTTTGGCTATCTTCCACCAATTATCAGTTCAGGCTTCAGCAGCTGGACACAGAAGCAGGAGAAAGGGAGATCTCCACACATTTTTGGCTCTGGACCTGATATGTTTGGCAACTCCATGGCCATGAAAGAGATCCCTGAAGGAATGTGGATCCTCCAGAATAGCTGTACCTATTCTGGTCCTAAACATTTCATCTCCAGGACTTATGAAAGTTATTTTTTTGACTACATGTCCCAGAATATAGCATTGCAGTTGTCTAAAAACTGTATGGTTGTCCAAGCTGTAATTTCACTAGCTCAGTTAACCTTTTACCATTCATTTTGTTTTGAAAGAAAAGATCATTCCTTTACTTACACATTCTGCTACAGTGAAGTATTTTTACCTGAGAAGATCTGGGTTGAAGCAAGTAAAATCAAGAGATGTTCAAGAGTTTAACATTGGCTGTATCATTTCTGCAGCCCACTGTCTGTAACTTCCTATAAAGGTTTTACAGGAATTAATCATCATCGGCTGCTACTTGTATCTGAGTACACATTTTTCCTGGAAATCATTTTCACAATGACAAACAGGAAAAATGCCATTGGCATGAATTTGTTTAAGGTGGATCGCAGCTTGCCATGAAGTAACCCACACAGTGTGATCATAGAGCCATCTCCTGTGGCATGTATGAAATGAGACATGCAGGATTTAACACTGGGACTGCAATGGACTGCCACACCCTTAAGATATTAACAACATGTGCCTTCACAGCCAGTTGATCTGGCATCAGAGGCGTAGCTACCGCCGTATCAGCCGTATCAATTATACGGGGGGCCCGGGCTACGGGGGCCCCCAACGGCAAAAAATAAAAATAAAATTTTGGAGCAAAAATTTAGTGCGCATGTGCAGAAACTCAATCTGACGCATCGCGCATGCGTCAGATTGAGTTTCTGCGCATGTGCACTTTATTGGAGCCATTTTTGGCTCCAATTTTAAAAAATAAAAATTCAGAGTCAGAGCCGAAGCTTTTCGGAGCGGCTCCGATGGTGGCCCTCAGAGGAGGGCGCCTCCCCTGGGACCTGCCCGGGCTTGAGGCCTGCCCGGGCTGTCCGCTGCTGCCGAACCCGCATGGCCTGGGGACGCCTGGCAGAGTGCGCCACGGTCCAGCAGCATAGGAAGGCGGGGTCCACGGGGGCCGGTTGCCCCCAGCGGCGGCGCTTTCCAAAAGGGGCGGGAAAGCCTTGGCTCCTTTCCCTTCCCCTCACCTTGCTCCACCACCCGGGTCCGGCGGTGGTGGCGGCGACAGCAGCAGCGGCAAGCGGCTCTGGAAGAGGAGGAGGAGGAGGCTGCAGTCGGGGGCAGCGCGCCTTGCCAGCGGCCCCAGGAGGGTAAGTGAGGGTTTTGTGTTTCGGGTGGGTGGGTGGTTTATGTGTGTGTTGGGTGGGTGGGTGGATTTTTATTAAATTTTTATTTTATTTCTTTATTTATTTTAATTATTTAAGTTATTTATGGGTTTGTGTTGTGGTTGTTTGGGTGGGTGGGTGGGTTGAGGTGTGTGTGTGTTTGTTTCTTTATTTTAATTCTATTCTATTTTATTCATTTTATTTTTATTTTTGGCCCCGCCCACGACGTCATGACGTCATGACGTTGGCTCCCCCCACGATGTCATGATGTCATGACGTTAGCTCCGCCCCGCATATAAAGGGCCCCCAAAAAATTTTTATACGGGGCCCCGCCAAGGTAAGCTACGCTTCTGTCTGGCATGGCCTCTTCTGCCTCCACGACCATTGGGAATCAGAACAGTGAAGTAGTTCCTCCTCCGCTCATTTTTCCGTTGGGCCCAATATGATGGTTTCCAGTGGGATTTCCTACACTGAGGGGGCCATCACCCTACCTGAAGGGGCTCCTCTGCCCATAGCCGTTGACCCCTTTATGGAGTCAGGTTATTTACTGCTGCCCAACAGTCAGTGTTGAGTTGCTGGCTGTACTGTCTACTCCATTACCAGCCAGACAAGACAGGAATTAATATACAGTGGAACCTTATACAACAACCGCCCCGTATAGCAACAAAATCACACAACAATTAGGTTTTTGAGGAAAATGGTGTCCCACATACCAATTTTCCCTATGGAAAAAAATGTACAACAATTTTTCAATGGGAAAAACCACTTAGCAATATATATATTGTATGAAGTACCACTGTCCTATACTTGCTCTAATGCCCAGTTATCATCAATGCCATTGCTCAGATGCAGGTTTCTTTACAGACTGTAATGTGAGACATTTTATGTGCCCACTGTGGCTCCAAGGACCAGTACCCTATATTATAAACAACTATGGCAGCTGCCAACAGAATTTTGGTGCCAGGAATGAAACAAATTAAAAATGTAAATAAAATGAAACAAGTAGGGCAGGTTGCTGACGGGCTTTACCTGTCTTATGCAGGTGCAAGGTTATTTTATAATATTTTAAATAACACAATAAAAGTTAAACTGGTCTCCTAAACAGCTATTACATTGTGTGGGAAGAATCACTTGCCTCCTCCCAAGTGAAGCTAGCATTTTAATAAAAATGCAAGATTCCCAATAAACTAAGAAATGAATTATAACTCAAGATATTTTGGCTACAGCCATTTGCTCACTTACCTGGGAGCATGTTCTATTAAATTCAATAAGACTTACTTTTGAGTAAACACCCATGTGATTGCAGTGTCATTGCTTAGAAGATCTGCACTCAACAAAGACGCTACTTCTTTTTTTAAAACAAGTGTTTTTCTTGACATGCACAAGTGGAACACAAGCAACAATCAGCTCCTTTATGCATAAATGGGAAATAGTCTTACAAAATCTACCCAACAATTTTTAAAAATACAGTAAAATATAGGCTTTCTTTGTCACAGTGATTAAGCACTACAATTAAGAAATTAAGGATAAGGAAAGGTTACTGAAAACTCTGTAACAATGGGAACCTGTGACAAGCCATATCTTGTGGGTCAACGAGTTCTAATAGCTAAGTAACTTTGGCCAATGTCCCTCTAATTATAATCTGAAGAGAGGACGTCTCGACAAAACATGTTTATGGGCTGCATTTCTCATTGCCTATGTTTCAGGAGCTGATTGTGTCAAACCTGAACATAATGTAAATTAATCCACCCGTTTAATTAAATTCAGGTAGTGGATTAATGGAAGTCATCCCGATGTTTTCATTCTCTCTGCCAGGCAGTCAGCTTGATAAAAACATCCATCAAAAGAAGATCACATTCTGTGTGGCTCAATTTCAAATCCCTTAAATAAAGGAAATGTCCCTACGTCTTTCCCTTTATTTTGCCCAGCCCCCTCAGTTGCTCACTTGGAAATACTATAGCTAACTGCTCTCTAAAGAGTTAGGATTCTAATTCTCATAGGAAATGATCCTTGATCTGTTGGCAGTGAATATATTGATTTGAATGGCTTTTTCTTGAAATATGCTTGGTACATTTAGAATTAATGCTACTGTTGCTCTCAGCAACATTTTTGTCCCTTCCAAAACACAGGTTTAGAGCAAGTAATTTAATTTTTCATCTATAGTTTCTCTACTAACCTTTTGCCCCATGCTCATTTGTAGAATGTTATATATTTATTCTTAAAGTCACCCAGATTCTCTTCATTTAGTTCCCTCACAGCAAACAAGTAGGATTTTTTTTACTGTAGCAGTGACCTACATAGTATAGGTCACTGGTTAATTTGGAAATCGTCATTTATCTAGATAGAAAGAACCCTTGCTAAGCAGAAGCCAATAGCAAAATCTTGTAAAGTTTCACTGTAGTTTTGAGATAGTTCTACTTGCCACAACTTTTCATCAAAAATATGACTGACTAGTATTGGGCACAAGAAAGAGTGAAGGATTGGAAAAGGTACAGCAGATAGTATAGGGTTCAGATTTGGGATAAATGAGGTTCAAACTCCAGCTTGATGAACTATAACTTGGCCTTCTGGTCCTCATAATACTATTGGAGGGTAAAGAGCAGAGGCTGTGGAATCTTTAGTGCAGGGGCGCCCAAACTACAACCCATGGGCCCAATTAGGCTTGTGCATATCATTAATGCGGCCCACAGTGAGTACCTGGGCTTGCCATGGACCACCCTGCCACCTGCCCCCACCATCTGAGATCAGCAGAGGCAATCACGCTTTGTCCCGGCTGCTCCGAGCAGCCTTTGGCTCGGTCCCATCCCCTCTGCAGCCTTTGCCAAAGCTGATCGCCACATTGGGGAAATTTTTGGAGCCTCCTCTGTTTCAAAATCTGTGGCGCTAGGAGAGCCCCCTAGCACGCTTGGGATGATGTCACTGCAGCGCACCAGATTTATCCTTCTAGCGCTACGGATTTTGAAACAGAGGAGGCTCTGAAAATTCGCCCAACACGGCGATCGGCTTTGGCAAAGGCTGCAGAGGGGATGAGACTGAGCAAGAGGCTGCTTGGAACAGCCGGGACAAAGTGCGATCATCGCCGCTGCCACTGCTGATGTCAAAACTGTCAACAGCGGGAGCAGCCCAAGTCCAGCCCCCACAACTGTGTTGGGGGTGGGACTGGCTTGTGAAAAAAAAGTTTCGGCAGCACTGCTTTAGTGCCTTATAGTAAAGGTAAAGGTTTCCCTTGCTTGAAAGCCAGTTGTATCCAACTCTAGAGTTCAGTGCTTATCTCTGTTTCAAAGCCGAAGAGCCAGCACTGTCTGCTTCTGCAGACATTTCCGTAGTCCTGTGGCAGGCATGACTAGACACCGGAGCACACAGAACACTGTTACCTTCCCACCAAAGTGGTCTCTATTTATCTACTTGCAATTTCTTGCTTTCGAACTGCTAGGTTGGCAGGAGCTGGGACAAAGATGGGAGCTCATTCCATCCTGCAGTACTCAGGAATTGAACTGTTGACCTTCCGCCTCCCAGTCAGTGAAATAAATATATAGAAGAGAAATAGTCTAGAAGGAGAATGTAAATAGGAATGGAGATGAGAAGGAGGGAATGTAAACCTTATCCAATTTGGGAAGTCTTTAGACCAGGTGTGCTCAAACTTTACAGCCAGTGAGCTAGTCACATGGTTAAGGGGCCCCAAACCATGATGGGGTTCCAGCCCCCGATGCCAATTCATCTGGCCCGTACAGGCATGTTTTACTTCCACTTGTGGGAGCAATGAGGGCTTCATGGGCCAGATGAATTGGTGTCAGGGACTGGATCTGGCCCACGGACTGTAGTTTGGCTACCTCTGGTTTAGACCCTGTCCTGTCACAATTCTAGTTTACTGCTCTCCTCTGGTGAGAGGATCCTACTTTGATCAAACCCTGTTCAAATGTTCCTTCAATTCTTCTTCAGTCTTTTTGCTATAAAGCTTAAGCACTGGTCATAAACTAGTCAGGGCAATATGTGTTTCTGGATTAAATTTAAATTTGTTTGCCTTCATCCCATTATTGACACCAAGCACCAGTTTAGAAATGAGACCATTTCCTTGGAATTCAATGGAAAGGAGATAAGCTAATCAATGATATACAGCTGCTGGCTTGTCATCTGGCAAATTACATATTTACTGGTACTTCTTCTGTTGTATGCTGTACTTTAGTATACTCCAGAAGAACTATTCGTGTCTTGATCAATGTGTGATCAGGACTCTGCTGATTAGCTCAGTCTTGATGTCAGGCAGGCTCCCTGCAATCTACACACTCCCAGCATCTGCTTAGATGGAAAGCACAGGTTATATTTACACATCATGCTTCATACATTACTGCAATGTGGGCAAAGCAAGCCAAATAGTACTCTGTGTTTGGACAGTTAGCATCACCCTGATCATGTGTAGAGGTAGAGCTTGGGAAAAATAACTTTTCCAATTGCCATGTTGGCTAAGAGGTTGCAGGAACTATAGTCCAGACTGTCACTTTTGAAGCTCTAGATTCAGTAATTGAGTAGTATTTCCTCAGTATGCACCAGCTGAGCCACAGTTGGTATCCATGGCAGCATTAAAAGTGTACTCAGTGTGATGGCAAGATCCTTAAAACCGATGGCCACTTTCAGTGGCTCTTCTGCTTAGCAAAAGGCCATATCATGGAAGAGTGCTGCCAAGACATGACCTTTAATAACAGACGTTTTTGGAATTGGCAGCTAGGTCTATAGGCGTCTTCTTGAAAGAAAACTCTGCAGACATTTGGAACAGGCTGCTATTGCCCCACAACTACCTTCCACATCGATCACTTTAGTCAACACCACAGCTTTCCACATCAATCACTTTTATACCATTATCTACACCAGAACTAGTCTCCTCAATTCTGAGGATGTTTTGACCTTCCATTTGCAAAAAGTACCTGCTAATGTTCTCCCTTTCATAAAAAGGACAAGAGGAATAAGAAGCTCTCTTACATACTCTTTGGCAGCAGCAGGTCTTGGACTAGAATCAAGCCATGATTTGGCAGAAGCAACATCTTGGACCTTCTTCAACATCTAAATCACCTCCCATCCTCTGTTGGTACCTACAGGTTGCTCAAACTCTCAGAACCTCCCTCCACTCAGTCCCAGGTCACAACCTCCTTATCCCTTCTACATTTGCCATGGAATGACTGCAACCAGAAACTATTGACACTGACCCAGCAACAGAGGCCCAATTTGTAGTCACCCTTTACCTCTTAAACACAATCATGATCACCTGCAACTCATCTCCTCTCTTGATCTTGTTCTCTGCTCCAACATTTAGCCAGATGGTCCACCATCCTGTCTTGCCAACCAATTTCTAGGGCATCTCCACTCTAATGGCCCTCTATACTCATAACTTCCGTTTCCCTAATAATGGTAGTGACCTACTCCCCTCAACTGTGCCTGCAGTCTCACACAGCATCATGGCTGCACCAGCATAAATCTTAAGCATGACTTTGATCTTGTTAATTGTAATTGAGTTTATTCAGATCCCCTTTATGAATGATCTTTATCTCAGTCCTGGTCCTTCTGTCCTTGACATTGGTGTCATCAATGTTCTCTAATCAACATGAATTCCCAGTGGTCACCTTTGTTTTGTTATCAAATTTACTGACACCCCTATGTTGAATGTTATAGCTGACCCAGACAGGATAGCATCATTATCCTCATTCCCAGACCCTTGATACCAGGGAATCTTCTCTTTGGAGTCACACTCTCACCTGCCACTATGTCCATCATAGACTCAACCAACACTCTCTTGGTGGCTTCCCAGCAGATCCAGCCATCGATACCAAAGTTTGGATTTACCAACTCTTTTTAATTTACAAGCCAGAATAACAAATTTCATTTTCTGTCTTAACAAGCAGGGCAGCATGCACTTTGTCTTACTTGTCAACTTAACTTTGGCAATTTGGCACTAGTTTCTTCTCTGTGCTATCTACCTCCTAATGGTACAATTCCTGGGAGAGTGCATTGAAACAATAGATGCACTAACAACCCCCTCCCCCTTACTAGATTTCATGTGTGGCAGTTCCTTCCAGCAGTGGTTCAACAACTTTTCTGACAATTGGGACATCCTTCTGTTGACCTTTTCACCTCTCCAGTCAACATTCATGTCTTTAAGTCCCAGATCTCCTAATGCTTTCCCTCTGTCTGATGGTATGGCACATTACTATTCCTGCCAGAAGTAGATCTTGTTCTATGGACTGCTTGTAATCTATCAGCATGACAGTCCTACAATGCAAATTAGAGATTTGTCAGCCTCCTCCTGGATGGCACTATTTTCTTTTTAGTGATGGACATACACACAATCCTTTCAATCCTTGCACACCCTGCAATTCAAGGTATTTCCCTGGCATCACTCAGGTTGTACCTTTTGGTTATCTCTACCTACCTCAGCCACCAAGAGATTCCATCTAGGAGCTTTCTTGGAGGTTTTTGCCATTTCCACCCCATCCGTTCCTCCAATACCACCTGTATGGAACCTATACTTTATTCTCTCCTGGCTTCAAATTTGCGCTTTCATACCTATTGCAAAGTGTGATCTCCACCTTCTCTTATTCAAGTTGGTCTTCCTGGTGCTGATCACCCCCGTCTACCAAGTCAATGAGCTTTTGGCCTTACGCTGTGACCCTCCCTGACATTTCACAAGGAGAAACTCACCCTTCAACTAGACAGCACATTTGTCCTGATGGTAGTTTACCACTTCCATCCTTCCCTGACCTCTTCAGAAGAGGTTTCTCTTCACTCACGTCCCTTCTATCTCCACAGGACCGGCCTTTTTCAATAGGCTGCATCCTCTTCTTCATTGCATACGGAGGCCTCAAGAAAGACCGTTCCTGGAATCAAAACAAAGATGGATTGCTTCTGTGGGTTCAGGGACCACTTTTTTGTGGGTTTTGGGTCCATGTAATGATAAATAAACTAATTTTTCTGATTGGCCACTACCCAAAGGCTAGACAACCAAAGAGACTGTGGCAACAGGAAAAGTTGATTTTTCTATAGTATATTTCATTTTTATGTGTTTATTTTATAAATAGATATATAGACATACAAAATAAGTGCTTGCAATTTTATTTATTTATTTATTTAGTCAGTCAGACTTCTATGCTGCCCTCCTCACGAATGACTTAGGGTGGCGGACAACAGTTAAAAACACAATCAACAATAAACCCCATGGTAAAATACCCACCCATCTCCAAAAATTAAACTTTAAAGGTTAAAAATTAAAAAGAGATTATAAGTTAAAATTCACCAATTAAAATTACCAGTTAGTGTATTCACATGCATGCACACACACGCATACACATAACTGCTTTAATTCCTCAATATTAAACAAAATTCCATTCAAGACAGTGAAAGGTTAATCAGAATTAATTGATTACCTATAAATAATTCTAAAACAATTCTAAATCTAATTCTAATTTTAATTGAGTACTCAATACACACTTTCATGTGTTAAGGACATAAGAAGAATTCTAAATCAACTATGACAAGCCCAGACTAAATTTGCAAAACAACAACCAGCTGCTTAAGTAACAGACTTCCAAAGACTGTTTAAGCTACAAGGGAAATTTCTTAGGAACTGGCTTATAATTAAAGATAATTAGATTTTGTTTTTCAATCAATACTGACAATACTTCCATGCAGTGCTAGCCTTACTGAAATAGGTAGATGGTCCAGCAATCAAAATACAACACAAATTGGTTTTTTAAAAAATGGAAGCATGGAGGGGTGTTTTCACAGTCTCCAAATTCCCTCCCATCTCCTCAACCAGTGATCTGAATAATAATATCGACCAGCCTAGGGACATTATTGTAAGCGTAGCGTACATGAAACTCCTTGGGTATGTGAAATGTAACATATAATTTGATTTATTTCATCCTCCAATGGTGGGAAGCCAGAGGAATTGGAGCCAGGACTTTTGGTGTAAGAAACCGTTTATGTTCATATGCTGTTTTGTAACAGCAGTTATTTCTAAAAGTTATGCTTTTACATTTCAGTGTTATGTAAATGAGTTTACAAGTGCTGTTAAAAATAACCAGCAGATCCTCAAAGACACACTTGGGCATTTAATTTTTTTGTTAAAAATTAGATTTTCAAATAAAAATACAAATACATCACTACAACAAATGGCAACATATTTTTTTCAAATTATAAAACAAAACAAAAAAATCAATACATAAAAATACATAAAATTACATAAAAAACATATAATACTATCCCCCATTATTCTCTATTATCTTCTAGTTCCACTATCCCTAGATCATATACAATAAAACACTTTTATTAGTACTTTGAATTCAGTGTGATATCTATTATTCGATATATACTAACTTAAAATACACACCACAGTGATATATACAATGCCCAGAGGATCGCGGTATATCACATTCATCTTCATTGTTTCCAAAAACTCATTTGATTTGGTACTGGCATTATTCCTCCACTTTCATTCAATGTAGCTTCCACAAATAATCGCCAAATTTTCCAAAATTTATTTTCTTGAACTACCGTATATGCTGGGGTATAAGACGACTTTTTACCCCAGAAAAACATGCCTCCAAGTGGGAGCCTGTCTTGTACACCGGGTGGACTTCAGTTGAAAAAATACAGTAATACCTCAGATAACGTTTACCTCTAATAACGCTTAAATTGCATAACGTTAAGCAATCTGGGGAGGAGAATTGCATCGAATAACGTTAAGGTCCTATGGGATGGATAAGATAACAACTTTTAATATCAAATGACAAACAGGAGTTTGAAGGCTTTTAAAGGGAAACTGTCGTGCCAGCAAACTTGCTAGGGACTTGCCTGGAAATTGCTCTCTCCCTCTATTTGTTATCTTCCTTCTATCATTGATAATTCCAGTTTGGTTAACAGATTAGAAAACAAACAGCATGGCAGCTCCCATAGGTTTATTGTTCCATTCAGCTTTAGTGAATTGTCTTTGGTGAATTACATTTAATAAACTTGCACTGTTTTATGTTTACTGTACATGTTTGATAACATACAGCCTTGTGACAGTTTTTCTGCATGTCATAAGCATTTGAATATAAATTAACATGTTGAAATCAAATCTGATGTTCTTTTAAGTTTTATTTGGTGTGTGGAAGGTGTGCGGAAGAGGGGGTAGTCTTATACAGCGAGTATATAACAAACTATATTTTGAGTGGAAATGTTGGGGGGTCGTCTTATATGCCCAGTCGTCCTGTACACCGACAAATAGGGTATACCTTTTTAAACATTCAGTTCCCACTTTAACTTATCATTTAAAGTGAGTTCCCACATTTCTTTATACCAATCTTCAATCTTTAAAACCACATCATGTTTCCAATTTCTTGCAATACATTACCTGGGTGATGTTAACATTACAGATATTAACTCTTTTTTATCTTCATCCACTTTTATATTGTCAACATCAGTCAGTAAAACTATACTTGACCCCAGCTCTAGCCGCATCTTCATAATTCTTGCAATTTCTTCTTGTATTTCCCCCCAGAAAACTTTTACCACATTACAACTCCACCACATATGCTCATATGTTCCCATTGTTTGTTTACATCTCCAACACGTGTCACTTATATTTTTATCAATTTGATGTAGCCTAACTGGGGTCAAGTACCATTTCCATAGCAATTTATAATTATGTTATTTTACCCTTACCGACATTGTTCTCATAGTTCTTCTCCTCCACCTATTTATTTATTTATTTATTTTTCATATTTCAATACCGCCCTCCTCGCCAGGGCGACCCAGGCAGTTTACAACATACAAAAAAAAAAAATCCCTACATAATACAGTCCAACCCTATCATCCCAGAGCTTCAGGATCCCAACTATAAAAGTTTAAATTTTCAAGATTTTAATTTTTTAAAAAATCAGTCAATTATCATAATTAAAAGATTAAAAACTAAGTCCCAGAGATAAAATATTAAAAAATTAAAAGACCAGGGGAGAGAGGGAGCTCAAACTAACCAGCAAGCTGGGGTCATGGTATCCTGCCAGCCATGTTTTTAAGTTCTTCCTAAAAGACAGCAAGTCCATCTGTAGATGTAGCTCAGTTGGTAGGAGGTTCGAAATGGCCGGAGAAGGCCCTCCTTCTAGTGCCAGAGGGATGTGCCTCCCTGGCTGATGGAACAACTAGGGAGCCTCTCCGGTCTGCTCTGGTGTGACGGGCAGATGTTCTTGGGGTGAGGCGGTCTCTTAAGTATCCTGGCCCACTACCATGTAGGGCTTTAAAGGTAATAACCAGCACCTTGAATTGCACCCGGAGGCAAACCGGCAACCTGTGCAGCTCCCGAAGCAGAGGCGAGGCATGTGCATAACGCCCACAGCCCATTACCACCCGGCAGCCGCATTCTGGACCAGTTACAGCATCTGAATGGTCATCAAGGGCAGCCCCATGTAGATCGCATTGCAATAATCAAGTCTGGAGGTGACCAGAGCGTGTGTGATCATGAGCAAGGAGCGGGCGTAACTGGCGCACAACACGAGTTGTGCAAAGCCCTCCTGGCCACGACTGTCACCTGCTCTTTGAGCAGTAGTCGTGAGTCCAGAAGGACCCCCATGTTATGCACCGTGTCTATTTGGGGCAGAACAACCCCATCCAGAACTAAAGATGGTAGCTCCCAAGATAACGCAGGAGCTACCCACAGCCACTCATTCTTGCCAGGATTCAGCTGAAGCCTGTTGTCCCCCATCCAGACCCTGACAGCCTCCCATGCCGATTCAGTAATCTTAAATTCCCAAATTCCTTCCCATCCCCTCAACCAGTGATCTGAATAATAATATTGACCAGACTAGGGACATTATTGTAAGCGTAGCACACACAAAACTCCTTGGGTATGTGAAATGTAGCATATAATTTGATTTATTTCATCCTCCAATGGTGGGAAGCCAGAGGAATTGGAGCCAGGACCTTTGTTGGAAGAGACCATTTATGTTTATATGGTGTTTTGTAACAGTAGTTATTTCTAAAAGTTATGCTTTTACATTTCAGTGTTATGTAAATGAGTTTACAAGTGCTGCTAAAAATAATCAGCAGATCTTCAAAGACACACTTGGGCATTTTGTTCTCTACCGTATACCAACTTTTAGCTAACTCCAGCAACGTGCACTCTCTGTTCACTTTCTACTAGTTTAACCCACCTACTGGGTTTGCGCAGCCCTTTCTTTCAGACCTGCAAGTCAATACTCCACTCTATAAGTCATTGGTAGCTCTGGAGATACATTAACTTCCTTTTGACCACACATTCCCTGTGATCAACCCCAAGGCTCCTTTCTTTTTAAAAGGCTTTCAACCATTCAGTGTAATTCTCATAACTTATCCTGTGCTATTCTTTTGAAAGCAATAAGACTTTAAATGAAAAACTGTTGTTGATGTGGCCAACTACAGACAGGGAGGATTTATTTCACTAATCAGTTTCCCCTTTTATCTGTTCATCCTTTTGTTGTTCTAGAGTGATTATTCAAGTGACACGGACAGTGAAGATCATTTCCTCATGATGCCGCCCAGGGACCATCTTGGTCTCAGTGTGTTCTCCATGCTGTGTTGTTTCTGGCCATTGGGAATTGCTGCCTTCTATTTGTCACACGAGGTAACATAAAATTTTACTGTGTTTAGCAGTGTGTGTAGACTTGTCATGTCCCTTTCTTTTTACTAAGCTGATAACACGACCAAGGCACCTGAAGAGCAGACAAGAAACAGAATCCACTAAGCTGAGCAAGGCTTCCGCTGCAGGTTGTAGGACGACCTTGGTACCGTCTCCTCTTCTTACTGCGGCAGGGAAACAATGAAGTGTTATTATACTAGCTTGTTTCATATTCCAGTCCTCTCCTACTGATTATATCCATAAAAGCTGTCTATTGTGGGGTACTTTAAGTACCTAGCTTGGTGCTAGTTGCAAAAATGGGATGTTAACAGTTTATATTCTCAGTGCAGTTACTTTGGTCAAACACACACCAGCTTGTGCTTAAGATAAACTATGCAAAAGATTGGCAGTCTTAAATTTTAAAACAGATGGCAATTTAATATCTTGCTGACTCCAGTTTCAGGGCTCCCACTAACCTGCAGAGGAAGCATATTAGAAATGCTGGGGGAATGCTAAGCAAATGGAAGGCTAGTTCGTCAGCAAGGTTTAAAAGATACAAATTACTGTATATGGTTGCTGCTTACCTGGTGCAGATATTAAGGTGGCTGCTGCAATGAATAATGTATGTATTTTTTCAGTGTATGATTGACTAGATAAAAGCTGGAATGGAATAGAATGGAATTGAGTGGGTTGGAATGGACACTTGTTAATAAAATTGGTGCCAAAACTTGAGAGACATGATGGACACTCATAAGAACAAGTTTAGGAATCAAACCCATCCAATATTACTCTTCTGTTGGCCATTACCTGCTTCCAAACCAGACAGAACAGAAAACCAGCCCAGAACAGCAACTTTTGAGTAAGATAAACCAATTGAAATACATAGAACTAGATGTGAGTCTGGCCAGGTGATCCTGCTATGGTAATAGAGTAGACCCTACTGCCAGCAACTCAACGCTGAGTGTCAGGCAGCAGTTAACTAACCTGACAACCCTGAAGACTAACAGCATTGGCAAAGATCACCTCCATCTTGATGGAGGGCAGCAGCTTCATCAATACTGGCCTGGGGCTGAGGAGGGCTCAGGACCAGAAAGTGACTCGCAGAACTGGATCAGTGGTATGGGTGTCCATCCTGCGATGTGGAAGGCAGATGAAAGGTCACTCCATTATATTGTTCCCAGGACAATCTTTGTGTCTGATTGCCATGAGGATAACCAATATTCAGAATCAGATATGGCACAAGAAGAAGGACTAGATGAGCTTGATAAATCAAACCACACAGCATTGCCAGAAACGGCGTTCTGGGCAGAAAATCTATATTACCCAAAAGCAGCCCAGAATGGCAGGATACAAACAACTCAAGAAAATCCATCTATCTCATTGAGCTAGAAGGGACTGAAAGTGCGACTACTCAGGAAGGGAAATAAGATTCTTTCACTGAGAAAAGACACACCAGGGCATTTGCTTTTCTTCATTATGGGTTGCCACACAGGCAGGGGGAGAAAAAATAATTCATGACTTCCAAAAATCTTGGCTTTGTGTCTATGTCGCGCTTCAGAGTGACAGTTCTACAGTCAAGCCAGGATTGGCAATATTGATCAAATTGTTACAAACTCATCAGAGAGAAGGCTACCTGTCATTCAGTCCTCCCCCCCTTTTTCATCCCTTATTGTCTCTTTCTGGGCTGGGGATTGGAGTGCCTTAGAAATGTGGCAAATCTCTTATCTGAGTAGTTGCGACAAAGCTTAGTCTATCCATTAGGTGAGCTAATTGCAGTCAAATGAATAGTATGACCTTGTGGTTGGAGGAGGGTGTTGCTGTTTTTTCTCCTTATGTTGGGTAATGGAAGGTGCCCAGAACAGCCACTCAGGGTACCGTTGGCAACCAAGCATGCACCCTTGACACTGGCCAAGTTGGATTGTGAATGTAGGACAGGAGGTCCTGGAACATTGGGGCAATTTGTGGCTGGCCACATCAGCTGCCTCCGGTCACACGTGTGAGTCATGGATTTAATTTGTTTATCCTACACCAGCCCATTCTGTTCTGTTAGTGAAGGAGTAAATCATATCCCGCTGCTTTTTGGCACGGAGTCTATTAACAAGTGCCTATTTCAGCCTGTTCATTCTCTTATAGCTTTTACCTGCTCTAAATTTGAAATGACTAGTTTCTTCTCCCAAATGGTTTTCATACAAAAGAACATTACAGGGGATTTTTTAATGCAATTGTCCTCCATCTGCCTCCATGGCTGAAGTGTCTCCCATGGGAATTTTTAAACATCTCAGTATAGCCTTCCACCTCAAGCTATCCCTCTCTACATGATGCCACCCTATTAGCATTCGCATCCATCTCTTTTCTCACTGTGTAATTTATCTTAGATAGATGAGGTCACTGGACAGTGCATTTTGCTTTGCATGTACAGCATCAGGATTGCTATGGAAGAATGAACAAAAAAGGGTTGAAAGGGGCCGTTCAAATCGGCATTCTTGTAACTGGATTTTTTGTTTACATTGTGGGTCAGCTTAAGCAGCTGTCTTCCTTTCACTGCTACATTTATTTATTTATTTGTTTGTTTGTTTCTTCAGATTTATATTGCTGCCCACTCACCAAGGCGACTTAGGGTGGCTTACAGTCAAAACAGCAGCAGTATAATAAAAATCATAAAATACAGCCTCACAAAACAACCAAAGCAGAACACAGACTAACTCCTCTCTGGCCATTGTTGTGGGCCCAGCAGAGGGGGCGATGTTCTCATCTGCCTGCCAGGCCATGGAGTCTTCTTCCTCTGGCCATTGTTGTGGGCCCAGAGGAGGGGGCAAGGCCCTCAGCTGCCTGCCAGGCCATGGAGTCTTCTTCCTCAGGCCATTGTTGTGGGCCCAGAGGAGGGGGCAAGGCCCTCAGTTGCCTGCCAGGCCATGGAGTCTTCTCCCTCAGGCCATTGTTGTGGACCCAGAGGTTTTTTGCACACACACACACACACACACACACACACTCTCCTACATACACACACCCCAAACACACACACACAAACACCTGAAAATTGTCTTCCAGGCATGTATCATGTGGAAACATATAGTTTCTCAGTTCTTGCAAAGGACTATCAGGGTTGCTATCCATGCAGTTTGCAAAGAACCACTAGAAATCCATAACTACAGAGACCATCACAGAACAGTCGCAAAACATCTACACATGCGTAAGATTTCTGCTCATGGCCAAGCTGAACAATAAAGACATTTAAAAATGAACAGTGCTGAAGGATCCAGGTCTTCTACATGGAAGCCTGTGCTGTTATCTTGAGTTCTGTCTGTTGTCGAACAAGCTGGCTTTGCCCTTTGCTGTTACTGATGGGGAGTCCCCAACTTAAAATTCCACTTGTGTCCTGTGCTTTTCTTACTTTTTACTTATTAAAGCTTCTGGTCTAGTGATGAAAAACATTTGAGCCTGAATGAGGAGTTAAATTGGCCCATCAGTCATCTTGACACCAACCACAGTCTAGCTATGGGACTTATTTCTTTAAAGAAAAGTGCTGCAACTCATAGCCTGTGCTCTGTAGGAATTTGTGGTAATGGCATTTTGAGAATGCAGCAGGCTAGTAATGTGGGTTTATAGCTATGAATCACTTAGGAGTGAAAAGAGCCCTTGTGGCTGGAGTGCAACCAAAACATTGTGAGTTTGATCCTGATTGGACTCAAGGTGACTTAACCTTTCATCCTTCCGAGATCACTAGAATGAGTACCCAGCATGTTGGGGCAAAATGCAAATTAACTAGCGAGGTGCTGAGAGCAGGGGTTCCATTTTACAGCCCTCAGGCTGGATCTGGCCCCTTGGCTGAATTTATCTGGCCCCAGGCTGAATTCACCTAGTCCCGGGGCAAATTCATCTGGCTCTGGGCTGAATTCATCCAGACGAATTCAGCCCAGAAGCCAGATGAATTTGGCCCAGGGGCCAGATCCAGCCTGAGGGCCATAGGTTGGGAGCCTCTGCTCTCAGCAGACACACACTCCTACATCTGGCCTCCGCCCCCTTGGCTGAAATGCCGCTGATGCCGGAAGTGCCCCAACATCACTGGAAGTGTCAAAATTGCTGTGTTTTTGCACCAGAACATGGCAAAAAAATTCAAAAGTGGCATAAAAAATGTTCCTCCCTTGCTCCCTCCTCCAAGGGAAGTGGCAGAGGTGGGGAAAATGCCTGGAAATGCAACACAAATGCATGCACCACTGCCAATGCCAGGAAGACTCATGTGACCAGCCCCTTAGTTGACTGAGGGGGCATAGTCAGGCCCCTGGCAGGAAAACATTGGGAATCCCATGCTCAGGGAGTACACAAAGCACTTTGGGTGGTATATCATCATCATCATCATCATCATCATCATCATCATCATCATCATCATCATCATCATCATCATCATCATTATACTTGTATGCCGCCCTACTCGCAGAGCGACTCTGGGCGGCTAACAAAGATACAAAATACATAGTTACGGTCACAGATTTCATATTATCATAATACAACATATTAATCATCACAAATCATAACAGTAACAATTAAAAACACAGTAACAATCAAAAGTATCAATATCACAGTAAAATGTTACAAAAAACAAAGCAAAAACAGAAAACCACATTTGTTAAATCCCACAGAAAGTGGCCGATAGATGTCCAAGCAAAAAGTCCAGTAACAGTGGAAGCGGACACGGTGTTTTGAAGCCGACCGGCCGCACCGCTCAGCTGTGTCCCATTCCTCCCAGGAGGAGTGTAATTATAAGTGTAATTGCTATTAAGATGGTAATGGTAAGGTTAAAAAAACCCACTTATATTTATTATTACTGTACAAGAAATCCTTTCAGGATAAAACCTAGTCTTGACTCCACAAGTCCACAACCATAGTTCTCCATGTCTGCAAACATGCAGAAGACCAGTGGGGAGCCTCCCTCGTTTGTGGCTGTCCCTTACAGAGGAAGGACAACAAAGAACAAAAGCAATTCCTTTGAAAGAAGGTGTAGTGAACCAAGGAGGATGTGATCAGTGGTTTACTTAATTAGAAAGATCAAGATGGGCAATATAAACAAACCGTCTCCTACTCATTGGTCTATCATCCTTCTCTCTACTTGTTGCACAGGAGTGATAGACCAAGTACAAAACAGAACTCCATTGCACTTATTCCACCTAAACACCATGGTTCCATCCTGTGTGAGGCTAGTAAAGGACATAGAGTCCTCTGTTGTAGTTCACCACTGGGCACTTGAGGACTCTAGCAAAGAATTCAGAATCCTTTACCAAACAGGCTTCTGTAGGATTGCTATAACTATGTAATGTAGACACACCTCAGAGTGCCACTGAGCTAGCCCTTTCTAGCATCAGAGCATGCTCTGGAGATCAGGATGGGACAGGCTTCAGATTTATTGCATCTCTTTGGATTCTAGTGAGTCTTTACATCCACCTACCAGAGACAGGTATAAAAAGACCTTTGAGAAACTGAAGAACAGGATTTCTGTGAAGACATTCTCAGCCCAGGAATTTGTTTTCAGTATGTGAACTGAATAGTCCTTTCACACGTCCCTGGTTATTGCAAGGTTTCTTCATTTTGGCAGCATAATATGGGAGGGAATTGTCAGTTGAGTTTTGTTTGTTTGTGTGGTAAATGGAAATGTAAGGCCTATGCTGATCTGCTGATAATCTCTCAGAGGTCTGAATGAGCCTAGTAGTTAGCTTTCTGACTGCCTCTAGAGACTTGCCCTTCTGAGGTGGCTGAAGCTGTAACTTATATCCAAGAATGCCTTTTTTCCCCTGAAGCAGGAAAACTGCCATTGGCGTGAATTTGTTTAAGGAGGATCCCAGCTTGCCATGAAGTGACCAACACTCTGTGATCACAGAGCCATCTCCTGTGGCACACATACAATGAGACATGCAGGATTTAACACCTGGATTGCAATGGACCACCACAGCCTTGAGGATATTATCAAGGTACACCTTCACAGCCAGTCCATCTGGCATGGCCTCTTCCACCTCCATGACTGTTGGGAATCAGAGTTCCACTTCTGCTCATTTCACCGTTGGGCCCAACATGATGGTTTCCAGTGGCATTTCTTCCACTGAGGGGGACCATCACCCTACCTTCTGCACCTCTTCTCATTTCTGCATGCCAAAGAACTTCTCATTGGATTGTGATTCTTGACAGTAACTGGTTTCCTTTCAAGCTCTAAAAGGTTCTGAAGTAGTCCTTGCCATAGTTACTGCAGTATTTTGTGCTCGGTCAAAAATGGGTTGTCTAGCTACAGTTTGTAAACATACAGTATGTATTTTATGTCAATCCCATAATTGTGGGGAGGGGATGGTAAAGCTAAAGTTGAGTAAAGAAAATATTGACCAGAATTTTGTTGTTTATTTACACTTTTGTAAGGGAAATCGCTAAAGGTTTGTTGGCAAAATGCTGCTCATTAATGAGGGGTGTTCATTGTATTTTTGGACATGAACAACTTGGAATGCCACCACCATCTTGCTAATAAGTAACAATTGCTAAGTTAGCAGGAGCTGGGACAGAGAGGGGAGCTCACTCTGTCATGCAGTTCTTAAGTTTCAAACTACTCACCTGCCAAACTTTCAGTCCTCAAGTTCAGTGTCTTACCCACTAAGGCACAACAGTCCTGATTTTGCTTACAGAAGCATAAATCAACAGTAGGAATCTGCCCTTCATGTTAAACACAACACATAAGGAAAGTGACTCATTAAATCAGGAATTCTCAACCTGCTGCCCATGGGCTGGATGTGTCCCACGACACTATTTCATGTGGCCGCTGCCACCGCCGCCACACACCAGGAAGTGCCATGTGGTGGAAGAAGCGCAAAATGGCCATCTGGCCCCCAAAGCTGTCTGAGAGAGAATAACTCAGCCCCTGGTTTTAAAAGTTTGAAAACTCCTGCATTAAATCAGCCTAGGATTTGTATACTGCAATGTAATATAAAGCCAATTATAATTCCAAAAAGTCAAAATTACTTGAAATTTAAAGGTGAAGCTTCAGCTGAACATGATCTATCTGGATAAGCCAAACATAGATATCAGGTAGTAAAGACAGCGAAAGCACAAACTGAGCCCTAGAAATGCTGTCTGCTGTGCTGATCCCTTCTTCTCTTTCTTGATTTAATAGAAGACTGAGTTTGCCTTTGTAGCATTTGGCTATTTCTACCAAAACTTTATTTTTTTAACAATGTATCTTGCAAGATTTAATGCTCTGCCTACAACAATACCCCAGGGCGCGCTTGTTAAAATTTATTTTCAGCACAGACTGGGTCTGTATAAAGTGGGAGTTCAGACATTCTGAGTCATGTGGTTCTATTACACTTTTGATTTATGATCTGGATTCATTCTTTTTGTTGATGTTTTTAGTTTTCTGACACACACAAAGGGAACTGGTAATGCACTGGCCCAAATCCAATTACCTACACCAGCATAACTTTTGGAAATAATGAATTGCTCCACATTAAGAAATCATTTAGATATTATCAGTCAAAGTGAGTGGTATGACTCAGCATACAAGTGATAATATCTGCATTGATTTATTAACTTGGAGCAATTTACTTCCAAAGGTGATACCATTTGCATACCTACACAAGCAGATTTCCTTATATAACTGGTTAGGTAGTTACATTTCAGGGCCTCCTGTGGCTCAGTGGTTAAGATGCTGAATTTGACGGCTGGAAGGCCAGCAGTTCAAAAGCTAGCAGTTGAAAAGCAAGACATTGCAAGTAGATAAATAGGTACTTCTTCAGTGGGAAGGTAAACAGCGTTCCATGCACTCCAGTGTCTAGTCATGCCTGCCACATGTCAATGGAAATGTCTGCAGATGCAGACAGCGCTGGCTCTTTGGCTATAAATGGAGATGAGCACTGAACCCTAGAGTCAGGTATGACTGGCTTTCAAGCAAGGGTGACCTTTACATTTACCTAGTTACATTTCTCTGTTACTGTATGTAAGACAGTTCAGCTGTGTCAAAAATATTACCAGAGGTGGATAGTATAAAACCCTCTTGTTTGGCTTTTGCTGTTTTGTTTCAAATGAGTTATAAGACTGCTGCTTCTCATGGGGTGATTGGTTCTTCTAGTCTGGCCAGACATCCGGCTATGGTAATGGAGTAGACTGTATAGCCAATGACTCAACACGGAGTGTTGGGTGGACGTAAATAACCTGACTCCCTATAGTGGAGGAAATGACACTAGAAATCACATTCGGTCAAACAACAAAATGAGTGGAAGAGAAACTCTAGTTTCCAATGGTCATGGAGGTGGAAGAGGCCATGCCAGATGGACTGGCTGTGAAGGCGTACCTTGATAATATCCTCAAGGTTGCAGCAGTCCATTGTAGTCCTGGTGTTAAATCTCACATGTCTCATTTCATGTGTGCATCAAGAGATGGCTCCGTGATCACAGTGTGTGGGTCACTTCATGGCAAGCTGGGATCCACCTTAAACAAATTCACGCCAATGGCAGTTTTCCTGCTTCAGGAAAAAATGTATTCTTGGATATGAGTTGCAGATGACGACGACAAGACTGCAATAAATATTTGCTGACTTACAGCGTATTGACATGACACAAAGAGTGCAACTAATACAGGTTTAACTCCAGAAAACCTTTTTTCTCCCCTTTGCAGACCAACAAAGCCATTGCTAAAGGGGACTTCCACCAAGCGAGCTCCAGTTCACGGCGAGCCCTTTTCTTGGCTGTCCTATCTGTCACCATTGGAACAGGCATCTATGTAGGAGTTGCAGTAGCACTCATAGCCTACCTGTCAAAAAACAATCACTTATGAAATGTGAGGAACTGGACAGTTGGGGGGGGAGCCACAGAAGACCATAGCATTTCAAATATCACGTGTTTTGATGGTTAAAAGGGCTATTGCAGTGCTATACAGTCTGAATCCTGAAGAAGAATGTTCCAGATCTTTTCAGTCCATTGTCTTTCTTGAATGTTGGCAGTGCTGTTATTCCAAGAGTTGAAGAAATCTGGGCTCTTTTTCAGAGACCAAAAGTGTCTTGAAGACTCATTGATTTGCACAATGCTGATCTGCTTTGGAAAAAGCCCAGCAGGAACTTGGCCAACTATGTTCCCATGAATGTGGAATTTACCTGCCACAAGATGAGATTCAACTGAATGAAAAGAACAAAGGCTTAACTGCCTCGATGCGGGCTGGTTTTTCTTCCCCATAAAGAAGGTCAATAGTTCTGCTGGTGTTGCAGGATCAAGAAGAACAAACGGTTCGCTTGGTGCCTATCCGTACCTAGGTTTCAATGCATACCAAGTGCTAAGCGAATGCAAGATGAGTGCTTCTGTAAGCATCATGCTCAGTGGCAGCTGAGTGGGGGCTTCTGAAAGGGTCAGGGTTTAGGTGTCCTTAAGGGCAGAATAGTGTGATAAAAGGAATCTAACTCCAAGAGCAAAACTGTCAGGAATGTTTCCTGCATACGCTGCATTGAAATGGACAAGAGCTGTACAGTACTGTTTTCATGCACCACCTCTTTATCTGGATTCAGCTGGCACAGGGAACTCTCCTGGTGGGTTGCCAAGGAAGGGATATGAATTATCCATCTCAGGTGCCAGCACATTTTGGCCTGGCCCAGGTATCATCTGGAAAACGACTCCCTTGCAAAGCATGCAGCTTTTTCTAGCAACCTCTCCCTTACCAAGGGAGTTTTCAGAGCAACACAATATAAAAGGCCCGTCATCCATAAATTTAACGACAAAGCATGCAGTCCCGCACCAGAGCATGGCCCAAGATGGGATCCTTGGGCTACTAGCCTAATGACACAGAAACACCTTCTTTGCTTGTGGACTCCCTGCTGAGCAATACTGTGACACATTTCTCATCCTCTAAATGGCCATGTCCCCCTCCGCTAGAAGTTTGAGCAGGCAATGGGCATACTGTAAACAATGTAATTAATATTAAAATCAATTCAAGCAATTGTCATTTTGTAATTTCCTAAACTTTTGTTTTTTTATGTTCCTCTGAGCATTTCAGTGAACCGTAGTATCCTGGTTTTTTTTTTAAAATAATCAAGACAATTCATTGATTTCTATGTATTGGGACTAATGGTCTCTTCCCCCACCCTTATGGACACACAATTGTGGAGCTGTTTTTTCCTATAAGTTCAAACAGTTTATTAAAAGATAAGACACAACCACATAGTTTTCCTTTTAGAGTTCTCAGATAAGCAGAATTTGCCAAAAATGGGAAGGGCTCCTAACCATTTAAACAGGTAGATTACAAAATTGCCATTTGACATTAGAACGAGAGAAGAGTATTCCACAGAAAATAGGATTCTGGCATGAAAATTTTGGCCTAAGATAAATACCTAGTATAAAGTCCACACATAATTGAATATGATAATTTTACAGTTTTAGGCCTTCAGTCAAACCTTTCTTAATAAAAGACACAGTGAAAAGTAGGGACATCACCTTGCAAACACAAGTTTGCATAGTCAAAGCAATGGTATTCCCGGTGGTAATGTATGGTTGTGAGAGCTGGACCATTAGGAAAGCTGAGAGCAGAAGAATAGACGCCTTTGAGATGTGATATTGGAGGAGAGTCTTGAGAGTATCCTGGACAATGAGAAGAACAAATAGGTCGATCTTAGAAGAAATCAATCCTGACTGCTCCTTGGGAGTGAAGATGAAGTTAAAGTACTTTGGACATCAACTGAGAAGAGAGGATTTACTTGAGAAAGACTTGTGCTGGGAAAGGTCAAGGGCAAAAGAAGAAGGGGGCACCAGATGCTATTGTGGATGCAATGGGCACAGAGCTGGGGGGAGGGGGTTTGAGGAGGATGGTGGAGGACAGAGGTGCCTGGTGGGCAATAGTCCATGGGGGCACAGGGGGTCAGAGTCAACTGTGTGACTGAACAACAAAAGCTCAGAAATAGCATGTACATTTTTATTTATTTCATTTCTATCCTGTCTTCCTTGTGAGAACTCAGGGTCATTTTCAATCAATCAAACAATCATACTAATTAAATCTGTGAAGCATTCAAATGTTTAAGAATATTTATTAAAGCTGTAAAACAGATTTTAAAAACTCACTAAAATGCCTCATCTAAGTTGCTTGTTGACGCCCCGAAAGCATCTCTAAAGAAGTGTTCAATTGTTGGTGGAAGGATAAGAGAAAATAAGCCAACCATATTTACCAGGGAAGGAAACTGGATAACAAGAGAGCAGCCGTGGGGTGTGAGGTGGGGACTCTATTTTGAGCCCTTGTCAGATGTATTTATGAAAGTGGTAAAAAAAGGGAGATTCCTCTGAGAATCTTAATGCTTGTGGAGGTTCGTGCAAGCAGAAAACCCCCTTTCGGATAACATGGAACTTTACCATGAAGGACTTTAAGGGGCAGGACTAGCATTTTGGGTTACCATCTTTGATTCTGGATGGGGCGATTTTGCCCCAAACAGACCCGGTGCGTAACTTGGGGGTCCTCCAGGACTCGCGACTACTGCTTGAAGAGCAGGTGGCAGTCATGGGTAGGAGGGCTTTTGCACAACTTCGTGTGATTCGCCAGTTACGCCCGCTCCTAGATCGGGACTCCTTGCTCATGATCACACACGCTCTGGTCACCTCCGGACTTGATTACTTGTAATGCGCTCTACATGGGGCTGTCCTTGATGACCATTCGGAGGCTTCAACTGGTCCAGAATGCAGCTGCCCGGGTTG
The DNA here is from genome assembly GCA_030440675.1 of Furcifer pardalis. NCBI lineage: Eukaryota > Metazoa > Chordata > Lepidosauria > Squamata > Chamaeleonidae > Furcifer > Furcifer pardalis. The sequence continues at coordinate 146,319,612 of CP126891.1, read as the reverse complement.
TGACGGGGTGTGGGCGGTATGCACATGCCTCGCCTCTGCTTCAGGAGCTGCACTGGTTGCCGGTTTGCCTCCGGGTGCAATTCAAGGTGCTGGTTATTACCTTTAAAGCCCTACATGGTAGTGGGCCAGGATACTTAAGAGACCGCCTCACCCCAAGAACATCTGCCCGTCCCACCAGAGCGGACCGGAGAGGCTCCCTAGTTGTTCCATCAGCCAGGGAAGCACATCTCTCTGGCACTAGAAGGAGGGCCTGTGTCTGCTCCGGCCCTATGGAACCTCCTGCCAATGGAGCTACGTCTCCAGACAGAGCTGCTGGAAGAATCTAAAAACATGGCTGGTGGGACAGATATGGGGTACAGAAGGTATAATGACCCCAGCACATTGGATGATCTTAGCCCCTCTCTTTCTCTACTTTTAATTTAGTAGTTGTAGCATCTGGTGTGTTTTTAATCTGTTTTTAATCTTTTTTAGATTTTAATTTTAAATTTTAACAGTTTTAAGGTTTTTAGATGGAAGCTTCCACTTCCTAATCCTGGGCCCTACCTGCCCAGGGAAGGATAAGACTAACATCCTCTGGCCGGGAGCAGGAATGGATTTTAACTGTTTGTGTTGTGTGTGTTTTTTTTTTCCTGACTGTAAACCGCCCTGAGTCACCATGGCGAGTGGGCGGTGATATAAATCTAAATAAATAAATAAACAAATGGAAGCCCATGACACTGTTTGTCACAAAGCCCCCCAACTTTGCCTGGCTTTCTAATATCTGCCCTATTTGCCTGTCTTCCTTCACCCTGAAGTTGGAGGGATCCTCAGCAGATACACAGCCAGGCTAAGCTCGTTGGCCAGCTAAGAATGGTTCTCTTTGTGTAAAGTCGTTGCCACCATCTTCTGCACTTTGTGAAAGCCAAAACATTTACTAGCCAATATTCACCCAGGAAGCTGTAGCTCAAATGATCAAGGACTAGATTTCCCTGAACCGGATCCAATTTGATATGCCAGAATGGAATTGATGAGTTTTATTTAAAAGAAAGCAAAAAAAAGAAAGTGGATAAAACATGGGTTAATGGGTCACAAATTTCCATGGAGAGATAGGTGGAAATACACAGAAAGCACACAACAAAAAATAACAAAAATCTTATCTTTTAACATTTACACTTCTACTCATGTAACACCCCATAGGTTCTTAGGATTACAGCAAGACATACCTGTCCTATAACCTTTATAGAACAGCCTATCATGACCTCCATCTTCTCCCTCAAGAGATGCGGATGATAGTCTTCCTCCTTCCCTAAGAATCCCCTTTTGCTACAGCAATCACTCCTTCTTCTGGATGGTTCTGGCTATTCAACTCTCAATGGCTTCCAATATCCCTTAATGACTCTAAAGTTCCTGTGCCTGAAAGAAAAAGACTGAAAGAATACACAAATTCCCAAACTGCTAAGCTCACCACCTGTTGCTAGCTCTCCACTGTTCTTATACTGTAAATACCTTTCTGGTCTTTCTACACTTGAGGGCATGGAAGCAAATGGCTGATGAAATCCTCGCTGCCTCACACCAAAACAGCTGAAAAATCCCCTTGGTTCATTGTTATGTTTCAGTGGGGGCTGTTGTCAAGTGCCATTTTTACATAACCATCTGTCACAGCAAACTTCCCTTTCACTTCTGAGTTGACATCTTAGTGTGGGCACATGATTCTGCACAGTGTCTGGATTTGGTCCTGGAACTCCAGTTTTTAATTCATTTATGCTCTGTCTGTGCAGAGCTGGCTTAAATAATAGCTCAGTAAATTAGGTTTCTGAGTCTGGAGCCAGAGGCTGGGAGTTTGATCTCCACCATCCTCTGTAGCCCTGGGCAAGTTGTGCAGTCCCAGGGTACTGGCCAGAAGAAGGGAATGGTAAACCACTTCTAAGTGTGTTCCACCTAGAAACCCCTAGAAAATGATTGCCATGAATCAGAAGTGACTTGATGGCACATGATTTTTATTATATCCATTTGTACTGACATTCCTCTCAGGAAAAAAGACACCTGTTATGCCTCCTCATGAGATTGCTCCATGCAAGTGATTTTACATCTTAGCACTTAGGGTTGCCATGTGTCCCAGTTTTCCAGGATTTTCCTGGATTCAAACTGTCCCGGCTGGTTCAAGAAAAAACATGTAAAAGTCCTGGATTTTTAAATTTGAGCAAAGGAAGCAAGATCACCCCTCACAAAGAGATTTTTGCAAAGGCCTCACTGCCTTTCTTTAAATTATCCTGCTTGAAAGCAGTGAAGGCAAAACAGTACCCTGAGAAGCCTGCCAGGGAGGGGAGACACTTGCAAGGGAGATAAGAAAGGCACAGAGGCAGTGAAATAACTTTGCAAAAATCCCTTGATTCACCTTGAAGTTTGAAGGACAAGGAGTCATCCTCTGCCCCTTTCCTCGAAAGCTGGGAGGGAGCAAGAAATACCCATATCTAAGAAACCAAACTTCCACTATACACTGGGACGGAGGATTCCTTCTTCACAGGGTTAATTGCATAGGGTCGGTATTCCTAGAGAGGAAGGGAACAGGGTGGACAGAAAGTAAAGAGTCCTCCATCACAAAGGTCCTCCTCCAAATTAAGTCGCTTCCTGTCTCCTGCTTTTCTCCTTCCGGAGGGAAACAGAGTTGCCATGGACTGCACTGCCATTCAAGGCCCCTCTTTAGAACTTTCTTCCAAGGGATTATCATGTGGAGTTTGAGGGTGAGTCTATTTCGGGGGAGGGGGGTGAAGGGGAGGGTGGGATGACCTCAAGGGGAGGAAGGATGGTTTCAAGAGTGGCCCAATTTTTTTTTTATTCATACAAATAAAAATAGAACCATCAAGAATAATCTTTTACAAGAAGAATCACACAAGGAAAAACCTCTTGACTACAGTTTATTTTAAACTGATGAAAGCTGTCCACCCTAGATGGGGATTCTGCTGGGTCTTAAAGCCACAGTCTCCTTGACAGCCCCATCCAATGCATGCACAGTTTGAAGAATGCAGTGATATCACATGGCTGTCCCAGTTTGGTGGTAGAGAATTATGGCAACCCTACACTTCAAATTATTTTTCTGGATCGTGATTCTCTGAAGAGCAGGTCAGCACACATTTCTGGACTTGTCTAGATGCTGAAGTGAGAGTTTCCAGGCTGAGCAGCCTTTTTTTATAGCTGTACATTCAGGCAAAGTGTCTAGAATGTAATACTAAAGAAGTTTATTTTGAAGTAGTCAAAGAAATTACTAGATCTTTGTAGGATAAGTCTTGTTGGATGTGCATGGGTATCTGTGGCTTGGTGGATGGAGAAGTTAGATCCTGTTTTAGGACAAAAATCCATCCCTAACCTAATTTTTTTGGGGGGGCATGTTGATATCATCCATCCATAGCTAAGAACTGAGTATGTTATGGAATCTGTAGTCCATCCAGGAAAATGGCAGCATTTTATGCTTAAATGATAACCATGATGAGTTAATCTCCTGATTTCTAATTTAATACACAAAAAAATAATTTTAAACACTATTCTAGGTTCCGCACAGAACACTGACAGACTGGAAGGGACACTTATTGAAAAGGGACAATTTCCTGTTCCACACTCTCATCTGGTCTCCTTCGTTTCTAGGAATCATCAGCTCAGCTCCCTTAACCCCTTCTGTGGCTGGTAGAATCTCTCTCTTTTTTTAAATTTATTAGAATCTGTTTTAAGCTGCCTGGTGGTCTTCCTTCTCTCCCGCCCCAAGACCCCCACATTTGAAAAATCACTCCAAAAGAGAAGGAGGAGCAAGTTACATGGCCATGCCCACTCAGTCACATGGCCACGCCCATCATGCCATGCCCACAGCGTAGGTAGTAAAAAAATAATGAATCCCACCACTGGTTATATGCATGTAGATCTGCTAACATGAAACAAAAACACACAAGTTACTTGTAACTATTCTAGAACTCTACATACAGATCATGATCCTTTCTCTCTACAAATAGAGAACAAAAGTTGAGAAAGAAAGGAAAATTCTATAAAGCCATCAAGAAGTCCATGCAGAAGCAAATTTTGAAACTAGAGAAAGCTCCCACTCTATGAATTTGGCCACACCAATATTATCTATGGAGTGAACTCTCATCTTTTAAATACTACAAAACATTTCTTTGAATAGCTGGAGTTCTTGGCGTTCCCAGGCTTCAAAGACCCCATTTTATCATGTTGTCTTTGCCAAAGAGTCCCTTTTCTTCTTCTATCGAAGATGACATTAGGACAGCTTCAAGAGCAGCCTCTCTTGCTTTGTGGAGGAACCTGGGAGAAACAACTGAATCTGGCTGGTTTCTCATGCAAGCTGATAGCATACAGAACAGCACAAGCAGCATCTATACTTAGCGCTACCAGAAAAGACTGGATGCTATTATCTAGGAAGCCCCAGGCAAATTGTCCAAAGCAGTTCTCTGGGGTCCCAGAACAACTGCATAAGTCATCTAAGCTTAATTTAAGTACAGTTTTGGAGTTCAGTTTCCAGCTGTGCCTCCCAGGAGAAGAGACAGCCTGTGATGCCTTGGGCATGCTGCACAAACCAGGAAGAAAGGAATGGTAAACCACCTCTGGTTTACAACCCAAAACCCACTTATTTATCACAAAGTACGAACATAGCAGCAGGGGAGGAAGGAAACACCCCCATTGGGCTGCTGGGCAGAGGGGCGGGGTGAACTCTGTACTGGGGGGAAGGAGGAAGCATTACCATTGGGCTGCTGGGCAGAGGGGAGGGATGAACTCTGCTCTGGGGTGATTGCATGGGTGCCCACAAAGATAGCTCCAAGTGCCACCTCTGGCACGCGTGCCATAGGTTCACCACCACTGATCTAGAATAACGTACAAAGGGTTGCCATAAGTCAGAATTGACTTGAAGGCTTACAATTATATGAAACTAGACACATATTAGAGTTCAGGTTTGGATTTATTCTGTTGCTATTTATGAAATAATGTGCCATTTCTCCGAATCTTATACTAAGCTGTGAAATATGTTAAATAATAAAAGATTGTTCACGAAGATCCTTAAAACTAGGACAAATTCCTATTCCTCTGGGGTGGAAAAAGACATGTTTTCCAGGACTGTTAAAAAAAAACATCTCGGTAAAAGCAAACCCTGAATTAATAAGGCTTCAGGCATCACTGACAAAAAGAGAAGCATATAGTGCACAAGAAGCAGCCTCTGCCACCCCAGAAAGCTTATTTGCAAGGATATCATGCAGAGTATTTGAGTTGTTTTTCAAAAGGGAGCTAGATGTAAATCAGAGCTACTTTTGAAGTCTGGCAGTAAGGCACCAGTTTTCTCCAAAGGACCACCAATTACACAAATAAAAACATTTGCCATATGTGAGCAGTGGCAGTTTCGGGGAAACAAAAAATACAGCAACTCAGTTTTTTCTCACCGAGAATAGGTATTGGTTTAAAAAACCTGAATCTAAAATAAAGTACAGTACTGTACTTGCAAGTGTAGTATGGTGGCTAAAGCATTAAGCTAGGATTTGAGATCTGGGTTAAAATTTGACCTCAGCTATGCTACACCTGGAGCTTCAAAATCTAGGCACACTATATTGAGCCCACTAGAGCAAAGGTATGATAGCAATGGATAACAAGTAGAAAATAAATAATGAAACAAATCAATTAGGCAACTGTAAATTAGACATCAACTGCCTCATTTTATTTTCTCATTGTGTCTGGGGAGGAAAAGCGAAGTCATCTTTCCTTCCCCATCTTGCAGATTTATCTTGCCTTTAGCTTCCTCTGTCCAGGTACCTATAGAGACATGGGCCAGGGCAGGCATATATACATAGAGCCAGTGATGGGATGTTACCGGTTTGGACTGGTTCGCCCAAACTGGTAGCACCTCATCAGGAGGGGTCACCGGGGTGGTGGTAAACCCCCGGGTGACCAGTTCGGTTGCCTCTCTGGCTCCAAAAATGTATTTCCAGGCAGCCAAAAAGGCTGCCCAGAACTGCGCATGCATCAAACCTCCATTTGATGCGTGCACAGTACTATTTTTAGTGTGCATGCGTCAAATAGAGGTTTGATGCATGAACACTAAAAAAAAAAGAACTGTGCATGCGTCAAACCGAGCTTTGATGCATGCACAGACATTTTTTAATTTTTTTTGCTCCGCCCACAACATCATGATGTCATGACATAAGCTACGCCCATGATGTCCATGACATCACGGTGGGGTAGCGGGAATTTTGACAACCCACCACTGCATAGAGCTAAATGGCTGGCATAGCCAGCTGGAGGATATCTGCACCTTTAATGTGGCATAGCGTATTTCAGGATGAAAACCCTTGTACTCTTTAATACATACGTGCCCAGTTTGGACCAAAGGTGGGCAACCATAGTTTGGGCTGCCTGACTGGGAGGTTTGTCAGAGACAGTTTATTTTCATTTATTTGTTATTGCACTCTGATACCACACGCTAGTGGATCCCTCCTTAAAAAATGTAGAGAAACGTTTTCAATTTCTGCATATTAGAGGTTCCAAATTCCAGCTCCTTCATTTTCTCCCGGTGTTGCCTTTTTCAGCTTTCAAAGACTGTAGAGGAGAGGCAATGATGGAAGGGAAAGCTCTACTGATATTTTAAAAGAGCTGCACATTGGAGGCAGACTCTTCAGTATTCAGACTGTACTGCAAGCACGATGCCTCCCACGCTAGAACAGGGGGGGAAATGGACTTGTCTGGCCATATGGAACTTCAATATATCTGCTCTTCTTTCACCCACTGCTCCTGTATTGACTACTAGGATATCAAATTAAAAGCTTCTGAAAATGTATTGTACCTGAAATGAGGCTGAATATTTCTTTGGTTGATGACAACAACAACAAACATTCCTAAGGAACTGACTAACCAGCTTTTTTTTTTTTAAACCCCTCTCATAATTATTAAAATTCTGCTTCAGTGCTAATTGTTCCATGGTCAGCAATCTCAAGAAATAAGCTCAGGTGAACTCAGTAGGACTTGGTTCTGACTTAAGGTATATAGGTCAGAGCAGGAAAGTATATGGCTTCTGCTATAAGAGCCCTGGTGGCGCAGTGGTTAAATTGCTTTGCTGCAACTAAAAGGTTGTGAGTTTGATCCTGACGAGGACTGAAAGTTGACTCAGCCTTCCTAGGTTGGTAAAATGAGTACAGACTCAGAGCATGTTGGGGGTGAAATGATAATTAACTTGTGCACTGCCCAGAGAGTACACGAAGTGCTATGGGGCGGTATAGACGTGTGATTGCTTTGCTTGCTACAGGAAAGGTCACAACTTGCTCTGTTGGATTTGTTTGTTTGTTTTAATTAGGGTTTTTACAATATTAAAAATAAACTAACAAAACAATCTACAAAACATAAAAGAAACAATTACATACAAAAAAAGTAGTTCCCACGTACATCCTACAACGTTAAAAAAATGAGAAGAGGAAGAGAGAAAGAAAAAGAATACATGTCAATATAATATAATGTAATCAAACGTTATTTTCTATACTTTTGCTATACTGTATATTTTCATCTTTATATCCACTCTCCTCTTTAACCACCATATTACAACTTTAATATTTTGTACATGGTTCCTACCACCCAGTGCACTACAGTCCTTGAGTCTACCAGCCACTCCTTTTACAACTCATTCATTCTGCCAAAAATACATTGTATTCGGAGCAGGTTTTTCTCCTTTATTATCTATCAATGTGTGTTGCAGAAAAGGCTTCCAAATGTCCCAAAATCTATTTTGTTTTATTAACCCCCTTTTTATATTTAATTCCCATGTAAGTTTTTTATTTAATGCCATATCCCAAACATCAACATACCATTTACCAATTTCTAAATTCATATCACCTTTCCAATTTCTGGCTACTTGTTGTCTCGCCAATGTCAAAAAAATAGACAATAACTCTTTTATATTTTCCTCTAAATTCAAATCCTCTAATTCCGTTAATAAAACTATTTTTTCATTCAACTTTAAACGGATATTTAAATTTTTTTCTAATTCTTGTTCCATTTTATGCCAGAAATTGGAAATAATTTTGCAATCCCACCACATATGTTTGTATGTCCCAATTTCCTGATGACACCTCCAACATTTTTTTGAATTGCTACTATTTATTTGATTTAACCGAACTGGCGTCATATACCATCGCCACAACATCTTGTAGTTGTGTTCTTTAACTTTTGTAGACAGATTTCGCATCATCCTACTTTTCCATTTTTTCTTCCAATTCTTATCTGTAATAGTAATACTCAAGTCCGATTCCCACATTCTTTTAAGGGTATCCTGGGATTCATCCATGTTGTTTATCATTTTATATAATTTACTTACTATTCCTTTTATCCCCATTGAACCTCTTCTTATTTTATATACCATCTCCTCGAAGTCTGTCAACTGCCTTATTGGCTGTAATTTCATTTTATATTGTTTATTCCACATATCCAACGTTAGTATCTGAAGCCAGTTCAATTTTAATTCCTTATAAATTTCTTTTTTTGTTTTTTCATTCTCAATTCGATCCAGCCAATCTTTTAATAAGATTATATCATATTTATGCATAATATTTTTTATTAATTCTAAATTTTTAACTGGAAATGTTTTAAGATCTTGCAACTCTAATATTGGAGAGGTGTTTGGTGCCAATTTATCTTTCAACTTTATCCATACATTTATCATAGATTTTAGGACATTATTTCTTGGTTTTAAATCAAAAACTGTATTTTCCAGAGATTCTCCCTTTGCACACACATTACTATCTTTCATTTCTATCTCCCTCCATATAAGGTCCTCTATCGTTAAAAGTTTTACCAAACCTTTAATTTGGAACGCCCTGTAATACGATTTAATATTAGGTAATCCCAAACCACCCTCTTTCTGCGGTTTATACCATAGGCTTTTAGGTATTCTTGCTCTTTTCCCTCCATTACAATAATCATTCAATAGATTTTGAAAAACTCCTAATTCTTTTTCAGATTGTTTAATTGGAAGGACTTCAAATAAAAAGTTAATCTTGGGTAATAAACTCATTTTACAAATTGCTATTCTACCAAACCAGGAAGTCTTCAATACCCTATATCGAACAATTTTTTTCTTAATTTCCTCTTTCACTTTATCATAGTTTAGTTTCTTCAAATCCTCTACATTGTCAGCAATGTTAACTCCTAAATACTTTATACTTTTCCTGATTTGAATTTTAAATTTTTCCTTAATTCTTCCTATCTCTTCCTTATTTAATTTACTAAAGATTGCTTCTGATTTCCCCCAATTTATTCTCAGGCCTGTTATCTCTTCAAATTTTTGCAAATGATCTTGTATCTTTTCCATATTTTTTATAGGATCTTTCATTATAATTAAAGTATCATCTGCATACAAACTTATTTTTATTCCATTTATCCCTTCTATGTTCGTATCACTCCTTATAGTTCTAGCCAATAATTCCCTAGCCATTATAAACAAAATGGGGGAAAGAGGACATCCTTGTCTCATTCCTGCTTTAATTTCAATATCTTCTGTAAATGAGTCATTTACTCTTACCTTGGCATAACTACTTTTATAAAGTTGATTAACTACATTTTTAAATTTTTCCCCAAATTCTACTTTTTTAATTATTTCTTTAATAGTGACCCATTGTAAAGAATCAAAAGCTTTAAAAATGTCTAAAGATAATAATCCTATTTTACCTTCTTTTCTCTTGTTTATTTGTAACAAATTTAACACCCTTCTTATTAAGTCAGACATATATCTTTCCTTTAAAAAACCTACCTGATCTGTATGTATGTATTCCCCCAGAAAACTATTTAACCTATTAGCCATAATTGCTGTATAAATCTTTGCATCTTGATTAATTAAAGAAATTGGACGATATGAATCAACCAATTCTAAATTTTTTCCTGGTTTTGGTATTAATACTATGATAGATCTAAGCCATGAATTTGGAGATTCTCCCCCCTCCAAGATATAATTATATAGCCTGGTTAATTTAGGAATAATATTTTGTTTAAATTCTTTATAAAATTCCGCTGGTAATCCATCTTCTCCTGGAGTTTTCCCTATTTTCAATTTATTTATAACATCTAATATCTCTTTCTCTGTAATTTGTTCTTCCATTTTAGCCCTATGTTCTGCTTTTATACTCTCCCCCTTGTGTTCTTGTAGATATTTTTCTAACTTGCTTAAATTTATTTTCTTATCTGTGTACAAATTTTGATAATTTTTTTAACTATGTTAAGTTTCTCTACTGTTTTATTGCACCTTTTCATATCCTCCCTTATTAAAGTTCCAATCTCCCCTTTTTCCTTCTTCTCTTTCACTGCTTTTGCTAACATTTTTGAACTTTTATCACTATACTCAAAATATTCCCTTTTCAGATAAATTAAATCTCTTTTAATTTTTTCAATATCCCTTCCTGCTATCTCCTTCTGTAACAGTTGTATCCTTTCTAAGGTCTTCTTCTCCTTTGTTTTGGCATGTTTAGTTTGCAATAATTTAATCTCTTTTTCCAACTCCAGTTGTCTATCTTTATATTGTTTGTTTTTTAAACTCTTAAATTTAATACACTCACCCCTGAATACTCCTTTCATTGCATCCCAAATTACATTAAAATTTGTTTCATTGTTATCGTTAATTTTCCAAATTTCTTCCCAATTTTTCATTATCTGATCTTTTATCCCCTTGTCTTTAAATAATTTCAGATCATACCTCCAAGTACTTATATTACTTTTATTTATTTTAAATTGTAATTCCACCATTACTTTGGCATGATCCGATTCCTTAAAAATTCCTACTTCTACATCATTTAAATCCTTCAATATATTTTGTGTTACAAATACATAATCAATCCTAGAATATGAATTATAAACCTGGGAATAATATGTATAAATTCGTTCTTCCCCTTTCAATTCTCGCCAGGAATCTTTCAATCCAAACTTTTTTATCCACTCATCCAACAATTTAGCTTTCCAACCTTTTCTATAATTAGTTATATTAGTGCAATCAATATTTGACCTTGTTAGGTTAAAATCTCCAGCAACTATCATTCTATCACAGTTTTCTTTTATCAACATATGACTCAATTTAGTCAAGAATTGGTCTTGATTCTCATTTGGTGCATAAACATTGACCAACAATATTTCTTCTTCTTCTATACTTCCAGCTATAATCAAATATCTGCCTTCTGGGTCCCCTATCACGTTTGTTTTCTTAAATCCCAATCTTTTCGATATCATAATCGCCACCCCCCTTGCCTTGGAAGAACCAAAGGCCTTTTCATAATACTGAGTCCAACCAAGATACAAATTATTTTATCCGCCGCTTTTTGATGCGTTTCCTGTAAAAAAAATGATGTCCGCTCTATCTTTTCTTAGGGCCATTTCCAACCGTTTACGTTTAGTGGGACACCCTGCCCCTTTCACATTCCATGACAATATCTTAATATTTTTCATGTTTTAACATTATTTAACCTTTTAAGAAATAGCTGGCAGACTTCAAAGGACGTGTTACCCACTACCCACAATTTAACATATATTACACAAAAATACATGTAAAAAACAAAAAGATAATAACCCCCTTCCTTTTTCAAGAAAAAAAGCACCTCTACTAATAAGAGAAGGGGGGGAGGGGAGTCATGTGGTTACAAAACTTATTCATTCTTCAGTAATACTTCAGCTGCTAATGTTACACTATCTTAATCGCCTCCAGTTGCTCCTTGAGCCTCTTCAGTTGTGGATTCTGATTTTTTTTGCTGTGTTTGCTCCTGACAGTGATAATGCTTCTTTGAGCTCCTTCCACTCTTGTGTTCCGTTTTCCAGAATCTTTGCTTCTACTAACACATCCAACACGTATGAATCTTCCTTTATATGAAAGGTTTTCCCCAGGTGCACAAACCTCATCTGTTTTGAAAATTTCCAATTATATAAAATTCCTTTATCTCTCAATTTTTTTGTAACAGGCTTAATTTGATTTCTCCAAATTCTTTCTTCAAATGCTATATCATTGAAAATTTCAATATCCACTCCTTCCATTTTGAGAACATCCGGACCAGCATTTTTAATATAAGACATCAATCTTAATTTTGCACTCAAATCTGCAAATTTTAAAAGCACATTTCTAGAACCCGTTCTATGTTTCTTTGGACCCAGTCTATACACACTCTCAATGTCCTCAGATGGAAAATCCCTCCCCATTTTCAATTCATTCAGCCATGTCAACAGTCTTAATTTCAAGTTGTCCGGTTTATTCTCAGGGATTTTTCTAATTATCAAATTTTTCCTTCTTATCTGATCTTCCAGATATGCCATTCTTTTTTCATGATCAATCAATTTATTTGCTTTTTCTTTCTCTCTTTCTCTCGCCTCCACAACTTCTTGTTTTAGTTCCGCCACCTCCTTTTTTACTGTGGCCATTGATTCTTTCATTTCCCCCATCTGCTTCAATAACTTATTCATTCCTTCAGATGTGCCTTTTAACAAGTTTGTTGATGAGTCTTTTATATCTTTTTGAAGGATCTCGATAAGTTCTATTTGCTCCTTGACTCGTTGAATTTCTGCAGCCTGTAGTCTATCAAACAATTGTTGTTTAAATTTGTCATAATTTTTCTCAACATTTTCTTCATGTTGTTTCATCCATGCTGACAAGACTTCACTTAAATCAGATTGAGGTTTGTCTTTTTCACTTATTGATAGGGCCATAGGTCTATATTGCAACTTGACAATGGGATATTGGTCTGTTCCTTTAAGACCATGGGGTGTTGCTTCACAAGCAGCTATTGTGAAGGAAATAAGAGCGAGCAAGCTTCTGGGTTTTCCTCTCTCTCTCATTGATGCTCTCTCAGCTGCTTGCTTTCTGTGCTACTGTTTTGGATTCCTGTGACCATCGGTCAGAAGCCTTGAACATTTGGCTATATCTTGTGGACACATTGTGGACAAAGAACGCTACCTCCAGGTTTGGGAGTTGTTTGTTTTCATTCCTGCCTTCGTTCAAAGACAACAGAAAGCTGAAGATAAGCTTGGTATATTATTTCTTCATTTATGTTATTTCCCTGCACTGTATATAGAAGCCAGCACTTGTGTATATTATTGTCAGCAACTAAAGTCTTTTGTTTTACTCACTCACTCCCTTGCAAGACTATTTGTTTATTCTTGTACTGGGGAACTCAAGACAGCTTCCGGAACATCAGCTGGTGTGTTTAGGGCGGTGCTGCTGTGCAGGGACTCTCCACACCCTGTCACTTATTTTCTTTTTTATGGCCCCCTGTTCAGCCTTTGACTCCATTTCTTGCTCTTGATGTGATTTTTGATTTCGTTGTAGTGATTTGTCTCTGTGTTGTTGAAACTGTTGTTGTCGTTGTTGATGATGAGCCTTCTCCCTTAATCTTTGCAATTCCTCCGCCTCATCGATTTCTTCCTTCAATGATTTCACCCTTCCTTGCTCTCTTCTTGTCAAACGTCCAGTTCTTACCCAAGCAGGGTTATCTTGTCTATCTTCCAAAGATTTATCCCTTCTTTTACTCATCCAGATAACATTCACCACAGCAAAAAGCAATTATTAAAGTTCCATGAATATCCAGCAACAGGAGTCCAAAAATCACTTAACCGAAGGGGAAAACCAAAAAGAGATAGCAACAATAGTCCTCAGTTTCACTTTCAGTTACTCCGGTAAACCGTATCCACAAGAGGGAAAAAAAAAACAATTCTTCTGCCAGCAATTATTCAAAACAATACAGAGTCTAAACAGTTTAATTGGCTGCTCTCGAAGTTTTGTAGTTGGTAAGTGAAGGGGTGAGGACTTTTAAAAATTAATTGCCGACCGGTAGCCGGGAAGAGATCGTTATCTTTCGTCTCGGCTCTTCACATTCCCACACACTTCAGATGTACAGTCTGTATTTAACTTCTCAAGCCAACAATCTTAAGGAAAAAAGTATGTCCAAACTTTCCCTTAACTTAAAATTGGCTTGGAATTGTCTTCACCCCACCCCCACTTCATTAAAATGCTTACAGTTCAGCCAGCCAGCTTGAGTCCCTTATCTCCGTTATCTCCGGTAAAGCAACCACAGCAAACTTTTAGTTGAAAACAACTTTTAAATATTCAAGGCAATACAGAGTCTAAACAGTTTAATTGGCTGCTATCGAAGTTTTATAGTTGGTAAGTAAAGGGGTGAGGACTTTTAAAAATTAATTGCCAGGTGGCAGCCGGGAAAAAATAAAGAAAATATTGTTATCTTCCGTCTCGGCGCTCCGTATTCACACACATTCCAGATATATAATCCTTATATTTAACTTCTCAAGCCAACAATCTTGAGGAAAAAAGTATGTCCAAACTTTCCCTTGACTTTAAATTGGCTTGGAATTGTCTTCACCCCACCCCCACTTCGTTAAAATGCTTACAGTTCAGCCAGCCAGCTCGAGTCCCTTATCTCCGTTATCTCCGGTAAAGCAGCCACAGCAAACTTTTGGTTGAAAACAACTTTTAAAAAGTTCCCCTTGACTCTATAATCCTTATGGTCCTTTTATTACATTTTTAAAGAGACTGTAACTACTTTTATTCCACAAAATGTGGCTCCATTTTTGCAGCTGAAGAAAGAACAAACTCTCAGGTCTCCATCTTGGCTCCACCCCCGCTCTGCTGGATTTGTAGATGAGTGTTGCATGGGACCGTAGCCAGAGATGGTGAGGGAGGGTGTCACCCACCCTAAGTTAGCAGTTTGCCTATCCTCAAACTCTTGGCTGCTTATATATATCTATATATCTATATGGTGCTCCTTCAAAAAATGACTTAATATGTACAAGAATCAGGACAAAAGATAAATGGGAGATCTCTTCCATAAGCCATAGGGAAACTGCCATTACTGAAATTCTTCCCATCCCATCTCTTCTGCTGTGGTGGCTCAGTGGTTAAGAAGTTCGCCTAGTTAGTTGGAAGGTTGGCAAGTTGGCAGTTCAAGAACCGAGTGTAATCATACCTTACATAACATAAATTATTCATTCTGCAACGCTGCTCACGATGCGAGTTTTTCGTGATGCGAGGTTTTTTCCCTGCATAGCGAAAATTCCTATGGGAAAATTCGCATAACGAGCATTTCTATGGAAAAACATGCATAGTGAAAATTTTTCGTTATGAAAGTTTTCCCCATAGCAAAAAATTTTTGTTATGCGAGTCAGATCACTTTTTTTAAAAACCCACTCGTTATGGGAGTTTTTCGCTAAGTGAAACACTCATTAAGTGAGGTTTGACTGTACTGCTGGATGAGGACCTTGCCGCCCCTCCCCCTGTGCCTATACCAACTGCCAGGGGAAGAAGAAGCCAGGGCAGGATGAGGACCTTGCTGCCCCTCCCCCTGTGCCTATACCAACTGCCAGGGGAAGAAGAAGCCAGGGCAGGATGAGGACCTTGCCGCCCCTCCCCCTGTGCCTATACCAACTGCCAGGGGAAGGAGAAGCCAGGGCAGGTTGAGGACCTTGCTACCCCTCCCCCTGTGCTTACACCAACTGCCTGGGGAAGAAGAAGCCAGGGCAGGATGAGGACCTTGCCGCCCCTCCTCCTGTGCCTATACCAACTGCCAGGGGAAGAAGAAGCCAGAGCAGGTTGAGGACCTTGCCGCCCCTCCCCCTGTGCCTATACCAACTGCCAGGGGAAGAAGAAGCCAGGGCAGGATGAGGACCTTGCCGCCCCTCCCCCTGTGCCTATACCAACTGCCAGGGGAGGAAGAAGCCAGGGCAGGATGAGGACCTTGCCGCCCCTCCCCCTGTGCCTGCATCAACTGCCAGTGGAAGGAGAAGCCAGGGCAGGATGATGACCTTGCCGCCCCTCCCCCTGTGCTTACACCAACTGCCAGGGGAAGAAGAAGCCAGGGCAGGATGAGGACCTTGCCACCCCTCCCCCTGTGCCTGCACCAACTGCCAGGAGAAGAAGAAGCCAGAGCAGGTTGAGGACCTTGCCGCCCCTCCCCCTGTGCTTACACCAACTGCCAGGGGAGGAAGAAGCCAGGGCAGGATGATGACCTTGCCGCCCCTCCCCCTGTGCTTACACCAACTGCCAGGGGAAGAAGAAGCCAGGGCAGGATGAGGACCTTGCCGCCCTGTGCCCACCCCAACATATTGCATTGTATTGTAATGTAATGTATTGTCTGTAAGCCGCCCTGAGTCGCCACGGCGAGTGGGCAGCAATATAAATTTGAACTAATAAATAAATAAATAAATAAATAATGGAATGAGTCTCTGTCCCAGCTCCTTCCAACCTAGCAGATTGAAAGCAAGAAATTGTGAATAGATAAATAGGGACCACTTCGGTAGGAAAAGATCTTGGGGACATGAAAGAAGTCTCATCTCCTGAGCGGAGTTTCTCCAGCAAATATCTTTTCAACCCAGAATAATTTCTGACACGAAATTATTATTATTATTAGCTGAATTTGTTTTTCAAAATGTTAACACCAACTTGCTGTCCATCTTGACTGGCCAAAAACAACATGCTGAAATCAGCCCTGATTTAGATTTGAGACAGTGTGTGTGTGCCTATTATAACAGGCTGCCAGAGCTGAGGAGAAGCAGCATACTTATCCAGATGAGAGGAAGCAGGGATGCCGCAATGGAGCTGAGCTAAGGACCAAAACAGCTGGGTGTCCCTCCCTCTTTCCTCCTGTTAGCAGCACCAAGAGAGAGAGAAGGGGAGGAAATGGCAAGGCCCCCACCAACCATTTTCTCACACCTCTCCCCTTTCCATGTGCTCCTGCCATCTGACTCTTCTTCGGACTGCGGGTCCCTGCTTTGTCCCTCACTGTTTGGCCGCCGCCACCATTGTGACATTGTGCAGCAGACCCAAGAGACATGAATGTGCACCGAGGCATGCAGGCACAACACCTGGAATACAATAATTCAGGAAGCGCTGCAAAATAAATAATTCCCGACTGGTGGCTTAAAAAAAAAACCACAGCAAGATTATGTGAGCTTCAGCTGTGCGTTGTGTATTCTTTGTTCAGGAACCTGGCAAAAATGATACCGATGTAGTACCTTTTACTAATCAAGATGCACCTCCAGATGGCGGCGGTGGTGATGGTGGTGATGTTTTTTGTTCCCTTTTGGATACTAGATCAACATGTGTCACATCTAGTCCGGAGGAAGGGGGGGAGAATATCTCCCCCACTTCCTTCATGCCCTACACCAGGAGTTCTCAACCCTTTAAAGCTGGGGGCCAGATCATGCTCCCTCAGATAGCTTCGGGGGGCAGACGGCCATTTTTCCCTTCCTCCACCACATGGCACTTCCTGGTGTGGTGGAGGCAATGGGGGGGAGGGGAGCACATAAAATGGTGCCACAGGCTGCATCCAGCCCATAGGCCACAGGTTGAGAACTCCTGCCCTACACATTGTCATCATCATGTTACCTCTTACTGACCATTTTTCTCTGATGAAGAACCCCAAAAATACACTTTTACTTATTTGGAAACTGCTCTATCCCTGAGTAATTTTCTTTCTTTTTTTTTACAGTGTAGATAAGGATGGGAATGAGAGCCAGGATGGAGCAGTGGATAGTGTGTTGGATGAAGACTCTGGAGACTTGAATTCAAATGTCTGTTTGCCCACAGGAACTAGCTGTGTGTGCATGTGGCAATGGTAAACCTTTCTTTGAACATCTCAACCCCTTTGAAAGCTTTGTTAGGGTCAGCACACATCAGAAATGCTTTGACTTCACATAGGACAATGTGTAAAATTAAACTGTGGTCTCTTCCCAGAACTAGAGAAACTCTGGATATTGTTTCACTTTTTTCATAGCAAGAAAAAAGGTCATAACTCTACATATAGTTAATCAGTTTTGGACTATTTTGCCTAAAACCAAAAAATACATTTTATATTAGATTATGTACAAAAATGTTTTACATTAAATATTGGCCTGTCCATCCATCAAATGCTCAGCATCTGGCTAGTATCCTACCAAGCTTTTGCTGCATGGCAGATCCCATCAGCATTGTAAAGTGGGATGACATCTCTTGTGAAGTTATAGCTACACTGTACAAGCAGTGATATCTGTGAAGAAACCTCCCTGTCCCACTTGAACATGAGCAACCTAATCCCCTGCTACTACACTGGCAGAACTTTCTATTTGGAGAAATTCTGACCTTCCAGTCACCGCAACTTTAACACAGAATGTTTAAAAATTCTCTTTGAAAACCCAATGGGGGAGATTACTCTTTTAAATCACTTGTATGTGTAAAGAGTCTACCCACATGACTGTTTATGAATAATATATCTCTTGCCCTTAGCACACTTTTATTGTCTCCTCTTTAATTGGGTAATTCAAATCTATACATTCTATATTCAAATTCTATATTTTAGCATCTGGTACGTTATGCAAAATAAAAAGAAATCATAAGAAATCATAAACATAAGAGCCTCCACCACACAGTGTTTAAGTTGCAGTACTGCACTAAAACTATGTTCATGATCTGAGCTTAATTCCAACAGGTTCAAGGTTGACTCAACTTTCCATCCTTCCAAGGTCAATAAAATGAGTATCCAGTGTGTTGGGAGCAAACTATAGTTTGCCTAATTATGATTCGCCCCTAGAGAGTGCAGCTGATCTCACTGATGTGTGTAGCAATCATGTAATGTTCTATAAAATAGTGCCTGCAAAGCACTTGTTTAGAGGAGGACTAAATTTGGAACTCATGCTGGAGTTGCAGGACCACTGAAGAAGAGCTCAGGCGAAGCTCTTCTAAAACCGCACTAGACTAAACCTGCACTGAACAATACTAGAGAAAGCATTCTGAGTAAGCACCGTCTGTTCTCTCATGCCAGAGTATTTGTTTGTGCTTGAATGCTAAACTGTTTTGCCAGTGTACTTGAAGCCTGAAAGGTTCTTGGCTTTTACCCTTCTGAACTGCTGTGAAGGAAATGTTTTGTTCTTGAACTATCTACCAAAGAAACATAAGCAATCTACAAGCTTCTATCTGATCTGTTTCTAGTTAGCCTCTCAAAGGACCTTGAAATCTTCAAACGTCCTTTACTGTTGAGGCAAAGAGACTGTTTATTTCGTGTACAGTCAACCCTTGCATAAAGAGTGCCTCACTTAAAGAGTAACACGCTTAAAGAGCAGAATTTTCTCTGAATGTTTGATTCGCTTAACAAAGAAAACCAACCAAAAACTCGCTTAATAAATAAATCATGTTGTAATAACCTCTGTTGGCAAGCTGTGCACCAGTTTTGTTTGGTTCAGCATAGGACATGTTGGTTACTATCATATAGAGTACTGTTTAAAAGCTTTTTTTAAGGCAAAGTTTTACTGGCCATCCATAATTACAGAAAATACAGGAACTATATATGTATTGATTGTTGCTTGATATTGTTGCCTATTAAATTCTGATGCTGTAATGATTTATATTATAGTATCTCTGATTTATTTTTTAGGATGTCCTGATATTTTGCAATTGTTACTGGAGAGAGAGAGAGAGAGAGAGAGAGGGATGTATTTTGATATATTTTGTGATGTTATTCCTGCTATGTGATATTTGTAATTGCTTTTATGCTATGGAATGTGCTATGTAATTGTAACTGTTTCTTCTGTAAGCCGCCCAGAGTCGCTGTGCGAGTGGGGCGGCATAGAAGTCGAAATACAAAAATACAAATACAAAAAATCGGGGTTCACAATTTCCCCACACACACACACACACACCAGAAGTCACAATTGGTCACTTACAATGGTGTTTCACTTAAAGAGCAAGCTCGCTTAAAGAGCAATCCCATGGAATCCATTATGCTCTTTAAGCGAGGTACCACTGTATATATGTTTTGCAGAGACTATATCTATATTTATGTTTGACCACTGTAAATATACTAGCACAAGAGAGTAAAGCTGTTTTTCTGTTGCACAACGCTGCCATCTTCCTTGTGTGTGGGCAGTCCATTGGCACACCGCTCCGTTTGCATAAGGCTTACACGCACTTTGCTAACCCACACAAATAATAACCTCAACAGTACAGCCAATATTTTTTCATGTTTCCTGCTTTAAATATATGTACCATCCAACTTACCCAAACCATAGAAACCTCTGAGAGACAGTGGAGGCAAAAGAAGTCTTATGGACATTGGAAATGCGGGAGCAATATGGCGTGCAGCCATTGCAGTTTGCTTGCCAACATAATTTATTAATGAATGAGGGAAAGCAAGCTGGACAAATCTTTTGATCAACATTACAAACAAGCAAAATATTCCCAAAGTTATGAGGCCCTTGAGAAAATCTGGAAAATCTGATGGAGAGAAATACAGTTTCTTGTTCTGTTTACAGGGACCTACTGAAGACAGAGGAAACTTTTACTGCATTTTACACCTGTAGCACAGATCCTCCCCTGCCCAAATTTTAAAAACAAAATAAAATAATCTCTGTCAAAAGATTGCCAGTCTAAAAATGAACTAAGAACTAGAGTTCCAGGACCAACTCCAGACCCCTGCAGAATCATATGCCCACACTAACCAAGAGGCAAAAGAGAAGTTGCATTTGATGGTTGTTTGAATATGACACTTAGTGGCATCTCATATTGAAACATAGCAATGAGCAGGAATGAGCTATGGACCAAAGAAGTAGGGGGTTTCACTGTTGTTTCAGTGTGAGGCAGTGAGGATCTTTGCACTACAGTACTTGGTAGTACTCAAGGTGGCATACAAACAGATTCAACAATAAAACCATTAACTTACTTGGTTACTTGCTTGATCCGTGTTCATGTCAAGTTGACATGGTGGATTGAAGCATCATCTTCCACTGTTTCTGATCCTGTGCCAGTCTCATCCAGGGCCTCAGGAACTTTACCCTAAACTGGCCTTCCCATCTGGTTGCTGGCCTTCCTAGTGGTCGGTTTGTGTCAAGTTGCATCCATTCTGTGATACCTTTCATCCACTGCTATCTTTGAAGTAGCACACAATAAAACCATTAAAGTAAAAACAAATCAAGCAGAATCTGATGTACTTTGCCAGCAAAACACAGCATAAATTGCTCATAGCAAGCAATTAACATTTCCAGCCTCCCTCTCTAGTACCAGGTGAAGGATGTTCATAAAAGCATCACTGGTTTGGTACGTGTGGCCATGACTGTAGCACAGACATCAGCATTCTTACCTGTCCTTGCCACAGCAGCATGCCTTTTCAGATGGATTATAGTTGTTTGGCAGTCTGATTTGTTACAGGTTATCTATCCTCTGATAACATCCTAGATTTCTACAATTTTGCACCATATGAAAGCAGCCCTCAGGAAGGCAGCAGGGAAATCAGCAATGTTATACTACAAATCACCAGAGAGCGGGCCAGGCTGTGCTGGAGTTTCCTGGGTACGGTGCCCCTAAACATCCTCCTGCACCAAGGGAACTGCACTTCCCAAGGGGGCTGCATGGCAAAGCTGTGTCTCTACCCACCCACCCTTTTTTTAAAGAAAGGAGTGAAAAGGGTGCATGAACACTGCATTGTCTGGGAAACAGGGTGGTGCTTTCTGTCATATGCTTCAGCTGTAGCAGCACCTGAAGAAAAAGCATATGCAAGTAAGGCTCCCCAGTCCCATTTAGCAGTGCCCACAACTGAAACACAGCTTTGCTTATCCCTCTGATCATCTGTACAATCACTTTCCTGTTTTTCCCATTGGGTTCTTCAGGCCTGATATCATGCAGCATTGAAGTATGGAGGTCTGCAGGTTTGTGTACTGCAACACCCTGAATTCTCTCAAGGGAGTTCTTGGAGCAATCTGGGAATTGCAGTCCAATTCTGAGAACAGCTGGCTTTGGGTTTGCAGACCAAAAGTGCAAAAGAGAGAGCCTTTGCCTATGGTTGTTGTGGTAGACATGAAATCCTGAGCCACTCCTTACTGAGCAACCTCGGCACTGATATTGAAGTTTTGGATGCAGAAACATACAGTACTTCAAAACTGCTATATTGGTGGTCTGGTTGGCAAGATGGAGTTACTCCCATCTGCAGTTACTTTCCATCCAGCTCTAGTTTGCTGTAGCTTAGTGGGCAGAACTGGGTGAGACAAACTCTCCATCTGTTCTGAACAAGCCAACTCAGTATTTGCAATAAATATAAAGTGCTTATAATACATATCTTTACAAGCATGTTTGTAGATACATATATCGAACAGATCACTCCTCAGATGGTTGTGTGTTGCTGAAGATCCTTGTCAAAGTTTAGTTTCAAATTTTAGTTGTCCCTATATAATTAATGGCTGGATGGAGCTAGGCAAGGGAGAGGGTAGACTGAAAATACAGCGAGGATAGCATATTGATTCACGAGGGGGAGGAGCTTTCAAAAGTCACAGCTGAGCAATATTTTTGAGAGGACAAAATAAGTCACAAAACAATGTGCACCCTTTCGAATTCCCAGGACTCTTCATTAGGCTAAGTGTCACAAACAGAAGAAGTGAGAGGAAGTAATTAAACATGAGAACTAGGTCAAAAGTAGCTATGAAGTCTGCATTTTAGTCCTTCTCTCAAGTTAGAGATTGCAGTCTGAACTCATTAGTCATCCTCGACCATGGATTCTCAATCTGCAGCCCATGGGCCAAATGTGGCCTGTGGCACCATTTCATGTGGCCCACCACCACCACACCAGGAAGTGCCATGTGGTGCAGGAAATGCAAAATGGCCATCTGAGGGACGGTGACCTGGGCCCCAGCTTAAAAAGTTTGAGAACTCCTTTCCTAGACTAAAGTGCCCAAATAGTGAGCTTTTAGATGTTACTAAACTACAACCCCAAGCTTTCTTTGCCACTGGCTGTACTAGTTTTTGCTGCGGGAAATTGCAGTCCTAGGAACCTCTAGAATGCTGTAGTTTGCACATTCCATGTTACACTTAGAATTCTGGGAGAAAGCACCAAGCAATAACCAATTTCATCCATCCATCCATTCACCCGCCTATCTGGGTAGTTTCCCACTCTGGGCAGTTTATAATATTAAAATGCTGACATATAAACAACAGATAATATAATCATTGATCCCTGTGATACCCTGAACTTCAATTTAGTTTTAGCCCCAAGTACAGTCTCGTTCAAATTAAAGGACTTTATTTCATTAAGTTCTATTGATTTCAGAGTGGGTTTTTTTAAATTTGGTCAGTACTCTAGTAGCTGTTGTATGCTTAAAAGTTGCTTCTGAGTTATGATGACCTGACAAATTAGTGACCTCCAAAAGGGCCTGTGATTGACAACCCTACTCAGACCTTAAAAACTTAAGCCATGGCTTTCTTTATTCGGTCAATTCATTTCATGATGGGTCATCTTCTTTTCCCTCTGCCTGCAACTTTCCCAGCAATTTTTGTTCCCTTTTAGGTTTCTTCTTCATCTAGCCCTTATACTGGTAGACAATCATGAGGAAGGCAATAGTGTAAATGGTTTTGGTTTGGTCTCTAGCAGCATACCTTACACTTACAGATTTTCTCCAATTCCTTCATAACCTCCCTTCGATGTCCAATTCTTTTTATCATTATTATTCTTGGCTGCAGTGGTCAAGTGAATTGACAATCTAGAGCTGTTTATCACAATTGTTTTAATGAGTCGATCCATCTCACATTTTGTCTCCTGCTATCTTCAAATTTCCTGGCATTACAGTCAAACCTCGCATAACGAGCGTTTCGCTTAGCGAAAAACTCGCATAATGAGCAAGTTTTTTGCTAAGTGGTCCAACTCGCATAACGAATTTTTCGCTATGCGAGTTGGACTTTTCCCTATGGAAAAATTCGCATAATGAGCGTTTCTATGGGGAAAACTCGCATAGCGAAAATTTTCGTTATGCGAGTTTTCCCCATAGAAATGCTCGTTATGTGAGTTTTTCCATAGGGAAAAGTCCAACTCGCATAGCGAAAAATTCATTATGTGAGTCTGACTCGCATAACAAATTTTTCGCATAGCGAGCAGCCTCGCAGAACGCATTAAATTTGTTATGCAAGGTATGACTGTACATGTATTCACTTTTCCAGTGAGTCTTGCCTTTTCATGATATATCCAAAGTACATAAATCTCAGTTTAGTCATTTTAGCATCTAAAGAGAATTTAGGCTTGGTTTGACCTGACAAGCATTTGTCTTCCTGGAAGTCGATGGTATCTGCAAAGCAATTTTCCATCACCATATTTCAAATGGATTAATTTCCCCCATCAGCTTTCTTCTCTTTTACATAGGTAAAGGTAAAAGTCGCCCTTGCTCAAAAGCCATTTGTATCTGACTCTAGGGTTCAGTGCTCATCTCTGTTTATAGCCAAAGAGCCAGCACTGTCTGCATCTGCAGATGTTTATGTGGACATGTGGCAGGCATGACTAAACACCTGAGTGCATGGAATGCTGTTTACCTTCCCACCAAAGTGGTCCCCATTTATCTACTTGCAACTTCTTGCTTTCAAACTGCTAGGTTGGCAGGAGCTGGGACAGAGATGGGATGGGAGGTCATTCTGTCCTGCAGTATTCGGGTCTCAAATTGCTGACCTTCCAACCTTCCAATCTTCAAGTTCAGCATCTTAACCACTAAGCCACCGCAGTCCCCTTTCACATACATACACGCTAATCAGAAATTCCACAGAGAGGCTTCCTTACATATGTGGATCTCATCTAGTTCCTTTATAGTTGCCCACTGAAGACTCAGTTTTCCGGTTTCTTGGTTGCATTCTCCATTTGGATTGCTAATTGATCCAAGTTATAGAAAATCATTAGATGTTTCAATTTCTCCACTGTCAGTATCAAAGTTACGTAATTCTTCTGCAGTCATGTCTGCCCTACTTCTGCATTTTGTTCTTTAACCACCTTCAGGAATCATTTCAAATTACTGCTTCATTCTGCTAGTAATATAGTGTCACCTGCATATCTTAAATTATTGATGTTTTCTTGCAATAATTTACATTCTTGTTGCATTTGAATCTGATCCAACATTTTGTACTATGCATACAAATTCATCATGTAGGAAGAGAAGGCAGAGGTGTGCTGGGCATCTTGGGAGTGCGGTGGACAGGAAGTAATGGGGTGCTTATTGGGGGAGAAATCCCATACATTCCCATTCCCTCTGCCTGCCTCCAGGGAGGGGGGCACCAGTTGCTGGAGCGCATTGGGATGAGTCCCTGTATCCCTGTGGGCCAGCACACCATCAAGATAAAGTACACTCATTTGACATTTTTGCCAGTAGGAAATCACACTGTTTCTCCATACTCGGTCCAAACAGTAGACTCTGTTTCGATAAATCAGGATGATCAAATGTTGTGACTCACTCATATCTTTCAGAACAATCCATAGATTTCCACAATCCCTACGGTCATTTGTAATTCTCCTCCTCCTCCTCAATATTTAATGTTAAAGCGGTGCACAGAAAACCTTACCTCAATTTTATCTGTCATCTAGGGTTTACTGCTGTGTTACCTTTTTCATTATTTGCTAGTACTCCTCAATGTACAGTACTTCCAGAAGGGCAATATCAAATACAGTAGTAGACTTTTTCAGTGGGGATATGTTTCAGAAAGCCACTAATAATCATGCATGATTTATTAAGAGCTACACCCATTTGTATGACATTTGCTTATCTATATCATACAGCATACTTTTACCCTGAAAAGTAGCATTGAAATGTTATTCAAATTATATTTTGATGTTGTAATTTTGTTTTATTCTTCAGCTCTAGTCTAATTTTTGATATTAACAGTTTTGTCTGTTCTATAATCAGTTCTTGGTCTCTCCTGGCAAAGAGAATACAGCTTTTCCATCTACTACTTTTAATTATGTAGTCTATCTGATTTTACAGTCTGTATCTGGTGACAGCCATTTGTACTCTTGTCTGATTGAACGCCTGAAGCATGTCTTTGCAAGGAAATTTGTTGCCAGCTTCACAGAATTCTACCCCACTACACCTCTGATTGCCAATTCAAATTCTCCAACATTATTTGTTCTTCTTTCCTATTTTTGCACTCCTACCTTTGATTATCAACATAACCAGCTTGGGTGTGTAGTCAGTTTCCTCCTGGGCAGCTGAATTAAAGCATTTCCCCCCTTAATTTCTTCTTCTTTTTCAGTATGTCATTTCAGTGCAATTGAACATAATGGTAATTATGTTGCTTAGTTTTCCTAGAAATATGATTGATATTATTAGCTAAGAATTTAAATTATAGCTCCTCACTGCTTCTGCTATATCTTGCCTTGCTATTTGATTACTATAACTTACATCTGCATCAGCTTTGCAATACTGTTTCTCCTTGCCTTTTGCTCTTTCCTTGCAACTGATTTCCTTCCTTCCTGGGAAACTTATCTTCCAGCAATAGTTTATTTTATGTTGGACTGTTGCAGTGGTGGGACTCAACATTTTCTACTACCACACTGTGTGCATGGTATGGTGTGTGTGGCCAGGGGAAAAGTGCTGCACTGCACTTGAATTAGGAAAACTTTATTTCAAAACTTGGATGGGCGAGGCCAGCCAGAATTACTGCTACTGGGTCTGGCAAACTGGGGCAAACCTGCTGAATCCCACCACTAGATTGTTGCCTCACAGTGTTTTCAAAGTACAAAATATTCAGAAGTGGTTCACTCCTTCTTTGAGGTGTATTCTAAATTGGACAAATGGTGAGATTGAGTCAACCTGGTCTTAATCAACCTACATATATGAATCTGGATTACAGAGTTTACAAAATCACTTTACGAGTTCAGCTTTCTTCTTGCAATTTAGGGATGTAGTGAGAAATTTAGGTCAAGTACACCTATTCTGACTTCAACACAGTGGTGGGCTCCAAAATAAATTACTACCACACTGTAGGCATGGTATGGTGGGTGTGGCCAGGGGGAAAGCCCTGCATTTCACACAAATTAGGACTACTTTATTTCAAAAACTTGGATGGGTGGGGGCAGCCAGAATTTCTGCTACCGGTTCTGGTGAACTGGTGCAAACCTGCTGATGCCCACCACTGCTTCAACACACATTGGATAGTATGTATCTGGTCGTATTTCTTAATTATCTTTTGAGGTGTCTGAAACAAATTAAATCCTCAACTTTATTTAACAGAAATAGCAGTTGAAAATATTTAATTGAATAGGAAGAGAATGCAATGTTGAGTATTAGAATATAATACTTATGATGTCCCTTTGGAGCACAGCAACACACATGACAGAAGCATAGAAGTATAAATAACATTTCCACACTTTGAATTTCATTCTTTGTACCTTTCACAGTTTGCTCTTAGGATACATATAGACCTTACCAGTCCTTTCTAGAAAGAGAAGTGACTTTTTTCTCTTCACACACATAAAATCTCCACCTGTAAAAACACAGCAATAGAGTGTTAATGCATAAGCACTGTAGCTTGACTGCTCATGAAGAATAGCTCTGCTGAGAGGGAAAATTCCTTCCTATTATTCAAATTACCCACATGAGGAGATCTGTATGAAGTAGCCACTGCAATGGTCACACTTGCTGTTTCTCTTTTACAAAAAAGGGTGGCAGCAGATTTGCCAACTGTCGGGCTCCATCCAATGCCAGAATCTAGAACTCTCTGAGCTTGTAAATCTGACATCTTTGATCAGACACTGCATGGACTCTCACACAGGGGAGATTGCTGCCATGTCTCTGCAATATTTAATGGCACACAGATTTGGAAGCAATCTGCTACACAGAATGCTCTTTCACAGCCCTGGCTGGTTAAAGTTCTCTTCTGACACAGCCTCTGGCTCTTGAACATATGGAGCTACATTGCTTGCAAAGGAGTTTGAACAGGGGGGATTCATCCTGCACTGAACATGTGGGAAATTAATTGTTGCGGTAACACCAGACTGTGGGATATTGTGCTTCTGCATCCACAATTCAAAACCCCAGGAAATGGCCCAATATTGCTGCACAATCTCACGCCCACTTTGCCAGCATGAAAAAGGGCATCACCCTTTACATAGCAAAATCAGTGATGGAATGTAACAGGTTCTCACCAGTTCTCCAGAACTGGTAGTAACTTTTCCCAGTGTCCCAAAGAACCGGTTGCAGCTTTTGGGGGGGAACCACTTTCGGGGCTTACCTTTTCACTGGTTCCCCCACTGCGCATGCATGCCAAGCACTTGGTGTGCATGCATGCCTACAGTGCTTGGCGCGCATGCACGGTCTCCTTACTGTCCTCCCAAGCGGGGAGGAGGAAGAGAAGCTGCTAGCCTGAAGCTCCCTATAGCCTGCTCCCCTAGGTATCCTAGAGAACTGGTTAGGCAAAGACTTAGTACCTAACTTCTTTAACTGTTGGAAAATTGAAAAGTGCCAAAATGAAGCCATCTTATGGTGAGTTCTTTCTGTAGTTCCATCCATCTGACCTAGGGTGAGAAAGATTAACCAGAATAAGCTTTAAGCTCTGGTTTAAAAGCTCTGGTTAATTTGTGTTGTGGGTGGGTGGGTGTTTGGGTGGGTGGGTGTATTTTAATGTATTATTTATTTATTTAATTTATTTATTTATGGGTTTGTGTTGTGGGTGGGTGGACGGGTGGGTGGGTTGAGGTGTGTGTTTATTTTAATTTTATTTTTATTATTTTAAAAATGTTTTCTTTGGCTCCGCCCACAACATCATGATGTCATGACATTTGCTCCGCCCATGATGTCATGATGTTAGCTCCACCCACACTGTGATGATGTCATGGTGGGGTAGTAAAATTTTTGACATCCCACCACTGAGCAAAATACAGCTTGAATGTTAGTAACACCAATGCCAGCAGTCAAGATGGTTTACAGGGTACTCTCTTGTGTTCCCTACCATTCACAAAGAGCACCAGGCAAGAGCGAAAAACATGCAAGAAGGGGGCTCCTTTTTTCATCAGTTAACCAGCTTGATTTCATTTTATTTGCTTGTCCAGTGTTTCTGGCACCTAGCACTGAAGGATTTGTATTGCCTGAAGTGGCAATTGTCTTAAGAGGAGGAGATAAGCATTTGCCTTAAAATGTGGTCTTGCCTTGAAATTGTTTGGAAGGCTTGTTTTCTGGAACAATGTAATATTTTCTTCAGGATATTGATTAAAATAGAATATCGCCTCTGGGAAGCAGATGGAAAGTCTTTATTGGCTAGATTCAGTGTCAGGACTAGGACACGTACTTCTCCATGTGTTGTCCAGTTATACCCCTATCATCAGATCCTTCCTAGCAGATCTAGCGATTAGAGAGGAATGAACTATAGTCCAACTACATCTGCAAGACACTAGGTGTCTCCAGTGGTGTACCTTGGCGATTTAAGATGCTGTCAAAGGAGTTTGGATAGTCTTCCCTTTACTTTCACAGGTTTACACTTTCAGATGTTTCTAAAACATTCCTTTAATATAACTGGTGGCAGGTGCTAATTATAGGGCCACCTACAGATGCAGCATTCTGAACAATAAGTTGGAGCATTACTCATTTGCACTTTAGAATACTATAATTGTTGTTGTTGAAAAATAGTCAGTTAACTATATTAAAAGGTACCGAGTTGTGTGTATGTATTTTTTTAAAAGAACATAAAGCTAAACATTTCTAGGTGCAAGCTGTTGACCCTCACGCACAATGTTAGATTGCAACCTAGAAATGTTTGGTTTTATGTTTTTCTTTTAAAAATCAGTATGACAAATCAAGATGCTAAGAAGATTGAGCTTCTCCTTAATGACTCTGCCTTGGTTTTTCTGTTTGTTCCCTGTCCTGCTTGCTTTGAGCAGCAAGCAAAATAAGGCGAGACTGGCGAAAGAGAGAGAACACCACAACTTTTCATCTTCTGCTTCATCAGTCTTCATAGGGGGGCCTTATCATGCAACTGAATGAATGTTTTCTTGGTAGTAAATCCAGCAGGTCTTACTTTTTAAGTAGGATCAGGATTGTGTTCTTTGATGACATGCATGCTAAACTTTGTTTCTCTTGATTATATGGGAACATATTTTTAAGCACTAATGGCTAGTTTGTTGAATAGTGAGAAAACTATGTATCCACCATATTTCAGGCCTCTCTTTTCTCAACCTGGTGTCTTCTAGCTCCATCCTGCTAGAATTCCCAACACTTCACATCACTGATCATATTTTTGAGGCAAATGAAAGTTGTAATCTGACCTATCCAGAGGGCACCAGATTGGAGAAGGCTAAATGAATGAGTACCCTAACGAAGTCAATATTTCTTTGTGCTATGTCAATGAGATCAGGAGTGTGCTGACTAAGCTAAAAGGGCACTGGACAGGCAGTGATGAGGGTCTCTAACTAGTGGTGGGCTCCAAAAAATGTTACTACCACACCGTGGGTGTGGTATGGTGGGCGTGGCCAGGGGGAAAGCCCTGTGTTGCACCCGAATTAGGACTACTTTATTTCAAAACTTGGATGGGTGTGGCCAAGCAGAATTTCTGCTACCAGTCATGGTGAACTGGTGTGAACCTGCTGATGCCCACCACTGTGTCTAACCCTAACAAAATATATATGTTCACACTCATCTTCTAATTTCAACTCGCCTCTTGGAATTTGAACCAACAACCTCCTGGTTACAAGGCAAAATTGCAACCTCTAAGCCACAGTGGCTCTGCTGTCAATGGAGCTGCTTTTGGAATCTTATCTTTGGCAGCACAGGAAGAGGAAGGCAATCAGAGAAACACAGAGCCCTGCTCCTTTGCTCCATCCTTCTGAGCATCGCAGCTTGGCTCAGCTCTTTAGATTGGCACTCAAGGGGGGCGCCATGGTACTGTGGGGCTGGGGGACACCCTGAGCTGAGTCCCGGTTGCCTGATGAGCCAGCCTACCACTGAATGAGATCCTAAATATGTTTCACCCATTCCCATCCCACAATAAAGCTGCAGTCACAAGTTCAAAACAGCTCCACAGTCCAACAGTAGCATTTTTGTGTTTACTGTGAAAGTTTGGAGGGGCAATGTAACCATGTTCAGATGAATGCTGCTAACAGAGATGTATATGATGGGAACTCTAATAAAACAGGGTTCCTGGTCAATTTGAGATTTTAAATTGCATTCCAGTTAATGTATTTACATTTCTTCAATCTTGTAGGTCTTCCAAGCTGACATGGAAATCAGTGTGTTGAGGGGATATGGAGGTAGTGTATATCTTTGTTCATCTCAACAGATACAATTACCAGAATGTTTGTATAGGCCATAAGACTTCAAGCTACATGGTTTTGAAGGAAAATTTCAGGATTTAAGCATGATAGAAAATCTCAAGGCATAAAAAATGAAGAGGAATCAAGCTAATTTTCTCCCGACTGGAGAGGTTTTACCATTACTTTTGTCTCCATGTGTTGTATCACGAAGCACATCCATACCAAGCTTTAATCTAACCTATCAGGTGTCTTTTTCCACCCCATCTAGGTTTCCTCCTACCTCAAATATGTCCTCTGTCCATTGACCTAGGAGAGACAACCTCCTAGTTCCCAGGCTATAACCCCTAACGGTTAGCCTCAAAAGGCAACCAAGAGCTCCATATAGATGGTATTTTGGAAATCGTGTCTCTTCCAATAAATTCATTTCTTTCCTCATCATAAATGAAGCCTGTTGCAGGTTGAATCCATAAGAAAGGGGGGGGGATTTTCACTGGCATTTCAATCAGCTCTCATCACTAGCCTCTAACAGTTAATTGTCTAAGCCAGAAGTGCATTATTACTTTGTCAATTTAAAATGACTTGATCATTACCTATCATTACTCTAAAATATAATAATTGGTTCAAATGTTGCTATGGCTACATGCTAAGTTAAGGTTCTGTGCTCACATCAAGAAAAAGTGCCATCTGAAGAAAATTTGCTAAATAAATTATTGTCAATCCACTCCAGTATTAATGTTGGAGGAATAGGGTTGCCAGGTAGCAGATCTCTTTCTAAGTTTCCAAGGTCTTATATTCCTCAACAACTTTAAGTCATAACAATTCTTCCTCAGAGCCACTATTAAAGTAAAACCTATACACAGCCTGATCATGAAGCAACTGTTTAACTTTTATCTTAAATCCTTAGGTTGGTCATAAAAATAAATGTAAATAATATGAAAAGAGCCTGCACAGGGAAACAAACCAAACAGTCTAAAGAACAGAAGTGGCAGGAGAGGGAGTCAAAATAAGAAGTAAAGACATTCTACCAACTACTGTATGCTGAAAGATTACTTAGTTTTTTATCTTTTCCTTCCTCTTCCTCCTCTCGCTTTAGTGGCCAATATTCTATTATATTTTCATGTTAGCATAACACTGTTAGTGTAGGTCTCAGTAACAAATTACCATCAACAAAAGAGTGGTAGTAGGCATTTGCTTCACTGTGCAATCAAATGAATGTCTACTTAGAAATAAGTCCCTTAGAGTCCTGTACAATTCATTCTTATGGAACAGTGCTTTCTATAAGATTACAGTCTAAATTCTATTCCTCCCACAGAAAACAACCTCAGAAATATAATCAAAAGACATTTTAATAATAACTTCATGTGTATGTGTGAGCGCTGCTATCCCAATCCAGGGTTTGGGATGGCAGGGAGGCCCTCCTCAGTCATGTGTTCTGTAAAGTCAAGACTCTCAGAACTGCTAGAACTGAACTTTATTACAACAGGCAAATGGGATACAAGGAAGGTTGGGGATTTTATACTCCCCTGTCCTGTTAGTTTATGGGGGGCCCTAGTCAACTTAACTATTACCCCACCAGGTTGAAGTTTTGACAGAGCCCAAATCTTGTTCACTGGGCCTATGCTGTCCACAGTCCATGGCTGGGGTCTAATTCTTAATACTGACCCCAGACAGATAATGACCTTTATGTAAGGCTTATACCTGTATAGCCAAACACTCACAGGTTCCCACGTTCCCGAAGTACTTTTGCCTTTGCTGTAATTGTTTCTTTTTGGCACTTCCTCTGCCAGCAACTTTGCTGGATCACGGTGGAGCCCAGATGTCCAGCTGGCTTCTGTGGCTTCCATGTGGTTGGTGAAGGGGTTGGAATTGATGATGGACTGAAGACTGGCACACCCCACTTGTACCTGCATCCTTTGGTAAATTCATCTTTAAGTCTTAACATATCTCAGTCCAGGGATTCTCCATAGTAAACATACTTCCTCAAGAACATGAAGTTCACCCTCTCTGCAACCTCCCTGCACCCCTACCTCAGCAGTTCCAATGAGTCCTCTCCCTCTTCCCACCTACTCTAGCTGCATCTGGTTCCTTCTCCAGGAATGGCTCATTTGGGTCCATCTCCCTTTCTGCACCTTCCTGAAGCCTAGCTGCTGAAGATTCCTCTAGATCTGCCAAGGGTGACGGCAGACAGCCTACTATGAATGACCTGACTGGCCCACTCATAGTATGCACAGTGAAATCAATAAATCAATGTATGGTTCCCCCCACCCCAAGTCTTCTATGGGCAAAGGAGTCTCAAAGAGTCCATTAGGTCCAGGTATAACAGCCAGTGGTAAGGTATGGGGGCTTCTTTCTCGCCATCCTGTACACATGGCCTTACCCAGCAGGATAGGCTACCTTAGTCCAGGACTTTAACCTGTGACTTTGGTGGGAAGCAGAAGGAAAACTCTCTCTGCTGGGTGGGGTTAAACACGAACAATATCAAACACAACCTGGCTAAGCTACACAACTGTTTTTCCACACAAATTATACTCATGAATCTTGCAGTTGTTTTGATGTTAATGCTGTCCTGGTGACTTTCTCTTGATGTTTCAGGCTGAATTTGTTGATTTTCAGGTGAAGGTAGTCCTTATTCTTCTTCTGTTGTTAGATCGCTCTTTCCAAGGGGGGGGGACCACTCCCACAGACTGTGGGAGGCAAGCAATGAGAAACCTGGGGAACATAGTGAAAAGTAGAGACATCACATTGCAAACAAAAATTCATATAGTCAAAGCAATGGTATTCCCGGTGGCAATATATGGTTGTGAGAGCTGGACCATTAAGAAAACTGAGCACAGAAGAATAGAGGCTTTTGAGATGTGGTGTTGGAGGAGAGTTTTGAGAGTCCCCTGGAGAGCGAGGAGAACAAATAGGTCAATCTTAGAAGAAATCAATCCTGACTGCTCCTTAGAAGGTCAAATTGTAAAGATGAAGCTAAAATACTTTGGACATCAAATGAGAAGAGAAGATTCACTTGAGAAAGCCTTGATGCTTGGAAAGGTGGAGGGCAAATGAAGAAGGGGGCGGACCAAAATGAGATGGCTAGATGGTATTGTAGAGACAATGGGCACAGAACTGAGTGAGTTGAGGAGGATGGTGGAGGACAGAAGTGCCTGGCGAACAGTGGGCCAGAGGGTCGCAGAGGGTTGGAATCGACTGTGCGACTGAACAACAAAGTGGGTCTCCTGCCTGGGTTGCCCAAAACTGTTATCTAAAAAGGCCACTCCACACCACAGACCTGAATGGACAATCCACTAGCCTCAAACACAGAGGTTCAGTGGATCTGCAGGTCGCTGGGTGTTGAAGGGAAAAACTTAGAACTTAAAGAATAGGATGGTCACTGATGGAATTGAAATAAAGGACCAAAGGAAATTTGAATGTGGGTTAAAAATGAAGGTTCTACCAACCTAGCAGTTCAAAAGCAAGAAAATGCAAGTACAGTAGATAAATAGAAACCACTTCGGTGGGAAGGTAAATAGTATTCCATGTTCTCTGGTGTCTAATCATGCCTGCCACATGAACATGGAAACATCTGCAGAAGCAGACAGTGCTGGCTCTTCAGTTATGAAACAGAGATGAGCACTTAACCCTAGAGTTGGATACGCCTGGCTTTCGAGCAAGAGTGACATTTACCTTTACTAAAAACAAAAGAATTTGGTTTATTGATTTGTGCAATATCAGTAAGACAAAAAACCCACCTGCCAGAATTGACAAAGCTACTAGAAGGAAATAGCTGGCCCCAATGAGACCAAGGAAGAGGTTGTAACCTCAATTTCAAAATTACAATTTTTATTATTATTTTTTTATATACTTCTATTTTCAATAAAAATACTTATCTCGTTATTTTTAATTTGCCACCCACGATACAGATAGGAATTAGATATTGTTTTAAACTGTTTTTAGATTATTATTTTTAAAAAATTGTATTCTGGAATTTGTGGGTTTATATGTTTTATATGATGGTCTGTAATCCGCCCTGAGTCGCTCCTGTGAGTAGGGCGAAATAGAAATTCAAAAATATAAATAAAATAAATAATAAATAGGCTGATGTGCTATGTAATATTTTGGTAAGTATTGGTTCTTCCTTACGTGATTCTTCATTATAAACTGCTATTAGAAGGGAATTTTAACATGCTCTATTTTTGTATTTCTAAAGCAGAAAAATTCTAAAAGTATTTTCTTCAACCTAAGCTTGCCTCGACGCTCACAGAAGCGATTATGGTGTTCCCACCCAGAAACAATTAACAACAATCTGCAGGCGACCTGTCACATAAAGCCAGACTTCCTGAGACAACAACAAAAGAGCCACAACTCAGATTGCTTTATTGCCCCAAGGGTCAGTCCCCTGCATGCATCTACCTTGTCCATTGTCCCTGGAATCCATAATTAACATAGGTACACAAGGATAGTTGATTTTATTTGTCTGCAATCAAGATGGATTAATGTGGGTGGGAAATGCAAAGTAAAAAGGTCAAAGTCAGTTTCTTGAAGCTCCTCCAATATTGATTGGTCAAACACATCCCTTGCTCCAGACGTGTCTCTTTTCTCACTGGTTCTTGGCATTAAATTAAACGTGTTCACTGTAGAAGCCCTAAAACCACATCACTGCCATTAATTGCTGTATTGACATGTAATCCCACTCCTTCCCCCTTTATTATTTTCCAGATTTTGTAATATTTTCTTATTTGCATAAAAACTTGTCATTGTTTATTTTATTTATTTATTTATTTAGATTTATTATCCCGCCCCAATCAGGCGAACCTGACTCTAGGATTGTATCTTGAAGTTAATGTGACAACAAATCATTGTAAGTAAAAGTTGAATTATTTACTTATGAATGGAAACCCCACTGCTGGACTTTTGTTTTATTGTATACATTTTATTGTCGCGTGAGCAGTGATGGGATGTAACAGGTTCTCACCAGTTCTCCAGAACCGGTAGTAACTTTTCCCAGCGTCCTGGAGAACCGGTTGCAGCTTTTGGGGGGAACCACCTTCGGGGCTTACCTTTTCCCTGGTTCCCCCACTGCGCATGCGCGCCAAGCACTTGGTGTGCATGCATGCCTACCTACAGTGCTTGGCGCGTATGCATGGCCTCTTTGCTGTCCTCCCAAGCGGGGAGGAGGAAGAGAAGCTGCTAGCCTGAAGCTCCCTATAGCCTGCTCCCCTAGATATCCTAGAGAGCTGGTTCGGCAAAGACTTAGTAACTAACTTCTTTAACTGTTGAAAAGTGCCGAAATGAAGCCATCTTGTGGTGAGTTCATTCTGTAGTTCCTTCCATCTGACCTAGTGTGAGAAAGATTAGCCAGAATAAGCTTTAAGCTCTGGTTTAAAAGCTCTGGTTGATTTGTGTTTGGGGTGTGTGTGTGTATTTTAATGTATTATTTATTTATTTATGTAATTTATTTACGGGTTTGTGTTGTGGGTGGGTGGGTGGGTGGGTTGAGGGGTGTGTGTGTGTGTGTGTGTGTGTGTGTGTACTTATTTTTATTTTATATTATTTTTTAAATTTGTTTTCTTTGACATTGGCTCTACCCATGATGTCATGATGTTAGCGCCGCCCACACTGTGATGATGTCATGGTGGGCTAGTAAAAAATTTGACATCCCACCACTGCGCGTGAGATAATAGGATTAGATGTTAAAGATTAGTAGAAACATATAATGGTCCTTGTGTCTTCAGTCAGCTCAGCTGAACAAATTTTTTAGGGAAGCTCATACGTAGATTTTTTTTTTTAGAAGACAAAAACGGGTGAGACAGGACTTTATCCAGCAGTGGGGGCCCTCTGTTGTTTAAATGATTTATCAATAAACCAGTCTTGTTTTTGTCTGAAATTTAAATCTCTGTAGTTCTTGGGGGGCTCTGCTAGTAGATGAATGTTTTAATTTTAAAACATATCTCCACATTAAAAGGGGATAGCAATTTTTGTTTCTGGTGCATCTATATGTAAAATTTTAAGAATGTGTGACTGTTTTTAATTCTGTGAGTTTTACGTAGTTAGCTGCCCAGAGTGGGAAAATTTCCTAAATGGGTGGAGTATAAGTATAATAAATAAATAAAAATAAAATAAGAGGAAATTATATTCATATAATAGGTGGTTAGCATCTTATGTACATGTTTTCCCATATCTTGCATTCAGTTGTGCTTTGTTTTGTGACTGATCATGGGAAAGTAAACATGATCTTCTTCCTATCCTGAGGGCATGCATTTTTGAGGAATTCCTGTTGCTTGAAGGAAAAGAAATTAATCACAGGGAACATAAATTTCCCTTACAATAGTTTCAGTGTCCAAGCTCGGGGGGGGGGGGCAGCAACACAAATGTGTGACCCAAACCTGCCAGATTCCCCACCCCTACCCTTGGCATCATTTTCTCTGTTTATGGCAGAGATTTGTGATCAAAAATTATAGCTGTCAGTAACTCCACAGGCAAAATAGAGAACACTGTACTCCTAAACAGAAGATGAGAATGATAATTAACAATGACCATTTGACAACCACATGCCTCATAATCAAGTGCAGCCTTGCTATTAGATCCAAAAGGCACAGACTAAAGATGCAGTCCATATTTTATTTATTTATTTTTCATACTTCTATAGCACCCTCCTCACCAGGGTAACCCAGGGTGACCATTAAAAAACCACACAATGCAATACAATCCCATCATCCCAAGATCCCAACTATAAAATTTAAATTTTCAAGATTTTAAAATATTTTTAAAATCAGTTAATTATCATAATTAAAAGATTAAAAACTAAGTCCCAAAGATAAGATTAAAAAATTAAATTAAAAGACATGGGGGGAGAGAGAGCTCAAACTAACCAGCAAGCTGGGGTCATTGTACCGCCAGGACCCCATACCTGTCCTGCCAGCCATGTTTTTAAGTTCTTCCTAAAAGACAGCAAGTCCATCTGTAGACGTAGCTCAGTTGGTAGGAGGTTCCATAGGGCTGGAGCGGACACAGAGAAGGCCCTCCTTCTAGTGCCAGAGAGATGTGCCTCTCTGGCAGATGGAACAACTAGAGAGCCTCTCCGGTCCGCTCTGGTGGGACGGACAGATGTTCTTGGGGTGAGGCGGTCTCCTAAGTATCCTGGCCCACTATCATATGGAGAAACCTCACCATCTGACCAGTGGAATGGCTTGGAACAAACTCTAGTCTTCAGTTGCAGCTTTCTTTCAAGGAAGGCCAGCTTTGAGAAAATCTCAATATAAATACTTTTCTCTGCTTTTAAACTGAAAGGCTCTGACGAAAAGAAGCTGTGTATGCCTGAGAAAAGGTAAACTTTCTGCCTGCAGTGCTGCTGTATTCGTTTTCTGTCTATGACCTTCCTCTCTTATATAAATCCACACAATGGATCAAACAAGATCTACTTTGAAGTGCATACACTCTTCATGGGTTCCTTAAAACAGGGGGAGAAAACGAACAAAGCAAGAGGCTGTCATTAGTTGAAGACCTTCTGGGAAGTGTTCTGTTGCAGGAGGGGGGAGAGAAAAGCGGCCTAGTATTCCAAATTGTTGGCAGCCGTCACCATGTTCTGGGCATCATGGGTTTCTCATTAATCATAACTTCCACTTCAAAGAGTCTCTGACAGAGCGCAAAGACAAGAACCAGGCAATTATCTTTGCCTGCAGGTTTTTGGGGATAAGTCTTCAGGCTAATGTATGCACATATTGATGCTTAATTCTCAGTTTACAGAGAAAAGATTGTTCACTGCCAACTCCACCATGGTTGTTGTTGTTGTTGTTTAAATTATTTTATTAACATAAAAGAAAACCACATAAACAACATAATCCCATTAAACCCATACAACAAAAATATTTATTTCATGAACCCCTATTCATTTATCTCCAGAAATACATTGTTTCCTCCTTTGGCATCTTCCCTTTTCTTTTCAATAGGATAAATTCTAAAAACTCTCACCACGTATCTTTAAATCTATCCACTTTTATCACCTTACACTCACTTTATTCCAAATTTCTATATACCGTTCAATAAGCTGAAACTCAATTTTTACTTTCCAAATTTTGGCTATATTTATTCTTGCTGCAGTTACTAAAATAGTGATTAATTCCTTTTTATTTTGCCATATCAACTGTAAATCTACATAGCTAGATAGCAATGCTATTCTTAGAAACATCCAATTTCATAGATGACATCTTTTTCAGTTCATTAAACAACATTTCCCATATTTTACAAGTCACCACACATTCCCACCATAAATGAAAATAAGTGCCAATTTCCTGATTACATTTCCATCAGTTTGCAGAGCATTTTGAATCATAACAGCTCACTTTTACTGGTGTTAAATACAATCTCCATATTGTTTTACAACAATTCTTTTTAATTCTTACAGAAATGTTCTTTAAAATAATTTTCTTCCATAAATTTCTCCATGACTCCTCTTCTATATTCCTACCTAGATCTGTCTCCCAAGTTATTCTTATATTCTGACGTAGACCTTCTCCTTCTATTAATATGCTGTAAATTTTACTTACCAAATATTAGCTTATTTTATTTGCTTTATCGTGCTCCTTCTGTACTATTATTTTTTTATTTTTGTCAACTCTATGCATTTCCAATGTTTTTTATCCAACTGAATCACATTATACCATGATATCACTCCTTGATCCCTTCCTAGTAAATCATGTATTTGATATTTATTATATATGTTACCTAAAAATCTTTTACTCTTTCTCCCTACAGGAATACCTGTGAGAGTCAGAGCAGCTTCTTGAATTTAGAAATTCGTCTACTGGTGGAGCACCCCTTAAGAACCATAGAGATTTAAATTTCAGACAAAAACAAGACTGGTTTATTGACAAAGCATTTAACCCACCGCTGGATAAAGTCCTGTCTCACCCATTCTTATCTGCCAAAGAAAATCTACGTATGAGCTTCCCTAAAAATTTGGACAGAGAGAGCTGAGCCACCTGAAAATGCAAGCACCTTTATACATTTCTACTAATCTTTAACATCTAATCCTATTATTGAATGTTACAATAAAGTTTATACAATAAAACAAAAGTCCAGCAGTGGGGTTTTCTTTCATAGGTAAATAATTCAACTTTTAGTTACAATGGTATGTTGTCACATTAACTTCAAGATACAATGACAAGTTTTTATGCAAATAATGACATTAGGAAAAGATTATAAAATCTGGAAAATAATAAAGGGGAAGAAGTGGGGATACATGTCAATACAGCAATTAATGGCAGTGACGTGGTTGAGGGCTTTTAGGGCTTCTCCAATAGACACGTTGGGCTTGATGCTATGAGCCAGTCAGGAACAGGACACGTCTGAAGCGAGGAATATTTTTGATCAATCAGCACTTGCTTGCTTTAGACCTTTGACCACATCCACCCATCTAAATCCACCCTGACACAAACAACTATCATAGTATACATCCCAGGAACAAAAGATAAGATAGATACATGCAGGGGACTGATCTTTGGGGCAATAAGGCAATCTAGGGTGTGGGTCTTTTGTTGTTGACTTTTGTTGTTGACTTTCAGGAATTCTGGTGTGTGGGTATGAGACCCTCTGGGGATTGGTGTGAATTGTTTCTTGATGAGAGTGTGATATTGCCCTTGGGGCATGATACATCCTTTTGGGAAGACAGGCTTGAGTTTAAGGAAAATATTTCTGGAGTTATGTCTGCTGTGTCTCCTTGGCAGAAGGAAAAATGCTTTTTAAACCAAACTACTGCAGAGACCCAGAGAGCCCAACCCAGCACTTAATTTCCTAGGTTTGTCACTGACCCCAAGACAATAGAATTTAGGCTTTTATGTAAACAGAGAGTCTGAGTATGTGAAGAGGAAGTTAAGAGCTCATCAGACCAGAACAGTTTAAAGTACATGGAATTTATTTGACATCCTAGGTATAACTGCTAATGAAATAGAAGTAATCAGGCTGCAGTTCCCAAATCCTCATCATTGCTGAGGCGCAGACAGAGAGAAGGGGTAGGGGGCCCTTTGCCCATCCCCTTTGAGATCTTTATAAATTTATTAAAAATCAACTCTTGCAGTTATTATCTTACCTGCAAAGTGTTGTGAATTGGGGTGTGTGTCAGTGTAATGTTTGGTGCATACGTCAGCCAATCTGTATCATGGGTGGCAAATTAAAAATAACGAGATAAGTATTTTTATTGAGAATAAAGGTACATATATAGAAATAGTAATAAAAATGGTAACTTTGAAATTGAGGTTATATATACTTCATTCAACCAATTCTTCAATCTTACTATCTCATGCAGGTTGATAACTAGGAGAAGCCAAAAAAAATCTGTAGGTTCAAAGTTCTC
Source organism: Furcifer pardalis (assembly GCA_030440675.1). Classification (NCBI taxonomy): domain Eukaryota; kingdom Metazoa; phylum Chordata; class Lepidosauria; order Squamata; family Chamaeleonidae; genus Furcifer; species Furcifer pardalis. The sequence goes on along the minus strand of CP126891.1, from coordinate 146,278,293 downwards.
TGTGAATATATTGTATTGAATGGTGGTTTACAGCCTCCAGCTACACATAAGAAATTCTGTACTCGTCTTTTCCCAAACTTCCTTCGTCTTTTTCTAAACTTCAATTCTGTATGCACACTTTTTTCTTCCAGTGCTCTTCATTTTTACATTGTTTTAGTCTGGACAAGCATGTCAGACAACAAAGAAGCAAGCAAGCAAACAAACAAACAAAAATATTGTTGCACCTTAAAGACTAACTGCTATATGGGAATAAGACTTTATGGCAGGGATGCAGCCCACAGCACTATTTCATCTGCAGCGCATCAACAATTGTCCATATAAGGTAATTTTTTCATTTCCTTTGTTCCTCTGCTGAAGAGTAGAAGAAGTGATTAATTTGTCAATACCTTGAAGTGATTTGCTTATGAAATCAATTCACAATGTTAGCAGAAACAATTTCTGTATGAGTAAGAGACCTTGGTTAGAATGCAACCATTCCAAAGTGAACAATATTGCCTCACTTCCTGGAGCTAATGTAGCCTCAGTTAATTGACAAGAACATTTATCTATCCTTATCATAGTTTAGAACCTTTCCCCAGATATTTAAAATTAACAGCAACCTTAAGCTCCAATAGCTTTACAGCAGCAACAGTAAGCAGAAACTTTTAATAACGTATATTCCTCCTTCTGTTCCTTTCTTCCTTGTTTTCCCCAGTTCTTCCTTTCCTTACAGTAAGTACCACCTACCTAAGATCCCAAAGACATGAGATGCAATGGAACTTGATTTGTTTAAAAACCAGCTACATGCATCAAGACGTTCCAATAACTGTGAGATTTCCCCACAAATTGGGAGAGAAAAAGACATTCTCTATAAATCTATAAAATCCCACCAAATTATGAAGGGCTTCACTCATTGGCTATTCACACTGAAAGGCTTTCTACTCACAAAACAATTGGCCCCAATGTACCAGTTGTTTTGTTTTATGTCTCTGGAATTTAAGAGCTAAATCCTGCCTGGTTTTTCTGTTTTTAAGTGAAAGTTTGGAAGCCCAGCCAGCTGATTAACTTAGTGGGTACTGGGTGGCATATCTCAAACCTGGGTTAAACTCTGTCAAGCATGTAATATGACAATCTTAAAAGTTAGTATCTCATTCTATTTATCTGAATAGACCAGTGGTTTCCCAATATGGGGCACACGCCCCACAGGGGGACTTCAATTCCAAGAAGCCTAAGTTGGTACATTGGCTGCTCAGTGCTTTGGGGAATTGACTTAGGCTTCTGGGAACTGAAGTTCAAAAACCAAAGGTTGGGAAATACTGGAATCAGTGATGGGATGTAACAGGTTCACACCAGTTCACCAGAACCAGTAGTAACTTTTCCCAGTGTCCCGGAGAACCAGTAGCAGCTTTTTGGGGGGAACCACCTTCGGGGCTTAACTTTTCACTAGTTCCCCCACTGCGCATGCGTGTCAAGCACTTGGTGTGCATGTACACCTACAGTCCTTGGCACGTATGCACCGCCTCCTTGCTGTCCTCCCAAGCGGGGAGGAGGAAGATAAGCTGCTAGCCTGAAGCTCCCTATAGCCTTCTCCCCAGGGTAAGTGACTCACCTTTGGATGTGGTGTGTCTGTGTATTTTAATGTGTATTTAATACCTTTACCTATATTGACGTACTACCACAGTTCCTAAAAAGGCCTGGCGGCAGTGGCGTCGCACAGAGTTCAGCCGCCGGGGGCGAAGAACAAACTCGCTCCCCCCCAAGCTCGCCGCTGCCGCCGCCCCCCAGGACCCAGGCAGAAGGTGGCCCCCCTGCTGACGAGCGGCGCGCGCGCGTGCCGCACACCTCCGCCCGCCAGCCCACCCAGCTAGCCGCCAGGGGCGCCACCCACCCCCGACGAGCGCCCCGCGCGCACACACACACACACCAACCCTATGGACTTTCCAGCCTTCTTGCACTGCAGCCAAAACGTTGCGAGTTCGATCCTGGCGGGATACCAGATTGCCTAAGCCAGGGGTTTGCAAACTTGGCTCTCCAGGTGTTCTTGGACTTCAATTCGCAGAAGCCCAAGTCAGCACTCCTGCTGATCAAGGCTTCTGGGAACTGAAGTCCAAGAACAGCTGGAGAGCCAAGTTTGCTGACCACTGGGCCATTCATCCTTCCGAGGCCGGTTAAATGAGTACCCAATGGGACGGAGGCGAGCAGGGCTCACCAGCAAAAGGGCCGCCCCCCGCCTGGGAAGTCCTGCACGCGCGCGCGCCCGCTGCCCACCTCCTCCCGCCCAGCCAGCCGCCAGGGGCTCCGCGCCACGGCGCCACCCACCCCCGACGAGCGCCCCCTCTGACGGCAAGCTGGGTGGATGGCTGGGCGGGCAGAGGTGGGCAGCGTGCGCGCGTGCGTGCAGGACTTCCCAGGCGGAGGGCGGCCCTTTTGCTGGCGAGCGTTGCTCGCCTCCGTCCCATTGGGTACTCATTTAACCGGCCTCGGAAGGATGAATGGCTTAGGCAATCTGGTATCCCGCCAGGATCGAACTCGCAACGGAGGCGGAGCCAGGGACAGGCGGCGAAGAGCCCCCGACGGCCAGCCAGGTGGACGGAGGCGAGCAGCGCTCGCCAGCAAAAGGGCCGCCCTCCGCCTGGGAAGTCCTGTTTCCTAACCCCAGGCAGAGGGAGGCCAAAGTGGTGGGGACATTTTGCCGCCCCCTGAAAGCCGCTGCCCGGGGCATCCGCCCCCCCGCCCCCACGCTACGCCACTGCCTGGCGGCCTGGCTTGGGGTTTTTAAGCAAAGTCTTGGAGTTGCCACATCAATAAGCTACATCAGTGCTGTTCCAATTGCTGTTCCAATTGGAGACCCCTTAAGGAGGTACAGCTGTTTTACATTTACATTAAGCCGTATTATCCTAAAGAACTGGTACGATGACCATATCCATCTTGCAACATGGTGCTGCCCAGGCACTTATACTAACAGGTAAGTGACGGGTTTATGTTTGGGGTGAGTGGGTTGATTTATGTTTGGGGTGGGTGGGTGTTTGGGTGGATGGGTGTATTTTAATGTATTTTTTTATTTTTTTTTGTTTTTTTTATTTATTTACAGTTTTGTGTTGTGTTGTGGGTGGGTTGAGGTGTGTGTGTGTATGTGTGTGTATGTGTGTGCTTATTTTTATTTTATTATATTATTATTTTTCTTTGGCCCCAACCATGATGTCATGACATCATGACATCAGCTCCGCCCACACTGTGATGACATCACGGTGGGGTAGTAAACATTTTGACATCCCACCACTGCCTTTGCCCTCCAGTGGGCAGGCAAAGTAAATGTTGTTAAGATGGCCCTTCCACAGTTCTGCCTGCTGAGAAAGAAGCTTTTAGCAAATTGGTGATGTACTTTTTTATTCAGGCGTTAAAAAAAATCTTAATTCAATAATGTTTTCCTAGATTCTTTAATTAGTTTGATAACGTTCGTTCTTGTTAATTGCCTTTAGAACTCCCATTTCTCCCTCTACCGGTTTTTAATCTTGCAAGCCCTCCTGAGTCCCATTTCTGAGATACAACGTAAATTAAATCACTAACGAAATGTGGAGCCAAAATTCTAATCTCATATCTAAGCAGACAAAACCTAAACTGAAAACGCTTGGCTGGGAAAGGAATCTTCGGATCTCCGTGCCAAGTGCCAGCATTTTGCTTATATGCAAACACAGGAAGTGGTATGCTATATGCATGCAAACACTTCCAGCAGTAAGTAAGTGTGCACCATATGGCAGCACACACAGGAGCGTGGCAGAAATTATGATGCACCGCAACAGGAAGCTGCACAGTTTGGGATTGTTTACATTGTTCCAACAGTTGTCTCCACCATGGAGATCCATAAGGGATCCCCCAACTGCTGAGTAGGGACCAAATCAATAACACAGTTTAACCATCTCTTGAATGTTCAGTTATAGATAAGGCCACAACTTCAGAAACAGCATTTTCCTTCTTCTTTTTTGCTGCATGGGAAGCATATACTCAAGCATTCAATGACCCATCTGTAGCTGATGACCACAGGCCCAGTCTATTGTTGGGCAGCCATGGTCTTGACACCAGATTTGAATATGTCCCCTGACCACAAGAACACATGGGGATCCACTTCCATTTGCTGTGGGGGACTGTGGTAGCTCTCCTGATCAGGTCACACCCAGTGGTGGGATTCAGCAGGTTTGCCCCAGTTCGCCACAACCCGTAACAGAAATTCCGGCTGGCCCCGCCCATCCAAATTTTGAAATAAAGAAGACCTAATTTGGGTGCAATTTAGGCAGTGGTGGGCTCCAATTTTTTTTTTACTACCTACTCTGTGGGTGTGGTATGGTGGGCATGGCCAGGGGGAAAGCCCTGTGTTACATCTGAATTAGGACTACAGTACTTTATTTCAAAACTTGGATGGGCAGGGCCAGCCAGAATTTCTGCTACTGGATCTGGTGAACTGGTGCGGACCTGCTGATGCTCACCACTGAATGCAGGGCTTCCCCCCCCCCCCGGCCACACCTACCATACATCGCCCCAGTGGTGGGATGTCAAAAATTTTTACTACCACACAGTGGGCGGAGCCGATGTCATGACGTCATGATGTTGTGGGCAGAGCCAACATCATGACATCATGATGTTGTGGGTGGAGCCAAAATAAAAATTTTTAAAAAAATTAAATAAAAATACACATTAAAATAAAATTTAAAATAAATACATATAAATTAAAATAAATACATATAGACATAATACACATAATACATAAAATACACATAAAAACAAACTACATAAAACACACACACTCAACCCACACATCCAACCCAAACACAAACCTGTCACTTACCTTACCCTGGGGTCGGGGAGCAGCAGGCAGGTACAGCGGCAGCCTGGCGGCCTGGAGGCGTAGCTTAGCCCAGCCTGGCCAGGCCCGGCAGTGCAGCGCAGCCTAGCTTGGCAGCACAGCACAGCCTGGCCTGGCCTGGCGGTGCACCAGGAAAAGGCTGCTGCCACTGCTGCTGCTCCTCCAGGTGCTGCCTGCACCCTTTCCAGGCAGCCCAAAATGGCTGCTTGGAAGTGTGAATGCGTCAAAACTCCATTTGACACATGTGCACTTCTATTTTTCAGTGTGCATGCGACAAATGGAGTTTTGACGCATGTACACTTCCAAGCAGCCATTTTGGGCTGCCCATAAGACAGATCCGGAGGGTGGTCGAAGAGGCGACTGAACAGGTCACCCGGGGGTTTACCACCACCCCGGCGATCCCCTCTGGATGGCTGCTACCGGTTTGGCTGAACCTGTCTGAACCAGGAGCAGCCCATCACTGGGTAAGCCCCCGAGGTGCCCCCCCCCCAAAAAAAAAAGCCCGCTACCGGTTCTCCGGGGAAAGTTACTGCCGGTTCTGGTGACCTGTTGCATCCCATCACTGAAACCACCACAGTGCTGCATTTGATCAACTGAACAGCATATTGTTTAAGAACATAAAATGGGACTTTTATTAATCAAAAACAACCTAAATCCCATTGTTTTCAATAAGTGATATTTATGAATAATGCTAAACAGTGGCTAAAAAGTTGTTTAGCTAGTTGTATAGAGTTGGCACATTGAATCAGTGGGAACCTGGTGAATCAACTGCTTGAGAAGTTCCAAATCCATTGATTCATATGGTCTGCTCCAGCTGCAACTTACTTCAGTAAAGTAAGTCACAAATGGAATAGGTTCATTTGAATCAATAAACCTACAGAGTTGACTCATCAAACTTCCACTGATTAAGAGCACCAACTCTAGTGCAACGTAGTACACTAAGCAACACACCATTATTTCAGCTATTTTTTTATCACTTTAGTAGTGAAGGTAATCTCCTTATCACAGCAGGTGCTTTCTTAAATCTATGGATTTTGCACCTGGTATGCTTTGTTTTATGGGTGTTAACTGGAAAGTAAACACAAGCTTAAATTCAAGTACCATTGTTGAAGTATGAACCTTCAAGTAAATGCCATTTTGGGAGGGAAAACATAAATCATGGAGAATAAGCATACTGTATTCCTTAATACCAAGTTTGCACATAAGTATGACACTGGATCCAGCTAATACATTAAAGGATAGTACTGTACAGTTGTACCTCACTTTAGAGTATAATCTGTTCCACAGGATTGCTCTTTAAGCGAGTTTGCTCTTTAAGCGAAACACCATTGTAAGTGATCAATTGTGACTTCTGGTGGGGAGGATTGCGAACCCCAATTTATTTGTTAAGTGAGTTTTTGGTTGGTTTTATTTGTTAAGCGAAGCGACAATTCAGAGAAAATTCTGCTCTTTAAGCGAGGTGCTCTTTATGCGAGATTTGATTGTACAGTATTTTCAATCAGACTTCTGTTTCAAGAACCAAAATGACAGGCTGACTCTAAGATGGTGTTGATATTGTTGAAAAATACTTCATCTATCTATTTATCTGTTTACTGCACAGTTAATTTGATAGCTAACTACAGAATTTGCTACCTGGCCTTGGAAAATTATATTCTAGATGGTACAATAAACTTCATTTAGGCAGAAGGTTTAGTGCTCATAGTGGTAGCAGCCAAACTTATCAGTTATAATAGGTAGTTTCTCTTTAACATCAGTAAAAAAAAATTTAAAAAGCACTTTCAAGTTCCTAATCTTTAAGTGATCTCAGATGCTTAATTTCCTTCTCGTTCAAGAACTGTGTTCAGAAATGACTGAAGGCCTTGTTCAACCCAACCCCCTCATTCTTCTAATCCATAGTCTCATTACAGAGATGTTGGCAGTAGAAAATTATTTCATCTGTAGAACTGGAGAGAAGGAGGCTGACAGAGAAAAATGTACATTGGTGTTGTAATAAAATTCTTCTCTCTCCATGCCCCCTCCCATATCTTTCCAAGATCACCTTTGGAGCAAGCAGGTCTCCAAAGGATTGGGAGAGGGGTAAAGGAGAGCCCCATAAATACAATTTGCTTTTAATAAATTGGAGAGCTCCAGAAAGAAAAGACATAGATAAATGTGACAGCAGCAATCCGTCTGAGCTGTGATTGTTCACTGTGGAGCAATTCTGCTTCTCCATTCCTGTTCATCTTGTTTATATATATAAGAATCTTTTCCACTTTTTATTCTGGCATGTACAGTTATCGAGGCATACTTATTTACATTTCATTGCTCCTGTAACCCCACAAAAACACATACTGCTGCAGAAGTAATATGAAACAAAACCAAATAGTAAAGCAATGGCATCCAGTATGTTGGGAGCAAAATGCTAATTAATTTATGAACCTTCCAGAGAGTGAACTAAGATCTGGGGTGGGGTGGGTGAAGGTGGACTGAATGTACATACAGTAAAACCCCAATTTAAGGAATTAATCCATTCTGGGACTTTTTCCTTAAGTTGAAGCACATTTTCCCATAGAAATGCATTGAAAATTTTAAAATGTCCCCAACCTCCCTCCTCAAAAATCAAAATAAATAAAAAAATGCAGAACACACAGTAAAAGGGAATGGAAAAGATGCAACTAAGCTCTTACCTTTTCCACCGCTTGAGAAATGCTCCCCCAGCACAACTTTCCTGGGCTCCGGCACATCTTCCTGAGGGTCGGCTCAACATCGGGGCAAGGGGCTGGATGGAAGTCCGGCTGCAACACTGCTGTCTACCTGCAACGATGGCTGACCGAGGCCTCACCCCTCCTTCTGCTGAGTCATTATTGCCACGGGGCTGTTGACCCTGTCCATGTTGACCTGGTGTCGGTGATGATGGCTCAGTGGAAGGAGGAGGGAGTCCTCAGGTAGTCTTTGGCACAGACAGACAGCAACATTGCAACCAGATTTCCATCCAGTCCAGTGGTGAACTTCACCCGGTGGAAGGAGGAGCGGCTCCCCTCATACGCCACTGGCTTCCTCACCAAAACCTCCTCAAATCTTCAAGAGACGACTCTTCATGTTGCCCACAGACTCTAAAATGGTGTAGGGCCAGTGCTATAAAACCCTCCCAGATGCAATGTGTGGGGAAACCCGTTATGTATCTCAGATTTTTTTCTTGTAACTCAGGACGTCATTTCCTCAGGGTTTCCTTCTGTAGGTTGAGTTTTCCTTTACTTGATGCTTCTGTAACTCAGGGATTACTGTACTTAATTTAAAAAAGCAAGAGTTTAAATTGATTTGATTTCAGAATATTGAACCATATTTTAAATTAGTTTATTTTTATAACCTTTAGCTAAACAATAATTTAATTACTACTAATCTGGTTCTTTACTTCCCCCACCCCAACCAGAGTTTATTGTTTTCTTCCAAGCTAGCCACTAAATTATTTTTTCTTCCTACTCCCTTCAGGCATCTTCATATTACAAGTTCATCTGAAAAGAAAAAATGTGGTTTGCAAATACTGTCCGATGAAATATGCATTTCCAAATGCTACCAGGATGACAAAACACATTCTTGTATGTAACAAATGTCTTGTAGATATTTTTAAAATACCTCATGGCAGAAGCGTAGCGTACCTTGGCGGGGCCCCGTATAAAAATTTGTTTGGGGGCCCTTAGGAAGGGTAAAGATTTCTCACAAAAGAAAAAAATTGCATAAAATTAAAAGAAATATTTCTTCATCATAATTATCTATCTGTCACTTTTTCCAAATTTTTTACAAACAATTCAAATTAAATATACACTCTCCTTGCCTTTTTTTCGGCAAACTGATTTATTAAATCATTTATAGCTGATGATGACTAGTTTTTCTAAAGTTTCTCCCTCTATGGACAATAGTGACAGGTCTGACAGGCGTTCCTGTCCCATCGAAGTTCTTAGGTAATTTTTTATCAGTTTTAATTTTGAAAAACTTCTTTCAGCAGTTGCGGTTGTAACTGGAAGGGTCAAGAATAAAAAACATGCTGTTATTATCTCGGGAAAACTGGATACAAGACTATTGAATTTTATCAGCAATAATTCAATGAGTTCCTTAATGGAATGAATTTTTTGAATTTCAGATTTTAAGCATGTTTTTTGTCATTTGTGAAATAAAAAAAATTGGGAAGTTTTTATTAATTTTTGCTTACGCATGTTGGGGCCCCCTGTGGCCCGGGGCCCCCTTATAATTGATACGGCAGATACGGCGGTAGCTACGCCCCTGCCTCATGGGTCTAAGTGAACAGAATCATAATGATGCACATAGCTTTCCTCAATGTTCTCTTCCTGCTCCATCTGTAAACATCAGCAGCATCACAAAATGTTGTCCTATCAGCAGCAACTCCAAGCTAATTTAAAAAAACAACAACAACTGCATCCAAAAACTACTCAATAACTTCTTTTGTAGACAAGATGACACCTATAGATCAGGAAAACAGTGGCCAAGCTCAATTGAAAAAAAAAATCAATGAAGCATTGAGTCTTGCACTACTTACAGACAGATGGACAAATGTTTGATGAGAAAAAAATTATACATTTTGTGAGAATACCCCAAACAGATTGTTACAGAAGTATTGACACAAGAAAGAACAGACATACTGTAGAGTAAGTATATCAGTGGTAATATATGTGAACCCTGACAGATAAGTGGGAGCGGTAAAGTATACACTTTGCTGACTAGCAATGCCAGCAATATGAAAGCAACATGGGAGATCATACTGAATGAGTATCCATGTATTGCTACAATAGTGCGTGCATCTCATGGGCTAAACTTGCTTCTTAATGATATTATGAAACTGGACACCCTTCAAATGATCTATAGATGAGCAAAGGAAGTTATAATAAAACATGTAAAAGGTACTCATATTGGAGCTGCAGTTTTTAAGAAGAAGCAAGTAGGGGAAAAATAAAAAGAATGAAATAACGATGGTGAAGTTCTGTAGGAAAAACTCGGTGGGGTGGTGATCTCCTTTAAACATTTACTAAAAACAAAGAAGCCCTTCAAGAAATAGTAATAGTTGAAGATCTTAAAGTACCCAGGAGTGTAAGAAACACTGTTCTTGATGAGGATGTCTTCTGGGTTCAAATGCCAATGCTGCAGAACTATTTGTACCTGCACCACCCTTGGGCGTAGCCAGCCCCGGGGCAATTAATGACCAGTTCATTGCAGAAAGACCTGCTCCTCATTTTAAAATTATGAACCAATGTACCATTTTTAGATCTATGGGAAATGTCACAATAAGTTTCCAAAACAAGCACCACCCCACCAATCTGGAAACACACTTAGAATTCCAGGCATCTATACTTTCCTTTGTTCTGTAATCTGCGTAGCAAACCAGTGTGAGCCAAATGTGTGGGTGGCATTCAGATAGAATATAATAAATAAATAGCTTTTTGTAAAATGATTTGGATATCATGTTCTCTCATGCATGAAGATAAAATCTTGCTCTTTATTTTACTTTAGTTTTTTTAAAAGGTGAACTAGTGCTGCAAAGTTCCCAGTGGTATCTCACATTCTCCTTTCTCAAAAGCAACATAAATCATAATTTATTTGACAATTGCTGGCCCACAAAATAGCACTCCACAATAAACCTGCCATGAACCATCTTATCCTTTTTGCTGCAACAGAATGAGAGGGCTATCCCTCTGGAATTTGTCAATATAAACTGCTCGATTCTTGTGGAAACATTGGACACCTTGCTCCTGAACAGCTTAACTGAATCTGATTTTAATTTACATTTAAACTGGGCAAGAAGCCCTACAAGAGCACTACAGTAAAATCTCACATAAAGAGTGCCTCACTTAAAGAATAACTCGCTTAAAGAGCATAATTTTCTCTCAATGTTTGCTTCGCTTAACAAAAAAAATCAAGCAAAAACTTGCTTAACAAATAAATCAGGGTTCGCAATCTTCCCCACCAGAAATCACAGTTGGTCACTTCCAATGGTGTTTCGCTTAAAGAGCAAACTCGCTTAAAGACCAATCCTGTGGAACACATTATGCTCTTTAAGTGAGGTACAACTGTACATACATCGAATACACAATACAGGTACTGTATACAAAAAAAAATATTTGTCTTCAGAATTAGATCTGAGAGACAGATGTGAAAAACTATTAGATTTGCAGCTGCTGTCAGTCTGTTGTTCAGGAGATATTCTAGAGAATCAACAATATCATAAAAATAATAAAAACAGGAATGATGTAAACATATTCTGCCCTATCCCGTGTGGTAGCAGTTCATGGCTATATGCATTTGTGTTGCCAGATGTAACTGCTTCATTCTTGATGTGCACATGACTAATTTGCAGAGGTAGAATTTCCAGAGGAAAAGGGGATTTATGCATGGTGGAAGTGCCATCCCCCTGCATTAATAGAATATAACTGACCGTCCTCCAAAATTTGGGTTAACTGGGTCTAGTTACATTATATACTCGAATATAAGCCGACCCGAATATATGCCGAGATACCTAATTTTGACCTGAAAACCCAGAAAACAGATTGACCTGAGTATAAGCCAAGGGTGGGAAATGCAGCAGCTGTTAGTGAGTTTCTGTAGTCAAAATACATGAAAATATGGTAAAATTAATTAAATTGTTGGCACATCTCAATCTGGCATGGTTTTGGGACGCTTGTGATCATTGACCCGAGTATAAGTGAGTCCCCTTTTTGAGGCTCATTCATGGGGCTAAAAACTCAGCTTATACTTGAGTATACAGTCAAACTTCGCATAAAGAGCACCTCGCTTAAAGAATAACTCGCTTAAAGAGCAGGATTTTCTCTGAAAGTTCGCTTCACTTAACAAATAAAACCAACCAAAAACTCATTTAACAAATAAATCGAGGTTCGGAATCACCCCCACCAGAAGTCACAATTGGTCACTTACGATGGTGTTTCACTTAAAGAGCAAACTCGCTTAAAGAGCAATCCTGTGGAACACATTATGCTCTTTAAACGAGGTACAACTGTATACGGTACTGTACTTCCAAAACCTTCTTTGTTCTACAGGGAAATCCTTAGCTCACTGCTTCTGCCTGCTCCTAATCCCTATACCCGGGTGATTATTCTCAGAGGACAAGAATGAATGTTTGCCACCAGCCCCATCCAGCAGGCCTAGAAATTGCAGCTCCACCTCGATTTATTTATTTTTAATTCTGGAAAAAAAATGTAAACAGTTTTCTTTTCAAATGCTCTCCAAAGACCTGAATTGAAAATGCTGTTCCTTCAGGCCTCTAAGAGTAGAAACAGGCCATTCTGGCAAAATAAAATATGTATATTATGTGTGATGGAGAAAGAGAGAGATAGATTCCTGACCTAAAGCCAACACATATTGCACCGTTAGGCAAAAACTATTTTTACGCAGCATCTGTTCTGCTTAGTTCAACTTATATACTGTACTTACCCTCCCACTCTCCTCCCACATGCAATATGGGGGGAATAGGCAACACTGCACCGTTTCTTAGCTCCAACTTTAATTGCACAATGGAAATACAACTATTAACTAACACTAAAATACTATATGCACACATTCATTTTTGTTGTTTCTTTTAAAAGCATGAACACTTTGTTGTTGTTGTATGTGCTGTCAAGTTGTGCCTGCCTTGTGGTGAACCTGTGAACTAATGACCTCCAATATAAATTGATGGTTTTATTTCTTGTCTCTCTCCTGTAAGGTCTTCCCCTTTTTCTGCTTCCTTCTGCTTTTTGTGAGATTATTGTTTTTTCAATGGGTTTTGCTTTCTCATTATGTGCTCAAAGCATAATCACCCTAGTTTAGTCATATCAGTTTCTACTGACACTTCTAGTACCCATTTACTGTACTTCAGTTTCTTATGGTTCATTATACACATAAATATTTCCTCTGGCATCACGTTTTGGAGTCAGTGGTGGGATTCAGCAGGTTTGCCCCAGTTCGCCAGAACCGGTAGCAGAAATTTTGGCTGGCTCCGCCCATCCAAGTTTTGAAATAAAGTAGTCCTAATTCGGGTGCAATGCAGGGCTTTCTCCCTGGCCTTCACCCACCATACCACACCTACAGAGTAGATAGTAAATTTTTTTGAATCCCACCACTGGTTGGAGTGTGCATGTCATGCACCAGCTGCAGATACCTTGGTATAGATGTAACCCCAAATTCGAAAACCCCATTTTTCTTTGTATTTCATTTTGTTTTATTTCAATAAAGTTATCTGTTTTATTCCCCTGGCCTGAAATATCACCTGTATATGTACATAATGTTCACACAAGCACCACATGATGTACACATGACCTCAGAGAGTTATGAGTTTACTCTGGAGTAGGAAATACATGGGTCTACTCCAGTGGTGAGCAGCAAAAAAATTCACTACCACACTGTGGGCGGAGCCTAGGTCATGGGTGGAACCTACATCGAGGGTAGAGCCTATGTCATGGGTGATCTAGTCATGCCTGACATATGGCATGTATATATCTGCAAACAGGCAGCACTGGCTCTTTGGCTGTAAATGGAGATGAGCACTGCACCCTAGAGATGGATAGGACTGGCTTTTGAGCAAGGGAGACCTTGGACCACTTGCAGGGACAAAACCTGATCGGGCACGGCAGGGCATGGCCACCCAATTTCGCTACCCCCCTGCCCAAAGACCATCCAATTTCACCACACCCCTGCCCAGAGGCTTCCCAATTTTGCTACTCCCCTCCTGGGGTGTGTGAACCTGTTGCTGCCCACCACTGGTCTACTCTAGAGTAAAGGATAAAACTGAAATATAGTGAACATAATGAAACTCTCTAACAGTTTAGATTTTGTTTCATTCCAGGGAAGCTTCAGGACTGTCTAGATCAGGCGTTCTCCACCTTTTAAAGCCAAGGGCTGGGTCATGCTACCTCAGACAGCTTTGTGGGCCTGATAGCCATTTTGCCCTTCCACCACCACATGGCACTTCATGGTGTGGTGGAGGTGGTGGTGGTGCCACATGAAATTGAACTGTGAGGCGCATTTAGCCCTTGGGCCACAGGCTGAGAATCCCTGGTCTAGATTAACCCTGTAAATGCTGGTTGGTTTTAAACCGAAGAAAATAATATTGGAAATTAGCAGGATTAATGTAATATGAATCTAACACATCAGATTTATGTTTTATCTCAGGAAAGTGTCTTTAGGCATCAGGACAGGCTTGGGGTCACTCTAGGCCATCCTGGAACAAAGGACTAATCATTACTGCTCCCTGCCACACCTCAGCTCAGCCCAGGGCAGGCAGCCTCACCTTAAGTCATAAGACAATCAACTGCATAAGACAATCAACTGTGTTGGTTTTCTGAATTCATTAAGGGTATAAGAGTGCCAGGATGTCAGGAAGGAATACAGAAGGTCATTTTCCATTGGTGAAAAAGCCCCTTCAATCTGTTTTTTGGACTCTTAATTTGATTCATCCCTATCTTTTGATTCTGAGTTTGATTTGCTCTGTATCTTTGGAGCTTGTTGAACCAGAGTTATCCTTGATTATGCAAACTTTGTAACAGTGATTATAAATCTCATTGTTTTCTTTGATTGTTTTCCTTGATTGTTTTCCTTAACTGGTTTACTTGTAATCCTTGACTGTGTAACCTTTTCTACTAAAAATAACCTTCATTAATTGCTTTGTGTCTTGTGTATGCCCATGGCCATGGTGTAAGAATTCTTTTAGTGATCCTCTGTAACCTTTTTGTGATTGTGTAAACTTTGTTCAATGATGGTAGTTAGCTCTGCCCTTTCTCTCCCCCTTGTAACTTCCCTTAAAAGCCTGATCTTGAGACTTGATCAGGAACTGTCTTTACCATCTAGAATATAGCTGTGTCACTTTTTATTATTGTGGGGGATTTTTGCTTGATTGAACGGTACCTTCAATAAAGTACCTTTTTTTAAACCACAACATAAGTCTCTGGTCTCTTATTCAACTCCGTCAGTGGCCATTGCTAGATTTAAGTTGGTTTTCCCTTCATAATCTAGCGACCTGTAGCTCCACTGGACCTTCTTCTTGAGGCTCATGGATCTTCCAATCATGTCTGTGGCATGGAGAGTTCTTTTCAGGTAACATCGACCAGTGGTTCCCAACTTTTTTTTGGGCCATGCCCCGTCCTAAACATCTCTAAAAATCTGATGCCTCCCTCCCCTCACCTTGTGATTGATAATTCTTATTATTCAAAAAACCAACTCCTGTTAATAACTCATTCTCAAATTGCCCTCCTTAAAAATCAAATTGCCCCCTGTCGCATGTGCCCATGTTGGGAACCACAGGTACAGATGACTTTGTTTTACTGACACATCCTTATGGGTCTTTTCTACTGCCTCCCACGTTGCTCTTCTGAATCTCAGTCTTCTTCTGCCTGTAGACTACATTTGGATGATGACTGGACCATTTTAACCATTTTGATTTCTTCTTTGTCACTTAGAGCACAACTTAGAGCTGACACTTAAAGCACCAGTTTGGTTATTAGGGTGAGGGCATGTTGGGGTGAGGGCATGCGATGCGAGCCCGGTCTCCCTCCAGCCAAACCAGGAGTCTGAGCCTCCATAGATCTCTGCCCCAAAGCCCACAGGTCTGGTCTCTTCCCCTGAGGGCTTTGGGGCAGAGATCAACGAAGGGGAATAGGAGGCAAACATTTGCATCACACAACATTGCCTCCTATTCCCCTTCGTTGATCTCTGCCCCAAAGCCCGCAGGGCAAGAGACCAGACCTGCGGGCTTTGGGGCAGAGATCAACGAAGGGGAATAGGAGGCAAACATTTGCATCACACAACATTGCCTCCTATTCCCCTTCATTGATCTCTGCCCCAAAGCCCGCAGGGGAAGAGACCAGACCTGTGGGCTTTGGGGCAGAGATCTATGGAGGCTCAGACCACCGGTTTGGCTGGAGGGAGACCGGCCTCACACGCCCTCACCCCAACATGCCCTCACCCTAACCAAATTGGTGTTCTAAGTGTCAGCCCGCAGGTTTGGTGGTGGTGGGGGAGACCAGGTATGCCCATTCTCCCCCCAACCAAACCGACACTGTTTGGGGAGAATGAGGAGCCCCTGGTTTCCATCCCAACCATGCCACTGCTGCGAAGTGCGCAGTACCGGGTGTTTGGGGAGGAGAAAGGGGACCCCCCCCCCCAGTGTTGGTTTGTTTGGGAAGAGAACGAGCGCATCCAGTCTCCCCCCAACCAAACCGGTGGCCCGATGCTCAGAGTGCTGGTTTGGTTGGGGGGAGACTGGGCGCCCCCCCTCACCCCAACCAAACTAATCCACCTGTCTCTTTGGAAAGGGCAATGTGGATTCCACGCATGGAATCCCTGCTGCCCTTTCTGGAATCCCTGCTAGCCCTAACGCTAACTTCTTGTCCAGGATATGTCTGCACGGGGTGGGGGACAAATGCTATGGTGCATGCATTCTTTTTTTTGGAATGGCCTATGGCTTTTCATAATCCACACAGCTAAAAGCTTTGCTGTAAATATAAGAAACAAATGGATGTTCTTCTGAAATTCCTTCAGATGCTTCTGTTGCCAACATTTATTTTCAATATTATTTTTAGCGTCCCTCCCTTTCTTAATTGAAAGACGGCATTTCTTGTTATATGGTAAAACTCTTGACCATTACCTTGCTTCCATGGAAAATTAACCCAGTTATTCTGTAGGTATAGCAAAGTCTCCTTCCTTTAAAAATGTACTGTACGTACCTGTATATTTAAAAGTTCCAGCCTGTGGGCATTTGTTGTATTTTTAAAAATCTGGTAATTTTTTAAATTGTTTTTATAAATTCAGGCTCTGTAGCTTGAAACAGACCAACTTGTTATATCATCCACCATAATTTATCCTTTCAATTGCGTTGACAGCTGCTTTCACTTCACTTTAAATAGCCCTTCAAGTTCTTCATTCAGATTCTTCTTTATATTTGTTTTGTATAGTTCCAAAGTATATTCCCCCTTCTCTTAATTTTATTCTGATCAGCATATTTCTCTCTTGATTTCCCAACAGCCATTGTCTTGTTTTAAATTTCCTTTGATCCCTAGGATTTTATGGAATAGGTTTTCCTCTTTTGTTGTTTTCTTCTATGTCTTTGCAATGGTTACTGTAATCATTTTCTCTGACTTTATTTTCAAAATGCTGACTAGTTGGATTTGAGATTTTATGTCTGCTATTTTAACTTTTTCATCAGTCCAAGCTTTTATCTTTATTACAGGGATAGTTTTTTGCATTCTTCCCTGATATAAACTAATTTACTAATGCAATTTTTAAATGGTCTCTAAATTCATCAGGCTTGTTATTTAATTTATAATTGGGCATTATGATTGTTTTAGTGTACTTCAGCTTTAATTGTTGACGCTGTTGGTTCAAGGCATGTACAACTCATGTATTATTTTGGCAGAGATAATAGTGCTTCCTTATACAGTATTATGCTGCAAATTATATAGGGAAATTGATTTCTGTAGTAGCCATTTGATGATGTCCATATGTACAGTTGTCTGTTCAGCTACCTGAAGCATGTATTTGTAATAAACAAATTGTTGGCTTCAAAGAATTCTATGAATTGTTCTCCAGCATCACTTGCAACATCTAGGTTGAATTTTCTGATTATGTTGATTTTGCTTTATTTCCTAACTTACTGTTCATGATGCTGTACTCTTCTTCTTTGTCGTCTGGGCCAGGCATGAAACTGCCTAAATGAAGGCACCTTTTGGCAAGTTCATTCAGCAGTTCCTTTCCTCTGACCTAGTGTGAGAAAGATTAGCAGGCAACACAAGGTTGCCATCACCAAGGTATGCCCAATTGTGATTTAAAAAAACACTAGTCAGACATGATTCTGCATATTCTTGTGTCATCAGTTTTGTTCTTGGTATTTATTTAAAGGCTTTCAAGCCTCCTTCCCTTTAGTATCTATAGTTGGAGAATAGGTCTAATTAACAAGTTGCTCTCATACTCTTGGTTTCACACCAGGTTGTGTGACTGGCCTGTGATCAGATGTGTGAGCAACAGTTCATCAATTAGTGTCAATGTACTGCTATAATTTATGCAAATGTATGTATGCCAATAAGGGGCCATGGTGACTTAATGGTTAAGATCCTGAGCTTGATGACTGGAAGGTCGGCATGTCAGCAGTTTGAAACTCAAGTGTTGCGAAATGGAGTGAGTTCTTGTTATCTGTCCCAGCTCCTACCAAAGTAGCAGTCTGAAAGCAAGAAATTGCAAGTAGATAAATAGGTATCACTTTGGCAGTAAAGGTAAGTCTTCCCTGTGTCTAGTCATGTCTGCCACATTACCACGGAAACATCTGTAGATGCAGACAGTGCTGACACTTTGGCCTTAAGCGGAGGTAAGCACTGCACCCTAGAGTTGGATACGACTGGCTTTTGAGCAAGGGAGACCTTTTCCATGTTTGCCAATAAATAATTTTCCAACAGGATTCTGGCCTCGATTCCTTTTCAGTTTGTCATTTCTGAAATAAGACTGCAATGTCCTATTCTGGTCCACTTCAGTTTTCTAACATCAGTTAGGGCACTGTTCAAATGTTCCATCTCTTGTTTTATGATTTTGGGTTTTCCTTGGTTGACACTTCTCACATTCCACTCCTTCCTTTGCTTTCACCCGTTTTCGTAGATGATAGCTAAAATTCTAGCTTTGTATGTGACACTTGGTTATAAACAACTGCTTACACTAGTGAGGGAGGGAAACCAGGAAGCAAACTCCACATCAAAGGAATTATCACTCTAATTTTGTTCAGTCTATTGCTCAGCCGGCCGGGAATTCATACATTCTGCCTAAACCCCTTTGCCATTTTGAAAACGGGCTCTTTTCTTATTGGTTGGGGATGAAGAAACCCAAGCAAGCGACCAATACAGAGATAGACAGAAATTCCGCTGTAACTGTAACCAATGTTCAAAGCTCTCACTAAAACATAGCCACAAGTAAACTGTAGAGAAACTACCTGGTTTCCCCCCTCTTTGAGACATAATCTCTCGGTTCTTTTTGAAATTGTCTTTCTATAGGTAAAAATACACAGAGCACATAATGTGCAATGCAGGGATGGAGGAATCACAATTTGGGATCAAAATTGCTGGGAGAAACATCAATAATTTGAGATATGCAGATGATACCACCCTAATGGCAGAAAGTGAGGAGGACCTAAAGAAGCTCCTGATTAGGTTCAAAGAAGAGAGTACAGAAGCTGGCTTGAGACTCAATATCAAGAAAACCAAGATCATGGCAACAGGCCCTATCAGTCCCTGGAAAATAGATGGGGAAGAAGTAGAAGCAGTGACAGATTTTACTTTCTTAGGATCAAAGCTCACTGCAGATGGTGATTGCAGCCATGAAATAAAAAGGCGACTGATTCTTGGGAGACAAGCTATGAGAAACCTGAGGAACATAGTGAAAAGCAGAGACATCAAATTGCAAACAAAAATTCGTATAGTCAAAAAGCAATGGTATTCCCTGTGGCAATGCATGGTTGTGAGACCTGGACCATTAGGAAAGCTGAGCACAGAAGAATAGATGCCTTTGAGATGTGGTGTTGGAGGAGAGTTTTAAGAGTCCCCTGGACAGCGAGGAGAACAAATAGTTCAATCTTAGAAGAAATCAACCCTGACTGCTCCTTAGAAGGTCAAATAGTAAAGATGAAGCTAAAGTACTTTGGACATCAAATGAGAAGAGAAGACTCACTTGAGAAGGCCTTGATGCTTGGAAAGGCTGAAGGCAAAAGAAGAAGGGCGCCCAAGGATGAGATGGCTAGATGGAATTGTGGACGCAATGGTCACAGAGCTGAGCGAGTTGAGGGGGGTGGTGGAGGACAGGAGTGCCTGGCGGATAGTGGTCCATGGGGTTGCAAAAGGGTCGGAATCGACTGTGCGACTGAACAACAAAATAGGTAAAAATAAAGGTCGCCATTTCTTGAAAGCCAGCTGTATCAGACTCTAGGGTGCGGTGCTCATCTCCATTTACAGCCCAAGAGCCAGTGTTGTCTGAATCTGCAGATGTTTCTGTAGATATGTGGCAGGCATGACTAGACACCAGAGCGCTGTTACCTTCCCCACTTAAGAGGTACCTCTTTATCTTCTTGCAATTTATTGCTTTCGAACTGCTAGGTAGATTCCAACTTACACGTTTTGTTGTTGTTCTTCAGATGCCCTTTGCGACCCTATGGACCATGACTTTCCAGGCACCTCTGTCCTCCACCATCCTCCTCAACCCGCCCACTTCTGTGCCCATTGCGTCTACAATACCATCTAGCCATCTCATTTTTGGCCGCCCCCTTCTTCTTTTGCCCTCCACTTTTCCCAGCATCAAGGCTTTCTCATGTAAATCCTCTCTTCTCATTTGATGTCCAATATACTTTAGTTTCTACTACAGTAAAACCTCGGATAACGTTAAAACCTGGTTCCACAAGTCTTGGTGTTATCCGATTTTTAGTGTTATCCAATGCATGTTAAAATCCTATGGGATCCATAGAGATACATTGTAACCACACAGGCTTTAGCGGTTGTTATCCTATGCATCCCATAGGATCTTAATGTTATCCGATGCAATTCTCCCCCCCAGATTGCTTAATGTTATGCGATTTTAGTGTTACAGTAAAACCTCAGGTAACACTAAAACCTGGTTCCACAAGTCTTGGTGTTATACGATTTTTAGTGTTATCCGATGCATGTTAAAATCCTATGGGATCCATAGAGATACATTGTAACCACACAGGCTTTAGCGGTTGTTATCTAATGCATCCCATAGGATCTTAATGTTATCCGATGCAATTCTTCCCCCCAGATTGCTTAATGTTATGCGATTTTAGTGTTATTCGATACTAATGTTATCTGAGGTATTACTGTATTTGATACTAATGTTATATGAGGTATTACTGTATTTGATACTAATGTTATATGAGGTATTACTGTGTATTTGACTTTCCAAGGAGCAGTCAAAGTTGATTTCTTCTAAGCTCGACCCTGAGTCGCCACGGTGAGTGGGCGGCAATATAAATTTGAACTAATAAATAAAAATAAATAAATAAATAACAAAAATTTGTTCTCCTCGCTGTCCAGGGAACCCTCAAAACTCTCCTCCAACACCACATTTCAAAGGAATTTATTCTTCTGCGTTCAACTTTCCTCATAGTCCAGCTCTCACATCCATACATTGCCACCAGGAATACCATTGTTTTAATTATGAGAATTTTTTAAACACGTTTCAGAGCCCAAATAAACCCGGAGTGCCGCTCTTGGTCTCTCTCTCTTTTTCGCATTTTTGGTAGGTCTATGGTTCGCAGCGCTGTAGCTACTCTCGCCATTTTGACTGCGGGTGGGCTGCCGCTGAGCTGTCCTTGCTGGCGCGGGCGTGGCTTGGCACTGGATCCGGAGTGAAGCCGGGGAAGAGGATCGAAGCTTAGAGGTAAAACCGGAGGGGGAAAGGGGGGAAATGGCGGGGGCGAGATCTAAGTCAGGTTCGCTCCCTGCTTGGGTGTTGGTCTCACTAATTCAGGGAAAGGGTGCTCCATGGGGGGGGGGGGTGCGGTGGAGAGAAGGGGTGCTGCTAAACAGAACCCGGGTTGGGGGCCTGTTTCACACGGACGTGGCCAACCCCGTGTCTGGGCTCGGACCTCGGCGAATGAAAGCCGCTTCCTCCAAACAGTTTGACCCTCGCCCTCAACATTTTCTAGCGGGATTGTGTAGTGCAGGGGTGGCCAAAATATGGCCCCGGGGGGCCAGATCCGGCCCCGATGCCAATTCATCCGGCCTGTGAAGTGCTCGTCGCCCCCGGAAGCAGAACTGAAACACGTTATATTCACTTTTGGAAGAGATGTGGTCTTCGCAGGCTGGATGAATTGGCATCATGGGCCAAATCTGGCCCCTGGGCCATAGTGACCGGCCCCCTGAACCACGTGACTGGCCTGCGGCCTGAAAAGTTTGGGCACCCTTGGTGTAGTCTGTTGCAAGCCCCCTATTTGTGCCTGATGATCTTTGAGAACAATCCTTAGGAGCACAGATGGGTGTCTTCTCCCCTTTATCCTCTCATTATTTTTGGTTTTGTTAGTAAAGGTAAAGGTTTCCCTTGCTTGAAAGCCAGTCGTATCCGACTCTAGGGGTCAGTGCTCATCTCTGTTTCTAAGCCGAAGCGCCAGCGCTGTCTGAGACATTTCCATGGTCATGTGGCAGGCATGACTAGACACCAGAGCGCATGGAACGCTGTTACCTTCCCACCGAAATGGTCCCTATTTATCTACTTGCAATTTCTTGCTTTCGATCAAATCAGACTTGTAGGAACCCTAACAGAGCTTTCAAAGTAAAAGATTTATTGAAGGGATGGTTTTACCAATTCCACATGTAATACAGCCACAAACCCCCAAGTGAATTTCAGTGGCTGAACAAGGGATTCGAACCCAGGCCTCTTAAATCCTAGTCTGTCACTATCCACCAGGTCACACTGGGTTTGCTCTCTTAATAGTATATGTTAATGGTTCTCCATGAAGTGAGTTCCCATCATCTGTCCCAGCTCCTGCTAACCAAGCAGTTCGAAAGCAAGAAATCACAAGTAGATAAATAGGTACCGCTTTGGCAAGAAAGGTAACAGTGTTCAGTGCACTTTGGCGTCTAGTCATGCCCACCACATTACCACGGAAACATCTGTAGACACAGCTTTGGCTGTAAACAGAAAAGAGCACCACACCCTAGAGTTGGATACCAGAGGCTTTTAAGCAAGGGATACCTTTACCTAATGGTATCACAGTGAAATCAATGTGTTTTTAGGATGCATGAGAAGAAGCACTACTTCACACTGCATCGCCTATGTTCAGCATAGTAAATCATCATTAGAGTAGGCCCGTTGAATCAGTGGAACTTAAGAAGTTGACTCACCAAATCCTCATTGATTCAGTTGTGATTTACTAAGATAAGTAACAGAATTCCAACCATTGTGTACTGTATATACTCAAGTATAAGTCTAGTTTTTTTAGGCCCCAAAATGAGGTCCAAAAAGTGGACTTGACTTATACTCAGATCAATGACCCCGAAGGTCCCAAAACTGCAGTGGTTCAAATTCAAACATACAGTAAAAACAAACAAAAACTAGCATTACTATAAAAACTCAAAAACATACCCACACAAATTTCTTGTTTAATTAATTTCACCACATTTTCATGTACAGTAATACCTCATATAACATTAGTATCGAATAACACTAAAATCGCATAACATTAAGGAATCTGGGGGGAAGAATTGCATCAGATAACATTAAGATCCTATGGGATGCTTCAGATAACAACCGCTAAAGCCTGTGTGGCTACAATGTATCTCTATGTATCCCATAGGATTTTAACATGCATCAGATAACACTAAAAATCATATAACACCAAGACTTGTGGAACCAGGTTTTAGTGTTATATGAGGTTTTACTGTATTTTAATTGTTAAAACTCACTTGAAGCTGCTGTATTTTCCACCCCAGACTTATACTCGGTCCAATCGATTTTCTTAGTCTTAGAGGTCCAAATTAGGTGCCTCGATTTATATTCGGGATGACTTATAGTCGACTATGGACGGTAATTGTAGAATTCACTTTTACAAGATGTAATAGTTAGCCATGAATTTAAATCATTGCTAGAATCCTATTGACTAGTTATGCCTGTATAAGTGCAACATTGTCAGTCACAGCACTGAATTGTGTCTAGTTAATAATGAGCTCCCATTTGTGTCTCCTGTTTCACGCCATCTCACACGGCTACCGTGAAGTAAGGGGCAAGCAATAACTTGCTAGCTGTGGCAATTCACTGCTGCATCATCATTTTTTTTGCCAATGAACTTGTGTTAGCTTGACTAACCAATATAGTTATGGAACGGTTTCTCAAAATGCATGATGGAGAGGTGTTCTCCTGTCTGTTAGGCAAGAAAGTTAAACAGAACTTAAGCTGCTGTGGATGGAGACTGGGGAAATCTACAGTACTTGTCTCATGCTCTCCTTATAAGACAAGCCTGCATGTCACTTGAAGCAGATAGATCTCTGGTATGAACCATTTGGGGAGTTCTTATGATATAAACCAGTGGTGCCCAAACTTTTTTTTTTTGCAGGCCTGTCCTGCCCCTGACATACAACTGTGGGGGCCGGAAGTGGTCTGCTCCCACTGCTGACAGTTTTGACGTCAGTGGTGGTGGCGGCGGTAATCGTGCTTTGTCCTGGCTACTCTGAGCAGCCTCTTGCTCGGTCCCATCCCCTCTGCAGCCTTTGCCAAATCCGATCGCCGTGTTAGGAAAATCTTCGGAGCCTCCTCTGTTTCAAAATCCACGACACTGGAAGGGTAAACTTGGCACACTGCAGTGACGTCATCCCGGGCGCACCAGGGAACTGTCATAGCGCCACGGATTTTGAAACAGAGGAGGCTCCGAAGATTTTCCTAACACGGTGGCTTTGGCAAAGGCTGCAGAGGGGATGGGACCGAGCAAGAGGCTGCTCGGAGCAGCCCGGACAAAGTGCAATTGCTGCCGCCACCGTTGCTGACGTCAGGCAGTGGGGGCGGGTGGAGGGGCGGTCCGCGGTGAGCCCGGGTACTCACTGTGGGTTGTATTAATGATATGCAGGGGCCTAATGGGGCCTGCGGGCCATAGTTTGGGCTCCCCTGATATAAACTGAATAACCCTGGCCCATGTGTTATTACAATGCCCTTTCTATTAAGTCCCAAGAGACGTTTTAATTGTCCCAGTTATTTCTAAATTTGTGGGCCATCATGATAGATTTTTATGTTCATTTCCTTCTAAAGGACGCAGACCTTACACTCATGCACCAGGTTGCCAAATATTTTTGTCAAGCCATTCAGTTACATACAAATTTTATCTAGAGGATATGCTGTACTGTTTTATAACTTTTTTCAATTGTTAACAAAGTGTGAAATATTTTCTACTGTTAACAAAGTGTAAAACCTTTTTCTATTGTAAAGGTGGTCGAAGCTTGTAATAACGAAAGAATGAATGAAAAGGATATAAACCGAATATTTTTATGCTGTGTCCTACCTACTATTAAAAATACACAATTCCGTGTTCAGATATGTATATTAAAATAGCAGATCCCTTTGTGGATTCTATGCCAGCCATGTGTACTTAAAAGTAAGATCTGATTTCAGAATAATGGGTTCCAGCTAAATTTAAGTGGGAGTGCAGTCTTAAATTCTCACCGTCCACCTGTGAAAAGAAGGTAACTTTCCTAGGGGCTCCAGGGGCTCTGATGGATTTGTCTGCTATGTTTTAGCCTTTTTAAAAAAAGAAACTAAACGTGCTGAATTCTGGACAGAAAACAACAGCTATACTCCTTTGTCTGAAAGTCTTAGCAGTTCACATTAAAGTGTCTGCATGGTTTTTGAATAGATGCTATTTATTAGGTGAATTCCAGTGCAGTGGGTTGAAAGAAAAATCTGCAATGCTGTTTTGGATCATACTGGTAGCTCGAAATGTTCATATGTGTTGTCTGTCTTGGCAGAAACATTAGGATTCTATGGCAACTTACTTGGAATTTATCCAGCAAAATGAAGAGCGTGATGGAGTGCGTTTCAGCTGGAACGTATGGCCATCCAGCAGACTGGAGGCTACAAGAATGGTTGTCCCATTGGCCTGTCTCCTGACTCCTTTGAAGGAACGAACGGACCTGCCCCCTGTCCAGTATGAGCCAGTGTTATGTAGCAGACCAACTTGCAAAACTGTCCTCAATCCACTTTGGTATGAATATATTTAATGTCTTGTGTTTCATGGAAAGGAAGCAGTTGTGATGTGTGGTTTGAGCATTTCCAGACTGCCCCTTGTATGACTGTTGAGTCCATAGTTGTTTGAAAACAGGGGAGGAGCTAAATTAAGTTTAGCCTGATCCTTCCTGTCCAAACAGCACAAGTGACCTTTGCCCATATGGTGACGTGGTTAATGAGCCACTTCATTATATGGACAAATTTTCTATGTGCTCTGTGGAGGGATGGAAAGTGTAATTACTTTTTTTTTATCCTACCTGATCATTGTAGCCCTGCATTGGTTAGGAGAGGTTTTAAAAAAATTGCTCAAAGCCACAGTTTCAATCAGTGTTATAAAGAAAAATGAAGATTTTTTAAAAAACTATCCTAACTGATGCAGCACTACAACAATCAGGAGAGAGAGAAAAACTTTCCCTGCCCTTCCACAGAGGCACAGGGAAAGTGTTTAATGTCAATATCCGATTTGCTGAAAGGGGTAGTGTTAGCCCCTTCTTCATACCAGAAGTTGACATGGGAAGCACTGTTTCACAACTGGAAGGCTCCCATATACATTATTTCCAGTGTCTACAGGTGCTGGGAATGACATAAACGGCAGTGTCCACACCCCCCAAAAGTATAACCTCCTGATGAGGTTTCAAAAAGGAGTACTCGGGGAGGTTGGGATGCGTCAATGTGCACAACATGTGGATGATGAAGACAGGAGCAATCCCCCTAGAGTTCCAATGAGTGGACTATATACCCTGTCTGAACATGCTCTTAGTTTGTGACAGTATTTTCTGTAAGTAAATATAACTCTTAATTGGAATTTGTAATTAAAATGTACAGCTAAATGTTTCATATCCAGGTGTACCTGATCAAAGGGGCTGTGAATGGATTTTAAAAATAATTTTATTTAAGTAATAAACTGATAAATACAAAGTTAAATAATAACTTATTTAATATGTAAATAATCGAAATACAAGCATGGTAGCCAAACAGTTTATCTCTAAACTTAATCAGGATTTTTACTTAATGTCCCAGATCACAAGTCAAGTTCAATAGCAATACCAATTACACTTATATTCCACCCCATAGTGGAACTGTCTGGGCAGTTTACAAGGTAATTAGCATTTTGCCCCCAACATGATGGGTACTCATTTTACCGACCTCAGAAGGAAGGCTGAATCAATCTTGATCCCTAACAAGATCGAACACACAATGTCAGCAGTTTCGGCTGCAGTACACTACTGTGCCACGAAGGCTCTTCAGTCATAGTTTATTGTAATACAAAAGAACGTATTATCCCTCTGGATATGAAATTTCATTCTCTTTTCCCTTACCCTTTGACTGGATCCTTGGAGACATCAGGCACTTTCACCTAGGTTTTTACTGACTGTGCTTTATCTGGTGCAAAATGCTGCAGCCAGGCTGCTAACTCAAGCTGGATATAAGAAATATGCAACTTCCCTGTCAGAATAACTACACTGGCTTTCAGCTCATTTCTGAGCTCAATTTCAGGTTCTGATTTTGAGCTATAAAGCTCCATATCCCTTGGGTCCAGGCAGTCTCCAAGATCATATGCCTGTGACATGATGAAAGTAGCTTTTCTGGATGGACCTTTGCCTAATCAAAAATAGTTGGGCTGATGACTACTAGAGACATGAAGTGGGCAGTTAAAATGGGCTTATATGAGATGGTACTGGTAGAAGTAATTTTCTCTTAATATTGTAATAGTTTTCTTAATGGCATTCATTTATCTTTGGGATATCTACCATATCTTCAGTACCAGTTCTTTGCAACAGAAATGGAATGTTGATGCTTCTGTTTGCTTAAAATGAAGGTTTCAGTGTTTCAGAATTCGATTTTATCAGCTTTTATATGTTCCTTTCTTACAGTCAGGTTGATTACCGAGCCAAGCTTTGGGCCTGTAACTTCTGCTTTCAACGAAACCAGGTGGGTGTGAAGAGAAATGTTGTGTTTTCATTAAATATTCTTTAAACCCTCCTTGTGTTGAAATGATTCTATTGGCTGTGCTTTTTATGCTCATGTTATGTCATAATAGCCTATTGTATAATGTGAATGTACTTGTTGTTCATTGTTGTTTATTTTCACTGTTGAGTCCAACCCATCGTGACCCTATGGATCACTGCATGCCAGTTTCCTCTGTCACCTGCCATCCTTCAGAATCTACCCAGATCCACGTCCACCATGTCAAAGATAGTGTCGAACCACCTCACCGTCTGTCGCCCCCTTCTCCTCTTGCCTTTGATCTTTCCTAGTATCATAGCCTTCTCTATCTGTTCTTCCAAGGAGCAGTCAGGATCGATTTCCTTTAGGACTCACTGATTTGATCTCCTTGCAGTCCAAGGGACTGTCAGTGGTTAGACGGCATCATTGATGTGGTAGGCATGGATCTGGGTAGACTGTGGAGGGTGGCGGAAGACAGGAGCCTGGCGTGTTTTGGTCCATGGGGTCACAAAGGGTTGGATTAACTGTACAGCTGAACAACAACAACACTGTCCACGAGGTTTTCTTGGCAAGAATTGGATTGCGTTTAGTCCGAATTCTCCGCCTTTCCATCTTGGGTGGCCATAGCTTCATCAAACCACACAACCCTCCACTCCATATCAAGACAATGATCCTTGAGGAGCGTGTACTACAGTGTGCAACTATTGTCACTTATTCTTCGTTAAATTTGATCAGGGAATTACCAAATTAGATACAGTAAAACACCGGATAATGATTGGATCGGATAACGCTAAAATTGCATAACATTAAGTAATCTGGGGAGGAGAATTGGATTGAATAATGTTAAGGTCCTGTGGGATGGATCGGATAACAACCGCTAAACCCTTTGCGGTTACAATGTATCTCTACAGAGCTTTAACGTTATCCGATCCATCCCATAGGATTTTAACATGCATCGGATAACACTAAAAATCGGATAACACCAGGACTTGTGGAACCAAGTTTTAGCGTTATCCAAGGTTTTACTGTATTAAAGGATGCTAATGTAATCATCTTTGACTGACATATGTATTTGCCATGCTTTTAGTTTCCTTCATGAAGTGTTCTTCTGTGTCTAGGCCAGCAGTGAAACTGCCAAAATGAAGGCACCTTTTGGTGAGTTCATTCTGTAGTTCCTTTCGCCTGACCTAGTGTGCGAAAGATTAGCTGGCAACACAAGGTTGCTGTTACCAGGGTATGCCTGATTGTAGTTCAAAAATACCGCAATGTTTGAGAAGGCTTTTTCTGGGTACCTCATCATCATGTGCTAAACTTGCTAGTTAGATAGCAGTAACTCAACTGAGACATATTTTGTTAGTCATTATTTGGAACTAACTATGATGGCTTCAACTGTAAGATGATACAGTAGGCAAACCATGATTATAGGTTGCTTATCTGCTTTCATTTCAGGTCATACTTAGTACAGTAAAACCTCGCATAAAGAGCCCCTCGCTTAGAGACTAACTTGCTTAAAGAGCAGAATTTTCTCTGAATGGTCATCTCGCTTAACAACTAAAACCAACCAAAAAGTCGCTTAACAACTAAATCGGGGTTCGCAATCTCCCCCCCCCCCACCAGAAGTCACAATTGGTCACTTACAATGGTGTTTCGCTTAAAGAGCAAATTTGCTTAGAGCAATCTCGTGGAACACATTATGCTCTTTAAGCGAGGTACCACTTGTACTTTGTTCTATAAATGAATTGTTATTTTAAAAAATTATTTATATTCCACCTTTCTACTCAAGAGGACTTGAGGCAGCTTACAATTTTTTTAAAAAAAAACCTATTAAAACTGGAAATATTGGTTTCTGGTGAAAAAGTACCAGCTGTCACTGTGGTTTGTTAATTCTTACATCATGCCAAATCAGAGTTTGTTCAAGCTATGATTTACAAATGTGCTTCCGGTCATGGTATCTGTTTTTGTTTTGCTAATCAGCTTCAAACCATTACTTCATGTAAAAACATAATGCCAAGCTATTTTGAATTTCCCTAGCTACAGTTCAATATGATGCACCAAGTAGAGTGGTATATAACAACAACAACAACAACAACAACAACAACAACAACAACAGATGCTGTACACGATGTTGACATAATACTTGAACTGGTTTACAGGTCCTGCCATCTAACTTCCTGTTCAGTCATAAATTGTACCCTAAAAACGGCAAGGTATCATGTTTAATGTTTAAAAGTGAAGGTAGAGGTTGCCCTTGCTCGAAAGCCAGTCATACCTGACTCTAGGGTACAGTGCTCATCTCTGTTTGTAGCCAAAGAGTCAGCGCTATCCGCGTCTGCAGACATTTCCATGGACATGTGGCAGGGACGCCTCAACATGGAACTCTGTTTACCTTCCCACTGAAGTGGTTCCTATTTATCTACTTCCAATGTCTTGCTTTCGAACTGCTAGTTTGGCAGGAGTTAAAAGTGAAACTAACATTCAAATCTTGTATGGAAAGAAAATGGTTTGTCTGTGTTGCCTTAGAAAGAAATATTGGTTTCTTTCAATGAATGTCCTAATTCTTGATGTGCTTCCCTAGTTTCCACCAGCATATGCAGGTATATCTGAAGTCAACCAACCAGCAGAGCTTATGCCGCAGTTTTCCACAATTGAATATATCATCCAGGTAATCCTTTGCTATATCATATTTGGAACTTTACCACATTGTGTTTCATTTCTCTGTGGTGATATTTCTAAAATATATTGGTGTATTCCTCTCCTCCCCGGGTGTTTTTTATTTTCCTCACTTTTCTGTGGTAAAACTTTTCCCCCCTCTCTCCCCTAAGCGTGGTCCTCAGACACCGCTGATCTTCCTTTATGTGGTGGACACCTGTTTGGAAGAGGAAGACTTGCAAGCCTTGAAGGAGTCTCTGCAGATGTCTCTGAGCTTGCTGCCTCCCGATGCCTTCGTTGGCTTGATTACCTTTGGCCGAATGGTCCAGGTTCATGAACTGAGTTGTGAAGGAATCTCCAAAAGTTATGTCTTCAGAGGCACTAAG
This sequence comes from Furcifer pardalis, assembly GCA_030440675.1. NCBI lineage: Eukaryota > Metazoa > Chordata > Lepidosauria > Squamata > Chamaeleonidae > Furcifer > Furcifer pardalis. Next base: position 146,247,747 of record CP126891.1, on the reverse strand, counting down.
GATCTCACTGCAAAACAAATACAGGTAACGGGTGTGCCTTTTGCGAAATGTTAATTTGCATTTCCAGTTCCCTTTTTACCTTCTAAAAATATTTTCAAGGTGGACATCTCTAATTCTTGTTATGTGTCTTGATTGTTAAGGATATGTTGGGTCTTACCAGACCTACTGCACCTCAGCAAGGAAGACCTCACCAGCCTCAAGAACAGCCTGTCATTTCAAGCAGGTACATGCGTAGCTCTGGAAAGCAAGCTGGGTTTTTTAAAAGTGGAGTTAGCTGGGTTGAATGTTTTAGATCTGTGATGGCGAACCTTGGAACTCCAGATGTTTTTGGACTTCCAGTCCCAGAATCCCAAGTCCCCTGTGAATCCACTCAAATGGGTTTACTGCGATTCATCTGGCCCATGCTGTCCTAGTCGCTCTAGGAAGCAGAAGTAAAACACGCCCATATGGAGGAAGGATTAACCCGGAAGAGCTTTAACCATATGGGGGCGTTTTACTTCCGCTTCTGGCAGTGACGAGGGCAGCGCGGGCCGGATGAATCTCAGTAAACCCATTTGTGTGGATTCACAGGGTGCTTGGGCTTCTGGGAATTGAAGTCCAAGAACATCTGGAGTGCCAAGGTTCACCATCATGGTTTTAGATGTTTCACTCTGAAGACTGTAACAGATTTCCGGGAGGAGACAGATTTTTATAAATTGAATGTGTCAATTTTTGGCTATTTGAAGCAGGTTTTTTTTCCATGTATATTTGCAGTGCCTTATAAACTATAGCCTCACCTGCAAAATACTGTGGCCAAAATCCTGTTGCCCAATGTAGCAGATCACACTAGAGTAGGCCCATTGAATCAATGAGCCTGCTCTAACTGTGACTTACTTTAGCATAACAAATCACAGTTAGAGTAGACCCATTTGTATCAATGGAATTTACAGAGAGCTTGACTTGCCAAACCGCCATTGATTTAATGGGCCTTTTTTGGTGCATTTTGCTATGCTAAACAACAAAATTTTGGCCAATATTTACCTTAGATAATAATGGAAGATTAGGATTTAAAATCCTAATAAAGTGGAATAAATTATTGAATAGTTTAGAATATATGAATTCATTCCAAATTAAGTTCTGATTTGTAATCCCAGCCAGAGCTGACTCACTGAATCAATGGGATTTATGTAAGTGTTGATACACAAATTCATCAGTTGGTTTAGTACTGTTACTGAATGAATTTAAACCATGAACTCTCATTTCTCACTTGGGATGGTGTTTTGTTTTGTATTCTCTTGGTACATAGTTATGAAATAGATGCTGGGTGTCTTTCAGTGCTTAACAGATCTGTTGTGTTATGAGCTTTATGTAGGTGTAGCTGCCCTGGGTCTCTTTTTGGGAGGAAGGTGGGTTAAAATAGAGTAAACAAATTAAATAACTAAAAATGATCTTGTGTATGAATGTGATTCATATTGTTTCTGTTTGCTGCTGCCTAACTTGGTTTGTTTTGCTCCTGTTTGTATTTACTGAATAAAATAGCAATGAAAGATGCCAGAAACGTTTACACATTAGATTCATTCTCTAAAGCAAAAATCAATACTTGCTTTTTAAAATCCCTGTAGATTTCTGCAGCCTGTTCACAAAATTGACATGAATCTAACAGATCTCCTGGGGGAACTCCAAAGGGATCCTTGGCCTGTCACTCAAGGGAAAAGACCCCTGCGATCTACTGGAGTAGCTTTGTCAATTGCTGTCGGGTTATTGGAGGTAACATTGCTTTGAGTCACAGTTTTAAATGGTGATGCACTAAGTTAATCCAGTGCAGTTACTGTCTGAGAGACATATGTTTTGATTGGTCCTGTATCTTAATATCTATGCTGTTGAATATGCATGGCTTAAAAAAAAAACACCCAGTATCATTAGCATTGTTTGGAAACAACATCTCGGTACTACGTGTGCTAATGAATGAGAATTAATTGTGTGTAAGTGCTGTCTTTTTAAAAAATGGCAGTTTGAAATTGTACTATTCCTATATGCCAGTGGTGGCGAACCTTGGCACTCCAGGTGTTCTAGAACTTCAATTCCCAGAACCCCTGATCAGCAGGAGTGCTAACTTGGGCTTCTGGGAATTGAAGCCCAAGAACACCTGGAGTGCCAAGGTTAGCGATCACTGCATATGCCATGTGCTCTCCTGCATTTTAAGTTGAGTCTGGACAAGTTATAACACCACATGAAGAGCTCTTTCCTACTGTTAAAGACATACTTTGCATGTGTGAAAACTTCCAGTAGGCCAGGAAAGGTCACCCAATTTTTCTTGACAAAAGTACAGTAACTCAAGTTCTTGGTGGGATGCATCTAGTTAACTAATTATACATTTGCTCAGTAATATTTCACAGGAGTTGATTTTGATCATTATATGTGTATTCTTGCCCATCTCCAAGGGGACATTTCCAAACACTGGGGCCAGAATAATGTTATTCACAGGAGGTCCACCAACTCAAGGACCAGGCATGGTGGTAGGAGATGAACTAAAAACTCCAATTCGTTCCTGGCATGATATAGAGAAGGATAACGCACGGTTCATGAAGAAAGCTATGAAGGTAGGTCCCCACTTTATTAATATAAAACAAGCAATATATTTTTCAGGTTTTGCTGGTTATTTGTTTTCCTGCAGAAAACAGAGTTTACAGAAACACTTCCAAAACTAGTACAGTCTGGGAAATGTTTTTCCCGGAGTCGAGCAGTTAGGTGAATGTCTCTTTCTCTATAAGTAAAAAATAAATAAATGTTGCATTGATGCAAGATAAAGTGTCTAAAGACATCTAGTGAACAATACCACGGCTGAAACTTTGTATAAGTTCATTGTAACCAGTTGCTGTAGACCTTAGCTATTGTTACTGTTTTTCTTCCTGCTACAGGTTATGCGTTTTTTGTTTTTGTCTGTTGTAGTTTTTGCTTTGCCTGTACAGATTTCACTTTGAATCTTGGCTGATTTCTTTCTGCTTCCCAGTCTTCAGCTGTCTTGTATGTTTAGCTGTCCACATCTGTTTCTACCTACTCTCTGTGTCCCCAGTTTTTAATATTCGATATTTCTTGCAGTTCTCATTGGCATCACCTTCCTGTCAACCTTTCTTTATTCCTTGGGTTATTGTTTCCCTCTGCCCATTTCTTAGAATCGTGTACAGTCAAACCTCGCTTAGCGAGTGTTTTGCTTTGCGAAAAACTCGCTTAACGAGCAGGTTTTTTAAAAAGCGATCTGACTCACATAATGAAAATTTCCGTTATGCAAGTCCGAATTGCATAGCGCAAATTTTCGCTATGTGAGTCAGACTTCCCCTATGGAAATGCTCACATAGCGAGCATTTCTATGGGGGAAAACTTGCATAAAAACTGAGGACACAGTAGGTAGAAACAGATGTGGACAGCTAAACATACAAGACCGCATAGCGAGCGTTTCTATGGGGAAAACTTGCATAACGAAAAAAAAATTCGCTATGTGAGTTTTCCCCCTAAAAAAACTCATGCGAGTTTTTCCATAGGAATTTTCGCTATGCGAGTCTGACTCGCATAGCGAAAAGCTCGCATAGCGAGCAGCCTTGCTGAATGAATTAAATTCGTTATGCGAGGTATTACTGCATTTAACTTGATGCCCACTCTCCCCTCTTCAGCAAAGGGCTGTCTTTTCTCTCACTTCACTAATCTCCTGGGCCTCCTTTTTGCTTGGCTTCACAAGATTTAAGCTCCAGGTACACCCAAATACTTTCATCTTATCTTCTGTGCTTCCTACTTGGAAAATTCTCAAATGTTGCAAAATCTCACAAACAGTTTGTTAAACCTGTCATGTTCTCCTTTCCTGGCTCTTTCTATACTTAAGACTTTCTTAGCTTTCAGCAAAATTGCTGCATCATGCCTTGATAGCATGCTTTAAGGGTAAAGGTCACCTTTGCTCAAAAGCCAGTCGTATCTGACTCTACGGTTTATCTCTGTTTATAGCCAAAGAGCCAGTGCTGTCTGCATGTGCAGACATTTCCGTGGACATGTGGCAGGTATGCCTAGGCGTGTGCACGGAACATTGTTTACCTTCCCACCGAAGTGGTACCTATTTATCTACTTGCAATTTCTTGCTTTCAAACTGCTAGGTTAGCAGGAGCTGGGACAGAGACAGGAGCTCATTCCATTGTGCAGTACTCAGGTCTTGACCTATTGAGCTTCCAGTCATCAAGTCCAGCATCTTAACCGCTAAGCCACTGCAGTCCCATGCTTTACAACTTAATAATGTTTTATAGTTATGATAAGAAAATCATCTTTGCCAAGATGTCTTCCAATTGTTTTTCTTTTTTCCTATTTTCTTTTTGTACAGCACTATGAGACATTAGCTAATCGCACAGCTGCCAATGGACACACCATTGATATTTATGCCTGTGCCCTTGATCAGACTGGTCTGATGGAAATGAAGTGTTGCACAAATCTAACTGGGTAGGTTGTCAGTCCTTATCAAAAGAGCTTTCTCTCCCCCCCCCCCAATGGTTAAGAAGGAATAAATTTCTTGATCAGTGTGGAATTCATAAGCTGAAGTATGTTGAAATGTATTAATCTAGTTAAGAGATTTCCCTCTTAAAAGTCCAACTGTTAGCATCCATCTGATCATCTGGTAAATCAAGACATGCATTAATTCCATTGATTCAATTGGTCTACTTTCATCAGAACTAGAAATTGGATTTTGGTAAAATAATGGCACAAAAATGTTTAAATACAATGTAAAGCTAATCTCAGTAGAGTAAAACCAGTTAGTAGTAATTAGATCAAGCTTTAACTCATATCTTCTCTGTAAAAACTTGTCTGCAGTAGATGTAATAAGACTCTTATGTCAGATGAAATAAAAGAGACAACAGTCAGATGGTCTTCTGATTTGAACTAAATGGTTCATTAGAAATATTATTATAAAAGTTCCAGAAAAGAGAAAAATGTCTTAAATTTCCAATTTTCTGTGAACCACAAAGGCATCCTTTATTCTAATAGATAGCCACCCCAACCTGCCCTTTTGTCTCTGGACTACGAGGCTGAGTGTTCTATGTGAGTCTGTTGTGTGTTTTGGGTGAAAAGGCATTGAATTGAAACGAGCTCATTACTTCAAGCTATTACAGAGTTTTATGTATAGCAGAGTTTTAGAGTTTATGTATAGCAGCAGCAGCATTAATACTGGCCTGGGGCTGATGAGGATTTTGCATGCCAAAAAGTCTCAGGACCAGAAAGTGACTCTCAGAACTGGATCAGTGGTATGGTGTCATGCTGTGATGCAGAAGGCAGATGAAAGTCCACTGCTTTATATTCCCCTGATCACCACGAGGATTGCCAATATTCAGGTTCGGATACAGCAGAAGAAGAAGAGTTTTAGCTGTATAGTACAATTTTCTGTATATAGTCAAACCTCGCATAAAGAGTTCCTCGCTTAAAGAGTAACTCGCTTGAAGAGCAGAATTTTCTCTGAATGTTCGCCTCACTTAACAAATAAAACTAACCAAAAACTCGCTTAACAAATAAATCAGGGTTCGCAATCCCCCCCACAACTGGTCGTTTACAATGGTGTTTCGCTTAAAGAGCAATCCTATGGAATGCATTATGCTCTTTAAGCGAGGTACAGTTGTACTTTTTCTTTCTCATAATATAGTAATTACTGTAATAAAACTTCACTGCAAATATATACACAAACTGAAGCCTAGGGGAAGACTACTTGGAATGTTGCAGTATTTCGAGGTTGTTGCACTAAATGGATTCTTTTTCTGCGCACAATAATAATTGCTTTTTAAATGAGTTATTATTAACAAACATTGCAGTGTAATCCTTGATTTGAGTGAGAGATTCAACTGTTGCATATAGTGAGTTAACTGTAACTCTCTTGATGTTCCCTTTTTCACAGCTGTGAATTAGTTTGCTACTTTAACAATGAGCGAAACATAGTCAAACTAGACTCCTCTAGTTTTTAGCAACTGAGGGGGGAAACATTGTGTTTTTGTGTTCTGCAACTCAGTGTCAATATTTCGCTGTGCCACTTTGTTTTCCCCAGGGGCCACATGGTGATGGGGGACTCCTTCAACACCTCTCTCTTCAAGCAGACTTTCCAGAGAGTCTTTAGCAAGGACCAGAGTGGGGAATTCCGCATGGCTTTTGGGGGTACTTTAGAAGTGAAGGTACGTATGTCAAGCTGTCTTAAACTGAAGGTCAGATTCCTTTCATAATAAGGAAGGAATTTTAATAGATGCAGATGGAAAGGACTGTGGTTGCTTAGTGGTTAAGATGCTGAACTTGTAGGCTGGAAAGTCGGCAGGTCGAGACGTGAGTGCTGCACGATGGAGTGAGCACCCGTCTCTGTCCCAGCTCCTGCCAGCCTAGCCGTTCAAAAGCAAGAAATTGCAAGTAGATAAATAGGTACCTCTTTGGTGGGAAGGTAAGCAGCATTCCGAGCACGCCAGTGTCTAGGCATGCCGGTCACATGTCCATGGAAACGTCTGCAGACACAGACAGCAATGGCAATTTTGGCTATAATCGGAGATGAGCACCAAACCCTAGAGTTGTATATGGCTGGCTTTCGGTCAAGGGTGACCTTTACCTTTACCTAATGTTTGCAGTTACCAATTTCAAAGAGAATTTCATATTCTGTTAAGACCCTTTACCTTCTTCCTCACAATAGGGCTGAGTTCCACCCGGTAATAACAGAAAAGCTCAATTTTTTAGAGGAAATTAACCACATCACCTGAACATTCCATAGTTTTTGCTTCTTATTTGGAACTCAGTCCACTGGTGAAGAATCTTGGGTGGGAGGATTCATCAGGCTATTCTCGTTGTACCTACTATAGCAGGGGTGCCAAAGCTACAGTACGGGGGCCAGATGTGGCCCCTGATGCCACCTCATTCAGCCCACAAAGCCCTCGTCGCTCCTGGAAGCGGAAGTAAAACATGCCCGTACTTCCGCTTCCAGGAGCGACAAGGGCTTTGTGGGCTGGATGAATTGGCATAGGGGGCCGGCCGCATCTGGCCCCCAAGCCTCAGTGACCGGCTCCCTGAACCACGTGATCGGCCCACAGCCTGAAAAGTTTGGGCACCCCTCTACTATAGGAACAGGGTAAGATCCAGTAAACAAGAGCTCTTGATTTTTATTCATTCTGAAATTATTTTGACTTTAGACTTCTAGAGAGCTGAAGATTGCTGGAGCAATTGGACCCTGTGTATCACTAAATGCCAAAGGACCATGTGTTTCTGAAAATGTAAGTTTTGTCACGGGGTGGTGACTCCTGACATAAGTGAAATAGTTTTTAGGAGTTCATTGAAATTGAGTTGCTCAGTTTCCAAGGAGTAGGTATATATAAATGTACGTGAAATCTAGTCATTATGGAGACCTGGGGAAAGATGCTCAAAATGTCATTCCAGACCTGCCTTTTTGTTGCGACTTTAAGACCATGTCATATTATTGGGGCCTTGGATTAGAGAACTAAGAATTAAAATGAATCAATTAAATCTAATCTAAGATGTAACTTCTAGTACAGTCAAACCTCGCATAAAGAGCGTTTCGCTTAAAGAGTAACTCGCTTAAAGAGCAGAATTTTATCTGAAAGTTCTCTTCACTTAACAAATAAAACCAACCAAAAAACTCACTTAACAAATAAATCAGGGTTTGCAATCCCCCCCATAACTGGTCATTTACAATGGTGTTTCGCTTAAAGACCAAACTCACTTAAAGAGCAATCCTGTGGAACGCATTACAAATATTTCGTTCTGGGAGGCTGCTCGCTATGTGAGTTTTTCGCTATGTTTTTTTTCACATAACGACAATTCCTATGGAAAAATTTGCATAGCAAAATTTTTTCGACATGTGAGTTTTCCCATAGAAATGTTCGTTATGCGAGTTTTTTCATAGTGAAAGTGATTTACATAGTGAAAATTTTCGTTATGTGAGTCAGAATGCTTTTTGAAATGCCCGCTTGTTATGTGAGTTTTTTGCTAAGCGAGGCATTCGTTAAGCGAGATTTGACTGTAATGTCATTTGTTTTGAGTGTTTATTTTTTACAAAATTAATGAGACAACTTTGTTTTCTCTATGCCCCAACAAGTTTTCCTTCAGCCATCTGTAATAAAGATGCAAACCTTTTGATTTGTGGCTCCGCAAGTTCTGAGATCAAACTCTTATGTAGGGGACTTGATTTTGTAATTATAAGTCAGTTGTCAAAATTCAGCACATAGCAAGATGCAAGTTCTGCTTGCATGTTTCAAATCTTTTCACATGTTTAAGAGAAAGGCCAAGTCCTTTGAAGTACTGTCAGTTTGAATATTATCTGCACTATATATGCCATCAGGGTACTTACAAGACAGTTTAGGACCACATCTTTAGGAATTTTTACAAAAGACTTTTGCAGAAGACATTTAACAGACATCAGAAAAGCATACAGTACCTGTAAGAAAGCTGCTCTGAATTATAACAAGTCATTATTAGCCTTTTAAGTCCCTTCCCCCAATAGCTTTTGAACTAGCAGAAATGTTTTCATATAGGGGAAAATAAATCAATTGAAAGCAAGTTCCATAGATGTGAGCCCACAACTGAAAAGAAGGCATACCTTTAGATGTAATGTTTAATGGAACTGGATAATGTCAGAGGAAGCTGAATTCATACTTCCTTACCTGAATAATCTTACTGTTTCATGATTGGTAGAGTGAATATACCTAATATCTTCAGGGCCTGGCATTATACATTCCTAAACTGTCAGCATTCTGAATTAGTGGCTATGGGTTAGGGCCCCCACGTTATCCTGGGAGCTACCATCTTTGGTTCTGGATGGGGCTACTCTGCCCCAAATAGACCCGGTGCGTAATCTAGGAATCCTCCTGGACTTACATATGCTGCTCGAAGAGCAGGTGGCAGCCATGGCCAGGAGGGCTTTTGCACAACTTCATGTCATACGCCAGTTATGCCTGCTCCTAGACTGGGACTCCTTGCTTATGGTCATGCACACTCTGGTCACATCCAGACTTGACTACTGCAATGTGCTCTACATGGGGCTGCCCTTGATAACCATTCAGAGGCTGCAACTGGTCCAGAATGTGGCTGTTTGGCTGGTGACAGGGTGCGGGTGGTATGCCCGTGCCTCGCCACTGCTTTGGGAGCTGCACTGGTTGCTGGTATGCCTCCGGGTGCAATTCAAGGTGCTGGTTATCACCTTTACAGCCCTATGTGGTAGTAGGCCAGGATACTTAAGAGACCGCGTCACCCCAAGAACATCTGTCCATCCCACCAGAGCGGACCGGAGAGGCTCTCTAACTGTTCCATCCCCTAGAGAGGTGCGTCTCTCTAGCACCAGAAAGAGGGCCTTCTCAGTCTCCACTCTGGCCCTATGGAACCTCCTGCCAATTGAGCTACGTCTCCAGATGGAGTTGCTGCCCTTCAGGAAAGGCCTAAAAACCTGGCTGGCAGAGCAGGTGCAGGGCAACAGCAATGCTGTGGCCCCGGCCTGCTGGCTGATTTAAGAACGCCCTCTCCCTCTTTTTTAACTGGTAGGAGAGTAGGAGAATATTTTTTGTGGTAGTTTTTAAATGGGGTTTTAATTGTGATTTTTAAAAATTGTGATGGTTTTAACATTTGTACACCGCCCAGTCTTTGGGGTTGGGCGGCAATACAAATCCGCAAATAAATAAATAAATAAATAAATAAATAAATATCAAACTGTAACAAATACCTAATCTTGCATTTGTGGTGTTATATTATTGTGTTTTTAATTATCTTTTATCAGGTTTTATTTTAAATTTAATATCTTACTTTACCTATTGCATTGTCTCTATACAGTATATTTTATGCATAAGAATTTATTGCTATTTTATCTAAATGCATTGATAATTGCGCAACCTTTGTAGATGCTGTATGCTAAATAAATAAGCTGGCTAAGGTTTGAGAATATACTGAATTATTATTATTTTTTTACTTTTTCACAGGAACTTGGGATTGGTGGCACCTGCCAGTGGAAAATCTGTGGCCTTGATCCCACCTTGACTCTTGCCATTTATTTTGAAGTAGTAAATCAAGTGAGTTGGCCTTTTTATTTCTCTGCTGGTAGTGTTACATACGTATCTTGAGTTGTTTCTAAAATTGTATTATAGACATTGAACCATCCAGGAATTATAGGTGCTATTATTTTAAGAACATCTTTTTAGATAATTCTATTTTAAAAATATGGTTCTCACAATAGGAGAATCCCTGGTAGCGCAGTGGTTAAATTGCTGTACTGCAACCAAATGGTTATGAGTTCGATCATGTCCAAGGCTCAAGGTTGACTCAGCCTACCATTCTTCCAAGGTCGGTAAAGTGAGTACCCAGCATGTTGGGGGCAAAATACTAATTAACTTGTGAACCGCCCAGAGAGTGCACTAAGTGCTATGGAGTGGTATATTAGTGGGATTGCTTTGCTTTGCTTTATCCCTCTATAACAGTGGTGGCGAACCTATGGCACGCGTGCCAGAGGTGGCACTCTGAGCCCTCTCTGTGGGCACCGGTAGTCACCCCAGCACAGAGTTTGCCCCACCCCTTAGCCCAGCAGCCCAATGGGAGCTCTTCCTCCCTCCTCCCAGCACAACGTTTGCCCCACCCCTCAACCCAGCAGCCCAATGGGAGCTCTTCCTCCCTTCCCCCAGCACAGAGTTTGTTCTGCCCAGCAGCCCAATGGGAGCATTTCTTTCCTCCCCTGTTGTTATGTTGGCACTTTGTGATAAATAAGTGGGTTTTGAGTTGCAGTTTGGGCACTCAGTCTCCAAAAGATTCACCGTCACTGCTCTATACTTATCCTGCTTTTTCTCATAAAGTACTTATTAAGACTTTGCTGAATTTGTAACCCCAAGCATACCAGCAATACTCACTGGGCCTTACTCCAAGCAAACAGTGTTAAAATCCACTGTCCGTCTACTTACTACTCTAGTTGTCAGAACTTGCGTATTATGGTAGTGCCCAGAAACCAGCTTGTTAACTATTGGCTTTGAGTGCAATATACCACTTTTCTTCTGTTTTAGTTCTGTAACTGTATACACCACACTTTTGATGCAAGCACCACTCAGGGTGCAGTATGAATGTGAATTAATAAATAAATAAATAATGTACTTTGTTTTCTTAATGCAACTTTTCTCTTCCTTTTTTTCAGCACAGCGCACCTATACCTCAGGGTGGCAGAGGAGCGATCCAGTTTGTCACCCATTATCAGCATTCCAGTACCCAGAGGCGCATTCGTGTGACTACAGTTGCTAGAAAGTGAGAACAACTTCTGCTAAATAGAGTGTGCACTGTTGGCTTTGGGCTTAGGCTCTTTTCTGTCATAAGCCACAGCAAGGGTTGGGAGATAATTCTGTGTGGCCTTTAACCTTTAAACATATAGATGTACTAATTGTTGCCCTTTTAATTTAGCTGGGCGGATGCACAGAGTCAGCTGCAACATATAGAAGCTGCATTTGACCAAGAAGCAGCTGCTGTCCTGATGGCCCGACTGGGGGTCTACAGAGCAGAATCAGAAGAGGGGCCTGACGTCTTGCGATGGCTGGATAGGCAGCTAATCAGATTAGTGAGTATGATCAGGTGTAGTAAGCCTGTGTAATCTTAGGACTTGATGGATTGAATTGCCTCTGTATATATTTCTGTAGCTCTAAGCCAAGTGTGCCTGTGGGCCACATCCGGCCCCCAATACCAATTCATCCCAAACACTAAACTATAGCTTGAGATCTTTGGATGTGAAATAAAGAGTCTAGTGTTTATGTTCTGTGTTAGATCAGCTATTTAATTAAAGGAAAATTATTTGAGCTTGAAGGATAGAAGAAGCAAACCATGATTTTTGGCTGCTTCTCTCCCTTCATTTTTCATTTGCTGTGTACAACATTCATAGGTAATACAATTAACATGAGAAACAGTTTATTCTATTTAGCAATTTCCCCCTTAGTAGCCTCATTTATATTTCAGTGTATCCATTATTGCGACAAATTTTATTCTGCTTTAATTGTGCAGCAAGCTTCTATTTTAATTTCTTTGTAACATGATCCATCGTCCTTCTTTATTATATTATGAGATGTTGCTTTAATGTAATTATGCCTTTATTGAGCTCTACCTATTACCCCAACAGTGTCAGAAGTTTGGACAATACAACAAAGATGATCCAAATTCTTTTAGACTGTCTGAGTCATTTTCCTTGTATCCCCAGGTAAGAATTTGTTCAAATTTTTAATAATTTACAGTACAGTAGTGGGATAGATCATTAGAGCTCCAAAATACATACAGTCAAACCTCACATAACGAGTGTTTCGCTTAGCGAAAAACTCGTGTAAGGAGCAAGTTTTTCGCTAAGCAGTCTGACTCGCATAACAATTTTTTTGCTATGCTAGTCGGATTTTTCCCTATGGAAAAACTCGCATAACAAGCATTTCTATGGGGAAAACTCGCATAACGAATTTTTTTCGTTGTGCAAGTTTTCCCCATAGAAACGCTTGTTATGCGATTTTTTCCGTAGGGAAAAGTCTGACTTGCATAGCGAAAAATTCGTTATGCGAGTCAGATTCGCATAGCGAATTTTTCGCATAGCGAGCAACCTTGCAGAACGAATTAAATTCGTTATGCGAGGTATGACTGTACTGTATATACTCAAGTATAAGTCTAGTTTTTTTAGCCCCCAAAATGAGATCCAAAACAGGGACTCGGCTTATACTCAGGTCATCAACCCCGAGGGTCCCAAAACCGTGGAGGTGCAAATTCAAACATTTTTTTAAAAGCACTAACACGACCATAAAAACTCAAAAACATACCCACACAAATGTCTGAATAAATTAATTTTACCATATTTTCATGTATTTTAATTACTGAAACTCACTAGCAGCTGTTGCATTTTCCACCCCCGACTTATCCTCGGGTCAATCTATTTTCCTAGTTTTAGAGGTCCAAATAAGGTAACTTGACTTCTATTCGTGACGACTTCTAGTCAAGTATATACAGTATTTTGCATTCTGTTAGGAGCCCTGGTGGTGCAGTGGTTAAACTGCTGTACTGCAACCAAAAGGTTGTGAGTTTGATCCTCGCCAGGGCTCAAGGTTGACTCAGCCTTCCATCCTTCCGAGGTCAGTTAAAAGGAGTACCCAGCATATTTGGGGACAAGATGTTAATAATTTGTGAACGGCCCAGAAAGTGCACTAAGTGCTATGGGAGAGTATATAAGTGTAATTGCTATTGCTGTTTGTGAACCGACAAATACCTGCAGCGGTGAATCTTTTTGTGTTGTTTTGATCAATGTGTGTCAGCTTTTTCATTTGGCTTTTTGAATCAAGTCGGTGAAGTGGTTAAAGAAGCAAAGAGGAAGAAAATGGAGAGGCAAACAGTGATTCTCATCACAGATTTATTTATTTATTTATTTATTTATTTATTTATTGGCTTTCTATACCACCCTACTTGGTGCAACCAACTCAGGGCGGGGTACAAAACAAGTAGAATACAATCATCGGTACAATACAATAATAGGGCAACAGTATTGTGATAGAACACCACACAGCAAAACAGCAACAATCAAGCAATAATATAACAGTACAATCCAACAATATAATACAATGTAGAGAAATATCCAACAATATAATATAGCATACAATATAACAATATAATATCAGAAAAATCCCATCCAACAATACAAAATAACAATATGGTCAGCTATCATAGATACAACGTCCTCTCAACTGGCAGCAGTATAATGTAGCATACAATATAATGTAAGAAAATCCCATCCCGCAATACAAAAATAACGATATGGACAGATATTATAAATACAACGTCCTCTCAGCTGACTGCAGTCAGCTCCTCCGGGCAAGATGGTGGGGCCCGGAGGATGGGTGGGAGTGTCCTCTCACCACCACAGCTGCTGCAAATCTTCTCCTCCAGGTGATGGTGGGGCCCGGAGGGGCGGGAGCATCCTCTCATCGCAGCAGCAACCGTCTTTTATCTCGACCTCTGGGCGAGATGGCGGGGCCCGGAGGGAGGGCGGGAGTGTCCTCTCACCGCCACAGCTGCTGTGAGTCGTCTTCTTCTCCTCCAGGCGATAGTGATATCTTTGCTGTTTCCTGTACCTCCATATAGTTCATGTTCCATCTGCGCCGATCTCCATTCCTCCAAGTGTTCAACAATAGTCCAGATGAATCTTCATACTACCGCCATCACTTTGCAAGACAGGACCTGACCCAGTCGCTCATCATGATCCAGCCTATACTTTATTCTTATTCGTTCTATGGACCACCCGAGGTAATTTGTTTCCTTTTAGAACTACCTTTGGTAAACATTCCCGTAGATAGTGCTTTCATCCATTTTGGAAGAATCTTACATTGGGGACAAATTCTGGAATATTAAAAATATATACTGCAAGGATCTCAGTTCATTGCTACCCACCATGGTTTGGTGAAATTTTGGGGAGAGAAGAGTTGTCCCAAATGAGAGGAAACATATCCATAATTCTGAAAAGGAAAAAACATCTTTGGATTTGCAGTTGGAAAAGGCCTTGTCAAGAAAGTTCTGTCTCCTTAGAGTCCTTGATGGTCTGATAGTAATTGTGCCAAATTTATGTATTTTATTTGAATAGTAGACATGACATATTAGGGGAAAAATATAATGTGTGATTGCAGTAAACACAGCATTAAAAAAAACCCCTATTCATATTTGTCCTATAGGGTAAACTAGTATGAAATTGGAAAGTTCTCCTTCTCTGTTTTGTATATGTAACAACTTATTTTCTCTCTAGTTTTGTAGTTGTATCAAAACAATTCAGTTAAAAGTGGTGTGTTGTAGATCTTCCCCTTTGAGAGAGAGAGAGAGAGAGAAAGGGGGGATAAGGCAATCCTCTTGGATAGTGATTAATTCCACTTCCTTTGACCTTTTTTAGCCTGCACTTTTGGATAGCAGCAGCATTCTTCCCGACAGGATACTACTGATGGATACTTTTTTCCAGATTGTTATCTATCTTGGAGAGGTAAGGTACAAATAATCTTTTGCCCAGGTTGATCTCTGCTTGAGCTACATAGTAAAAACACTTTGGTGTCCTTGAAAAAACATTTTGGTGTCCTTAGCATATGACACGGGTTCCCAACCTAAGGACTGGGGACCAGATCCAGCCCCTGGTGCCATTTCACGTGCCCCAACCTCAAGCATTTGAGAAACAAAATGGCTCCCCCTTTGAAGCTGTTGGGACAAAATGGCTGCCCCCATCACGCAGGCTGGGTAAAATGGCTGTCTGGTCACCATTGGTGGGTGGTGCAAATACAGTTAAAATACTTAATTTTACTGTATTTCCATATATTTTAATTACTGAAACTCACTAGCAGCTGCTGCATTTTCCACTCTTGGCTTATACTCGGGTCAATCTATTTTCCTGGATTTCCAGGTCAAAATTGGGTACCTCGGCTTATATTTGGGTCATCTTATATTTGAGTATATAAGGTACCATAAACACTCAAAAACATGCCCACACAAATGTTAAAATTTATTAATTTTAAAGTATTTTCATGCTTTTGATTATTGAAACTCACTTGCAGCTGCTGCATTTTCCATCCCCGACTTTTACTCAATCTATTTTCCTAGTTTTAGGGGTCCAAATTAGGTACCTTGACTTATATTTGGATCGACTTATACTCAAGTATATACGGGTACATATTGTCTGACATTGCTTCATCATAAAAATGGAATTGACTAGGAAATGAGGGAAGGATGAGAGACATAAAATATAGAAAGACTTTGATTAATTGCTCATCCCTTCTTCTCTCTCTCTCTTTAACAATCAGACTATTGCACAGTGGCGTAAAGCAGGGTACCAAGAAATGCCCGAATATGAAAACTTCAAGCATTTACTGCAGGCACCATTGGATGATGCTCAAGAAATTCTGCAAACCAGATTCCCAATGCCACGTTATATTAACACAGAGCATGGGGGCAGTCAGGTAAGGCACAGCTTTACAAGGCAAAGTGTGGAAATAGACTCCACAGAATTGTTTCCAGGTATAGGTCTTTATTAATGGCCCAAAGAGTGCCCAAACTATGGCCTGGGGCCTGGATGCGGCCCCGATGCCCATTCATCCGGCACGCAAAGACCTTGTCACTCCTGGAAGCGGAAGTGACGAGGGCTTCATGGGCCAGAGGAATTGGCATTGGGGGCGCATCCGGCCCCGGGGCCTTAGTGACCAGCTCCCTGAACCACATGACCGGCCCGCAACCTGAAAAGTTTGGGCACCCATGATTTGGAGTGAATTTATTTTGCTCACTTTTTGGTTATACTTTGGTTAGGGGATTAAAATGTGTCCTAACATTGTGTAGAATATCTAATAAATATCTTGCTTGAATTAGAAAACAGTACTTGGCTATTGCCTCAGGTAGTTGGATACTACGGCTGGCTTTCAAGCAGTATGAAAGCAAACAATATAAAAACTGGAGTTGGAGAGAAAAACAAAACAACCTGCTTTTAGATAGTCAGTTACTGAAAAATACCCTTCTCTTTCTGCTTCTGAAACTGCCGTTTTATTAAGATGTTACCTCTCCCTGCAGCTGCCTGGTACCAAGGCATGGTGACATGGGAAATGCATTTGAAAGTAAATAAGTGGCCAGTTTGGGTATGCCTCTTTGGGTAGGAAATGACAGCAAAGATATCCTATGCCCAGAAAAGTTTATTTTCCTTCTCATTAGTGTAGCTTTAACAGTAATGGACTTCAGACCATAGCAATCTCAGAGGATCTTGTGATGTTCCTTAAAATAAGTTGGACCAGACCATTTAGAGTTTTACAACGTAACACTCAATATTTTTAATCGTGCTGTGAAACAATCCATGTGGGCTTGTCGCAACAGATGTCAGATATTGACTTCGTTTCCTCAGTTAGGCAGACTGGTTTTGAACTATTGGAATTTTCCAGACATATTGAACACATTATAATTTACCCAGTCTGGAACTTACTGTGTTAAGACTCTGATTATTTCATTCTTTGAATGGTTTTAATTCATATGTCATTATTTCTATGAACATCTTGCTCATCAGTTAAGTAAGTAGTGTAGCGTTGATTTCAGCTGCCTGGGGCATCCCTGGTGGACGCCAGCGCCCGCTCCCACTCAGGCTTCTGGGAATTGTACTCCAAGAACACCCAGAGACCAAAAAGTGCTGCCCGGGGTGGGACGCCCCCTGCCCCCCCCCCCATGCCCATGAGTTAAGTGAAGTGTGTCTGCAGATATTCAAAAATTCAGATATTCAAAAACCAGTACTGCAGCACTGGTTGACTTTAGTAAGGGTAGAAAGCATTCTTCAAGTACACTTTTCGAATGTTTTTCCTTTCCCCTTCCTTCCTTTCAAGATTTTAATTTCCTCTTCAAATGCTCCCTTTTAATTTAACATGAGTGGTATTAAGGGAGATGCATAGCTACATTAGAAATTCCGTGTCGATTTTTGGGACATGTTGATAAACTTTATATTTTATCAAATTGTTTCTAAGTTACTTTCTCATTCCATTTTTGTTACAGGCACGGTTTCTCTTGTCTAAAGTGAATCCTTCCCAGACTCATAATAACCTTTATGCATGGGGACAGGTAAGTAATGAAATATCTACTCCCTTCCTGAAGTTCATAGTACCTTCCTGTGCATGCATTCACAATATAAGATGTCAGACTTAAGGAGTAGCTGTCACTTGTTTTACTGCAAGTTTTTCCACTTGCTGTGCAGTATTGAAGAGGCTTTTGTTACATATAAGATAGGAAAGGGTAAAGTTGTAATATTGAGCAGAGCTAGGATTGCCAGGTTCACTGAATGCTTCATCTGTTCATTTTTCCCTCTAGTTAAATAAGGTTAGGCTTTGTGTTTAAATGGTAATTTCTTGTTTCAGGAAACTGGTGCTCCCATCCTAACAGATGATGTTAGTTTGCAAGTATTCATGGACCATCTGAAGAAGCTGGCTGTTTCTAGTGCATCATAATTTTGATCTACTAAGGAATTCTCTCAAACGTGTGAACTAACTGAATCATGCGACTGCCAAGAATCAATTTGCCAAAAACTAATACAATTCTTTTTCCTTTTAAAATAGATTTTTGAGGATTTCATGTAACAAACATAGAAGGCGAGTTCTCCATTTTAGATTTAACTTATTGGTGTTTCTTTTCTTTGTTTGTCCATTTTTATGTTTTCAATCATATAATCATTCCAGTATGATTTATTGACTCTCCCATGTAATTCATTTTTCTGCATTTGTACTTCACTAAAATAAAAATCAAGGAGGGTGTTAAAACTTGATGTTACCCAATTTGTCATGAAGTGTTTGGGTGTGAGGGAAAGAATAAAATCTTCAGTCATGTTGCTAGCCTTAACTAACAGGCTTGAATAAACACACTGAAGCAACTGGCTTATTAATATCAAGATATTACAATGTAACTCAGTTAAACTTATAAATTGCCTTCTGGAAGAAATTGCATTGCAACGTTTCCAGATTGTTGAATTTTTATTATTATTATTTTTACTTTGCTTTAATAGCTTACAGCAGGTTTTCTCAACATAGGGAGACTTCAATTCCCAGAAACCTAAGTCAGTACATTGACGGATCAGTGCTTTGGGGAATTGATTTAGGCTTCTGGGAATTAAAGTCCAAAAGCCAAAGGTTGGGAAATACTGGCTTACAGTATTTTGCAAACATTAAATCAGGTAGGCAACCTATAGACTCTGACTCAATGGTGATTACTCTTTTACTTTATGTTTCTCTTAACAGCCCTGAAATACTGATGTTTGCAGTAACAATGCATTTGTATACCTCTTCATCTCCATTCTGTGTCTTCCACAGTCATTGCCTTACCTTGCCCTTCTAATGGATTTCTGATCTTTTTCATAAGATTGTGTACATGCTCAGAACAAAATGCAGGGGGAACTGCATTGGCCATAAGACAAATTCTTCTGAATTCCATTTTGTAGTAATACATTTACTGTGCCAGAATGACTTCTACACACTTGCCTTATCTGATCCATCTAAGAACATATCCAACCTTGTCAATACAAAAACTGTTAAACACTGATTTCTTCCTATATATGACTGTGAGTCTTGCTCTGAGCAAGAAAGCATTGAGTTGCAAGGATCTAATTGGTTGACCTTGCTCGAAAACCAGTTGTATTCAACTATAGGGTTCAGTGCTCATCTGTTCACAGCAGTGTTTCCCAACCTTTGGTTTTTGGACTTCAGTTCCCAGAAGCCTAAGTCAATTCTCCAAAGCACTGATCAGCCAAAACTAAGGCATCTGGGAATTGAAATATCTCTTCTCACCCCCCCCCCTCACCCCCCAAAAAAAAATCTCTGGGAGAACAGGATTGTGATTGGTTGATGAGTGTCCTTGCTTTTGCTTGGGGGAAAGAGTATAGGAATGGATTGGTGCTAGCCCAAAATGGGCATCATGACTTTGGATATCAGCCTGATATTGTTGTGAGTTCTGCACTCTATGTAAACTCAGGAGTTTGTCTATATCTGTGGTGAGATCATTAGATACCTTTCTTTCTAAGATTCAATAAAGGAAGAGATTGACTCAATAAAGGACTGCAAGATTTGAGCAGGACTGTTGCTCATAGGACCTTTGGACGGCTTTAATTCATAGGGTCATCAAAAGGAGGAAATGACTTGATGGTATATAACATTTTTTTCAATTGAGCAAGATACTGTACATAACTGCATCCTATCATGGTATGATGAAACATACAAGTGTTTTCATATCCATATAAGTGAACTAAATAAGCCTGTGTGCAAATGCAGACAGAGAATATGTATACAGTACAGTAATTTATATTATTGCAGGCACAATTTTTCTATTCTACACAACATTGAATCTACTGATTATAATTTTCTACTCTACACAACACTGAATCTAAAATGTTAAATTCTCTGTGTAGAACTCAATTCTTATGTTTATTTATTTTATTTATTTTATTTGTTCGAATTTGATACCCCGCCCCACTCGGGAAGACCTGACTCTGGGCGGCTTACAAAATGTATTACCGCAATGGGTAATCTATAAACACACAACACCATAAAACATTAAAAATTCACGAGTTCATCAGAAGCAAAAATTTAAAACGTTAAAACGTTAAAAACCGATAAAAACAAGTGATGACAGGTACAAAAACCGGGTGGTGGTAGGGATGGCTACCCTTAAATTAGCCATCCTGGATGGGAACCTACATTGTTCTGTCCCCACACTTGACCTGCCAGCCATGTCTTTAACCCCTTTCGAAATGGGAGGAGCTCCGTCTGCAGGCGCAGCTCTATTGGAAGGAGGTTCCAAAGGGCTGGGGCGAACACGGAGAAGGCCCTCTTCCTAGTGCTCGTAAGACGAGCCTCCCTAGCAGATGGAGTCACAAAAGAGCCCCTCCGGTCCGCCCTAGTGGGCCGGGCAGACATTCTTAGGGTGATGCGGTCTCTTAGGTATCCTGGCCCACTACCATATAGGGCTTTAAAGGTAATGACCAGCACCTTGAATTGCACCCGGAGGCATACTGGCAGCCAGTGCAGCTCCCGGAGCAGTGGTGAGGCCCGAGCATAACGCCCGCACCCCATCACTACCCGAGCCACCGCGTTCTGAACCAGCTGTAGCCTCCGAATGGTCACCAAGGGCAGCCCCATGTAGAGCGCATTACAGTAATCAACTCTGGAGGTGACCAAGGCATGTGTGACCATGAGCAAGGCGTCCCGGTCTAGGAGGGGGCGTAACTGGCGAATTACACGAAGTTGTGCAAAAGCACTCCTGGCCACGGCTGCCACCTGTTCTTTGAACAGTAGTCGTGAGTCCAGGAGGACCCCCAGATTACGCACCGGGTCCTTCTGGGGCAAGACTGCCCCATCCAGAACCAAAGTTGCCAACTCCTGTGATAACACAGGACCCCTCACCCATAGCCACTCAGTCTTACCGGGATTCAGTTGTAGCCCGTTGTCCCCCATCCAGACCCTCACAGCCTCCAGACACCTGGAGAGGACTTCCACTGCACCACTTGGGTCCCCACGGGCCGAGATGTATAGCTGGGTATCATCTGCATATTGATGATACCTCACCCTGTGGGAACGGATGATCTCACCCAGCGGCTTCATGTAGATATTAAATAGGAGAGGAGAGAGTATCGAACCCTAAGGCACCCCATATTGAAGGGGCCTAGGGCTGGACTTTTCCTTCTCCAGCCACACCGACTGGGTCCTGCCCCTCAGAAATGAGGAAAACCAGGACAACACAGTGTTAACTCATTAGTACTGTTATCTCATTGAGATTTGTTTCTGGTTTCCAAAAAGCAGGCAGGGTTGATTTCCTTTAGGATTGACTGGTTGAAAATGTCCTACCACTACAATTGCCATGACAACAATTACCCTAATACTGAAAAATTGGAGGAAATGGAGTTCCTACAAATTAACTTAAAACAGAGTCTCCTATCAACATAGGAAGTTCCTTTTATTTGGGTTTCCAGCTAGAAGTCCCTGATCACTCCTACATTGCCCTTGCTTGTACAAACAAGCCTTGTGTTCCACTGAGCAGACCTCAATGATTATCATTATTTCTTCCTGCCTTTGTAAGTTTCAACCTAACGAAGACCTCAGCTAAGAGGGTCTATCCCAGTTCTTGGACTTCAATTCCCTGAAGCCTAAGTTAGCTGATCAGTGCTGCTGGGAATTGACTTAGGCTTCTGGGAAGTGAAGTCCAAGAACCAAGGGTTGAGAAACGCTGGTACTGTACTACGGTATAAATCCTTTTTTGTGATCCTTTTGCATTGTTGTTGTTTGACTTATATGCCGCCCTGCTTGCTTTACAGCGGCTCGCGGAAAAACAGTATACAGTATCAAAGTTACAAATATCACATCACAAAATACGTATCAAAAACATATCAAAAAATCCCAATCACAATTACAAATTACATCCCATCTAGGGAGAATCAGGGAAGGAGGGGGGAATCAGCCCTGTGCTTCACTACGGGTGAAGCAGCAAGAGTGGTGGCTCAGTGGTTAAGAAGCTCGCCTTGTTAGCTGGAAGGCTGGCAAGTTGACAGTTCAAGACCCGGGTACTGCATGACGGATTGAGCGCCCGTCTCTGTCCCAGCTCTTGGGGACATGAAAGGAGCCTTATTGGGGCATCCCAAGTGGAGTTTCTTCCACAAAAATCCTTTCAACCCAGAATAAGTAAAGGTCACCCTTGGTCGAAAGTCAGTCGTATCCGACTCTAGGGGTCAGTGCTGATCGGTTTCATAGCCGAAGAGCCAGCGCCGTCTGCTTCTGCAGACGTTTCCGTGGTCGTGTGGCAGGCATGACTAGACACCGGAGCGCTGTTACCTTCCCACTGAATTTATTGCTTTCGAACTGCTAATTTGGCAGGAGCTGGGACAAAGACGGGAGCTCATTCAGTCCTGCAGTACTCGGGAATCGAACTGCTGACCTTCCGCCTCACAGGCAACGTCTTCTCTTAGCCACTGCAGACCCAGAATACAGTAAAGTAAAGGTAAAGGTTTCCCTTGCTTGAAAGCCAGTCGTATCCGACTCTAGGGGTCAGTGCTCATCTCTGTTTCTAAGCCGAAGAGCCAGCGCTGTCTGCTTCTGCAGACATTTCTGTGATCATGTGGCAGGCATGACTAGACACGGAGCGCAGTTACCTTCCCACCGAAGTGGTCCCTATTTATCTACCTGCAATTTCTTGCTTTCGAACTGCTAGGTGGGCAGGAGCTGGGACAGAGACGGGAGCTCACTCCGTCCTGCAGTACTCGGGAATCGAACTGCTGACCTTCCGCCTCCCAGTCAGCGTCTTAGTGACTTGAGCCACTGCAGTACAGTACTGTAATTTCAGACACTAAATTATAACTAGCAAAAGATCGGAAGGAACCCGGAAGTTAGGGAGCCGCGCTGAGTCTATGGTTTCAATGCGGCCGCAAGAAGGCGGGGCGGTCCCCCTTTCACTTCCGGGTCGACCCGGAAGCTCTTGCGCAGGGGGGTGGGGTGGGCGTCTGGCTTTGCCGGCTGTTGTCCCCGCCGACTGTTTCCGTGGCTCCGGCGACATGAAGGCCATCATCCAGCGCGTTACTCGCGCCAGCGTGACAGGTGCCGCTTCCCCCTTCCCTTCCCCTCCGTCCTTGCTTGGCTGCCCGAAAGGCCTTTGCTTTGCTTCATTGGGGGTGGTGGTGGGGTTATTTTATAAAACAAACCTCGCTCCAGGGTAACGTGTGGATGTGACACGTGTTCCCATTCTTTGGGAACATGTCCACCCTGCTCTTTTGTACCTAACAGACGCCTTGATGGCACTCCTGATGCTTTTAGACTTCAATTCCCAGAAGCCCAACCCGCCTGTGAATCCACACGAATGGGTTTAATTAATGCGATTCATCTGGCCCGCCCTGCCCTCGTCGCTCCCGGAAGCGGAAGTAAAACACGCCCCAATTGAAGCTTCCGGGAGCGACGCGGGCCAGATGAATCACAGTAAACAAGTTTGGGGATCCAAAAATCTCATGTTGGGTGGCTTATCAGATGAGACAGCCACCCTTTGTTCTTTACCTCCTTACCCCGGTCCTGTTTTTAATAATTTTTGTAATTTTATAACTTGGAAATGTTTAATTTCTTTTAGCTTAACTTTTAATATTGTATTAATTCACATTTTTAACTGTTAATAGGGTACAGTATATTGATTTGTGGTCTTCAGCTATGTATTTTTAAAATTTGTTTATGTAAGCCGCCCAGAGTTGGGTTTTTACCCGATTGGGGCGGGATAGCAAGTTGAAGAAATAAATAAATAAATAAATAAATAAACCCATTCGTGTGGATTCACAGGGGGGTTGTTGGGCTTCTGGGAACTGAAGTCCCAAGAACATCTGGAGTGCCAAGGTTCGCCATCGTTGTAATAGAGCAGGGAAGCCCAAACTTTTTTGGGCCATGGGCTGATCATGTGGTTCAGGGAGCCCCATCACTAAGGCCCGGGGGCCGGGTGCAGCCCCCGACGTCAATTCATCCGTACGGGTGTGTTTTGCTTCCACTTCCAGGAGTGACAAGGGCTTCATGGGCTGGATGAATTGGCGTCGGGGGCTGCACCCGGCCCCCGGGCCTTAGTTTAGGTACCACTGTAATAGAGCATCATTAACACTCCCCCCCTCCGTTTTTAGTGTGTTTTTTTCCTAAAAGGTAATCATGTCAGTTTTATCGAGTGCAAGTGTAGGAACATCCTCTTAAACCCCTGTTTTGTATATTTCCATTTTATGGTTGAAGTCAAGACAGTTTGGGGATGACAACACCCTATATATTCTTCTTTCTTGTCTAGGCCAGACGTGAAACTGCCAAAATGAAGGCACCTTTTGGTGAGTTCATTCTGCAGTCACCAAGGTAACGCCCTGTTGTGGTTCAAAATTACCACAATCTTTGAGGAGGCTCTTTTTGTTTACCCCCAATCTATATATGAAAGGCTTTTTAAAGTTGTGTAAAGAGTACTTCAGAGGGTGCAGTGGCTTAGTGGTTAAGACAGTGAGCTTGATAACCAGAAGGTCGACAGGTCAGCATTTCAAGATCAGAGTGCTGAGTGACGGAATGAGCGCCAATCGTCTGTTCCAGCTCCTGTCAACATAGCAGTTTGAAAGCAAGAAATTGCAAGTAGATAAATAGGTACCTGCTTTGATGGGAAGGTAACAGCATTCCATGCACTCCGATGTCTAGTCATGCCTGCCACATGTCAACGGAAATGTCTGCAAACAGCTGACTCTGGCTGTAAATGGAGATGAGCACCGTCCCCTAGAGTCAGACACAACTGGCTTTCAAGCAAGGGAGACCTTTACCCAAAGAGTGCCTCAGTGACTAGATAGACATTTGATATATAAAGAGAGAGAGTTGCAAGGTGCTTTCAAAGAAGGGACAGATAGGTGAAGGTAAAGAACCACTTACATGTTTTATGATGGGTTTATAGGTTGCAGTTGTTTGTGCATCTAACACTCAACAGTTGTGTGATGTTGCTTAGCCTATGATGTATTGGTTGTGTAACTCAGCAAGTTAAGCAACTCACTCAGCAAATTCTCTTTTCTGTTACTTTTCATGTCACTCAATGACAGAACCTGTATACTGTACTGTACTGTACTTGAAAGTAGATTAAAGGACTGAGTCCTGTCAAAAATTGTTTAAAGATCTGAGACTTGCTTTACTGAGTTGAAATGGAATTAACAAAAAAGTTCTTTTTCTATGCCTGAATGTTTCTTCCAGCATTTGCTTTGGTCTTTGCTACTATTAGGAAATAAATCCAGTGTAGCGTTATATCTCTCTTTTTATGGGTCATTGGAGTACTGATTGCTCTGTTGAACAGAACCTTGGATTTATTGGTCTACATATCCTTTATTGCAACTAATGATCATATGAAGCCATACCTCACAAAGGGCACTTGCCCAGGTTATGAGGATGTCTTTTCTATAATTTTCTTGTTTTTGATTTTATGTTGATTCAGTATATTAACAAATCAACAGTGTTAGTGCATTGGCCTATAAGAAGAGCATCCTGTTTCCAACATCTCAGTAGTTCTCACAAGCAGTGCTATTAGACCCTACTCCCTAGTATTGTCTGCTATCATCAGCAATGACTCTCCAAGGTCCTTTGGTGATAGAGAACTTTCACAACCTTGCTTTCTGTGTTCTCTTTGGTTAGAGATAAAATCAAGCGTCTTCTGTATGTTGAGCACATTATTAACCTCTGAGTTGCCCATATAAGTCAGATAGATAACAGCCTCTCCCATTTCCCATTGTATAGTGGATAAAGTGGTAGAAATCCTCACTCATCTGTGGAAACGTATGAGAGATGGTGACACTGCTGTACTTTGAAAGCTCTTAGTATTGCCATAAGTCAGATGACTGGGAGGTAGAAGGTCAGCAGTTCGATTCCCAAGTACTGCAGGACGGAATGACCCCCCGTCTTTGTCCCAGCTCCTGCCAACCTAGCAGTTCAAAGGCAAAAAATTACAAGTAGATAAATAGGGACCACTTTGGTGGGAAGGTTACAGCGCTCCGTGCGCTCCGGTGTCTAGTCATGCCTGCCACATGATTACAGAAATGTCTGCAGAAGCAGACGGCGCTGGCTCTTCGTCTTTGAAACAGAGATGAGCACTGACCCCTAGAGTCAGATATGACTCGTTTTCAAGCAAGGGAAACCTTTACCTTTAGATGTGATTTGACACCACATAGTAACAGCCTTCCACTTAGTAGATCTTCTTTTATGTCAGAGCTCTGTACTGTTTAAAATTATGAACACACATTAAAATATAAAGTACTGTACAAAAGTCTTAGGACGCCACGAGCTGGTTTTAGGAAAATTCAGTGAACGATTTGAGGCGCCATAACCCAGACACCACAACTCCAAACTTCACCAAACTTAGAGAGGGTTGAGAGGAGATTCAGCAAAAGACTCGCATGAATTTTGGTGTGTCTAGGTTGCTCTGGGGCTGAGTTATGTTCCCCAGCACTCACTGAATTTTCCCTAAATCATCTGGTGGTGGCCTAAGACTTTTTGAACAGTACAGTACTGCAAATAAAATTCAAGCACATTAAAATGTTAAAATGACTGGGTCATTTTTGGGCAGAGCAGGTAGTTCAGTAGTGTAAGCTCAGGCATTTACCAGCACTTACAAAGAGGCTGCTAGTCTTTCACAGGCCTATCTCTATGGATGTTTGATATGTGTTACATGCATATTACATAAATCTATTAGAGTAATGTTTCCTAACCTTTGGTTTTGGGACTTCAATTCCCAGAAATCTAAGTCAATTCCCCAAAGCACTGATCAGCCAATGTATTGACTTAGGCTTCTGGGAATTGGAGCCCCCCCCCCTTGTGGGGTGTGGGGCCACATGTTGGAAACCACTGTGTTAGAGGCTTTTCCTGTCCTTTATCCTGTGATCCCTACACTTTTGCTTCAGCAACAGGGATGTGGATCAGTAGCCATTCATTCGGCTGTGAAAGAAAAAATTGGATAAACACATTTTTGTACCATCCTATTGTACCACTGATAGCTGGATATCTTAGTGGTCTGGCCATGAAGCTAGAGGTTGGGAGTTTGATTCCCAGATTGTCTCCTGAGAAAAGTATCAGTCTTTGTGGCCTTGGACAAGCTTCATAGTCCCAGGATGCCTTCTGAAGAAGGGAATGGTCAACCAGTTCTGTATATTCTTTACCTAGAAACTCTGAAAAGGGCCAGCTTAAATCTAAATCAACTTGACAGCCTGCAATTATTATTACACTAGTACCCCGGATAACATTATGACTTGGTTCCACAAGTCTCGTCGTTATCTGGTTTTTAACGTTGTGCGATACATTGATCACACAATGTAAAAAAAAAGCCCTGTTTCCCTGGAGACTGCAGCAAGCCAGAACGTCGGGATTTGAATCCTGACATTTTGGCTTGCTGCAGCCTCCAGGGAGGTGGGGGAACTTTGGAAACAGCTTGGATCGGGTCTCCCCACCTCCCTGGACCCGGCGGGGGGGGGGGGGGGTCAGAGACCCCAAAATTGGTAAAAAAAAAGTCAGTTTTTTTAAACCAATTTTGGGGTCTCTGACCCCCCCTCCCCCGGCTGGGTCCAGGGAGGTGGGGAGACCTGATCCAAGCTGTTTCTGGGCTTCCCTGACGTTCTCAGCCAGTGCAGCAAGCCAAAACGTCAGGGTTCGAATCCCGACATTCTGGCTTGCTGCAGCCTCAAAGAGGATGGGGGAACTTCAAAATTAGCGCGCATCGGGTCTCCCGACCTCCCTAGAACCAATGTGCGCTATTTTTGAAGTCCCCCCACCCTCTTTGAGGCTGCAACAAGCCAGAATGTCGGGATTCGAACCCTGACGTTTTGGCTTGCTGCACTGGCTGAGGACGTTGGGGAAGCCCAGAAACAGCTTGGATTGTGTCCCCTGCCTGCACCAGAGAGATCAGAGGACCCGATCTACAGCTGCAGGGTGGCTGGAGAAGCTGACGGGGACTCCCTGTCGGCTTCTCTAGCCACCCACCCTTGCCTCCACAGCTGTGGGGTGGCTGGGGAAGCTGACGGGGGAGCCCCCCTGTCAGCTTTCCAGCCTCCCCACCCCTGCCTCCGTAGCTGCAGGGTGGCTGGGAAGCTGAATGGAGAACCCCGTTCAGCTTTCCAGCCACCCTGCTGCTAAGAACGACTATCGGATAACGTTAAAAATCGCGTTATTTGCTACAAGATTTTTCTGAAAATCTTGTAACGTTATGCGGTTTTAGCGTTATCCGGTACTCGCGTTATCCGGGGTATTACTGTATAGCACTACAGAACACCTCTCTCTTCTAGTCAGTGGTTAAATACAGGAATGTGTTCTCCTTTTAATTAACTGAAAATAACTTTCAAAGGACACAGGGCATTCTGATTTTGGTACAATGCTCAGTCTTAGAGGAATAAATATGTTTGGTCCCAATGAGATTTGTATGTTGTTGTTTTTTCTTTTTTGGAAGGGATTTTATCACATTTTCTCTTAACTTAGAAAATAGGCAAGAACATCAATTTAGAATTAGAATTGATACCTAGGGGGCAATAGTGTGTAAGCCATAGATTGACTTCTTAATTCAAGGACAAGATTCCATAGCCTGCTGGAATGTAAATTACTGTGTGATTTTAAAATTCTGAAATTTTAATGTCTTAAACTGTTTCTGATATAGTTGGCGGAGAACAAATAAATTCCATTGGACAAGGCATTTGTGTACTACTGGGTATCTCTGTGGAAGACACTCAAAAAGAGCTTGAGCATATGTAAGTCAGTACAAAATGTCAGATGTTTATTTTCCATTTCATATTTTTACTAATTTTACCTATTTCTATAAATTCGTCTAAATATGTGTATGTGTGTGCTTTAATTTTTCACATTTAAGGGTTATGTAAATCTCAGAATATCTAAGTTCTTGTGTGAACCTAGTTTCTCATTTGCTAGGTATGCTTTCTCCTTAATTTTTTTTAGAAATGTTCTTTTTAAAAAAACCTAATTCATGCTTTCTGATTTTCCTTATAGGGTTCGAAAGATTTTAAACTTGCGTGTGTTTGAAGATGAAGGTGGGAAACAGTGGTCTAAAAGTGTAATGGACAAGCAGTATGAAGTGCTCTGTATCAGCCAATTTACTCTTCAGTGTATATTAAAAGGAAACAAGCCAGATTATCATATGGCAATGCCTACAGAGCAAGCCGAGTCTTTCTATAACAGCTTTCTAGAACACCTTCGCAAAACATACAAGCCAGAGCTGATTAAAGGTAAGGCAACCTTTTGACTTTGATAAACTAACCCAGAGCCACCTCTAATGGAGTATGTGCAACTTCAGAGCCCACCTTTTCCATCCTGCCTAGGTTCCCAGGACCCCTCTAACAAATGACTCCTCTCCCCAAATAACTTAGAAGAATTGGTTCCTTAATTCAGAAAGCTTAGCTGCCTTCACTTGTTTCTCTTATAACAGTGATTACTCCTAGGATGAGCTGTTTTTAAAAAAGCATTTATATGCTTGAGGGCTTATACTGGGGACAAAACACCTGCTCAGGTAGCAAGAAAAGCAAGAATGAAGAGAAAAGGGACAGGAGAACTTACATATCAGAACAAGGAAAAGTTATAAAGATCTTCTGAGGCCCATTGGTCATTCTTTGTCTCCAGCATGAGCAATGCCTGAGTTCTTCCCTTATGCCATCTTGGAGTGTGTTGTTAGGTTTAGTTGTCATTCCTGCGTCCGAGTAGGACAGAAAATGATGGGAACAAAATATTTTTTTAAAAAAATTCTTAATTCTTCTCTTTCTTCTTCAACGGAGAGTGGGAGAAAGCCTTCAATTTTCAAAGCTCTTGGAGCAGTTTAAGCAAAGCGACTGCTTCCCTTAAGCCATCCAGTTTGGTTCAATGCCAGCGATGACACATGCTGGAAATATACCAAAACAGCAATCCTGCCAACAACACAGTAGTCACTGACCAGCCCCCCAAAAGGTGCAGTTAGGCATCTATCAGGGACAGACAATTTTGCAATGGCCCGTACGTCATGTCATCAGGAAAAGGAGAAAACTAATACAACTCAGAGGAAGCCAAATTGTGGGACAAATCCTTGTCTGGTTCCAGCCTATAATAAGAACTCCAGCTTTAAATGGAAGGAAACAGTATTGTAGTTTAGCAGAATGAAACCCTATAGAGTAGTACCTCAGATAATGTTATGACTTGGTTCCACAAGTCATAACGTTATCCGGTTTTTAACGTTGTGCGATGCATTTCTCGCACAATGTTAAAAAAAATCCCTGTTCCCTTTCCAAAGAGGAAAGGGAACAGGGGGCCGATCTGGTTTGCTTAGCAAGCCGGGGGGGGGGGTCTGAAAAGAAGGGACCCAAGCCTCTCTTGGGTCCCTTCTTTTTGGAAACCTCCATCTGGCTTGCTAAAGAGCTTTGCGATCCAGGCCTGGTTGGGGGGGGGGCTTCCTAACAGAGGCTTGGGTCCCTTATCCCAGCCTCTCTTAAGAAGACCCCCCCCCCGGCTTGGATAGCTAAGACCCTTACCAAGCCAGGTGTTATCCGATGCAGTCGTTATCCGAGGTATTACTGTACTTTGTCTGCAGGAGCATCTGTTCTTTCCATCACATTCTGCTTCCTTTTTCAGATGGCAAATTTGGTGAATACATGCAGGTGCACATTCAGAACGATGGTCCAGTTACCATAGAACTGGAGTCTCCTGCAGCCCCCATTGACTCGAAGCAGGTAAGTTGCATAAGAATTTTTCTTCATTTCTCTTATTCAATGAATATATGTCTCCTAAATTAGTAATTACATACCATCAAGTTGATTCAGATTTATGGCAACCCATTCCAGGGTTTTCTAGGTATACAGTACCCAGAAGACTCTAGGACTGTGGAATTTATCCAAAGTTACCCAGGCTGACTCTTCTCCTGGGAGGCACAACTCCCAACATCTGGCACTACAGCCAAGTACCAGCTGCCTCGGAAAGTGTGGTATTGTGAACCACAATTGGGCATACCCTAGTAATGGCAACCTTATGTTGCCTGTTAACCTTTCTCACACTAGATCAGGTGAACGGAACTGCAGAATTAACTCACCAAAAGGTGTGTTCATCTTGGCAGTTTCACGTCTTGTCTAGACACAGAAGAAGAAGCCAGGCACCCAGCCAACTGAGCTATCCTGCGAATGACATGATGTTAACCTCTGCCATGTTCTGTTTGAGAGTGATCTTTATAGCTAGACCAGAAAATGTTTACTCCCATTTCTGAAGAATTGTGGTTCTCTAGGTGATGCATACCTAAATAGGTGAAGCTACAAAAGGTTCAGTCTGTCCTGCATTTCTGTTATTCACACCAAGGCGGTTACTTCATGCATTATTAAATCCTGGAGTTGGGGGAGATGCCATACTGAGGAACCACTAGGCATTCAGAAGAAGTGGCACAAAATCAAAGATAGAAAGGCAAATCAACCCCAAGAGAAGGAACAGAAGAAGGGACAGCTCTTAAGATACCTCACTGCTTTCCCCTCTCAGCTATCTTGTTCAAGCACTAGTGACAGACCTGGCTCTGGCTGGGATTATTAAGACAGGCATACCTTATCTCTTTCCAGTAGCTTAAGGATGTAACTGTTAGTCTACTAGAGTGTAAAAAGGAAAAAGCAGAGTAAAACACATTGTGCAGAGAACAACAGGATATATTTTTTAAAAGGTACCCCAAAGCATAAACAGTTAAAACACTAAGGAAATGGGTGAAAAACAACTGGATGCAAATACTACTTCATACAACAATTTTAATCTGTTCCACAGGGCTCACTGTTATACAAAACAATTGCTATATGATGCATGCATCGTATAGCGATTTTCCCTACGGGATGTGTCATACAAAGGTTTTTTTCGCTAAGTGTTTTTTCCCATTGAACCTAATTGTTATGCTATTTCATTGCTATACTGGGCGATTGTTGTATGAGGTTCCACTGTAGTAATAAAGTTCTTAAGATAGAAAGTGCGGGACTTAAGTAGGAGGAGTTGTCATAATGATGTGGTAAAGCTCATGACAACGATCATAATATCATATTGCACTTCCTACTGCTTCATATATAGGAAGTTGGCCCACAGACTATAAACTTTATGGAATCTGTTTTTTGTTTTTTTTTTGCAAAACAACAACAACCCAATTAAGATCATCTTACATATTTTAAATAGACATACTGTACAGTCTTTCAGGACTGTAGACTTAGGAAGCATGTAGAGATAAATTCTTAACTCAAGTCTTCCAGAAGTAATGCTTCATGAGAATGACATATATCCTCAAATGATGATTGGCATAAGTAACCTTTTTTTGCTGCTAGTGGGCACAAGGGGGCTTTCTCAGCCACACTTCCATTTTTGTAATTTTTTAAAATGGAGCCACAGGATTGGAGCTGCCCTCCTTATTTTAGACATGGGAGTTATACAGGTCTGAAACCTCTAGAGTTTGCCAACCCCTCATGTAAAGTCCAAACACTCCATATTGATATCCTAGGAGAAAGTGAGTCTGCTATTCTGTACAGTAAATGTCAAAGCATTTGTCTCATGTGTGTTTCTGCTTTAAAAAGATAAGGCTTCTTCCTGTTTAGAAATAAAGCCTTACAGGGAGCTTTGCTGCCATTTTTGTGGATAAATTATTCAAGTAGTTCACAGTTTGCTGAAATTTTTTCTCCTAAAAAGCTGTTACAGAGCTCCCCCCCCCCCCCCGCCTCTGACCAGAACTTTTGCCAACTCATTCACCAGCTTCTAGTCTCCTGCAGTTTTTAGTTTGCAGGTTAGTAGAAATGAATGCTGGGAAATGGAACCTTTAAGGCTGACAACTTTCATTTGTCAAATCTTGTGCACTGCAATCCACTTATTTAGATGAACTCTACAAAC
This sequence comes from Furcifer pardalis, assembly GCA_030440675.1. NCBI lineage: Eukaryota > Metazoa > Chordata > Lepidosauria > Squamata > Chamaeleonidae > Furcifer > Furcifer pardalis. The sequence continues at coordinate 146,214,886 of CP126891.1, read as the reverse complement.
TGAACTTCTTTAGAGGCATCTGAAGAAACAGGCAACAGTCCACGAAAGCCTATGTTGATTAAAACTTGTTAGTCTTACAGGTGTCAGAGTGAAGCTACAAAAGGTAAACCCCACACTTTTGGAGTAAAAAATAAATGCAGTCATACCTCGCATAACGAAAATGGTTCATTCTGCAAGGCTGCTCACTAAGCGAGTTTTTCACTATGCGAGTTTTTTTCGCATAGTGAAAATTCCTATGGGAAAAGTCGCATAATGAGCATTTCTATGGAAAAACTCACATAGCGAAAAAATTTTGTTATGCGGGTTTTCCCGTAGGGAAAGTCCGACTCGCATAGCGAAAATTTTCATTATGCAAGTCAGATAGCTTTTTGAAAAACCCGCTTGTTATGCGAGCGTTTCACTAAGCGAAACGCTCGTTAAGCGAGGTTTGACTGTATATCTACCTATTAATGATTCAGTAATGTGCCATCTTGTTGATTCCAACTTATTGCAAATCTTCCTTGGTTTTCTAGAGCTCAGGTACACAGAAGTGGTTTACCAGTCGCATCTTCTAATGGAACTCTAGGACTGTGCAGGGTGCCTAAAGTTACAAGAGAGGCATGATGAGGAATCAGATTCCTGACTCCCTCTGCTTTGCTGCTGCGTGCTATACATTGCTCTATTTAGGGGTCAGCAAACTTGCCTCCCCAGATGTTCTTGGACTTCAATTCTCAGAAGCCCTGATCAGCAGGAGTGCAGACTTGGGCTTCTGGTAATTGAAGTCTGAGAACACCTAGAGAGCCAAGTTTGCTGACCCCTGGTCTAATTATTAACACCGCTTGGGCAAGAACTACAGGCTCTATTAGTTGTCGAAAGCATTATTTGGGCATATTCTTCAAGAACCCACAACTACAAAAGCAGCTTGAGTCGAAATATATTCCCGTGTCCTTTATCTTTCCCTTAACAATTGTCCTTGTTAGTGCAAATTCAATACTGTTTGACTGCACAGTTTTTATTTTTGGTACAGAGGAAGGTTTAGCTTTTTAAGGAAAAGAAGGATATTAGGTCTAGTCAATCAGGTAACATAGAACCCCTCCCCATGAGTCTCCGAATAGCATCTGCAGGTCAACCTTATAACTAAAATCCCAAATCTGCCATCTGTACACATGACACAGGGGGATACTACTTCAGTCTAAGCCAGCTGCTTCATATGGAAGCCACAGAACCAGTACAGACTTTTTTTTTAGCTGATGCAAATGGGTCCTAAATAAACAAATGTGGAAGTCTAGTTATGGTTGAAAGAGCCATTTTTCTGCCCCTTTTCTTAATATTTATTTATTTATTTATTTATTTAATCAAACTTATATGCTGCCCTCCTCAAAAAGACCCAGGGCGGCTAACAAAGCTCTAAAAGACACATAAAACACAGTATAAAATTAAGATTAAAATATTTAAAAGATTAATACTAAGCAGAATTAAAAGATTAAAAATTCATACATTGAGAGGGAGGGGTCAGATGAGCCAACAACCCGAAGTAACCGTCTGGCCAAAAACCCATACCTGTCCCGCCAGCCAGGTCTTAACCCTCTTCCTAATATGCTTATGCTTTCCAGCTGCAGTTGATTCCCATTAAATAAATATTTGGAAAATGCTTTAAAATAATCATACCTTCAATTTATTTTCCCCATGCAGCCTACAAACCATTTAAAAACAATAAGTATTAAAACACTTGCAAATTCAATGTACAGTAATACTTCGGATAACGTTTACCTCGGATAACGCTAAAATTGCATAACGTTAAGTAATCTGGGGAGGAGAATTGGATCAAATAACGTTAAGGTCCTGTGGGATGGATCGGATAACAACCGCTAAAGCCTGTGCGGTTACAATGTATCTCTATGGAGCTTTAACATTATCTGATCCATCCCATAGGATTTTAACATGCATCGGATAACACTAAAAATCGGATAACACCAAGACTTGTAGAACCAAGTCTTAGCGTTATCCGAGGTATTACTGTATTACACTATTAGAAAACAATTAAACATCCATTATTAAGACACAAAGCAATTACACTTATATATACTGTGCTGCCCTATAGGGCTTAGTGCACTCTCTGGGCGATTCACAAGTTAATTAGCATTTTGCCCCCAACATGCTGGGTACTCATTTACCGATCTTGGAAGGATTCTTTTCATAGCCTTGTTAGAAACAATATGGTACATTTAAGTTCCATTCATTAATAGTCAGGATGCATGGATCATATCTGTTTTTACTGCCCATAAGAAAACTATTGTGGGCTATTTTACAGCCATATTTTCTGGGTGGTTATTCTAGTGTGAGGAAATAGGAACATAATCGAACTGTTGATGTCTGTGGGAATCTGTATTGTTGTGCTTGCTAGTCTGTCATTTTGCTTGAACACACCCTTCTCCCTTTGACCCCTGAATTTGGTGTATAAAAACCATGCCTGTAAGTTTCACTCCTTGTCTGAAGAAGTGGATTTGATCCACGAAAGCTAAAAATAAAAATATACCAGTCTTTACAGTGTTACAGTGTTTTTTTATTTTATTTTGTTTATTTTGTTTTGTTTTCTGATATACCTTATAAAGCGTTTCAGGCCCATACATAATTAAACAAGTAACAATTATATTTATCATCTGTATGCATTGCCATTTCCTTTTTGTTTCAAGTTGGGATTTATATTACTGACCGCAAGAGGATCTTAGCTGAATGTTCAGTAGTGTCACATATACAGTAATACCTCGGATAACGCTAAGACTTGGTTCCTCAAGTCTTGGTGTTATCTGATTTTTAGTGTTATCCGATCCATGTTAAAATCCTATGGGATGGATCGGATAACGTTAAAGCTCCATAGAGATACATTGTAACCGCACAGGCTTTAGCGGTTGTTATCCGATCCATCCCATAGGACCTTAACGTTATTCGATCCAATTCTCCTCCCCAGATTACTTAATGTTATGCGATTTTAGCGTTATCCAAGGTAAATGTTATCCGAGGTATTACTGTACCGGTATTTGAATCCCCCCCCCCAACTGGGGTTGGCTTTAGATATAGAGGAACAAGGTTGACTCAGAAGAAAAAGGGGTTCCTGTTTTCATTTTGTTTGAGGTCTGTGTTGGTTTTTTGATACTCTTCAAATTCAACTCAAGCTTTGAGTCCTTACTTTGAATTCTGTATTCCCTCTGACATTACTATGGAGTCTGACTTGTCTTTTGTACATGTCTCTTTCTTTCTCTCTTCTTTTCAGCGAGTACCCTGTGTACACATTTCAGTATGTTGAAGTAGGGAGGTTTAAGTTTCCCCTTACTATTCATTAAGCTCTAAGGATAGTTTTTGTGTTTATATTTGTGTGGATGAAAGCCTGTTCCATGTCTTAATAATTTACATTAGTTTACCCTGTTGCACAGCTTATACCAGTAGTGGTGAACCTGAAGCACGCGTGCCAGACGTGGCACTCGGAGCCCTCTCTGTGGCTCAGTCACCACAGCACAGAGTTTGCTCTGCCCAGCAGTCCAATGGGAGCACTTCCTCCCTCCCCCAGCACAGAGTTCACCCTGCCTTTTTGCTCAGCAGTCCAATGGGAGTGCTTCCTCCCTCCCCCAGCACAGAGTTCACCCCGTCCTTTTGCCCAGCAGTCCAATGGGAGCGTTTCCTCCCTCCCCTGTTGCTGTGTTGGCACTTTGTGATAAAATGAGTGGGTTTGGGGTTACGGTTTGGCTACTCAGTCTCTAAAAGATTCGTCTTCACTTGCTTATACTGCGTAAGGGTAATGACATATTGACAGCAGTTATTCAGAAATTAAAACATTTCCAGTCCCTGCCAAGCCATAGGAGGGGAGAATCTTTAATTTCCAAAAATGGTCACTGATGCGATAATATTATCTACTTTGCCAGTTTTTGGAAATCATACTTTTCATTCCCCTCCCATGACCCTCAATTGTTTCACCAAGAGGAATCGGGTCCTTTTTCTAGAGGTGTAGTTGAAAACGTTTAATTTCCCAAAAATTGCTGATGCTGATGACATTGTCAGGATTATGTGGCATAACTTCTGACGATAGGATTTTAGCTATTGTCTCTACTAGAGGCAGGAAAACAGCAACCTCAAATGCTAAGTTCGAAGCTGGTCACCTCATTGCACCTGGTTTGTAAGAAAATCATTCTGAATGCCTGCAAATTTACAGTCTACTTAGTTGGGTCCTTAAGGTTTGCAGCTTATGCAGCATTGCTGTATGGCAAGGATAGGCAGCTGTGTGATCAGGATGTCATTGTGGGTTGCTTTGTATGGTTCTTAGGAAGTCATTACTGTATAGTCTTTCTAATGGCTATAGAATCTTTCAGTACAGTAATCATCTGAAGATGTTTTAGGTAGTGCACAGACAGGTTGTACTTGTCTATTTCTGGCTAGAGGGTGTATTTATGAAACTCTTTGTTTTTTCTTCATTGAAACAGTTGGCAAAACTTGAAAAGCAACAGCAGAGGAAAGAGAAGACTAGAGTGAAGGTTCCATCTGAATCAAGCAGAGAAAGGAATGTTCCAAGAAGTAAAAATGACCCCAGTGCAAGCAGCGGAGCTGAGGGGGACGTGTCTTCAGAAAGGGAACCTTAGCTTATGTTACAAGACAGGTTCAGGTATGGACTCTTCTTTCTATGACTTGGTTCAGTACAGGGTGAAGGAGGGCGAAATGGCATTGACAAATGGAGTGGATAAGGAAGTAGATTCACACAAATACACATCCCCTTCCTTTCTTTATCCAACTCGTAAAATGTTTATCTGCACCCTGATCAGCTCTTGACCAGACTAGGGAGGAAAAGAAGGCAGATCAGTTTGCTGAAGGACCACTTGGTGCCTGGTGGTCTCAACCAGTGCATGACTAAGGGAACCTCGTAAAGGTACTTTGCTCATTTGTCAACAAAGGTGTTGTTAATTTGTCACCTGCTATTTATGTCTCTGCATTGGTTCCCTATCACTCTTTACATCTCTTTCAAGCTTTCATTCCTTTTTAATACTCTCATTGTACCTGCTTAAATCTCCATCCACCTCTTCTCTTGCACTTTTTCCTCTTTCTAAGCATGATTTCCTCTGCTATCCTCTCCATCTCTCTGCCATTTATGGCTACTCATGCTGTGCCTATGAGGCTTCCCTCTCACTAATTAAGTCATTTATTTTCCCTCTGAATTGTCCTCAATTCACCTCTGTTCCTACTCATATATTCATATCCCCTGAACATTGAGAGGCAAGATGAAGTTGAATGAATAGTGTTTTTAAAAAATGCTTTACCTAGGGAAGATATGTAATTAAGTTACATTGCAAAAGTAATTTTTTGCTTCCTTGTAGCATTTTCTGATCACTTTTCAAAGGAATATTGAGATGTTTTTAGAAGTATTCAAGTGGCTAAGACGCTGACTGGGAGGTGAAAGGTCAGCAGTTTGATTCCCGAGTGCTGCAGGATGGAATGAGCTCCCGTCTTTATCCCAGCTCCTGCCAACCTAGCAGTTCGAAAGCAAGACATTGCAAGTAGATAAATAGGGACCACCTTGGTGGTAAGGTAACAGCATTCTGTGCACTTCCGTGTCTAGTCATGCCTGCCACATGACCACGGAAACGTCTGCAGAAGCAGGCAGCACTGGCTCTTCGGCTTTGAAACAGAGATGAGCACTGACCCCTAGAGTCGGATACGACTGGCTTTCGAGCAAGGGAAACCTTTGCCTTTTTAATATACAGTAAAACCTCTCATAAAGAGCGCCTCACTTGGAGAGTAACTCACTTAAAGAGCAGAATTTTATCTGAATGGTTGCCTCGCTTAAATAAAACAAACCAAAAACTCGTTTAACAACCACCACCACCACCAGAAGTCACAATTGGTCACTTGCAATGGTGTTTCACTTAAAGAGCAAACTCGCTTAAAGAGCAATCCCATGGAATGCATTATGCTCTTTAAGTGAGGTACCACTGTACATTTTATGCCTTTCCCTATAAAGTATTAAGATTTTCTGCTAAGAGTAGCCCAAAAGTAGCAAATAACACAAATTAACTTGGATAAATTTTTAAAGAGTAATAGCTGTGAATCCACCACTCATCATGATAATAATTTGCTGCAGCAAAGTAATCTACCATAGTTTGCCAGTTCAGATATTATCACCCTTTGGGGTTTAGTGTTGAACAAAGTCACATGTGAAAGAGGAGAGATAGCACATGACTTCATGGTTTCCAGTTATAGTTGGAAGAGGTTGCTTAAACTGAGCCATAACGTATATAGCATTTTCAATTGTCCTATAAAATACCAATCTGCTGGGTTTTTTGCCCCCTTGGGGATAACTAATACGATGTCTGAAGCTTGCTTCACACAACCCAAATTCAGTCTTAGCATCTGACTATTTGTATGTGTTACAGTGGCTGTGTGATAGAGCCATTATCTAATTGTGCTGTTCAACCACTGGATTGCTTTGTATCCTTGGGAAGATACTAACATTCTTGTGGGCAGAACATTGATTGGACCGCATGATGGAGCCATCTGAATTTCCTCCTTGTCCAAACACTATTTTTAGTTTTCTCAGGGCTGAGTCTGCCTTCTTAAAATGATTCATGGAATGCTTTGTGCAGCTTTCCTAGCTGAGTTCAATGAAGGTTTCATACAGTTCTGCAGGGGAACCATTCAATCAAGCTTCTCTCCATGCTTTCATTTTGGAAATTGCTTTAGCTCTTTCACCTCCTGCCAGGGTGGCATTAAAAACTGACACATTGGGCAGCAGTAATATAATGTCTGCAGAGAACTTATTTTCAGTCAAAGAATGGAAGCCAAAGCTTTGGAACAAAGTAACATTGGAACATAGAAAACAAAAGAAAATGTTGAGAGAGAAAAGTAATCAAATATGTTGGAATGCATATATGCACTCTTCTTAAAAAGCAATTAATTTAAAACTTACCTACAAGAAACAGTTGTGATGAGTTTGACAGCAATTATGAATATGAATTCAGATTTTAATCTTATGATCCTAGGAGGTTGAGAGCACTGTTGCAAATAGGATGGCCCTATCAACAGAATGCCAATGCATTTTGGTACACTGTTCAAGTCAGACAATACTAATTTGTTAGCTAATAGACTTTTGTTGCCATAGGGCATTGTAGGCAAACCTATGGGACATGTGCCAGAGGTGGCACACAGAGCCCTTTTGGCGGGCAAATGGATCGTCATGGGCAATATATGCCAATGGCAGTGCCACTTTCCCATCCCACCCACTCCTCTCCTTCTGCCAATGGGGAGGTGAGAGGGGAGGCTAAAATCCTGCCCAGGAGGAGGCAGTTGGGCTGGGACAAGGTGAGGCACCCAGATACCTGGCACACACTCCTAGAAGGTGGCAGCGCCACACGGGCAAAGGCACCCATGTGGGATAGCTGGCACACTTCAAGCGGTGAATGTGCATGCACCCCCTGTGATGCCACTGGAGGTGTGCCACCGATGTCACATGAGTGCATACACACTCACGGTGCCTGCCCATGTGCCGCCACCCCCACTTTTTGTAATGAAACAACACTATTTTCAGTTTTAAAATGTTGGATGTTAACTGTTTCCTGCAGTATTTAATTATGTTTCCTAGAGCAGGGGTCCCCAACCACCACTCCATGGACCGGTATCAAACCATAATCTATCGTGAACTGTGCTGTGGGGGTAGGTAGGTGGCGCTGGGAGCCTCGATGGCAGCCTTCTGTCCTCAGTGTGCTCCGTCGGGTCTGCCCGGCTTCAGGCACAGCAGATAGGCAGGCGGCCAGGCCCCGTCTCCACGTTGCTTATCTATGGCGGGGCTCTGCCTCCCACCTATGTGCATTGTAATACCTCACTGCCCGAGTCAAACGGTGTAGCTGGCAGGCAGCTGGGCCCCTCCTTGTTTTTAAGCAACAGCACGGCTCCTCCCCCTGCCTGTGCGCAATGAGGTATCACACTGTCCATATTCAAGCTGTGGCTGGCAGACAGGAGAGATCACCCTCACTTAACGGTCCATAGAAAAATTGTTTGCATGAAACCAGTCCATGGTGCAAAAAATGGTAGGGGACCCCTGTCCTAGAGCAGTCAGGTTCTTTTCTCTTTAAATATTCTTTATCTCCAGTTTTTTATCTTAGAAAAAGAGAATAACTGTCTCAGTTTATTTGGAGAATTTGCCTTCAACAACTCTCCTTCAACTTCCACATGCATTTTTGTCTTTATCAGTACAGTAAAACATCACATAAAGAGCACCTCGCTTAGAGAGTAACTCGCTTAAAGAGCAGAATTTTCTCTAAATTGTCGCCTCGCTTAACAACTAAAACCAACCAAAAACTTGCTTAACAACTAAATCAGGGTTCGCAATCCCCATCCTCAGTAGTCACAATTGGTCACTTACAACGGTGTTTCGCTTAAAGAGCAAACTCTCTTAAAGAGCAATCCCGTGGAATGCATTATGCTCTTTAAGCGAGGTGCCACTGTATGCTGTTGGTTAACTGTTCCCCCCACAAATCGTGATTTTGAGAATTTTAACTGAGATCCAAGTAGTGAAATGCCCCCTTCTCTTGATGAAATATGCATGGTTCATGTCTACAATTAATGACTAATCACTAAAATACCGGGAAGATGGGACCAAACATTCCTTTTTGCATATATTAAGTTGTCTGTTGATTAGAGAACGGGTGTTCTTGCAGCAGAGTACCTACGCATATTTATTGGCAAGCTGGGCATAACAACTATTAAAGCACTGCACATTCTGTTCTTCCAGTGCTGGCATCTGAGCTAAAGCAATGGTGGCTGTTTTCCCTTAGTTCGTCTTTATTTGGATGCAGCTCACCACCTTGATGTACATCAAGCTCTTTTACTTCTTTTTCCACCACTGTAAAATGTCCGCATTCAGGTTGTTTTATCTTAACAACAGCAGACCCACTGAAGCAATGATTCACTAGTTGATCTTAAAGTTGGAATAAAGCCAAAGTCTTAATGCTTTTCCTTTCTCTGATGCAGCCCTTCTAAGCCCTTCTGGGTTTGATCAAGGGTCCATGTTTCTCAGTTCTGTGTTCTCATCTATGGGCAATCAGAAGTTTCCAAGAAGTCTATGGTGACACAATAAGGCAATACAGTCAAACCTCTCATAAAGAGCATTTCGCTTAATGAGTAACTTGCTTAAAGAGCAGAATTTTCTTTGAATAGTCGCTTCGCTTTATAAATAAAACCAATCAAAAACTCACTTAACAAATAAATCGGGGTTCGGAATCCCCCCACAACTGGTCACTTACAATGGTGTTTCGCTTAAAGAGCAAACTCGCTTAAAGAGAAATCCTGTGGAACGCATTATGCTCTTTAAGTGAGGTACAACTGTACTGTAGTGCTTTTCTGGTAGCTTCCAAGTGGCTTGTATTTTGATCTCTAACACTGAAATAAGCCTTTTATGTAAACTCATACTAATATGTGGCGATTTGGGTTTGTTTGGATGCAATAGGGACTGTGCCTGCCAACTGTATCAACTAGTTGTCTTACTGAGGCTGTGCCAGATGTGCACATCTGCGTGTGTCCTCTTTTAATATTTATTGTTACTATTTATTTATTATACTTGTTCAGCTCCAGGGATTCCAGGAGGATAAACTAGGCTCTCCTTATTTACATTTAATATATCAAAAGCAATCCTGTAAAGAAAACCAAACTGAAAGAGAATGAGCAGCGCTAAAGTCAAACATTGCGTTTCAAAATTCATTGGAGTGAAACGCTGGATCATTTGTGTTCCAATCAAGCATTTAAGCATCACTGATTCTGATTCTCCTTTAGAAACCTATACAGTGGTACCTCGCTTAAAGAGCATAATGTGTTCCACAGGATTGCTCTTTAAGCGACTTTACTCTTTAAGCGAAACACCATTGTAAATGCCAAATGGGGGGGGGGGGAATTGTGAACCCCGATTTATTTGTTACGAGAGTTTTTGGTTGGTTTTATTTGTTAAGCGAAGTGAACATTGAGAAAATTCTGCTCTTTAAGCGAGTTACTAAGAAAAAAATGGGTATACATAGATCATTACTTAATGATAAATACTAGTATAAAAATTGAAATGGATCATAACGTTCAAGCTTATTTGCTTTGGACTTTTTTTGTAAATTGTAATGGGGGAAGTTTAGCCATTCATATGTTATTTGCCTGCAATTTACATCCATCCTAGCTGTTGCGAAGGAGTGAGCGAGTTGCAGTCCAACAACATCAAAGGGTTTGCGGTGGCTCAGTGGTTAAGCTCGCCTTGTTAGCTGGAAGGCTGGCAAAGTTGGCAGTTTGAGACCCGTGCACTGCATGATGGATTGAGCACCTGTCTCTGTCCCAGCTCCTGCCAACCTAGCAGAGCAAAAACTAGAAATTGAAAGTAGATAAATAGGGACCACTTTGGTGGGAAAAGATCTCGTGGACATGAAAGGAGCCTCATTTGGGCCTCCCCAGAGCAGAGTTTCTCCAGCAAAAATCCTTTTTTGTTGTTGTTCAGTCGCACAGTCGATTCCAACCCTCTGCAACCCCATGGACCACTGTCCGCCAGGGACTTCTGTCCTCCACCATCCTCCTCAACTCGCTCAGCTCTGTGTCCATTGCGTCCACAATACCATCTAACCATCTCATTTTTGGCCACCCCCTTTTTCTTTCGCCCTCCACCTTTCCCAGCATCAAGGCTTTCTCAAGCGAATCCTCTCTTCTCATTTGATGTCCAAAGTACCTTAGCTTCATCTTTACAATTTGACCTTCTAAGGAGCAGTCAGGGTTGATTTCATCTAAGATTGACCTATTTGTTCTCCTCAGTGTCCAGGGAACTCTCAAAACTCTCCTCCAACACCACATCTCAAAGGTATCTATTCTTCTGCGCTCAGCTTTCCTAATGGTCAGAATAATTTCCGACATGATATTATTATTATCAAAAGGGGTCACATGTTGCCCACCCTTGAAATGGGTATTATCCCAGCATGATGCCTAGACCTATCTGTACCTTTTAGAAGGAAAGTCGCTCCAGTAGGGAGGGCTAAATGTCACAGCCTCATTCCTTCACTCTTGGTAATCGTCTGACATGATCATAAATCTCAATGAGCAGAGTTAAGTGGGAATTGATTAAAAGTGAATCATTAAGTTGCCACTTGCTTGATGTTGCCTTATTTAGATCTGCTCATTAATGGAGTGATCTCAGTTTGTTGAAGCATTGAACAAAATGTTTAATTAAGGTAATGCACCAATGGGAACAAAGTCAAGATTAAATTCCTTTTGTTAATTTTTTTGTCACCAGAAAGGTTTTTTAAAGTATGGCCAGTCCTTTCTTGTTAATTAAATTAAGAAAAACTCAAAAGAAGGTTGAAGGAATTTTTGGCAAGCCATAGTTTTACACCGTTCTTTGGTTCCAGTGTAATTTTCATGTCTTGGGAGCCAGTTCTGACAGTTTATTCCTTACTGGGAAGGTAGTATCTGAATTCCTGGAACATCTGTGTATAACCTATGCCAGAGGTGCCCAAACATTTCAGGTCACGGAATAGTCATGTGGTTCAGTGGGCCAGCCACATGGGTTCCTCCCACTGGAAGCCAAAGTAAAATGCGCCTTGCCATCTGTTTTGCAACAGATACAGTAAAACATCGGATAACGCTAAAACTTGGTTCCACAAGTCTTGGTGTTATCCGATTTTTAGTGTTATCCGATCCATGTTAAAATCCTATGGGATGGATCGGATAACGTTAAAGCTCCATAGAGATACATTGTAACTGCACAGGCTTTAGCGGTTGTTATCCGATCCATCCCATAGGACCTTAATGTTATTCGATCCAATTCTCCTCCCCAGATTACTTAACATTATGCTATTTAAGCTTTATCCGATCCAGTCGTTATCCGGTGTTTTACCGTATGTTTTGCAACACAATGAGATAGATTTTAGGCTGCCATTTTCTCTGCTTAAACCAGGGGTACCCAAACTACGGCCCATGGGCCAAATCCGGCCCCTGATGCCAATTCATCTTGCTCGTAGCACCCTCATCACTCCCGTAAACGGAAGTAAAACACGCCCGTATGGGTGTGTTTTACTTCCGCTTCCAGGAGCGACGAGGGCAGCGTGGTGTGGCTGAATTGGCATCAGGAGGCAGATCTGGCCCATGGGCCGTAGTTTGGGCACCCCTGACCTATGCTGTAGCTGCTACTTCTGCCAGTTTTCTCTTTCTTGAAAATAGAAGCAAAATTGGCTTGGGGGAAAGTACAATGTGAGCCTCGTTCATATGAACTTGGCACATAGGAAAGAGTTTTGCAGCCTAAAGCCTATATCAAAAGAGAGATTTATAAATACACTTCTTTGGCCATTCTCTTAATTGAGATCGGAGCGATAAGCATTTGTCACTCTCAAACAAAGCAGGCTACTCTAAACAGAAAGAAGATGGGGAATGACGTCACGTAAAAAGTTCCTCTTGGCAGAGGGCGAAAATGATGAGCAGATATTGTCGGGAGAGATCTCCGTACTAGAAACAAAGAGCGTAATATGATCTTGAAGAACAGACACCCTTCCGAGTAGCGTGTTTTAGATTGCAGCCACCCCAATCTCCCTTTAGGTGGAGCTGGCCAACAAGGAGTGTTTCCACGCTATGGTCCTGTCTGATGGCCAGATGGGCAGGGGTCCAGAAAGCAGATAGAATCCAAGTATGCCTGTAGTAGACTGGCTACTTGCCAGCAGTCTTCCCCAAAAAGGGAAAGTTCCGGCTCAGGTGGTGGCTTTTTGGAGAATCCACATCCAGGTTTGTGCTTGTTTTTTTCAGAGCAGGAACCGATTTGGGGTATGAAAATGTAACCAACAACAACTATTTCTCCTGGCTCTTCCTCGTAAGCTGAGAGTGAGCATCGGCCTAGTTTTTAAGCCATGTGCTGGAAAAACGAATGCTAACAAAGAAGTTTTAACACTTTTTTTTTTTTTGGGGGGGGGGGGAGATAAAATTTCAATGGCAGGTGGTGTAATGTAGGGCTTCCACTCAGTTCTTTTGTATTTGACAGGCTTCTGTTAAGCATGCAGTGCCTGAAATTCAAATTTTGTGCTACAATTATCTCTCCTTCTCACTCCCACATCTATCCCCCCCCACACACAATTCTTAGTCCTTTCATCCTTCCTCCAGTTTCTCAGCAGGAAGGCCACCCTCTCATTCTCCTCTAAATCCCAGCAGACCCTATTCAGCAGAGCTACCACCCATAAGACAGTTGAGTCCAGGGGTGCCCAAACTACGGCCCGTGAGCCAGATCTGGGCCCCAGCACCAATTCATCCGGCCCGTGAAGACCTCATCGCTCGTGGAAGTAAAACGCGCCTGTATGGGCGCATTTTACTTCTGCTTCCGGGAGCGACGAGGGCTTCGTCGGCTGGAAGAATTGGTGTTGGGGGCCAAATCCAGCCCACGGGCCATAGTGGATGGCCCCCTGAATCACTTGACCAGCCCACAGCCCAAAAAGTTTGGGCACCCCTGGTTGAGTCGTTCTTCCCCTATTCATTTCTGCTTGCTTTTTTATTAAACCTGTTTGCAATTTACATTGTCATGATAAACATATTATGCCCAAAGCTGTGCTATTTATCTTCTCAGCCAAGCTTTTCACTTACATTGACAGTAAGACATTTATTTGCTGTTAAGCAGGTGTAAAGGCTTTGTTTTATATTTGATTCTTTCCTCTCTTTTTGTTTCCAGCATTCAACCCAGCATTCAGGTTGTGCTGCTTCCCCCAGTAATATAATGCAAAATTGTCTCTTTCTCCTCCTCCTATTTCCTCTGTATCATGCTCATATTCCAGTTTCCCAATTTGACTAATGAAAGTCAAGACAATCTACTTTTCTTGTACATAGCCTTAACCACCAGGCAAAATTCTCCTCTCAAAATCGTCCATCTCAATTTCATTATTTCAAAACACGTGACATTTCTTTTCATATCTGTTCACCGAGCATCTGTTCTGTTCTCACCTTTCTTTGGCCTTGACCCACTCAATTCTGTGTGTTTTTATTTTCTTATATTTCAAATGTAGCTCATATCTTTATATCCAGTGAGACCTTGATTAGTTAGAGCATGTTGCTGGTTTATTGACTAAAGAATGTACAATAGTTATGATAAGCTTCAGAAAGGCAGCCTTCTGAGAGCGTCTGGCATTCCTTGAGACATGTTGAGGTATTAGAAATTTGGGTGAGGGGAGCGTTTCTGTGTAAATTGATTTAATTCCAGATCTTTAAAAAAATCTTAGCCAGATACTTTATTTTCCTTCTGAAATAAAAATAAATTTCGTGTCAGAAATCACTCTGGGTTGAAAGGATTTTTTGCTGGAGAAACTGCACTCAGGGGACGCCCAAATGAGGCTCCTTTCCCCAAGATCCGCCATGCAGCTCTCAGGTATTGAACCCCGACCTTCCAGTCTTCAAGCTCAGCATCTTAACCACCAAGCCACCACAGTGCTGCATTGTGTATTGTACACATACACAGTCATAATATATTAGACAACATTATTAGAAGTACAGTTGTACCTCGCTTAAAGAGCATAATGTGTTCCACAGGATTGCTCTTTAAGCGTGTTTGCTCTTTAAGCGAAACACCATTGAAAGTGACCAATTGTGACTTCTGGTGCGGGGGATTGCGAACCCCGATTTATTTGTTAAGCGAGTTTTTGGTTGGTTTTATTTGTTAAGTGAAGCGAACATTCAGAGAAAATTCTGCTCTTTAAGCGAGGCACTCTTTAAGCGAGGCACTCTTTATGCGAGGTTTGACTGTAATAAGCCTCGTAGGTATAGATCAGGGGAGCCCAACCTTTTTGGGCCATGGGCTGGTCACATAGTTCAGGGGTGCCCAAACTATGGTCCGAGGGCCAGATCTGGCCCCCGATGCCAATTCATCAGTCCACACTACCCTCCTTACTCCCAGAAGCAGAAGTAAAGCGTGCCTGTACAGGTATGTTTTACTTCTACTTCTGGGAGCGACGAGGGTGGCGTAGGCTGGATGAATTGGCATCAGAGGCCGGATCTGGCCCCTGGGCCATAGTTTAGGCACCCCTGGTATAGATGCATTGAAGTTGCAAATAGGAAAGAAGTATGCAGTGGCTTTCTGCAGAAGTCAGTGTGTGAATGAAGGAAAATAAATAATGAAGAATGAGGAGGGACTGTACAACACTCTAAATCTGTGGGTTCCAAAAAGCAAGGCCAAGGCACATTAATGTGCATTGAGGGAGCTCCAGTCTGCCTTGAAATAAGCTGCCATGTTGAAAGCATCTAGTGCTCTGTGCAGTTTCAGTAGAGGACCCCCCACTACACTGATTCCTTTTTCTTCCCCAAGTAAAGAGGCAGCTCCATCTTTGAGTAAGGAAAAACAACATACTGTCATCAGCCTGTGGTACAAATGACCACTGTTGGAGAATCCAAACAACATCACAATTGTCAAAGAGTTCCATCTGTGTCAGTCTGACTGACCAAAGCAAGGGCAGGCTGGCATATAAGTGCTGGGAGGATGGGCAAGATTAACAGCAATCAGACAAATATGAGAACTGCCCATTGTTGAGAAAACAAACCTGTATTTTTTTAGTGTGATAGTAAAAAGTGTCTGCAGGAAAACTGACCTAAGCTCTCAAAGGTTTGGGGGGGATCCTGACTTAGTCATGGAAGAGGATGATGTGAAAGAGGGCCCCAGAGAAATGTTGAGGGCTGACAATGTGTCCGGAGCACCCTGGGCGATGGCAGCCCTGTTCTGGCTGACCTTTGCACTCTCTGCTTCTGACAAGAACACAGAAGAACCATGGAGGAGAACTGGGAAGATTATTTCAAAAAATTTAAGAGAATTTAATCTGATATTCAAAATAAAGTTGCCCACTTGGATTTTAAGATGATAATTGAAAACAGTGGCTGTGTGAAATTAACATTTTTTATTAGGGAATGTGACATTTAGACAAGCTTTGGATTTGGGCTATTTTGGTCTCATGTGCTGGACATTGTTTTATGTGGTTTTAATGTATTTTTAACAGTTTTCACTAATCATTTTCATACCGTCGTATGTTTAATTGTTTTCGGTATCATAATTTATTATGCGTTTGTTTGATTTCATCTTTTTATAACACGAGTGTCCTTTAGTCCCTTAATTGGGAGAAAGGTAGCATAAATAAATACAGTAATCTTCCTCCTGTTTATTTTGGCAGAAAACCTCCATAAGACTCTGCTGGTGAACTGCACTCATTAGCGGACAACACTCAATTTCTCAGTTGAAAAAAAAATGAGCCAGAAAGAGAACTTGGAACAGAGAATTAAGAAGGAGCTGCATCGTGCTGTATTGAAAAACAACCAAAGGAATGCTCTCTGTTTCCACTGATAGTATGCTTAAAATGAATGTGGTAGATTATTATTATTATTATTATTATTTCTCTTTGTTTGGGTCATTTGTCATCTTCTCCGTGAAGTTTGGTTGTCACTGCTTTGGTTGGATCCAGTATACATGAAAGGTAATCACAGTACCTACCCGGCCCTACAAATGTTCTTGACTTGGTATATGTCTCCCCTCCTCTTTCTCCAGTCATCATGATGAATCTACTGCTAGTTGTACAGAGTGGCTGGAGGAGTGAGAAGAGGTACTTGTAGCTCTTTGGAAATGCACTGCAGTTATAAGGAAGAACCCCTAGCTTGTAATTTTCAGTCCTCAAGAGGAAGGCTGGGTTTTGTCCATGTTGTATTGCCTGGACTGGAGAAGCTGATTGCTTCTAGTTTCCTGTTTCCCTTTGGGAACTTTTGGAGTTCTTCCAGGGTTTCACATCAGAAACTTGACCTGCCCACTCCCCCCCCACTGGAAGATGAGCCATGTTCTGGCCGCCGTACATTGTCCCAGCCAAATTGTATGGAGCAGGAAAGTCGTGTGGATTTCAGCCGCCCGGGGCTTAAGCCAAATTTGCCGCCCCCTGGTGGGCGCCAGCACCCACTCCTGCTAGGGCTTCTGGGGACTGTAGTCCAAGAACACCCATATTCCAAAAAGCGTCACCCGGGATGGGGTGCCGCTGGGGGCGGGGTGCCCCCTGCCCCCCCATGTGACGCCACTGGTATGGAGTCCCGTTTTCTAGACATACATATTACTGATGCAACAAGGAACAACTATGCTGTAGCCATTACATAAGAATCAGTCCTGTTTTGTTGTTTACACAGAGTCTCCCCTTCTGACCTTTTACTGGCAGCAAAGAAACCATTGCAATATCACTCCTTTTCATATCACAAGAAATATGAGAAGCCATGGGGCAATGTGCATGGTTTGCCTCTGTTGCAGCTGCCCCCACCCCCTTCCAGAAACAGGCAATGCCGATTAACAAGAGAGCTACACCATAAGCTTCTCCCCTTTGGCACAAAGCATCTTGTGTGACCTTGAGGATACTGCTGCAGCATTATGTAAGACCAGGGAGGGGAGCGGGGGGGGGGGAGGACACTGCTGAACGAGAAGAATGGTTGTTTTTTAATGCAGGTTGTAGCAGCACTATTGTGATGGATCATTTGATCCTTTTTGATAAAAATTTTCCTTACATTTTCACTTCAATTCTAAAGAGCAAGTTTATAGTTTAATCCCATCAATGTGTCATCTAGTGTCCTTTTTCAAAACACTGTACAAAATATGCTCGTTGTGTATTGTGTGTGTGTGTGACTATACGGTTTGTGAAAAATAATTGAATTTAAATGAGAATGATCATTTATCTTGTGAACAGTGTGTGTTTATATGTGTCTTTTAAACTTTTTCAGAAAGGGAATAACTTTATTAATAAAGTGTGCCACCTGAGTTCTCCTTCATGTGTTGACTGTATCTTCTTTCGGAAAATTAGATGGGCTTTATCAAAGCACAATTACCTCCAGGAGAGTTCCTGTACAAGAATATGAGAGTCATCTTTTCCTAACAGGCTATTTAGCCTGGTTTCTTTGATGAGGCATATTCAGTCTTTTACATTGTTCTCTCTTCGTTGTGGCCAAATTGTACACTGCATGTAAAGATGTGCAACTTGGTGCCCCAACCTGTGGGTTTTTATTTGTTGCATTTGAAACCCTGTCACAGGTAGAAGTCAGACATTCTCTTCCCATCGCCTCTTCCCTGCTCCAAGTCACTGTTTCTCCAAATAGCTATTTTTGTCTCTGAAAAGGGTTATGGGACCGCAGAGTTGGTGTGTAAAGCATGGTTAAGCAACTATGGCCTTCCAGATGTTCTCATCAGCCTTAGCCAGTATGGCAATGGCAGTCTGATTACATCTGGAATCCTAAAGTTCCCCATCCTTCGTGTGAGGTTCTTGACGTTCAGAAGAAGCCACAGACATTCCTCTGATGTTGTGTGTCTGGTGACATTTCTTCAAAGCCAACACAGGCCATCTGGCCTTGCCAGGCAGACACAGTCAGGAGACAAGAGAAGCAGCAGATTACAGAAAGCTGCTGTTGGGTTGGAAGGCCAAGGAATTTTGGTTCTCTCGCTAATCAGGTGCCTGCCATTTGGCAAACATGGTTGTATGTTACAGGCTTTGTCAAATGAACAGTTAAGTATTGCTGAAAGGGATAGTTTATTCTTCACTTTTTAGACTGTCTCCTGTTGTCTTGCATGCTAGAAAAGAAAAGTTGGTTAAGACTCCACATGTGCTAGATGGCCATGTGATAGGAGGAATTCGCTTCATGGAATTTTATGGAAAGAAAAAAGTATTATTGCACCTTCTAGTTCAACAAATTTATTTTCATATGAGTCTTTGTGGACTGATGCCCACTCATTCATGTATTGTTAAATTCTCTTGACCTTTCAGATTAGGCTTCAGATATGAATAAATAGCAATATGAAGACTATTTCTGTGAGAACTTGAATTTCTTCATCTGGGATACTTCAGACATATACTGTATGTGATCTATGTTTGAGTGCAATCTATGAAGATGGAATAGAATAAAAATTTGGAAGAATAGGATATAGCTGTATTAATGAAAAAGGCAGGATTGACTAAAGCTCCCTGTTGAGGATGCGGCAAATACATTTCCAGGGTGATATGTAGATTAACCTAAAGTTGACAGGTTGCAAGCCTTATGTTGTTTTACTTCTCAAGAAAAATTCCAATATCATGTGGTCAATCAGATGCACTTTTCCTAGGTTCATTGTGTTGGACACCCGCTTCCACCAGAGCTTGTGATCAGCATTCTGTTTTGCTTTCTTTTATATATACATTTATTTTTTCTTTGACGAAAGCATTGCCCCTAGATATTTAAGGAATTCAGGCCTTACACATTCTGATTTGAATTAATCTGATCAGTGTCTTCTGAACTAATGTTCAGAACACAAACCTTTCCAATGAAACACAAACACTATTAATATTCTGTATCTATATAGAAAAACTTATTCCCCCCAAATCTTATTTACTGTATATACTCGAGTATAAGTCTAGTTTTTTAGCCCCCAAAATAAGATCCAAAAAAGGGACTCGACTTATGCTCAGGTCAACGACCCCGAGGGTCCCAAACCCGCGGTGGTGCAAATTTAAACACTTTTTTAAAAAGCACTAACACCACCATAAAAACTCAAAAACATACCCACACAAATGTCTGAATAAATTAATTTTACCATATTTTCACACATTTTAATTACTGAAACTTGCTAGCAGCTGCTGCATTTTCCACCCCCGACTTATACTCAGGTCAATCTATTTTCCTAGTTTTAAAGGTCCAAATTAGGTACCTCGACTTATATTTGGGACGACTTACAGTCGAGTATATACTGTACCTTAAAGTGTCCTTAACATAATATATTTCCTTCTTAATTTATAACCTATGTATCTACTAATCCTAAATCTTATTCTTAGCCTTATTAAGTAAACAATATACAAGGGAATGTAAAGAACTTAGATGTAAGTTGAAGGTTCAGAAAAGGCAACAGCGGAACCTGCTGCAGTGCAAACTTGTACCAGAGCATATCCTAACAGCAAATGCTCAAGGGATTTATTAAACAGGTACACCCACTTTTCAATTGGAAAGAACCAGTGTGTGCTGGGGGTGGGGGGTTAGTGTCTGTGCCTGATATATTTCATTGATGGGGATAGACATTATTTAAAGGTTTTGCTCTAATCCCAGCCCCACTACTTTGAGTAACCCGTTGCAACTCCAGTCATGAGATACTGAGTTCTCTGCCCCCACTGTTATAATCTGTTATCATAAACAAGACTTTGAATACTAGGAATTCCAAATCTTCTGATACTCAATTATTCTTCCATGTTTTAGGCCAGACGTGAAACTTCCAAAATGATTTTTTTAAAAATAGTAGCCGTGTTAGTCGTGTTTCAAGCATATCAAAACAAAAAATGCAATAGCACTTTTAAGACTAGCTTATATTTTAATGTGAGCTTTTGTCGACTTGATCCACAAAAGCTCACATTAAAATATAACAGTCTTAAAAGTGCTACTGTGCTTTTGTTTTGCCAAAATGAAGGCACCTTTTCATGAGTTCATTCTGCAATTCCTGTCGCCTGTGAGAGAGATTAGTTGGCAACACAAGCTTGCCGTTACCAGGGTACACCCGATTGTGGTTCAAAAATACCACAGTCTTCGAGGAGGCTCTTTCTACCCCTGATACCCAATTAAGATTTGGATATATTCAGAATTTAATTTAATTTAATTTTCATATTTCTATGCCGCCCAACTCACAAGAGTGACTCAGGGCAGCTTACATTATTTAAACACTGTTTAAAAGGTGCGGGGCGCATAGGCGTCTTCTTCGAATTGCCCCAATATAGCATTATTCAGTGAATTCAGAATGTTTCTGTATCTGAATGCATATGCAGTGTGGGAAGATCACTTAGATGGGGGCCGGGGAATATATAAATGAAACAAATAAATATCCCTAGTCTCCTTCTCTAAAGGTGTAGTATATGTCAAATTTGAATGCTGATTTTAGCGGCCAAATACTAATTTAGTTGCTCCCCCTTGCCCACTGCTCTCAAAGGTATCTCAAAGTCTGTGAGCACTTTAAACAAAGAAAGCACATGATGTTTTGGATGACATTCCCCTTTTTATTGTCGTCTGTAAGCAATATAAAGTGCTGACTGCTATTCATAAAAACAGTTGATTCATAAGGCAGGTATTCCAGAATTCTGGTTTTCCTATGTTGGATTCCAGGCTTATTTCGAAACAGCTCTCTTAAATAGACTCTTTAATTTGCAAGCATGCTGTTTCCATTACTGTCAGCATTTTCAACTTCATGATTAAGAAATGGTAACACATCCAAACGTTGGTTAGAGGACTGGGCCCTAGATCACCCTGTGTCTTTGTCCGACCCTGAATGGCTTTAAGCACCACTATTAGGACAGAATATGGAAGGACAGAGTGGTTTGGAATAGGAAAAGGAGTAACAAGGCTGCATTTTGTTATGCTGCTTACTCAACTTATACACAGAGCACGTAATGCGCAATGCAGGGATGGAGAAATCAGAATTTGGGATCAAAATTGCTGGGAGAAACATCAACAATTTGAGATGTGCAAATGATGCCACCTTAATGGCAGAAAGTGAGGACTTAAAGAAGCTCCTGCTTAGGTTGAAAGAAGAAAGTGCAAAAGCTGGCTTGAGACTCAATATAAAGAAAACCAAGATCATGGCAACAGGCCCTATCAGTCCCTGGAAAATAGATGGGGAAGAAGTAGAAGCAGTGACAGATTTTACTTTCTTAGGATCAAAGCTCACTGCAGATGGTGATTGCAGACATGAAATAAAAAGGCAACTGTTCTGGGGAACATAGTGAAAAGTAGAGACATAAAATTGCAAACAAAAATTTGTCTACTCAAAGCAATGGTATTCCCGGTGGCAATGTATGGTGAGAGCTGGACCATTAGGAAAGCTGAGCGCAGAAGAATAGATCCCTTTGAGATGTGGTGTTGGAGGAGAGTTTTGAGAGTCCCCTGGACAGCGAGGAGAACAAATGGGTCGATCTTAGACGAAATTAAACCTGACTGCTCCTTAGAAGGTCAAATAGTAAAGATGAAACTAAAGTACTTTGGACATCAAATGAGAAGAGAGGATTCACTTGAGAAAGCCTTGATGCTGGGAAAGGGCAAAAGAAGAAGGGGATGGCCAAAGATGAGATGGCTAGATGGTATTGTAGACACAATGGGCACAGA
This sequence comes from Furcifer pardalis, assembly GCA_030440675.1. Lineage (NCBI taxonomy): Eukaryota > Metazoa > Chordata > Lepidosauria > Squamata > Chamaeleonidae > Furcifer > Furcifer pardalis. The sequence goes on along the minus strand of CP126891.1, from coordinate 146,192,782 downwards.
GCTGAGCGAGTTGAGGAGGATGGTGGACGACATAATTGCCTGGTGGACAGTGGTCCATGGGGTCACAAAGAGTCGGAATCGACTGTGCGACTGAACAACAACAAAAATGAGACCTAGCTTTCATGGAGGCATGCTAACATTTAGTGTTAAATCTTTACTGCAGATGCCCACACCTTTGTTAAGTATTGTTTGCATATCCTGCCCAGAATACTGGTGGTGGTCTAGTCATGCTTAAGTTAAATTGTAGAACTCACCATGGTGGATTTCTGTTATCTGATGGGATGCAAGGTGTTGGTTCCATTATGAAGCACAAGCCCAGTTGTGCAACAGGCACATGCTTAGTCAGGCAAGTGATGGCTGAGTAGTTAACTACAATTCACCATAGTGAGTTTTGAAGTTCTGTGAACTGTGTAAATTATCAGCAGGATTCTGGCCTGTGTTGGAAACGCTCTTTTTCATTGTGTGAATGCTATGATAGGAAAATAAACCACAGTACATGGCAATGCTGTAATGGCCTATGTAAGGGCAGTTGTCAAACACTGGGAAATTATCTATTTTTAAAAAAATTGGATTACTATTGGACAGAATTTAGGAAGACTGGGATATAGACGCAACCGTTTCTCTGGGGATTGACAAAGCTGCTTTAAGTAAGTATAAAACCAATGAAGCTACAGTATCATTTCTAAATGTTAAATCTTAAGCACCAGAGGAGAGTTACCTTCACCAATGAGATTGCAGCATGCAAATTAATTAAAACTTGATGCTGACTGGTTGCCACATCTGATTTCACAATGCAGTCAGCCAGCCAACAGTGATCCCCACTTCATTTTGTTAATGTGTTTGGTGTTTGTGAAACCAAAGCACTAAGCCGAACGTGGAAGGAGGTACACATAATAGTATTCCGTTTAACTATTGCATCCACAGTGAGATGAGTGGGAGATAGAACCATCCTCTGCTGTCCAAAGAATCTCCAGTAACTGTCCCAGAATTGACAAAAACAAATGTGGAAAGAAAAAAAGAAAACTTCCCTTCAGGCAGAGATCAACACACCCGTCGTGTTGGCTTCTGAAAACCCTTCAGCAAATGACGGCGGGCTGGAAAGTGACGTGATATTTGAAGAAATTGGCCGCCGCGTCAACGAGGTTGGTGATCAACTTGTAAGCAAAGTGAATGCTGTTTTCCAGTGGAACATCATGAACGGAGGGGAGATAGTGGCACAATGGACTCTAGATCTGAAGACTGGCTCTGGTGAGGTCTATCGAGGAGCTTCCCGCAAGCCCGCCAACACTATGTTCATTCTCTCGGATCATGATTTCATGGAACTTGCTTTGGGCAAGATAAAACCACAGAAGGCTTTCCTGGTTGGCAAGGTGAAGGTGAAGGGCAATATCCTTCTCAGTCATAAACTTGAGACGATTCTCAGAGAGTACATGAAGCTCTGAGTTACCCATCAGCAGAAAAATGGACCACTTCTCTTATTCTCTTTAGTCAAGATTTGTTCATATAAGAGGATGAAATTAAAATACAGAGTATTTTAACGGGAAACTTTATTGTTTGCATTTGGATTTGCTTCAAGGCTACTGTCCCAGATTGATTAATAGTTACTAATTAATCTGGTCATGACGACGACGACGACGATGACTACTACTACTACTACTACTACTACTACTACTACTACTACTACTACTACTATTATGAGGCTCCTTTCATGTCCCCAAGATCTGGGACAGCCATCCTATCACCCATGGGCTAGACTTGGCCCATGGCACCATTTCATGTTGCCCGCTGTTGCCCTTGCCACTCCCAGAAGCAAAAGCAGACACATTTATGACAGCCACAAAATGCGCCTGTGCATTGATAAACATGCCTGAGCCTGCTGTAAACACACACATGGCTGTCATAAACATGTTTACAACAGCCGCAGATGTGTTTTATGGCAGCGTTTATGGCAGGAGGAACCACATGATCAACCCATTCAGCTGTCCAGGGGGCATGGTCTGGCCCACAGCGCAAAAGGTTGGGAATGCTGGTCTACTCTATTATCGTAGCAGGACTTGTTGATCCTAGGGGGAAGTTATACTCCTGGTTCTGACCCAAAGACGAATAGGATTTGGGGTGCACAATCAAATGACAGTCCTTCTGCCCAGAGGGTAAGTTTACCCTGCACAGGTATTAGCTATAAGTCTCTCCTCAGCTGGGCTAATTTCAGCCACAATTGGAGTCAGGACCAAGACAGATAAGGGGATAATGGACCAGCACTCCCGCCAGCTGTGGTATTTCTCCTTCAAAGCTGTCCAGTTGCCCACTTTTCAAACACCTTTTAATACTATATTTGCTTTCATACTTTGGGGCAGTTTCTTCACACTTCTGATTTTTGTTATACAAAGTGCTAGTCACTGTGATGAGGTTAACACTGAGACTTGAGCTATTCTTCCAAACTTTTTCTGCTGCTGCTCTTTATTACTGTACCTCATACAAGAATAATCAGAATTCCCCAAAAGATGCCCCCAATCCACTGTGATATATTTGTAAACAATTAACAATTAACGTAAGAGACCACATCACCCCAAGAACATCTGTCCATCCCACCAGAGCGGACCACAGAGGCTCTCTAGTTGTTTCATCAGCCAGAGAGGCACATCTCTCTGGCACTAGAAGGAGGGCCTTCTCTGTGTCCGCTCCAGCCCTATGGAACCAACTGAGCTATGTCTTCAGATGGACTTGCTGTCTTTTAGGAAGAACTTAAAAACGTGGCTGGTGAGACAGGTATGGGGTCCTGGCGGTACCATGACCCCAGCTCGCTGGCTTGTTTAAGCTCCCTCTCCCCCCTGGTCTTTTAATCTTTTAATCTTTTGTTTTTAAGTTTTTAACTTTTTAATTATCATTGGGTCCTGTTGATTTTTATAAATTTTTAAAACTTTTTAAATTTTATAATTGTAATTTTGAAGCTTTTAACAATGGGTTTGGGTTGGGCTGGGTTGTATTATGCTTTTATGATGTTGTAAACCGCCCTGGGTCACCCCGGTGAGAAGGGCGGTATAAAAATGTAAATAAATAAATAAACAATGGGAGCGGGGCGGTGTTTGAGTATATAAGCATTATTGAATTTATTGGGATCTGGATTTTTGCTGCTTTCTTATTAAGACGGAAAAACTCCTAAACAGAAAGCAAGTTATTTGACCTTGGCAAAAATAACATGACATATCATGATTTATATAGAAAAACACATTCAAAGAGGGAGCTCAGCCTTATGTGATGGAATAGGAATATATTGAACTCGATTTTCCTTTCTTATATGATTGATAAATTATACACTGTTCATTAAAATATTTATATCTACAGATTTATAAAGAGCAATAAAGCACTGACTAGAGACAATATAAGATAATACAAAGGGGAAAATAAAGCAGTTGCAATTAAAAACATGCATTCTATACTCAGTAAAACATCTAAAAATCAGAGTGAGAGAGAGCTAACTGGCCATTGTTCCTTTAAAAAACAAAATGGTGGTCTTCTGTATATGGTCAAATTCCAAAACTGTTGTTAAGGAGCTATACTGGATGAACTGGGAATTTTCATCCTCTCCCCAAGTGATTTAGGTAAAGGTAAATATCATCCTTGCTCGAAAGCCAGGCGTATCTGACTCTGGGGTTCAGTGCTCATCTCTGTTTACAGCCAAAGAGCCAGCACTGTCTGTGTCTGCAGACATTTCCATGGACATGTGGTGGGCATGCCTTGACACTTGAGTGCTTGGAACACTGTTTACCTTCCCACTGAAGTGGTATCTATTTAAATACTTGCAACTTCTTGTCAGGTGTTCCGTTGCAGAGACGGGAGGGTCTTGAACTGCTGACCTCTCGACCTCCCAGACATCAAGTTAAGAGTACAGTAAAACCTCAGATAATGCTAAAACTTGGTTCCACAAGTCTTAGTGTTATCCGATTTTTAATGTAATCCGATCTATGCATGCATCAGATAACATTAAAATCCTATGGGATGCATCGGATAACGTTAAAACTCCATAGAGATACATTGTAACCAGCACAGGCTTTAGCGAACATTATCCCATGCATGCCATAGGATTTTAACATTATGCGATGCAATTTTTTTCCAGATTGCTTAATGTTATGCGGTTTTAGCGTTATCTGATGCAAACGTTATCTGAGGTATTACTGTATTAACCACTTGAGCTACAGCAGTCCCTCCAATTGATTTAGCCTTTCATTTTTATTTTTTTTAAAAAACCCAGCCCTGGTCCTGATGGTTTCTCAGCATTCTGAAACAGGTTTTTCAGATATGGGACGAGGTAGGATGGGGTGCTTTAGAAGAAATAACCACCTTTTCTGTAAACAGTGGAGTCAAAGAGAAGCCCAGCATCAGATTCTACTGTATGTTTGTTGAACACTATGTGTTTTAACAGGCCCAATAGAAAAGAATAGAAACATATCATGCATGTTCCATGTAAAATATTTTTTTAACTAGACACATGTATTCTATGACAAAAAGCTGGACAAGAAACCATCTTGACTTTCCAAAGTATTTCAGAGACTTTGACTGACAGTATTTCCCACCGGATTGTTTCGTTTTGTTCATTTTGTCTGAAAAAATTAGTTTTGTTTTTTGAGTGCTAATCACTTAAAATTATTATCCTGGCTTTACAGAGGGTAAGAAGTCTTGTGGGGGTTTTTTTTTTTTAACACAAAGGGGAATCAACTGGCTAAGCTTTCAAATTGTAGCATGTTGACCTGCTAATATATCTGTGCGTCAAGTTGTTCTTAAAGGCACACTTAGAGTGGCTGGTTAAAAGGTTGCTAGCCCTGTCATACCTGCACCCATAGAATAATTGTGTTAAATGGAATCATGGTGTACCAAAACTGCAACAGAACATATGGTTCAGTAGGTTAAAATCTTGTAGCAAGGCAATTCTGCTCTTCAAACAACTACTTATTAAATTGTATATTCAGATAATATCTTTATCTTTGCCATTTAATGAATGGGATTTTTGCCTATTAAAACATATACTTCTGACTTTTTTTTTTTTACAAAAAGGCAATGCTGTTCTTCTTGCCAGTGGCAAAATCACAAACTCACGATTCTGATTTACAAAGGTAATGAGGTTTATCTGACTGTCAGGATTTTTCCAAGGTTTCAGATAGAAATTTTCTCCCAGCGCTGTTGGATAAAATTGTATGAGATGAAGAAGACTGAAGCAAAGACCTTTCCCTCTGAATGCCAAGTGAAGTATGAGCGATTTCCTCCATTGTTCACATGCCCTCTCCAACTTCTGAACATTCTGCACTTCATACAAAACAGGATGAGTGGAGCATGGCTTTACCAAAGACAAATAAGGCGAGGAACAAAGATATTCTTTGCAAAACTCTTTCCTTGCCCACCTCTATACACTGTTAAGAACATCAAAGGAGTAGGCTGCTGCAACAGACAGCAAGATGAGAATTTGATGTAACAATAGGAGCTTGAGGTCAAATGTCAAATGAAATTGTGGTTCATGATATAAAGGCAAACTGGAAACTATAAAGCAAAAAAAAAATGGAACATATAAATGTTGCAATGTTTTGTGTCAGTGAACTAAAGTGAATTGGAATGAGATATTTTCAATGAGATCCCTCAAAGATTGTGGTATTTTTGAACCACAGTCAGGCGTGCCCTGGTAACGGCAACCTTGTGTTGCTGGCTAATCTTTCTCACACTAGGTCGGGCAAAAGGGACTGCAGAATGAACTCACCAACCGGTGCCTTCATTTTGGCAGTTTCACATCTCGCCTAGTCATAGAAGAAGAAGTCAGACAAAGTGTTCTATTCTGGAAATGACCAACTTAAAAGGAATGGCGTGGCTCTAGTATTGAGGCCAGATGTAGCAAAATCAGTAAGAGGATTTAATGTGAAGCCAGACTGAATATCAGTCAGATTCTATAGAAAATTTATTGACATAACTATCATTCAAACCTGTGCTACAAGTACATATGTTGAAGAAGATGAAATTGAAAGCTTTCATTCAAGGATCAAGGAGGAAACTGATCACACTAAAAAAAAAGATATGCTGATAATCATAAGTGACTGGAATGTAAAAGTAGGAAACAACCTAACATTGTTGGAAAATTTGGCCTAAGGGGCAGAAGTGAAGCTGGAGATTAACTCATAGGGTTCTGTTTATTGTAAATAACTGATGACTGAAATTAATCAAATGAACTGATGACTGTGCATGTGCACATCACCAGTATCCATTGTTTCAGTTATCTGTGGGTCTAAAAAAATTTCAGCACCACCCCATCCACTAAACTTTTGAAATATATAAAACACAGGTACTGTGGACTGCAGTGGCTCAAGTCACTAAGACGCTGACTGAGAGGCGGAAGGTCAGCAGTTCTGTTCCCAAGTACTGAAAGACGGAATGAGCTCCTGTCTCTGTCCCAGCTCCTGCCAACCTAGCAGTTCGAAAGCAAGAAATTGCAGGTAGATAAATAGGGACCACTTTGGTGGGAAGGGAACAGTGTTCCATGCGCTCCGGTGTGTAGTCATGCCTGCCACATGACCATGGAAATGTCTGCAGAAGCAGACAGTGCTGGCTGTTCGGCTTAGAAACAGAGATGAGCACTGACCCGTAGAGTCGAATACGACTGGCTTTCGAGCAAGGGAAACCTTTACCTTTACTGTATATGTATTTCTATGGTGCATTACCAGAACTGGCCACTAGAGGTAAAATTGATGAAGCTGAGGCTCTCCTACATTGGGTACATCATGAGCAAGAAGACTTTCTGGGGAAGACAATAATGCTGGGAAAGGTAGTAGGCATCAGGAAAAGTGGAATTCCAAATACAAGATGGATTGATTCCCTGGAGCAGGTTCCTCAAACTTGGCTCTCCAGGTGTTCTTGGGCTTCAATTACAAGGGGCCGTGGTGGCTCAGTGGTTAAGAAGCTTGCCTTGTTAGTTGGAAGGCTGGCAAGTCAGCAGTTCGAAACTCAGGTACTACATGACGGATTGAGCACCCATCTCTGTCACAGCTCTTGGGGACATGAAAGGAGCCACATTTGGTCATCCCCTGAATGGAGTTTCTCCTGAAAATAATTCCTTTTAACCAAGAATAATTTATGATAAGAAATTACTACTGTTACTGCTACTACTGCTGCTGCTACTGCTGCTGCTGCTACTACTACTATGATGACAACAACAACAAGAAGCCCAAGTCAGTGCATCTGCTGATCGGGGCTTCTAGGAATTGAAGTCGGAGAACATCTGGAGAGCCAAGTTTGAGGAACCCTACATACAATGGTGGGATGTCAAAAATTTTACTACCCCACCATGATGTCATCACAGTGTGGGTGGAGCTAACTTCATGACATCATGATGTGGGCGGGGGCAAAGAAAAAAATTAAAAATAAAATAAAAATAAGCACACACACACACACCTCAACCCATCCACCCAACCACCCACAGTACCACTATACCACTATACAGCAATATAGGTAAAGGTATTAAATACACATTAAAATACACACAGACACACCACATCCAAAGGTGAGTCACTTACCCTGGGGAGCAGGCTATAGGGAGCTGCAGGCTAGCAGCTTCTCTTCCTCCTCCCCACTTGGGAGGACAGCAAGGAGGCTGTGCATAGGCACCAAGCACTGTAAGTGTGTATGCACACCAAGCGCTTGGCTTGCATGCGCAGTGGGGACACCAGTGAAAAGGTAAGCCCCAAAGGTGGTTCCCCCCAAAAGCTGCTACCGGTTCTCCGGGACACTGGGAAAAGTTACTACCGGTTCTGGCAAACTGGTTAGAACCTGTTACAACCCATCACTGCCTACATGAGAGGAAAGCATAACCATGAGTCTACAGGAGCTGAACAGAGTTGAGGACAGGGCATTATGGTGACTGCTTATTCATAGGGCTATCATAAGTTGAAGATGACTTAATGCCACATAACAACACCACCTGTATCCTAGCCCATCACTTTACCTACTATACCACACCAGCACCTTTGTAGGGAAAGAATGGAGAAATTGTCAAAAACCATGAGCTTAATTGCATAATGGTCATCTTGGTTCTTCTCCAACTCTACCTAATTTCTGTTTTCTTCTGCCATGGAATGGAGGAGCTGAAGGTGTTGTATTGCTTGATGCAGGTGGGTTTTCACCATTCCAGGAGCAAATGCCAACTGGTGGCTTTGTGACTTTCCTGCAATGGAAAGGAATGATTGTGTTCTATAAATTTTGGTGTCTCACCTTTGTTATGGTTCTGCTTTGAATTATAGCTTCATGCAGGGGCGTAGCTACCGCCGTATCTGCCGTATCAATTATACGGGGCCCCCGGGCCACGGGGGCCCCCTACAGCAAAAATTAATAAAAACTTCCCAATTTTTTTTATTTCACAAGGGCCCCCCAAACAAATTTTTATACGGGGCCCCGTTAAGGCATGCTACGCTTCTGGCTTCATGCCAATTACAAAGAGGAAGTTGTGTTACTCTGCTGCAGCCAACAGTTATTGTGATATCAGACTCAATCCCACTTAGACAGTTCATGACACCAGGGATATTTTCATTTGGCAAACATACTTGTTCCATTATCTTTTGTCCTTCCTACTTGCATCCTTCTTGTTACATTCACTCTCTCTCTCTCTCTCTCTCACACACACACATGCATGCATGCACACACACACACACATGTATAATATATACATAGGCAGAGAATGTACCAACTAGGAATTATGCTTCAGTTACCTGACAAAAATTGGAACTCCAGGAGGTACAGTACTGGTAATTCCCCAAACTGCCAACAACAAACTTTTTAGCTCTGTGGGTGCCCAGCTGCTATGGTTGTGTACAAACTTTGAATCCAAGGCCACAGTTACTGTGGCTCCAAAGTTTTGGCAAAACAAGAAGTTTTACCCAATGCAAAACAGCATTTTGCACACTGTCTGTATTATTATTTTCCTATTTTGTCACTTTTTCAAAGGCACCAGATGGTGTCCTTGGCTTCTGATTCTTTGTGCTATTCAAAGCTAATAATATTTCATAGAAAAGGCAAACACCAACAGTTTTAAGTGTTCCTGGGTCTATTACTGCATGCAGTGTTTGAGATATTCAGGACAACACTCAATGAGTTTGTTTCTCTAAATGCAGAATTTGAACATATGGCACATCAAAAACCAGGAGGCTTCTTAGTAAAAAGAAAAGAAGAAAACAGTTTGCAGGTTTTTTAAAAAAGAAATTGTATCCCAAAGAAAGAGAAATGGGGAATGAAAGGAATCATTATGAGGCTGGAATCTGGATAGTCCCACAGCTTGTGGATTGTCCCACAACTTTTCATTGGGTAGCCTCTTGTTGGTTATGTTAGAAATGGAGGTACAGTACTGGTAATTCCCCAAACTGCCAACAACAGCCAAGGCACCCTCAAAGTGAGTGCCGGAGCCTATTCCATTGCTGGTATGTTGCCCTTGGTTCCACTATCTAAGCCTCATTCTTAGTCTCAGTCTCTCTTTCACATACATAGTCTTAATGGTGTCACTGAGGGCTTTTTGAGCCCCTGATTCCAGTGGCATCGGTGATTTTTCAATAGTGAGTATTTTCCTCTCCAACAGTGTTCCTCTGTGATTTCCTATCCTGCAGTTGGGCTTTGTAGAACCTGCCTGTGGTGTGGGAGCGAGGCAAGGAACTCAGTTTCTGCTAATTGCAGACTTTTCTTCCGTCTCTAGGCCAGATGTGAAACTGCCAAAATGAAGGCACCTTTTGGTGAGTTCATTCTGCAGTTCCTTTCGCCTAACGTAGCATGAGGAAGATTAGCCAGCAACACAAGGCTGCTGTTACCAGGATTCACCCGATTATGGTTCAAAAATACCACAACCTTCGAGGAGGCTCTTTCTGTGTGTACCCCATCGCAGATCAGAGATCGTGACAGATCAGAGATCATGACATTCACCATCCCTGCTACAGATAGGTACATCACATATAGCCAGAAAGGCCACTAATTTGCAAACCACTGTGGGCTGTATTGTCTACAGGTACAGTATGACAGCTATTCACTAAGTTAAAGGTCCTGGTGGGCCCACAGTATCAATCCAGAGGGATAGCTCTATGGGTTTTTTTTTTTTATGAATCGCAAGTCTGTTCTTCCTATCATTCTTCATTGGAGAAGCTTTCTCAGGTATTTTTGGATCACTCATTCAGTTCTGATGGTAAATGGCCCACAGAATTATCCATCCTCAGAGGAAGCAATTTGTTGCATCTCTGTGAGTTAGCTTTTAGCTAAGCCATCCATCTGGACAATTGGCATGTTCAAACACAAAGCAAGAAGGCGGCATTATGCTTAGTATTCTTTAGTCCAGGAGTTCTCAACCTTTTAAAGCTGGGGGCTGGGTCACACTCCCTCAGATAGCTTTGGTGGCTGGACGGCCATTTTGCCCTGCCTGCATGATGGGTGTGGCCATTTTGTCCCAACAGCCTCAAAAGGTGTGGCCATTTTGTTTCTCAAATGCCCTTGGAGGAGTGGGGGGGCACATGAAATAGCACCACAGGCTGGATCCAGTCCACAGGCCTTAGGTTGGGAACCTCTGGTACAGACCATAAACTTTGAATTGTGCATTAGCAAGTTCCTAACTGTTTGCAAGTGTTAATAAAACATGACTTTAATTACATGGCTGGTCTTTAGCTTTAGAGATATTTCTGCTTCACAGGCTTGTACAAGTGGGTCTTCTTACGAATTAATTTAATTTTTTTTTGTGACCAGCCAAGCTTTAGGTTTGAAATGTATGATCACTTGTTTTAAAATGTGGAAGACTTTGTCAGCAAATTTCTTATTCCAAAAGAAAACTCTCTTTTGCTATAATTCAGTAGCAATAGTGAAAACACAATAAAATAGATACAGTTGTACTTCGCTTAAAGAGCATAATGCGTTCCACAGGATTGCTCTTTAAGCGAGTTTGCTCTTTAAACGAAACACCATTGTAAATTACCAGTTGTGGGGGGGATTGCGAACCCTGATTTATTTGTTAAGTGAGTTTTGGGTTGGTTTTATTTGTTAAGCGAACCGAACATTCAGAGAAAATTCTGCTCTTTAAGCGAGGTGCTCTTTATGTGAGGTTTGACTGTATAGGGATTTCCCTTTGGGGGGGGGGCATAATTTTGCTAGTTGAACAATCCGCCTGTCAGAAAAATAACTTTAGCTTGGATTCCTGCATTGACCAGGCTGTTGGATGCAAAGGACTTCTAGGGCTCTTTCAACTCCATTATTCTATGACTCTGTGAAAATCAGATGGACCAAAGAGAACCAACAGGGAACCCTTGGATGGGGTGGAGCCCTGAAAAATTCTGTGCCTTAGATGCTACTGGTACTTGTGTCCAATCTGTAAGAATGAAATGTTTCATTGTTCAGTTCTCTCTCCCTCTCTCTCTCTCCCTCTCTCTCTCCCTCTCTCTCTCTCTCGGGTTTTTCATGTGATACATACATTTACTTGTTCACATGTATCATGATGCTTGAGCACCAAAGTCTCACCAAAAAGAAAAGCTCTTCTTGCCGTGTTGTCCCTCCTTTATAATAGATCTGTCCATTCCAGTCACCTAGATCACTCTATTGTAGCCTTTCAAACATGGAGTTGTGAACATACAATTCCTGTAGCCTGAGCCAGTGTGGCAAGCTGTCTGGGATGAAGAGACTTTGCAGCGGAGCATGTTTGGAGAACACCAGTTTGGATCAGGCTACTCTGTGGCCACTAAGAATGTAGATATTGGCTGTGCAATAATTCCTTGCATTCCTCGTGGAAATAAATAGATTCTGGACAACTGGATTGTTGATCCTCTCATGTTCATCGTGTTAGAGATGAGTATGAGGCTGGCTCAGTGAACAGTGCCCCACTCCAGCCCAATTGCGTGAACATAGTAGAGTCATATAGTTGCCTGGGGAAGATTATAAAATGAACCATTGTTAATAATAATTGTGTGCTGTCAAGCCAATTCTGACTTATGGCAGTCCGTTTCGGGGTTTTCTAGGGAGACAGTATTCAGAAGTCTTCAAGCTGAAAACTATTTTCCCCTTAGGCTCAATGTTAAAATAAGGTTTTGGTTGTGAAGAATTTTTGTGACTCATAAATGAAACCTCTGCAGCCTTTTCATTTCTCTCTCATATCCCTTCTCTCTTTAGCTTGCTTGCTGGCTTTTCCTCTCTGAGCTCCTTGGTCTCCTTCATTTCCCCCTCATCTCCCCTTTCTTTAGCTTGCTTTGTAGGGGGCACTCCCAGTGGTGGACAGCAACAGGTTTGCACCCGCCCCCCAGGAGGGGGTAGCAAAATTGGATGGCCTCTGGGCAGGGGGGTGGCAAAATTGGGTGGCCTTCGGGCAGGGGTGGTGGTGGCAAAATTGGATGGCATCTCCCTGCCCTGACCCATCAGGTTTTGTCCCTGCAAGTGGTTCAAGGTCTCCCTTGGTCAAAAGCCAGTCATATCTGACTCTAGGGTGCAGTGCTCATCTCCATTTACAGCCAAAGAGCCAGTGCTGCCTGTGTTTGCAGATGTATACATGGCCAAATGGCAGGCATGGCTAGATCGCCTATGATGTAGGCTCTGCCCATGATGTAGGCTCCACCACAACATAGGCTCCACCCACAGTGTGGTAGCAATTTATTTATTTTTTTGCTGCCCACCACTGAGCACTCCTCTATTGCCTTCTTACTTCTCTCATGCTTCTGTTCTCTTTCTTGGAAACAGAGTGCTGCCCTCCAACCTCTGTTGTCTTCTCCCCCACCACCACTTTTCTTTTGTCTTGCTCTCATGCTTGGTGCTATAAACACACCAGATTTCAGTGCCAGTCACAGACATTGTAAAAATGAGCTGGGATGCTGGGATGGGGCATTGCTAATATTAGAAAGGTTGTAAAAGTGGGGAGTAATAAAGTGAGAATTTACAAGTTGTTAGGCACACAATTCTCAAGGGAAAAGAAGCGGGGTGTGGTGGGGGGTTTCTGAGGTACTGTAATAGCTAAAGATATGTTAAGGCCTGAGCTTTTACGGGTTAAAGTGCATTTATTTAAAAACATCCAAAAACTCATCTTCTGTAGACCTGTCTTCAACCATAAGTACTGTTGTTGTTTAGTCGCACTGTCGATTCCGACCCTCTGTGACCCCATAGACAACTGTCCGCCAGGCACTTCTGTCCTCCACCATCCTCCTCAACTCACTCAGCTTTGTGCCCATTGTGTCTACAATAACATCTAGCCATCTCATTTTTGGCCGCTCTCTTCTTCTTTTGCCCTCCACCCTTCCCAGCATCAAGGCTTTCTCAAGCGAATAAGTACTACTATATGTGTAGTATGCATACTTGTTATGTACAGTACCTGATGAAATGGGCTATAGTGCACAGAAACTCATCGAAGTCATTAAGATATGCCTTTGAGGATTGGAGGTCTTCTGCTCTAATTCTCTCAGGATAAGATCTGCATTGCACTCCTACCAGACAGCCATTCAACCTAAAGAAAAGCCAACTGCCATTGCCAGAAGTTATTTGTACTGCCAAACAACTCTTGTGATCATGAAGTTTTTCCTTGTGCTCAGCCACAATTTGCTTCTTCATTGTTTCTACTCACTGTTTCTAATCCTGTCCACTGCAGTCAGAGGCGTAGCTACCGCCGTATCTGCCGTATCAATTATACGGGGGCCCCAGGCGACGGGGGCCCCCAACGTGCGTAAGCAAAACAAATCTTTACCCTTCCTAAGGGCCCCCAAACAAATTTTTATACGGGGCCCTGCCAAGGCACGCTACTCTTCTGACTGCAGTACAAGATAACAGGACTTCTTCATCTTGTTTCTAACAAGTCTTTTGAAGTCTACCATGTCTCTGATACTCAGTCTGATATAGGAGATAGAGTAACAGACTAGAACTCTGGAGGACAAGGGTTTGAATCCCCATTCAACCATGGAAACCCACTGGGAGAATGGAACTGGTGAAGAAGAATTAAAAATACTCAAGTATCTCATTTACCTTGAAACCCATGTTAAGTTTGTTATACGTTGGTTCTGATTTAGCTGCACACAGCAGCATAACATCATGTCTCTTCTTCATTCTTCTTTTTCTAGGTCAAATATACCAAATTCTTTCAACTATTCCACACAGAGTTTCCTATTTTAGTCTAGTCTTCTGAGTATCTGAACTATACACTTGATTCTGCCAGATGGAGAACTGCAGGACTGGATGTATCTCTGTACAAAAAAACAATGCAATTTCCTAGCTAGACAAAAAATGAGAACTTCAAGAAAAAGACAAGGCAGATGACACAGCACTGAACAATGTAAATTGAGGGTGTTTCTAAGTCTACCTTCTCATACTGTGCAGGTCAAATCTTTATTAATAGTATGCACCACCTTTCTCCCATCTGAGTGGATTCTTAGTGTGCAAAGTAAGTAGGGTCTTAGTGCAATTTCTTGTAAGGAGGTTTACTGGCTTCCTGATAGTTACTTGCTACATTTTTGTATGGAGTGGTTGTTAAATTTTTCATAAAGGAGAGTGTCATGATAATCACAAGGGATGATTTCATATTTTAATTTTCTTTACATTTATTAAGTGTTAAGATTCATATAGTATATTCTCTAACTCATAGGGAAGCACACTGAAGTCAGTTGCATTCCACTGCATACCGAACACATTCCACACAATAACAGGTCACTAAGTATCTAGGTTGCTAAGTAGCAATGCCAATCACTTAGACACCTGTGAGGGAGCTCACACTTGCATAACAAGGGGGATTCCTAAGGTTACAATAACCCATCACCTTAGAGAGAGGAGAAAGGTGACATTCACATAGAAGTGGACCATGAGGCATTAACACCTGCTCAAACATCTGGGGACAGGGTGATAACAATACCTGCACAGACACCTGAGAATTAGGTTGCATCATTTCATGTCTGGGAATTTGGTTACACCATAAACACCTATTTGGATAAACACCATTTAGTGAAAACAATGAGGTAATCTCACATGTTTAACATTCTGGAGGAAGGTGTGAGGACCCCAGAAAATATATTTAGATCTCAGGTTTTGAGGGTTCAGAGAGCACCATTTGGGAGGAGGCAATAGACTATATCACTTCAAACCCAGACCATGGAGATCTAAGGAAATCCTATGGAGGCTTCCAGCCCAAAGCCCAGCGCATTAGCAGCTCTGAGTCTTTAACAAATCCATCGGGGCAAAAGAGTTAGAATCTGAGAGAAGAAATGCTTTCTTAGAGAAGTTAGCTATATTCTTACTTTGTTAAGTTAGAGTAGAATAGATTATTGCTTCGATGTATATCCTGCATATTTTTTGGATGATGATTCTTCTTCAATAAAAAGCCTCAAAGACATCGAGAAAGCCTCGTCTTTGGCCATCTGAACCAGAAGGGGAGAAAGTTTGTGGAGCGGAAAGAAGCCAAGCTAAAAGGCTACAATTTCTCAAGGGTGCAACCTTTCTTGAAGGGACATTTTACCTTGGGGGAGATAAGGTTGCCACGGTGATCCAGAAGAGAGGAATACTTGCTTCAATCATCGGCCTGGGAATATTATCTGCTGGGGCATCCCAGCCTTTGAAGGAAAAAGCAATCTTTGAGCAGGGCAGTTTCCTAGGGCCAAGTCCGCTCTGTGTGTGTGTGTGGGAAGGTGGCAATATAACGAACTGCTATTCAGCCTTGCTAGCATACTTGCTACCACATTTGTTTATTTATTTATTTATTTTCTCCAATTTACATTGCCACCCAACTCCGAAGACTCTGGGCGGCTCACAGAAAACAAGGACCAGTCACAGTACAAAAACAATAAGAACCCCATTAAAAGACACTAACAAAAAATCAAAAGGTTAAAAGATTAAAGGAGAGAGAGAGTGTTTTACTGAATCCTGCTGTAGGTGCAGAAGTGTCATCTTCCCCATTTCAGCAGCCTGTGGACCAAGGGAGAGTGTTCTCGGGGTAGGCGGGCTGCTGAACCTAGACGGATCTCCCCGTGTGGGTACCCAAAGCATGGGGTCCCCCTGATAACTTCATGAGACTGCTTCCCCAGGCCCACGACAGAGAGAACACAAATGAAATGTCTTAAGTTTTGATCCAGAACCTAAGAATTCTTTATCATCATGTTGATAATGGGAATTTCAAATTTCCCATAAAGAATGGGAATTTCTACCAGTGTAATTTTCTGTATGCATTTCCATGTCTTTAAAACAGTGTTTCCCAACCTTTGGTTTTTGGACATCAATTCCCAGAAGCCTAAGTCAATACCCCAAAGAAGTGATCAGCCAATGTACTGACTTAGGCTTCTGGGAATTGAGGTCCCCCTGTGGGGTGTGGGCCCCACATTGGGAACCACTGCTTTAGAGGAAAAGAATACGAAAGATCAAATGCCCTCCTTATAAGGCCTTTTTATATGGATGGATGTTCAGAGTCTATCAGGATTCATAAAGTGATATGCTTTAATTAAAATAATAACTTGAGTTAAAATTGTTGTTAAAATGCACGGTGAGCAAATTAATTTGCAAGAAGTTGCTTCCAGCTCTGGATCAAGTTTAAAGCATGCTCATTCTTTATCAGGTGAAAACACATTTGGGGTGTTTCATGAAGAGGAAGGCAAATTATTTCTTTTTATGTTCCTATGGCAAGAAACAGTTTCCAGGAGGAAGATGAAAGGTTTGTTGCACTGCAAAGTCAGATTCATCAAAGCACAACCTTAACATTAAGTCACAACTCTGTGTGACAATGAGCAGGTTTGAAGCCACACCCTCCTAGGTATCATAGTCATCCATCCTTCTAGTACTATACTTTGATCCCTCTGTTCTAGAAGATTAGTACCTTACATCCAACTAGACAGTTCACTTTGATTATCCCAATACTCTGATTTCTACTTGTTTTGTCTGGACCCATTGGACTCATAACTCACAGCTCACATTCATTCCTGTTGTCAGCACTACTATACAACAAACCAGGAAAACTGGCCTCTGTGCCAAGTACACAAAGTGAACATTAGAAAGAGCAAAACCATAAACATGTCTATTACTCTCAAATTGTCATCCTTACTGATACAAGTCAGAAAGCAAAGAGTATAGCAGCTGCAATATCTCAGCCCAAAACATGTTCAGTGAAAGCAATGGAATAGGGGTGTGACTAGAGTGAGATCTCTTTTCTTGGAGCCACTCTGCTTTGACCCACAAGAGTAGCTTCTACGGACTGTCTCCCACTTCAGTCACTAAGACCTTGCTGCTACTGCTGCTGCTGCTGCCTCCATGACCACCCCAGGAACATCACAGAATACTCCGTGCAAGTTGGACAAGGAGAATGAGGGGCAGCTGTGTGGACTTGCCAGCCCAGCGGTAAAAGATCTTGCTGCTGCTGCTGCTGTTTCCACGACCACCTCAGGAACATCACAGAATTCTCCCTGCCGGTCGGACAGGGAGAATGAGGGGCAGCTGTGTGGACTGGCTGGCTGGCCAAAGACTGCTGTGTCTCTTGACTACTGTACTTTTTACACTGTATTTTATTGTATTGTTTTATTGTTTTTCTTCTTTTTATGTAAAATTTATTGATTGCATTAACTGTGCTGCATCTGCTGTTATATTTTTATATTATGCTGTACAGTATTTATATTTGAGATTGTGATACTGTATATGTTGCTTATGTTATGTGAGCCACTTTGAGTTGCCTCAGCGAGGCGAGTAGAGCGGCATATAAGTCTAATTTAATAATAATAATAATAATAATAATAATAATAATAATAATAATAATAATAATAATAATAATAATAATAATAATAATAATAATAATAATAATAATAATAATGACGATGATGATATGGACTCAGCTGTTCTCTGAAATGGTCACCCTTCAATACTGTGCATGAATTACTTCGGAGGGTGAATTTGTCACAATAATTCCATACCATGAATTGAATTCTTACAGTGCACCAAGAGGATATAGTAGCCCCTACTCTCTTCTATTCTCGTGTAGCAGCTGTTGGTATTAATTTAACCATGCTTGGTGTGAGTGGAGCAACTATTTTCCTGTATCTATGCTACTTCAGAACTTAATTCAGGCAATTAACCAAAGATACTAGAGAAACTATGAGGCATGCTTTTCTGATAGGCCATGTATTGCTAAATATGGGCATGAGCAGGACTGGGCAGAATGTCTTTGGGATACTAACATCTGTAGAGTTAAAAAAGTGTGTTTTAAACTTCTTATATATCGGAGTGAGGAGGATTTGTACATACTTCAGCAAATCCTGATCATCGCAGTGGAGCATATGGGACTTTGTTGCAAACTCCTCTTTATCGCTTTCTGGTTCCTTAGCTCTTTGACTCAATGACATTTATTCCTGTTGCTAAGGCTGAACTTCTAATTAATCATCCTGCCCAGAAAATAAATCCCATTCAGCTCAATGAAGTTTGAAAATAGCTATGGGATACTTCAATAAGTACTGTATCTGCAGCCAGCGTTTATGAAAGATTTCAAATGTAAAACAAATAATTTAAAAGTTTAAATGACCAGACACCTTCATGTAAAAAAAATAATGTAAGGGAAAGCATTTTCTTTTTAGGAAGAAGCAAAAGATATTTGGAAAAAGTAACTACAGAATTGGTGATGTGCTGCTAAATAATGGTAGCAGAAATGCCCCCACCCGGGGGGGGGGGAATAATCACTTTTTTAAAACGACAAAATTTAGAACTTTTAAAATACTTGTCCACACCTATCCAAATTATGCACAGGGAAAGCCCGCAGTGGCTGAAATTCTGTTGCACAAAACACGTAGACATACATCTTGAAAGTAAATTGCCATAAATTAAGTCTTCTTCATAGACAGATTAAATACACATAAAAATACACATTAAAAATAAATACAGTCAAACCTCGCATAATGAGCGTTTTGCTTAGTGAAAACACTCGCATAACGAGCAAGTTTTTTGCTAAGTGGTCCGACTCGCATAACGAATTTTTTGCTATGCGAGTTGGACTTTTCCCTATGGAAAAACTCGCATAATGAGCGTTTCTATGGGGAAAACTCGCATAGCAAAAATTTTTCACTATGCGAGTTTCCCCCATAGAAACGCTCGTTAAGCGAGTTTTTCCATATGGAAAGTCTGACTGGCATAACGAAAAATTTGTTATGCGAGTCTGACTCGCATAGCGAAAAACTCGCGTAGCAAGCAGCTTCGCAGAACAAATTAAATTTGTTATGCGAGGTATGATTGTACACATTAAAATACACACACACACACCACACACCCAAAGGTGAGTCATTTACCCTGGGGAATAGGCCATAGGGAGCTTCAGGATAGCAGCTTCTCTTCCTACTCCCCGCTTGGGAGGACAGCAAGGAGGCCTCGCATGCACACTGAGCACTGTAGGCTTGCATGCACACCAAGGAGAATGCGCAGTGAGGGAACTGGTGAAAAGGTAAGCCCCCAAGGTGGTTCCCCCCAAAAGCTGCTACCGGTTCTCCAGGACACTGGGAAAAGTTACTACCAGTTCTGGTGAGCTGGTGCAAACCTGCTGCTGCCCATCAGTGCTTAAGACCTACCTGTGTCAGCAACCCTTTTAAGGCCTATAAGATGATTAGAATTGTGTGATGTTGATCCTGGACTTTTAAAAATTGATATTACCCCCTTTTACTGATAGTGTTTCAGTTTGAATCCTGTTATGGTTTTACGGTTTTTAAAAATTCTATCTGGCTTTGTTTCCTGTGTTTTTTCTTGTGTTTTTTGGCTATTGCTAATGTTTTTTAGTATGTTTTTATGTCTATTAATTGCCCTGAGTAACTTCGGTGAGTTGGGTGGTATACAAATGTGAATAGATAGATAGATAGATAGATAGATAGATAGATAGATAGATAGATAGATAGATAGATAGATAGATAGATAGATAGATAGATAGATAGATAGATATTGTGGGATGGTTTAAAAATATTTATATATATATTGTAAGCCGCCCTGAGTGGTGCTTGCACCAAAAGGATGGGGTATAAATGTGATTAAACAGATAAAATAAATAAACAAACAAACAGCATTGTTGCCTTAATCTCCTCTGCAGCAGAGGAATGTGGCTTGTAACTTTGCAGGGTATGAACATTACACTGTCCTTCTAAACCCTATCACTTTAATCTCCTCCATAGTTTTCTATGCCTACTGGCAATGGAAAAACAAATTAGCCAAAGTTCATTTACTTTTGTCCCTATATATAGGAGTACTTTAACTCTTGAGAAGCAAATCAGGGAAAGCAAAATAATGGGTTCAGACATTGCAGTACAGCTGCTAAAGGTGTGACTTGGGAGCCTTCGGGAGCGAAGGTGTTAACAGCAAAGCTTCATTATAGTTACTGCTAAACTACAGAAAGAAAAATTGTCACTGACCAGGACGTGGGATAATATACTAGGCTCTGAGTAGTATATAACTGTGGGTGTACATGGTTTGGGAGAGAGGAGACAGGCATACAGGTATAGCTGAGTATCAACTGTTTGCTTGCAGATAAACTCCGGGGGTTCTGCTGTGTAGGGAAAGAAGAAAATTTACAGGTCTGAAAGAGGGGTAGACCTACCACACCTTATTGGTCTGTGATGGTGAACCTTGGCACTCCAGATGTTCTTGGACTTCGATTCCTAGAAGCCCAAGCCCCCTGTGAATCCACACGAATGGGTTTACTCCAATTCATCCGCCCTGCGCTGCCCTCGTCGCTCCCGGAAGCGGAAGTAAAATGCTTCCAGGAGCGACGAGGGCAGTGCTGGCTGGATGAATCGCAGTAAGCCCATTTGTGTGGATTCACAGGCTGCTTGGGCTTCTAGGAATTGAAGTTCAAGAACATCTGGAGTGCCAAGGTTCGCCATCACAGTTATAGGCTATGAATGGTGGCTTATCATTAAAGGCACAAAAATTGCTCACCATGTTATACAGTTCAAATCTACCATATATGCTGGGGTATAAGATGACTTTTTACCCCTGAAAAACATGCCTCCAAGGGGAGGGGGGCGTCTTGTACACCGGGTGCACTTCAGTTGAATAAAATACAGTAATACCTTGGATAACGTTTACCTTGGATAACATTTACCTTGGATAACGTTTACCTCGCATAACATTAAGCAATCTGGGGAGGAGAATTGCATCGAATAACGTTAAGGTCCTATGGGATGGATCGGATAACAACTTTTAATATCAGATGACGAACAGGAGTTTGAAGGCTTTTAAAGGGAAACTGTCACGCCAGCAAACTTGCTAGGGACTTGCCTGGCACATGCTCTCTCCCTCTATTTGTTATCTTCCTTCTATCATTGACAGTTTAGGTTGGTTAACAGATTAGAAAACAAACAGCATGGCAGCTCCCATAGGTTTATTGTTCCATTCAGCTTCAGTGAATTGTCTTTGGTGAATTACGTTTAATAAACTTGCACTGTTTTATGTTTACTGTACA
Organism: Furcifer pardalis; assembly: GCA_030440675.1. NCBI lineage: Eukaryota > Metazoa > Chordata > Lepidosauria > Squamata > Chamaeleonidae > Furcifer > Furcifer pardalis. The sequence goes on along the minus strand of CP126891.1, from coordinate 146,171,373 downwards.
TGTTTGATAACATACAGCCTTGTGACAGTTTTTCTGCATGTCATAAGCATTTGAATATAAATTAACATGTTGAAATCAAATCTGATGTTCTTTTAAGTTTTATTTGGTGTGTGGAAGGTGTGCAGAAGAGGGGGTAGTCTTATACAGCGAGTATATAACAAACTCTATATTTTGAATGGAAATGTTGGGGGGGTCGTCTTATACGCCCAGTCGTCTTGTACTCTGGCAAATACGGTGCTTTCATTTCTTAGGGACATATCTATATTCTGGTCACCATCCCTGACAAATCATTGGTGTGAGAATAAATAAAGTGGGTTTTTTAAAAATTGTGTCAGCATTCTTAAACAATTAAATCTTTCCCATGGATCTCTAGAATAGGGGTGTGGCCCTCCACTTATTTTTGAACTCTATTTTTTTTGTCACTAAGCACTCATGGAATAAGTGACTTGCAGAGGTCATGGTGAGGAGAAGAGTACTGTTACTTCCAGTATGCTGCAGCAATTTGTTATCTTGGCAATGCATGATGGGTATTATCATACTGTATTTCACATCATCTGCCGCTAGGTCCACACTTTCCTTTTGGAGTATGGAATGTATAATGGTGAGGGAGATGAAATCAATTTTGGTTAGCTTTCTGGTGACGCATACCTCAGTGGGAAAGTGTGGCCCAAATTACACATGTTGCTGCTCTACATTTCACTGTCCACCATGAATTATTAAGGAAGCTGGCTATTGTAACCCATGGGATTTACCCTTTCATCAACCAGTTCTGGCCTCTCTGGAAACCACCCATTCCATACAGCAATTAGTAAATAAGGGTTCAGTCTTAATGAACATGAATAGGAGCCGGGTCTGTGTGTGTCTAGTAGCATGATACTGAAGCAGTCATTTAGTAGCATAATAAAGTATGCTTATATTCAGCTAGTGATAATAATCCTATTACTATGACAATAGATTCTGATATTCTGGAGGGCAAACTATTTAGTTTGATACTATTTTTTTACCCCCATGGAATACTTGGTCCTTGATGAAGAGTACTGACATTTTCTAACTCAGGGTCTGTAAAGTTTTAAACTGGCACTTTTTCAATGACAAAACCCTTCTAAAGAGTTCTGAAGTAAAAGCTCTACTTAAACCATCTGGTATCACAGCTCAATGCCATTTATGTTAGTCTTCTCAATTACCCACAAAATGTCATGCCTTCCGCAGAGGCTCAGGCTTCTAGAAGTATTTGCAATAAAGTACTCCTTTGTGGCAGGGATCAAAAATGTATGGGTGTAATCTTTTAGCTGCAGCTGATGTAAAACTGATGAAACAAATCAGAGGAAAGAAGAAAGCACAGTCCTGTTGAATTCCTTCAGTCATTGCAGCCTGGATTATTTATGCCTCCCAGTAAGTGCTAAGCAATTGACTAGCAATAGCTGGAAAATAGAGATTTGATTCCAGGCACTTCACAATGAAGTGACTCTAGGCAGCTAGGAAACTTTCTTCAGGAAAAGAAGAGAAGCAGAATGCAACACCAGTTCCTGCATCTGGCAAGTAGGAGGAAGTCTTTTCAGAAAAGAAATCTGCATTAAAAACTGGTGTTAATCTCTGTACTGAAAAGTTAAACACCTGTTGTTGTTGTTGTTGTTGTTCAGTCACACAGTCGAGTCTGACCCTTTGTGACTCCATGCACCACCGCATTCCAGGCTCCTTTGCCATCTGCCATCCTCCACAGCCTGGCTAGATCTACGCCCATCACATCAGTGATTCCATCCATTCACCTCATCCTCTGCTGCCCCCTTCTCTTTTTGCCATTGATCTTTCCCAGCATCAAGGCCTTCTCAAGTGAATCCTCTCTTCTCATTTGATGGCCAAAGTACTTGAGCTTCATCTACAGTATTTGTCCTTCCAAGGAGCAGTCAGGGTTGATTTCCTTCAGGATGGACTGATTTGATCTCCTTGCAGTCCAGGGGACTCTCAAGAGCAGGAGTTCTCAACCCTTTAAAGCCGGGGGGGGGGGGCTGGGTCATGCTCCCTCAGACAGCTTTTGGGGGGCAGACGGCCATTGTACCTTTCCTCCACTACATGGAACTTCCTGGTGTGGTGGAGGTGGTGGTGAGCCACATGAAATGGCGCCATGGGCTGCAGGTTGAGAATCCCTATTCAAGAGTCTCCTTCAGCATCACAGTTCAAAGGCATCTATTCTTCTGCATTCGGCCTTCCATAGGGTCCAGCTCTCACAGCCATACATTATTTTATTGTATGGTATTTTATTGTATGGTATTTTATGATATTTTATTGTTTTGAATTATTGATGTATGATATCTGATTATACTGTGACATTATGCTGTTCTATTGAATTGTAACATTGTACTCGATTGTTGTGAGCCGTCCTGAGTCGGTTTTACCGAGTAGGGCGGCATATAAATAAAAAATGATGATGATTACTACTGGGAAGACCATTGTTTTAACTATGCAGACTTTTGTTGGCAGGGTGATATCTCTATTTTTTATTATGCTGCCTAGTTTTCTCATAAACACCTGAAGTAACCTTTTAAAAAAATCACTGCCTCACTGCTCTATTCATGAGCACCAGAGCATATAGCCCAGGTCTGAGTTTCCTGCAGGTTTTTCTTTTTTTAAAAGAGAACTGTAGGAATGGATCGCTGTTCCAAAGTCAATCCACTTTGTGGCTTTACTTGCCAGTACCACTGTGTCTGAAATTTCTTTGAGGGACTGGAGAGAGACATCTCTTCTTAGCCTACCCTTAACTGAACATGCTGGAGCAAAAGTGCAAGACAGAGTTTAAATTTGGAAAATTAGAACAGGAGTTAATCAATGGCAAATGAGGATGCAGGGCTTATTACCAACAGACCTGAAAGCTATTCAATCTGTACGGGTCCTTCAGGCTATTCTAGGGTTTGTTCCCACTGACATCATCACTACCTGTTCTGTCAAAGCCTTCCTGACCTTGTAACTTCTACACATTCTCTTCCAGCTTGTCATTGCTTGGCCTTTTCCCTCGTGGGCCCAGAAACTGAGCACAATCCAGACAAGTGGGAAAACATCTGTCTATTTTGTGTCTATGATCTTTTTTGACCAAACACACCTTACAGCCCACACAAAGGCCTTTCCTTGGCAGTGAATCTGGCAAAGTGATTGATTGATTGATTGATTGATTGATTGATTGATTGATTGATTGATTGATTGATTGATTGATTGAATTTGCAAGCTGATTAGTGGTTGCAATGTATTGCTATCATAGCATCTTTTCTCAGTTGGGAAAATTATTAAAAAAATTATAGCATTGTTGCAGTTTTTAAAGCACTGATGTATTCTAAAATTACTTTTAGTCTAGTTATTATTTAACTCATCTAATAATTGCTTTAACAGTCATTTAACATTTATTTTGAATATAGCAATAAGAATTCAAAATTACTAGCAAGAGTAGCAAGAGAGAAAAAAATATAAAAGAGAAATTGGAATTTTGATAAATAAGCAAGGGATAAGATGTAATAAGACCAAGGATAAAATTGGAATAGTGAAGGAATTTTACCAAGAATTATATTCCAGAAAAGAAATAGAAATACTGAAGGAGTACTTAAAAAGACAATCTAAGATTAAGATAACTCAAGAACATAAGAATAGAATGGAGGAACAGATAATGGGAAAAGAAGTTAAGGACGTTATAATGAAACTGAAGATAGGTAAATCACCAGGAGAGGACAGGTTATCGGCCAAATTTTATAAAGAATTTAAGGAAATTGTGGTTCCTCAACTCTTGAAGTTGTTTAATTATATTTTAGATGGAGGACAGATGCCGACTTTGTGGTACAAGTCTATAATAGCTTTGATTCCCAAACCCGGAAAATACATGGAGAAATTTGATGCGTATAGACCTATTTCTTTAATAAAGCAAGATGCCAAAATATATATAGGACTTTAATAATATATATGTATATATATTGTAAATATGGATATATATTGTAAAAGACATTTATATAAGGAGTACGTATTTGAAAAATAAGTGGTTAAAAATGAGGTTTGTTCAAAATACTGTGAATATGAAAATGTTTTTCTTTTTCTTGATATTTTTTCTTATTTAGGTATACAGTATATACATTTATTATTTTTATTTAGGTGCTTTGGTTTTTATGTATTGTATTTTATTCTGTGTGGTATTGAAATGTATTGTCATTTCATTTTCTGTTTTATTATCTTTTTAAAATTAATAAAAATTAACATTTTGAACTGTGTTAGCTATCATTTGGGAGAAAGTAGAATATTGTATGTATGTATTAATTAATTAATTGTTTGAACTACTTGCCTGCTGTGATATCATCAGTGATCAGTCTGCCACCACCTCAAACTGTTGCTGCTTACATTTTTAAAAAAACCTCTGCATGTTATATAGAGCATGCATTTCAAGTGAGATCTGGTTTGATCCTGAGTGATCTCAGAATAAAAGCTTGAGCAAACATCGTTGTTGCAGTGCACCAAAAACGCAGGGGAACTAAGCTCTAGCAATCTTTTAAAAGTCAAGTCTGCTCTTAGGTGGCTTTCAAATACCACGTGACCTAAAATAGATCACTTTTTGACCCCCCTCCCCCTGTGACTTTCTGTGACCTTTGACCGATCCCTTCCCCCCCAAATCATGTGGTTTCTCCATTTCCCCTAATTTGAAGAGAAAAGATAGAAACATAGCCGGCCGGGAGCCTGGGGATGCCTGCTGCCCCCACCCCCGGACTTCCACCTGGCTGGGGGTTTAAAAGCACGCTGGCTCAAGCAGCAGAGGATGGCCCCACCCAGAGCCTTAGGATGCCTGCCACCCCACCCCTGGACTTCCACCTGGCCAGGGGGTTGAAATTTTGGAGTCATGTGACTTCACGCTGAAATCCCCCTCCCCTGTGACTTTACATGACTTTTGATCGACACCCTTTCCCCCTAAAATGGTCACATGATATTTGAAAGGCCTCTTGTGTGTGTAGTACAGCAGTCCCCACAGCTAGGTCTCCGAAAGTGAGTCCAAAATTCAGGCATTTGTGTTGATCAATTATGAGGTGAAATAGATGCTGGTTCTTATCATTCACTTTCCCACCATATGGTAATTCTTTCTCTTGCAGTTTCTACCACGACTTTAACTGTATGCCCTCTTTACATGTGAACTATTCTTTCCTCTCCCTCTTTCTTTGGTTTTATAGTTTGCTCTGCCTGCAATGTCTGCCACTCTCCTGTCAAAATGTTAAGAAACTCAGTAGGTAAATTGGCACCTGCGAGAGCCAGGATCTTCCTCTTTGTGTTGCGTGTCATGCAACACACTAATTTCCTTTATGCTGAGGCTGGTTGCAGGGGAGTGATAATTCATTATAATACCACAGCCTCTGTCATGTCATCATAGCACAAGGGAAGGAAAATCAGACATATCACCAGGCCAGATATGGTGTCAAGGGCCAGCTGTGGTTTTCACATTGTGTTATCAATATATCATTATGAGGAAGATATGAAAATCCATATTAGCTCTCCAGGGTAAATTAGAGCCTCTTTGCCAGAACTCTCAACAGAGTTCATCTTAGATACCTGTGAGCAGATGCGAGAGTAGGTTAAGTGCTCGGAAGAGTGACAGATTGACAGCCATCTGAGTTTGGGGAGAGATAAGAGAGACATAAAGGAATCCATAAAGGTCATGGATTCTGTGGACCACAGTTGAATTCTAAACAGCAACCATTATGAAAGTAAAGGAGAAATTGTTTTCTCAATAGTTCTGGGGGAAAAAAACCATTTTGATTTATGATTGGTCAATCTGGGGGGAAGGTAGGTAAGATATAAACAACCGGCTTTACTGTTTTTGTGTGCATATCGTTTTTACCTAAGAGCTACTTGTTTTTTAATTTGATGTACTGTATTGTATTTAATTAGATATTGTTCCAAAAGCATTTTCTCTGTGTCTTATATAACTTGGATTTTCTTCTTCTTAGACTTAAACAAATTAGGAATCCTGCACGTGGCATGTTTTCAAGTGTGTGGGCAGGGGAAGACTTGGCTCTGATTTCTCTGCCAAAGGACTTGGATTGACCATATTAAAATTTTCCCTGAATGATTATAATTGGTTTTAGATGAGTTAACAGGACTGTTGTTAGTTCTGAAAGTTGCTGGACATCTGGTTCCTTGGTGAAGGGGCTTCAGCTGCCTGCCAGCTTGCTCAGGTTTCGGGGACACAGCTGGATATGACTGAATATCCATCGGGTATTTGGAAGGGCTCTCTAAGAGTGACGGGTGCTTTCCCTGTGGTTTCCTGGTGGAAGGCTACTGGCAGTGTAAAAGGCCAAATGCCTGCAACCATCACAGTCATCATGCCACATGCTCAGCCAATGCAAAGGAGTAAGAATAGGAATAGACTTGTACTGGAGATGTACAAATATTTATTTTTATTTATTTATTTTATTTTATTTCATTTGGACCCTGCCCTCCTCCGAAGACTTTACAACTAAAAACAATTAAAACACATAAATAAAAATTAAAATTCAAGTTAAAAACACCGAGGAGAGAGGTGGAATATTTAAAAGAGCCAGGCAACCGAGTTGGCTGTCTGGCCCACTCCCCACACATGCCCGCCAGTCAGGTCTTCACTCCTTTCCTAAAGGGCAGCAACTCTATCTGGAGACGTAACTCTGTTGGCAGGAGGTTCTATAGGGCCAGAGCGGACACAGAAAAGGCCCTCCTTCTCGTGTTAGAGAGATGAGCCTCTCTAGCTGAAGGTACAACCAAAGAGCCTCTCTGGTCCACTCTAGGGGGACGGACAGATGTTCTCAGGGTGATGTGGTCTTTTAAGTATCCTGGCCCACTACCATGTAGGGGTTTAAAGGTAATAACCAGCACCTTGAATTGCACCCGGAGACACACTGGGAGTCAGTGCAGCTCCCAGAGAAGTGGTGAGGCATGAGCCTAACATCCACACCCTATCACAACTCAAGCAGCTGCATTCTGGACCAGCTGAAGCCTCCAAATGGTCACCAAGGGCTGCCCCATGCAGAGCGCATTACAATAATCGAGTCTGGAAGTGGCCAAGGCATGTATGATCATGAGCAAGGAGTCCCGATCCAGGAGCGGGCGTAACCGGCATACAACACAAAGTTGTATACTCAGAGAGGGATATACTCAGATGAAGCAGGAATTTGTAGGATTTAGTGATGGTAGGCAAAATGGAACTACAAGGGCTGTGGGATCTGGTCAGAGACAGATTATTTCCTGGCAACCCTCAGATAGGGACACAAGCAAAGCACACCACTGCAATCCAAAACACAATAGACCCACCAGAATGCAAAGACAGGACGTGATGGGAAATTAAATGTCTCCCAAACAGCAATGTAATTAGTCAAACCTCTTCTCCATAATTAAAAAGCAACATAAAAAGGCAGTTAATATCTTTCTTTGAGAATGATTGCTTTTGATCGTTTTTTTTATTTGTTTCAAGCAAATCTTTTTTTTTTATTTGTTTCAAGCATAGCTGTGTCTTTATTTTTTTTAAAAAAAGCTGCCTGAATTTTTGAAATCTTCTCAGAGTTATTGCTCTCTGGGGGCTATCATGTTGAGCGTCTGGCCTTTGGCATGTACTGCCACATCACTAGTAAACATTGCTTGTAAGAGTGACCTGGCGGCAGCCTAGTTTCATGCACAGTGGGCGTAGGACAATGTGTTTCCCTCTCATTCAGTATGATAAAACTTCAGTTTAATTTATTGTTAATGAAAGAGGGTCCTTCACATGCAAGTGAAGAACTGGCTAGAGAGAACTGGCTAGAGAGAACACCAATATCAATCTCCAGCAGAATTTAAACTGTTATTTCCCCATCTTATCCCCACCCCACCCCACCCCACCCCACCCCACCCCACCCCACCCCACCCCACCCCACCACACACACACACACACACACACACACACACACACACACACACACACACACACACACACACACACACACACACACACACCAAATTTTATTTCAGCAATAGTAGAAATTAAACCAGGGTTCCCTTCTGCTCTCCATCTGCCAGATGTTCACATCTGCACCATGCCTGTGACAAGGGGTGATATATCTTCAGGTAAAAATAGCCGTTTAGGATTGGAAAAGATTGCAAACCTAGACTCTTATGTTCCTATTATCCTACACCAAAGATCTGAGTTCTTCAGCTACCAATTTAGTTAGATTAGCTTATGCAGCTCCCCCTGTGGCTTAGTGGTTAAGATGCTGACCTGGAGACTGGAAGGTCGGATTTTGATACCTGAGAGCTGCACTTGGGGACATGAAAGAAGCCTCATTTGGACATGCCCTAAAAATCCTTTCAACCCAGAGTAATCTCTGACATGAAATTATTATTATGTGCTCAAGCATGCTGGGTAAAATTATGTCTACAAAGGGTTGCCTCAGGTTGTATGTTTGACACTAGATCCATTATGCAGGAAGATTTTCTGTGGGGATCACAGGTAAAGAATGTCTTCTTCTCCCCCAAATTGATACTAGGAAAGGGAACGTGTCATTTCATTTTGTTCTACCTCAGGCACCATGTCACAAGTCAGTTGGTCCTTTTTTCAGATTGGCATCTGTCCAGTGTGTTTTTGTTAAGCGAAAGGTCTTCATATTCAAAGTTCTTGATAGAGTTTGGTCTTATGTAAGACGTTCTTTGTGATTCTTCTTCTTCCATGTCTAGGCCAGATGTGAAACTGCCAAAATGAAGGCACCCTTTGGTGAGTACGTCCTGCAGTTCCCTTTGCCTGAACTAGTGTCAGATATATTAGTCAGCAACACAAAGTTGCCGCTACCAGGGTGCGTCAGATTGTGGCTCAAGAACACCACAATCGTTGAGGAGGCTCTTTCTGTGAACCCAGTGATGGGATTTCCCGGTTCGCATCAGTTCGCCCAAACTGGTAGCTACATTCCCAGGTGGTTCGCCGAACCGGTAGCAACCCCCCAGGATTGTTTTGTTTTTTTAAGGCGTCCGGTTCAGATGCCTCACCAGGAAAAAGATAATCAAATTTGTGTTTGGGGTGGGTGGGTGTATTATTATTTAATTTTTATTTTATTTCTTTTTTTATTTAATTTATTTAATTTATTTAATTTATTTACGGGTTTGTGTTGTGGTTGTTTGGTTGGGTGGGTGGGTTGAGGGCTGTGTGTCTGTGTGTCTGTGTCTGTGTATTTTAATTTAATTTAATTTAATTTATTTTTTTTGCCCCACTCACAACATCATGACATCAGCTCTGCCCATGACATCATGACGTTGGCCACACCCACGATGTCCGTGATGTCATGGTGTGGTGGCAAAATTTTTGTCATCCCATCACTGTGTGTACCCCATTCTTTGTGATATGGAGGTGGGAGTTTTTAATGGCTTTTAATTCTTTAGTTTATAATGTACAAACGTCTTTGATTACAGCCTTCAGTGAATGTGATCAAAACCAAATCACTTTTTAAAATGTAGCTAAGGAAATGGCAAGAACAGCAAGGGTTGTCTCTGAAAGAGCTAAAGTAAAAGAAAATTGTCAATGTGGTTTCCTGCAGAGTTGCCATTAGCAAGAAGGTCTGCATTTTGAATCTCTAAACAGCTTACCCATAATGCTCACTAGTATTTATGCTGCATTTCAAGCCATTATATTGTTAAAGGTGTTTGGCACTTTCTGCTAAGCAGTGGGTTTAAACAGAAATACATAAATGCAATTACGCTCAAAAGTCCCAGTCAAGCTGGGCTTGACTCACATAAGACATATTAATTGTTCAATGATGCAACATCAAGCAAATTATCCATTATATTTTAATCCCATCATTCTTCCATAGAGTTTAAAGTAGCAAACAAGAGTCATCCCATACTCATTCTAACCTCACAATAGCCTCATGAGAACAATTTTGTAGTGTGAGAGAGGTTGATCTCAGTCATCTAATGATTTTTATGGCTGAGTGGGGATTTCAACTTGGCTCTCCAGGTCCTAGCATGACACTGTGTGTAAGCACAACACAAGCACAGATCTCTCAGCAGGTGGCATGGATGCATCGCAGAGACCTAATGTCACAGTGTCATTTGAAACATATACAGCAGCTAGTTATCAAAAGTGAACAAATCTTTTCCCAATGTTCTTGTACCAGCAGTCCTGGAACATTTCCTAATGTTGTGCATTTGTATTTCACACACAAAAAACTACAGTGAACCTGTGGTTAATTTGCACTGAGGTGTTTGAAGATTCCATTGGTCCTTTCTCACGTTTCCAACATACATTACCAGTGTTTCTGATATTGTCTGCAATTTCTCAGTCCTTTCAGGAGGCTTTTCACATCTTCATCAAATAATATGTCTACAATGCCTCTCTGGGTCTAATGCAGGCATTCTCAACCTCCAGCCCATGGGCCAAACCCGGCCCCAGAGGCCATTTCATCAGGCCTACAACACACTTGCCAAACCTAGAAGTGGAAAACACTGTGCGCCCTGCATGTGCAGAATGCTGCTAAATGCATTCTATGCATGTGTGGTGCATGTTTTACTTCCGCTTCTGGGTGGGTGGAACCACATGACCTGCCTGATCAGCTGCCCAGGAGGCATGGTCAGGCCCAGGGTTGAGAAAGCCTGGTCTAATAGATAGTCCTTGATTCAGACTTTCCTTGTTGGGTGAAGGGCAAAACTAGTAGGATCCACCCCATGTTGCAAACTTTCTTCTGGTGGAAATCATGGCTTCCTAGTTCAGTGATGGCAAACCTTGGCATTCCAGGTGTTCTTGGACATCAATTACCAGAAGCCCAAGTCAGCTCTTCTGCTGATCAGGGCTTCTGGGGATTGAAGTTCAACAAAATCTGGAGTGCCAAGGTTCGCCATCACTGCCCTAGCTGTTCTTTCTATCAGCAGGGGTGGGTCATAGATAGCAAACATATGAAGAACTACAGCACAAGTGTTTCACCAGTAGATGAAGGATGGAGCAGGTCTTTTGGGCACAACAATCTTGTATGTACTAAAACCGAGTATAAGTGAGAGGGGGTTTTGTATCAAAAACGGATTGTCCTCTGCCACTAAACCATTGGCAATGCTCTCACCACCACCACCTTTGGTTTGCCTCTCAGCTTCTTCCCATTTGCTTCCCTTGTTCTTTCCCTTCTCTCCTGACCCTTTGATTGTGTGACAAGCAAGAAAGTTCTCTTCTGCATGTTGGAGACTCCTTTTCCCTATTTGTCTATTGACTGTATCTATAGATTGTAACTGTGAGTAATGATACCATTTTTTCTGCTTGGATGCTTCTGGAGTGATTTTTTTTAATAAAAAAGGTTAGTCGCTACGAGAAGGGGCTTAGGTCTGAGACTATTCCCTCACACTTTCTCTTCTGTAGTTGTGGTTTTGCCTTTTGTCTCACGTCCTGCTGTATATCAATAAATAACCAAAATTAACCAAGAGGTCTTAAGGTTATTGTCATTATCTTTTTATTTTTAAGATGTGTAGAGAGGGAAAAAGAAAATTCAAATAAACAGAAAAGAGCTACAAGTTTTCATAGTAAAGTAAGTGCAAACGGTGGGAGAAGATCATCTTTGTAGTCTATAAAGAATGGCACCTGTCTTAAACACCTGGAACAAATTTAGGGACTAGAAACCCAAGCCATCTCTGTCATAGTAATCTCTGAGTAGTCTTTTATTAAACAAGATATGAAACAAACACTAATGGTGAGCAACAATAGTTCTGTTGCTGTTTCTTTCTTTAGACCCTCAATCTTCTTGGTATCAACCTGATAGTCTCACCACCTCAAATACTTCTTAAATTAATGTCATGTGACAAGTCCATAATCCACTTTGCTTCCAGTGATTTCTTCTTTAAGTTTGGTCTTTCTGTTTATCTTTTTTTTTAATTCCAAAAGATACTAAGAGATATTTGGCAAAACAAGATCAACAACAGTGGGGGGCATCTATCTAAACACAAGGGACAGACAGAAATGGCACCAAGCCACCGAGGGAGGAGGTAAATTGATCTCCCTCCCCATCTTTGCTATAGAAAATAATGTCATGGTGGTTCCATAACACCCACATTCCACTGAGTTAACGTCTGCTGCAGGTATCAGAGAATTTCAGGAGGCTTCTATAACTGAGCTGCCTGGTAGTCTTTTTTCAGTACATCACCACTGTTTAACAGTAGGGGAGAAGGAGCAGGTTAAATGATGGTTAGTACTGTAATTGACTGAGCCTGATTTGCATTGATTTGTGCAATGTCTAGGTCAATGTTAACTGCACAGATTTGGTTCCGGGACAAAGCAAAGTGAATTTGCAAAACAGTTTGGGACCAGAACACAAACTGAACTGAAAAGTACAATTTTATGTAAGCCTTTTTCCTTTTTTAAAGGAAAAAAAACCCCTAACTTTAATGTGGCAGGTTTATTCCGACATTTTAAGGTCTACCCTGTCTCCAAATGTCATGTACAGTACGTCACTGTGAAATAAAATGAAATAGAGCAAAATGAAGCAAAGTAAGCCATTTTAGTTTTCTACTGCAGTCAATAGGATGCTTGCAAATTGATTTTGATCCAGGACAGAGCGCTCCAGAAGCCATCCCCAAAAAGGTCATGCCAAACATTGCTTGACTTAAACACTTAAGAAGTCCAGCTCCTCCATTTCAATGTCTACTTTTGTGATATGTTCATCTGATAGCCTGAAAGGGCTGTTTTTCATAAAAGATGATTAATATTATTCTGTGCCAAGGGTCATGGGGCTTGTAGTTCCAGGCACCCGCTATTAGCACCATCTCCTGCTCTTCAGTGACTGAAATCATCCTGCCCCTTTCTTTCAAACGTATTTTCCTTCATGAAATAGCAATGGGACTTGTGTGGAAGAGGAGAAGGAAGGTTGAGTGAGGTGAGAATCCATTATGAGTGCAATACTGATGTAGAGGTGGGGTGGATCAAACCTGAGATGGTTGCCATCCATTTAATGGGAGGAGACTTTGAATTTTTAAGCCTCCCCTTTTCAAATACCAGCCCCATCTCTAAAGATGTGGAATTATCCATGCACTGAAAGACTAAATAATGTGGTTCCAAAAATGTATAAGGAGAACTCAGACTGAAAACACAAGACTGGAAATTATGATACACCACCTATTTTCATTTTAATAAATCTGTATAATGTAAATAAAGTATCTGCGCCATAAATCTAATGAAAGTGCTGCTTATCATTTTGGAAGAACATTGTTAGCAACAATAATTCATAAGGCTTAATGGCATAGTAATGAGATGTATGGAAAATTATTCATACTTGCAGGACAATCATAATACCTTTGTCCCATTCATTTCCTTGAAATGACTACAAATCTATAAACCTGAGCACTGCCTGACCAGATGTTCCTTCAGTGCCATAGCAGCTAAAAATCTAATAAATTATGCTTTTTGTGCTTTCCTCTACAGCAATAATTTCAAAACTTATCCCCTCTGAATGGATAGAGGTAAGAAGGGCTTAACTCAGTCTGATGAATTTCAACCAGACTTAGTCATGTACTTGCTAGCCTCACTGAAATAGGTAAAGATAAGGTTGCCTTTGTTTGAAAGTCAGTCATATCTGACTCTAGGGTTCAGTGCTCATCTCTGTTTACAGCCAAAGAACCAGCACTGTTTGCAATCTGGAGACATTTCCATGGACACGTGACAGGTATGTCTCAACACCAGTGTGCATGAAACGCTGTTTACCTTACCACCAAAGTGGTCCCTATTTATCTACTTGCAATTTCTTGCTTTCGAACTACTAAGTTGGCAGGAGCTGGGACAGAAACAGGAGCTCACTCCATCATGCAATACTTGGGAATTGAACTCTGACCTTCTAGTCATCGAGTTCAACTTGAGCTAACACAGTCCCTCACTGGAATAAATGAATTATAATTTAGTCATTATTAATTCCAGCCCCCATTATTTAGTTTATTGTTTGCATGTATTGCTTTACTATACCACCTTTCTCCTAACAGTGGGGCTCAAGACAGTTCACAAATTATTAAAAGAACAATAATTTAAAATCATGTATAAACAGCAATGTTTAAATTATTAAACAAAGACTCATTCAAATCATCCAATAAAACAGATGAAGAAACATAAAAACAGTTAAAACACATTAAAAGGAGATATTGGCAATGAGTGTAAGACAACTAACTATGTTGACATCAGATACTGAAAACCAAATCTCTGTTGGAGTAAAAATACTTTCAATTGCCACTGAAAAGAAAGGAGAGAGGAAGGCAACCTAGTTTCACAGGGGAGTAGCTTCCATAACTGGAAGCAACCACTGAGAAGGCCTGCTCTTCGTTCCTGTCAAATGCAGCTAATTGGACAGGGAGAAAGGCCTCCTCAGGCGATCTTAAGATCCAAGGAGGTTTACATGGGGAGATACAGCCCATCGGATAGAGAAGCTGTCCATGGCTTTATATGTCATAACCAGCAGTTTGAATTGGGCTCAGAAAATGGACTGGTAGCCAGTGAAGATGTTGTAATAGAAGGCTTATATGCTCAACCAGACCTGGTCAGTGTTAGATATTTGAATGTCCAGCGGCGGGAAAACCGCCGCTTCCTATTGGTCAGTGGGCTGGGTCAAGCAGGGTATTAATCCCCTGCTTACCCAGCCGTTGTTGTTGTTGTCTCAACGTGTTCACAATAAACTATTGTGTTCCTGGTTCACCTATAATGGTGTCCGTGTCCTCACTCCCGCGCCTGGATCTCCGGATCTAACACTGGCGACGAGGATGGGATATTGAGGAACGGACCAGAACCAACAAGACTCCCTAAGCCATCTGAAAAAAACGGCACCACGCCATGGCTGCTTACACTCCACCGGCCCCCTTCCAGCCGAAGGACGAAAAATGGGGAAGCTACTTGGACCGGTTCGAGTTTTCACTCATAGCCGCGGAGCTGGGAGAAATCTCCACGGAACGGAAGAAGGCATTCTTCCTTACCCACTGTGGTCCCAAGGTATACGAGGTGGCTCAGTCCCTAGTGGCCCCAACGCCTATAATGGAGGTCTCTTGGGAGGCCCTACAAAGGGCTCTCAGAGACCACTTCTCGCCGGAGCCTTCCAAGTTCGTTTTTCGCATTCACTTCAGGGATCGCTACCAGATGGCCGGAGAGCCCATCAGCGAATTCGTGGCCGCCCTGAGGACAGCAGCTATCCCGGCCGCATTCGGGTCTTCTCTCGAGGACGCCCTGATTGAACAAATCATCCGAGGGGTCCGAGACAACAAGCTCCGGAAGCGGCTCCTGGCTAGAAGAGATTTGACCCTGGCCACAGTGATAGACGAGGTGAGAGCATACGAAGTCTCAACATCAGCCGCAATCTCTATCAACCGGGCCCCGTCGGCGCAGCATCAGGCCACTGCACATCACCAAGACATCGGCCCCGACGAGGAGGACGACTTAGAGGCGGAGGTGTGTGCAGCCGACGGGGCGAACCCAGGGAGAAGTGGCCAGCGCTGCGCCAGCTGTGGAGGACCACACCAGAGGGCACATTGCCGCTTCAGAGAAGCAATCTGCCGTTATTGCGACAAGCGGGGACACATCGGAAAGGTATGCCGGGCAAAGCAAGCTGGAAATCAGGCTGACCGGCACGTTCAAAATTTCCCGCCGGGCAAGATGGCCGCCAACCACCGATCAAATCACAAGCGCCAGGGAAACCACGGCGCCAAATTCGAAGAGGCAGAAACCCACACAATCACGATCAGCAACGCCACCACAGAGAGATGAGAGAAGTTTTACACAACGGTCCAGATCGACGGAGCAGAGTGCCCGATGGAGGTCGATTCTGGGGCCGCCGTATCCCTGATTTCCTGGAGGTGGATGAAGCGAGCCTTTCCATCCCTCAGGGAATCGGACCTGAAAGCCCAACGGATCCGGGTCAAGGACTGCCAGGGCAGATTCCTCCCCGTTGCAGGCCAGAAGTGGGTCCGAGTCAAGTACAGACGGAGAGAAGAGACCCTGCCACTGACCATCGTCCGCGGCAACATTCCGACACTCCTGGGGACCAATTGGTTCCCAGCCCTGGGGCTGTCCATCGCGGGCATCCACAGTTCCTCCATCGACCAGCACGGAGACACCTCGCTACGGGACGACCTGATGGCAGAGTTCCAGGACGTTTTCGGGGAAGGACTGGGCAGGTACGTGGGGTCGCCCATCTCCTTCTCTTTAAACCCGAATGTTGCCCCGATCCGCCTTAAGGCCCGGAGAGTTCCACTGGCCCTTAAGCCCAGGGTCGAGAAGGAACTAGACAAGCTAGTAGCCCAAGGAATCCTTGTCCCCGTTGACCATGCTCGGTGGGAGACCCCCATAGTCACCCCCATAAAACCGGATGGGTCAGTGCGCATCTGTGCAGATTACAAATGCACAATAAACAAGGCGTTAGAGCCGAGCGCATACCCGGTTCCCGTGATTGACCACCTCCTACACTCATTGGGCCCAGGGAAGATCTTTGCCAAGCTGGACCTGGCCCAGGCCTACCAACAGCTGCCGGTGGATGACGCCACGGCCAAGGCGCAGACTATAGTCACGCACCGCGGCGCGTTCAAGTGTACCCGGTTACAGTTTGGGGTCAGCATTGCGCCGGGACTTTTCCAAAGCACTATGGAGAGACTCCTCCACGGCCTTCCAGGGGTGGTGCCATATTTCGATGATGTCCTGATCATCGCGGGAGACCCTGGGCAGCTCAAGGACAGGGTCGCAGCCGTCCTCGCCAAGTTTAGGGCCGCCGGGCTAAGGGTGAAGCGAGACAAATGCCTGCTTGGGGTCCCCTCTGTGGAGTTTTTGGGGTTCCGGATTGACTCGAAAGGCATCCACCCGACCAGGAGCAAGGTGGAGGCAATTCGGAACGCTCCGGCCCCTAAGAACAAGCAGGAATTGCAGGCATTCCTGGGGCTCTTAAACTTCTATGCGGCATTCCTGAAAGGAAAGGCCACTGCCTCTGAGCCATTGCACAGACTGCTAGCGGCCAAGTCGGGATGGGTGTGGGGCCCAGAGCAAGAGTCGGCTTTTGAAGCAGTAAAAAATCTCCTATCACAGGACAGTTTCCTGATCCAATACAACGCCACCCTGCCACTGGTCCTCGCCTGCGACGCGTCTCCCTACGGCGTCGGCGCGGTCCTTGCCCACCGACTCCCCAACGGTCTCGAGGCACCCATCGCCTACTAATCCAGAACGATGTCACCTACGGAGCGGAACTACGGGCAAATCGATAAGGAGGCGCTGGCGGCAGTGGCAGGGGTAAGGAAATTCCATGACTACCTGTATGGCTGGGACTTTGAACTGGTGACTGACCACAAACCCCTCTTGGGGCTCTTGGCCGGCGACCGCCCCACACCTTCGGCCTTGTCCCCCCGGATGCAGCGCTGGGCCCTATTTTTGTCCGGGTACTCTTGCACTATGGTCTATTGACCTGGGAAACACATGGGGAACGCGGACGCTTTGAGCAGGTGCCCCCTCCCGGATCAGGACGGGGCAGAGAGGGGGGAGGCATTGGTGCTCGCCCTGGACGTTCTGGACTCTGCTCCCACCACCTCGGCTGAGGTTGGTAGGGCCACGGCGAAGGACGCTGAACTCCGGACTGTCTCCAGCTGGGTCCAACGGGGTTGGCCGGACAAGGGGGAAGGGGAGTTCAAAACGTTTTTTGATAAGCGAAACGAACTGTGTTGTGCGGGGGGTTGTTTGCTGTGGGGAGACCGGGTGGTAATTCCCAGGAAACTTTGCCCAACAGTCCTCGAAACGCTTCACACCAGCCATCCGGGGGTAGTGAAGATGAAGGGGTTGGCCAGGAGTTATGTGTGGTGGCCCGGAATTGACAAGGATATCGAGGCGTGGGTAGGCAAATGCACACCTTGCCAATCATCCCGGCCCAATCCTCCAGCAGCCCCAGTCAGGGAGTGGGAACAACCCGCGGGTCCGTGGCAGAGGCTCCACATCGACCTAGCCGGCCCGTTCCACGGCCAAGTATTCCTAATTGTAGTGGACGCTTACTCCAAGTGGCTGGAGGTCCGACTCCTGAGTAGCACCACCGCCAGGCAATTATTCGGGAGCTCAGGCAACTGTTTGCCACACACGGCATTCCGGACACCCTGGTCTCCGATAACGGCCCACAGTTCACAGCCACAGAGTTCGAGCAGTACCTGGCGTCCTTAGGGACCAGGCACGCTCTCACATCGCCGTTCAGGGCGCAAGGTAATGGGCAAGCCGAGAGGTTCGTGCATAGCGAAGCCTTGGGAAGGTTGGGGCCTGGAGACTGGCAGGAACGTATTGATACGTTCCTCTTGGCACAACATAACCTCCCCTGTGCTGCCACGGGGAAAGCCCCTGTGGAGTTGCTGATGGGCAGGAGACTCCGCTGCCAACTGGATCGGCTGCACCCACAGTACTCCCCGGACAAGTACCGGGAAGGACAGTCGCGGGGCCGCACACTTCCCATAGACTCCCCCGTTTTTGCACGGAACTATGCACCTGGCCCACAGTGGGAAGAAGGGGTCATCAGCGACATGCTAGGCCCCTACACATACAAGGTTCACCTCACTGATGGTCGAGTATGGAAACGCCATATCGACCAGCTCAGGAGGCGGACGAGTTCCGACACAGAAAGCGACTCAACCTTCGGGGCACAGACCACCCCAGAGCCAGACATATTCCCAATGGCCGAAACGGTCACCGACCCGGTTCAGCCAGACAACTTCCCCACATGAACGGCCCTGTCACCAGAGAACTTACCGTGCGAAGCAGGTTCACCCCGGTTGCCGCAGAACCCGTCACTCGTCCCCTGGAGCAGGCCCCGGTCCAGCCAGGGCAGAGCGAGAGTGACAGGTCCACTCTGCTCGATGCCCCGGCGCCGACTGAACTGCGCAGGTCTGGCAGAGCGCGGACACGCCCCCGTCACCTGGATGACTACGTATGTAATTAGGGAAATAGTGCATTCTGGGGGGAAGGGGTGTTAGATATTTGAATGTCCAGCGGCGGGAAAACTGCCGCTTCCTATTGGTCAGTGGGCTGGGTCAAGCAGGGTATTTAATCCCCTGCTTACCCAGCCATTGTTGTTGTTGTCTCAACGTGTTCACAATAAACTATTGTGTTCCTGGTTCACCTATAATGGCGTCCGTGTCCTCACTCCCGCGCCCAGATCTCCGGATCTAACAGTCAGTAGTTCGGCTGCGGCATTTTGCAGCAGCTGAAGTTTCCAAACCATCTTCAAAGGCAGCCCTGCATAGAACACATTGCTGTACATTTCAAATAACAAGAAGAGCTGGCGTGCAACTTTTAACTGAGTAAATGCATTCCTAGCCACCATGGAGACCTGTGCTGAAAGATGAGTCAAAGAGTGCTCCCAACCTGCAAGCTTGGCTTTTTCAAGGGAAGTAGCCCACACCAATGGACTGAGGGAGAAGACGCCATGGCCTGGCAGGTGACTAAGGACCTTGCCCCTACCTCTGGGCCCGCACCAGTGGCCTGAGGGAGAAGACGCCATGACCTGGCAGGCAGCTGAGAACATTGCCTCCTCCTTTGGGGCCACACTAATGGCCTGAGGGAGAAGACACCATGGCCTGGCAGGTGACTGAGGACCTTGCCCCCACCTCTAGGCCCCCATCAACAGCTTGAGGGAGAAGACACCATGACCTGGCAGGCAGCTGTGAACATCACCCCCTGCTTTGGGCCCACACCAATGGCCTGAGGGAAAATATGCCATGGCCTGGCAGGTGGCTGAGGACCTTGCCCTCATCTCCGGGCCCCATCAACGGCAAGAGGGGAGTTAGTCTGTGTTCTGCTTTGGTTGTTTTGTGAGGTTGTATCTTATGATTGTTACTGTACTGTTTTGACTGTAAGCCGCCCTGAGTCGCCTTGGAGAGTGGGCGGCAAGATAAATCTAAACAAACAAACAAATAAATAATCTCATTCAACACAGGTTGGATCCCTATTCCCAGATCTACCTTTCACTTGACCAGATACATCTTAAAGGGTGAAAGATTTATGCGATCTGAAGAAAAACCAGAGTGCGACCAGATACATCCTTGTCTTTAATTAAGTTTCAGACTGTTTGCCCTCATAAAGTCAATTACCAACAACTTAGTACAAAACAGAAATATCTTCCCTGGAGTTAAAAGGAAATGAGAGAGATAAAGAGAGAAATTTGGGTGTGATTTTCATATTGGCTGCACACGGGTTTCTAATCTTTGCTGTGACCCCTTGCCCTATCACTAGAGTGGAGGACTGATGGTTAGTTTCATTTTGTATAGATAGAAGTTGGCCAAATACTTGATATTGTCAACTGGCTGTTTAGATAACAGGAGAGGCAGCTGAACTAAAAGTTACTTTTTTGGACCACAGCTAAAATCCCCCTTGGCAGGCGAAGTTAGAGTTTACTATCTTGAGCTACAACATCTAGAATTCCTCAAGCAGTTATAGTCCAAAAATCTACCTCCTGCAACCTCTTCCAAGCTGTTGCCCACAACCCACCCACCCCACACAATATTCCCAGAGATGAGTTACTTTTCTAAACTACATATCCAAGAATACAACCCAGTGAGCATGACAAGTACTCACAGGGATATTCTGGGATTTAGAGGCCCCTCAAAAAAGAAAAGAAAAAGCTTCCCCCCATCTCTGAACAGTTATGATAATAATCTTGCATTCCTTCTTCTTATTTTGTGTCTAGGTCAGACTTTAAACTGCAAAAACAAAGCCACCATTTAGTGAATTCATTCCACAGTTCCTTTCGCCTGACCTAGCGTGACAAAGATTAGCCAGCAAAACAAGGTTGCCATTGACCGGGGCACGCTCGATTGGAAATACATACTGGTTAAACATACAGACAATATTTTTCATCCATGAATATAATACGAAATTCAGCATATGGCTTGAGATACTCTGTTGTCATGACAGCTCAGTTAAAACTTTCACAAACTGTAACAGTGGAGCGGTGGCCTTTTTAATTAACAGTTGAGTGTACCAATGGGTAGCTGTTTGTGAATTACCATAGCAATCTTTGTGGCTCCTTGAAGGTTGTTAACAATGAAGTCTGGTAGTTACCTGGTTACCTTCTGCTATCTGTAGGGTTTATCAGAAAGTGTCCATGCTGGGCTGGATGTTACTTATTTTTCCTTACATACAATTGGGCTTCTATACTGAAAGCTATGAAATAACCGTTAAATATTCAGAACAATCCTACAACTATTTCATTTCGTTTCATTTCATTTATAAGATTTGTAAGCCACCCCACTCGGTAAAAACCGACCCAGAGCGGCTCACAGAATCAACAAATATCAATATTACAGCTCAAAAGCAAAATACATTACAAAAGCGAAACATATCTCAAAAACAGTACACATTTAAACCAATACAAAGCAATACAGAATGTCCTCTTAATCCTAAATTGTGGCAGTCTTTCATCCTTCTCTGGGTGGGTGGGGCCTGGAGTTAAGCAGGCAGGAGCTGTCTCCACTGCCCAAATGGCCACAGCTGAACCCGGACCCCTTCCCTCCAGCATTGACGGGGCCTGAGGGTGAGCGGGTGGGAGCATCCTCAAAAGCCACAGCAAGGTCCTCCAGCCCATGGATATTGCATCTCTTCAACCTTCCAGCCAGGCAGGGCCGGTGGCTGCAGCTGCCTTTCATCCTGGGTGATGGCATGGCTCCGGGAGGAAGTGGCAAGGTCCTCAGCCCGTGGCTGCAGCATCTCTTCAACCCTCCAGCTATGTGGGGCCGGAGGACAGGGCCAGCAGCCACAGCTGCCTCTCATCCTGGACAATGGCATGGCTCCGGAAGGAAGCGGTGAGGTCCTCAGCCCATGGCTGCAGTGTCTCGTCAACCCTCCAGCTAGATGGGGCCAGAGGGTGGAGACAGCAGCTGCAGCTGCCTCTCGTCCTGGGTGATGGTGTGGCTCCAGGAGGAAGCAGCAAGGTCCTCAGCCCAAGGCTGCAGCATCTCTTCAACCCTCCAGCCATGCGGGGCCAGAGGGTGGGGACGGCGGCCGAAGCTGACTCTCATCCCGGGCAATGGCTTGGCTCTGGGAGGAAGCATTTATTTTTAAGAACTATTAACATAATCTATATCCAATTGTATAACAAAAATATGCAGTGGAAACCAGCACCCTGGTTGTTGTTGTTTGGTGGCGGGGGCGGAGGGCTTGGTGGGACATAGGGATTTGCCTAATATTACATAAAACCACTGGCCCATCTCAGTACTCTTTTGACACTGCTTAGCAGTGGCTTTCTAGGGCTTTAGACAGGAGGATTTCCAAGCCATGTTAAAAATCTTATACAATGAAGCTGGAACTTTCTGCCTCCAGACTTCCCCCCGGCACTTACCTATCTTCATCTTCCTTTCAATTTTCCTTCACAGCATTCCATTCCATTTCTCCGACCATCCTCAAAGTGGTTACACAAACCACCATTTGCTGGCAATGTCTAGAGTTTAAATAGAACATCTCAACTCCCTCCTGTGAAAAGAAACTCTTGTTACTTGGGCAGTAAAACAAGTCACCTGGGCCTAATGGGATTTAGAAAAGCAGTGAGAAACTCCACACAGTGTCTATTATACAACTAAATGTAGTACTGTACTGGAGTTATTTATAGGAATTGGTGACATTTTTATGGTATTTATAATAAAAAGGAAGGATGCTTTTAAAGAAGCAGAGCACCTTGAAAGTATTAAAAATATATAGATTTTTAGGCACTACAAAAAATAAACTCTGCAAAGTTATTTTGTTTCAGATTTTGCCAAACGTACGTGTTCGGTGGAGGCCTTTGGAATTGATAGAACAAGTTAGTTGGTGGACCACATTTTTAGAAATCCAATAAATCCAGGCGCTGTCTGTCTGTCATGTTTGAGTTCACTCTAACATGCCATGAAACATGGTTGCTTGTCCCACTAATGTTTTTGCAATGTGATGTGGTTTTTACTGGACAGTCTTGTGAGAGCTGGCCAGTGGTGACATGATGGGGAAATACTTTGAAGACATGACTTGGCAATTATCTTAATAAAGTCAACGCTCTGTCAGCCCTCTGTCAGTCCTTTCTGGCCTACATTCCTTATTCCTGCTTGTCACTCTACCTCTTGACTTGCCTCACTGTGCAGCTCATTGAACACAAAAGAGGCATGCCTTTTCTTCTCATTACAAATGGTAATGAATATTTGTGTGTTGTGTGCACATGTTTTTCTGTCAGAGACTACTCTGGGTTGAAAAGATTTTTGCAGGAGACACCCAAGTGAGGCTCCTTTCATGTCCCCTATCGTGCAGCTCATGTGAAATTGAATCCCATCCTTTCGGTCTCCAAGCACAGTGCTTTTACCCACCAAGCCACGGGGGAGTTGCATTTATGTGCTACAAAGTCTTCTCATGAAACAAACAAATCAGCCATATGATCCAGTGGTGGACTCAAACAATTTTTACTACCACACTGGGTGTGGTATGGTGGGCGTGGCCAGAGGAAAAGCCCTGTGTTGCACCGAAATCAGGACAACTTTATTTCAAAACTTGAATGGGCAGGGCCAGCCAGAATTTCTGCTGCTGGTTCTGGCAAACTGGTGTGAACCTGCTGATGCCCACCACTGGTATGATCCATATACAAAACAAATGTAAAAGAAGATGGGGAGGGATATAAAATGGACTGCTACTTTGCATTTGTTTCTAAGAACAGAGCCTGGAAAACACAATTCCACAAAAATTTGGACTTCCATTGATGATTTCCCTACTTTTGCCTGAAGAGGTGATCTTGAATCATGAAAGTTTGTAATGATTTTTTTTTATTTTGGTGATCCAAAATAGGTCTCACCTTCTCCTACAAAAGTCTTCTCACTATCAAGTACACAGGTTCAGCATCCATAGTTTCCAGAGCCCTGTCCTGCAGTCAAAACATTGTGAGTTCAATAAGTGTAATTACTATTACCAAGGTTGACTCATCCTTCCATCCTTCCAAGGTTAATAAAATGAGTACCCAACATGTTGGTAGCAAAATGCTAATTAATTTGTGAACTGCCCAGAGAGTATACTAAGCACCATGGGGTGGTATATAAGTGTGATTGCTTTACTTTTGCTTTGCTATCCATGGCCCAAAAATATTCACTGGAAAATCCCAGAAACACGTAATATTTAAATATTTTCAAGACACATTATCAGAACTAGCCCCTAGAGGGAAACAGAGACTACTGTATATGGGGTTCCATACTTTCAAAGGTTTCAGGCATTCGTGGTAAGTCTGGGACTTTATCCTCTGCAGATACAGTGGGCCTCCTGTAGTTGCTTTATCTTTGAGAATACAACAAATAATCAGGACCATGGACAGTGCCCCAGCTGCAGTGTCCATGTTGACATCTCAAACTCCTCCCACAAAGGTTGTGTATAGGAAGGATAAGTTGTTTCATCACTCTTTTCTAGTTCTTCTACTTACCAACTTCTGTTTCTCAAGGAGGCAGATATTAAAAGGTGTTAAATTTACACTTTCTTTAGATTAATTGCCTTGATGGCCTTCCAAGCTGAACATTACTTTCCCTCCTCTAAGATTTCCACCTCTCTTTTGCAACTGATAAGATTTAGTTTTTTAAGATTACTTCATGGCTGCGGTGACTCAGTGGTTAAGAAGCTCGCTGGAAGCTCACTGGTTAAGAAGCTTAGCTGGAAGGGCAGCAAGTTGGCAGTTTGAGACCAGATTGCTGCATGACAGATTGAGCACCCTTCTCTGTTCCAACTCCTGCCAACCTAGCAGTTCAAAAGCAAGAAATTGCAAGTAAATCAATAGGGGCCACTTTGGTGGGAAAAGATCTTGGGGGCATGAAAGGAGCCTCATTCGGGCATCTTCTGAGCGTAGTTTCTCTAGCAAAAATCCTTTCAACCCAGAAACATATTGATTATTGCTGTACACTGCTTTCTTTAAATCTCAGAAACAGAGGAGCTTTTATGGGGTACAGCAACAAATAACAGTTTATTATCTGAGATGGAGGGAATCAGGGTGATATTACTACAGGTGGCAAATGAAAGAAATAATCTCAAACATGTCTCACTTCTATTTGTACTGTACATTCATCAGCTCAAGCATGCTGCTCCATTTGGCAAGATCCAAGCATAAGATCACTGAGAGTAAAATATATACAGTACAGTCAAACCTCGCATAAAGAGCGTTTCACTTAGCGAAAAACTCACATAGCGAGCAAGTTTTTTGCTAAGCAGTCTGACTCGTGTAACGAATTTTTCGCTATGCGAGTCAGAATTTTCCCTATGGAAAAACTTGCATAACGAGCGTTTCTATGGGGAAAACTCGCATAACGATTTTTTTTCGCTATGCGAGTTTTCCCCATAGAAATGCTTGTTATGCGAGTTTTTCCATAGGGAAAAGTATGACTCGCATAGCGGAAAATTCGTTATGCGAGTCAGACTCGCATAGCAAATTTTTCACATAGTGAGCAACCTCGCCGAACGAATTAAATTCGTTCTGCGAGGTATGACTGTATATCCCTTTTGCTTTCATCTTGATTGTGTGTGGGGGAGAGGGAATTCCTCTTTGAATAATTTATAGTTTCTTCTTCTACTTTCATGTCGCAATCAAACCCTGGACTGCCAAAATGAAGCCACTTTCTTCGCTTTGTGGTTGCCCAAAAGTCAGCCCTCATTGGTGTATGTTTCTGGCAGTAATTGGCAGACCAGTAAATGACCCAGATTCTGTATCTCCCCACATTCACACAGCACGCTGTTGTCTGCCAGCAGCCCCCATCTGAGCATGTTGGTCTTGCATTTAGAGACTCCAACCCTCAACCTATTCATAGTTCATTTTTGCAGACTGGAGGCCCTGTGGTTCAGAGAAAGGTTTTGCTGAGTCATTCATTTATTGATGCATTTGTGGTTAAAACATGACAGCACACACATAGACAAAAAAAATGGAATTCTGGTCAGGAATGGCAGGACATGACGAGGAGAACTAAAAACCGGAAACATGTGTATTTCCTGCTACAGAACTTTTTTGTCGTTGCCAGTTTTAATTATTTTCCTTAAAAGATATGACTGGTGCGACAGTTTATTCCAGCTGTTTTCTTTGCTTCTGCTTTCATTTATTGAAGTTTCTTGCATCATAAGGTTTTTTTGTTGTCCAGCCGCCCAGTAGATTCCGACCCTTTGCGACCCCATGGACCACTGTCCACCAGGCACTTCTGTCCTCCACCATCCTCCTCAACTCACTAAGCTCTGTGTCCATTGTCTCTACAATACCATCTAGCCATCTCATCTTGGGCTGTCCCTTCTTCTTTTGCCCTCAACCCTTCCAAGCATCAAGGCTTTCTCAAGTGAATCCTCTCTTCTCATTTGATGTCCAAAGTACTTTAGCTTCATCTTTATTATTTGACCTTCTAAGGAGCAGTCAGGGTTGATTTCTTCTAAGATTGACCTACTTGTTCTCCTCGCTGTCCAGGGGACTCTTAAAACTCTCCTCCAACACCACATCTCAAAGGCATCTATTCTTCTGCGCTCAGCTTTCCTTATGGTCCAGCTCTCACAACCATACATTGCCACTGGGAATACCATCGTTTTGACTATACAAATTTTTATTTGCAATGTGATGTCTCTACTTTTAACTATGTTCCCCAGGTCTCTCATCTCAACCATTATTAGGGAGCAGATAGTCAAGGAGAGTTTAAGGACAAAGGAAATCCAATCCCTTTATACTAAGAGCAATAATGACAGAGACTAAAGGCATTTTTATATACATGTTAGGCCATGGCAAAAGAACACCTCAAAGTTCCACTGAAGGCAAAGACCACCATTTATTTCAGGTATCCTCTTTTGTTTTCTGTTCACAGTTTTCCTCTGTCACAACTCCTGCACTAGGTAATCACAACATAGCAAACATTTGAGAAAGGCTCAAGGACAAGGGTGAATATATGAAACAGTGAAAATTACTAACAGCATCACCTTTTGAGAGACAAAACTCCCTCAGAGACATTAGAACACTGTTCAGGTTCATTCTTCAAGAGTGGACCATCTTTAATGGTTCCACCACCCCACGAAAGTAAGGCTACTGTAACTCAGAGTCTCATCACTTACAAATATTTGATCAAAATATGCATCACAAGGAATATGCTGGCAGAAAATACCAGGCCCCAAATTTGATGAGCATTGTGATAGGCTGATGATATTTTGGAACAACTGTATGAATGTTATAGAGGCCATCAAGTCTGTGTTGCTTCTGAGAGATGCTGAAATATTTCTGGCACAACAGCCTGGAAAGGACTGGTGACCTCTGGAGTATCAGGCTTGCTGGGACCAACTTAGGCGAGGAACTAGTAGGTCTCAGTACATCAGCAGAATCAATGTGAAGTCACATAAAAAAACCTGAAGGTTTTATCCCAAAAAATACTTCTGTGAAATACCATGGATGTAGGTGTATCATGAAGTGTATGGTAAAATGGAGAAGAAGTAGAAGCAGTGACAGACTTTACATTTTTAGGATCCAAGATCACTGCAAATGGTGATTGCAGCCCTGAAATAAAAAAGCAACTGTTTCTTGGGAGACAAGCTATGAGAAATCTGGTGAACATTGTTAAAAGTAGAGACATAACCTTGCAAACAAAAGTCCACATAGTCAAAACAATGGTATTCCTGGTGGCAATGTATGATTGTGAGAGCTGGACCATAAAGAAAGCAGAGTGCAGAAGAATAGATGCCTTTGAAATGTGGTGTTGGGGGAGAGTTTTGAGAGTCCCCTGGACAGCAAGGAGAACAAATAGGTCAATCTTAGAAGAAATCAACCCTGACTGCTCTTTGGAAGGTCAAATAGTAAAGATAAAGTACTTTGGACATCAAATGAGAAGAGAGGATTCACTTGAGAAAGCTTTGATTCACTTGAGAAAGCTTTGATGCTTGGTAAGGTCAAAGGCAAAAGAAGAAGGGGGCGGCAGAGAATGAGATAGCTAGATGGTTTTGTTGACACAATGGGCACAGAGTTGGGTCGGTTGAGGAGGATGGTGGAGGATAGGGGTGCCTGGTGTGCAGTGGTCCTTGGGGTCACAGTAGATCGGAATCGACCGTGTGACTGAACAACAACAAAATATTTATTAGCAAATAGAAGCATACCAAGATACACATTTTAGGGTGATAAGAAAGAAGAATATCTTGTAGTTTCTATGTGGAGGGTTTGGCATGTTAGTCCCTTGCTGTGAAAATGACAAACAGTCTTGTGCCAGTTATCTTAAAGACTTCATCATACGTTAATGCATATATCTTGTGATGCATATTTTGATCCACTTGAGTACAAATACATAACCTAGAAACACCCGGCCAGTTGATGGCAACACATTACTACATCTCAAAATCTCCTGTGGGCATCAGGGGAGATATCTGCATCTGGCTTCTTCTCTGTTGCATGCAACTGTGGTTTCATGCTGCTGTTGCCGCATGTCATCTTTTATCAATGTTTCCACTTGGCAACCTAAATAAGATGCAAAGGGCACAAGAGGAGCTGACATAAATATAGCTGGTGCTTCCTGTTGGGCTGCTGATCTCTTGACCTGTGGTTTAGCACACAAGGGTGACTAGATCCTCCTCTTGTAGTAGTATTATATTTGGGCTTGTTAGCTATTAGGCTGGTAGAGTTTTGCAGATATCTAACTTGGGGAAGGGGGAGGGAACCATCATACCTTGATCTGTGAAGAAACATAAGCAGACAGCTTTGTGTGGGCTTGAGAAGGCTGGTAACATAAGAACATGAGGTTCTATGAATGGATGGCCTCTCCGTGTGGAAAGAAGAGCAGTCTCCTAGCTAAACTCCCCCAAGTTAAGCTTGTAATATAAATTGCATCAGCTATGTACTGGAATGAGTGGGAAATCCTCTAAAAATGTATGTGTACGAGAAGGGTTTGACAGCAGGATTTACACAATTTAATGCCTACTTCCTTCAAGATCTTCCCTCCCTACTAGCATTCTCCGTTCACCTACCAAAAATGCAGAAAGGTTCCCTGTTAATGCAGTGTTACAACTGCCAAATGCATAGGACAAATATGGATTAGTTCTAGCAAACTGGAGAAAAGCAGGGAGGAAGAGCAGGGTGTAAGAAAATAAGCCCTGTTTTAAACAGTGCTTTTTTCGCTATCCTTTTGCCTACCTAAATGTGTTTTAGTACTTTCAAAATGACGGT
The DNA here is from genome assembly GCA_030440675.1 of Furcifer pardalis. Lineage (NCBI taxonomy): Eukaryota > Metazoa > Chordata > Lepidosauria > Squamata > Chamaeleonidae > Furcifer > Furcifer pardalis. The sequence continues at coordinate 146,142,271 of CP126891.1, read as the reverse complement.
TCCAGATATAGGGGAGAGAGGAAAAATGAAAACATCCTTGCCTCATGGTTTTAGTGAAATGCAACCTAATTTGTGATTGACATGCCTTGCTGTAAGATCATTGGCTGGCTCCCCTAACCTAAGGGGAATGCCAGAGGTGTAACCCAGAGATGCAGACACACACACAATGGCATTCTCTGGAACGTTGTGCATTCATTCTGCAAAAGGTGAGCCTTGTGGCAGGAGGGGGTGTGTGGGCTTTCCCTGGAACCTATAGCTTGCTTATTTCTGCTTTGAAATGCTTTCTGATCTTTTGATGGAATGTATCCTGTATTTTCCTATGCTTTCAATATATTTCTTGAAGAAACTTGGAGTGGTTATTTGGCCGAATGCTACCTTTTCTACACATATCTGAGGCTTGGGTTGTCCAGCCAGGGAGCTGCAACTCAGAAGAACAATGGGGTCTACTCAAGAGTAAGTCTCCTGTTGTTACAAAGGGCAATAGGGAATCAGATACCAGAGTCTGTGTATATATTAGAAATAGAAGTAAAGTTCAGAGTCAGACACAGTCTCTTCTAGATGAGAGGGAATGTCCTTCCCTTTTTTTCCCTTGTTAGTCCCTGATCATCACAAACAAGGGCTTGGCTCAATGGGATTCCTGTCCATAAAGTATTCTTAAAACTAACCTCTTTTAAAATTGGTTTTCTCACCCTCTTTTTAAAATATTTTTGTAAAGCAATCTACTGCCACATTGTCTCTTCTAGAGCTATCTTCTTTAGTTTCCAAGGGACAATTACAAACTGAAATCTTCTGATTGGGAAGCTGTAACCATGGCCATAAATTTGATGGGAAATGTCAATGAGTTGTCAAATGCTACCCTCTGGAAAAGCCCCAATAAATATAGACTACTCTCCAGGAAGAGACAAAAAAGCATGCAAAGCTGGACTTTTTGTCATTGTTTATCGCTGTTTGTTATTAGGGAAATGCTTACATGACATGGCTGTGGGGAACATGAGTAGCATCAGTGCTAAATCAGATATAGCTTGCAGAACAAACCCACAGAGAAATACTTTGAAGCAGTGGCTCCCAATGTGGGGCACACACCCCACAGGGAGATTTCAATTCCCAGAAGCCTAAGTCAGTACATTGGCTGATCAGTCCTTTGGGGAAATTGACTTAAGCTTCTGGGAATAGAAGTCCAAAAAAACCAAAGCATGGGAAACACTGCTTGGATCTCAACCTACCAAAAATCAAACATGACAAACCTCACAGCCTTCTTTAAGGTTGATCAAAATCCAAGGTGGATAAATAATTACTTTCCCACCCACATCTAATCTTACCACCTTTGCATATTTATTTTCCCTTAATTAGGCAACAGTTGTAGAAATCCAGTGAAAGGCATGTGGAGAGAACAAAAGAGGTCATTTTTTTCCATCCTTCGTTTCCTTTGTTTCACTGGATAACAGCGTTCAAGTGCAAGTGACCAAGTTTTACATTTAGGTGAGACACTACACAGTGTCATGAAATTGGTTTCAGTTTCCTTAAATCAATGATAGTTTGTTTTCTTACCATCAAGTCTCTTACAACAGAGGGTTTTTTTGTTAGAAATGTAGCGAGCCAGCATTGAATCAATTTATTACATAGTCCTGTGAGAAAGGAAGCTTTCTACAAACTAACTTGTTTGCTTTTTTAGTTCCCTCAGTAACAAGTAGCAAAGCTCCTTTTCTTCACTCTTTTTAAACCTAAACTACTGTATCTTGTTTGGTCTCTCTGCGGAGAGAGTTTCTCCTGAAGGGATGGGGGGCAAACTAGGCCTTTCCTTTCAATATTCCTCTCAAACCCTTTCTCAATCCGTAGAGCTGAGAGACTCATTTATGATTTTGCTTCCTCCCTTTTCATGTTCTTACCTTTCAATTGATGATGAATGCTGACACTGACTAAAACATACTGTATTTATTTTCTCTTTTGCTTGAAATGGTCTAAGAGTGGTTTCTTCACAAAATGCTAGTTATCAGAACAAGGGTGGGGTAAAGAGAGAGCCTTGTTGCTGCTAATTTTAATTCCTATTTGCTGCCCCATTGTGTACTAAAGAGGAATTAAGTGAACCCCTAACTCCTTCAACAGTTTTTGAAGTATGTGAGGTGTTCAAAGAGTGCTTTATCATTATGAACCCCTCAGTGAGTTCCTGCAGCTTAATGGGAACTTGGAACAAAACCTCCTGCATGCCAGCCTGGCACTCTGTCTATTACACCATGCTGGCTGTGGGTTCAAATTCACAGAGTCAGCAGTCAGAAGCAAGTTACCGTATATGCAGGTGTATAAGATGACTTTTTACCCCTGAAAAACATGCCTCCAAATGGGGGGGCCGTCTTGTACACCGGGTGCACTTCAGTTGAATAAAATACAGTAATACCTCAAATAACATTTACCTCGGATAACGTATACCTCAGATAACGCTTAAATCGCATAACGTTAAGCAATCTGGGAAGGAGAATTGCATTGAATAACATTAAGGTCCTATGGGATGGTTCAGATAACAACTTTTAATATCAGATGATGAACAGGAGTTAGAAGGCTTTTAAAGGGAAACTGTCGTGGCAGCAAACTTGCTGGGGACTTGCCTGGCACTTGCTCTCTCCCTCTATTTGTTACCTTCCTTCTATCATTGACAGTTTCAGTTTGGTTAACAGATTAGAAAACAAACAGCATGGCAGCTCCCATAGGTTTATTGTTCCATTCAGCTTTAGTGAATTGTCTTTGGTGAATTACGTTTAATAAACTTGCACTGTTTTATGTTTACTGTACATGTTTGATAGCATACAGCCTTGTGACAGTTTTTCTGCATGTCATAAGCATTTGAATATAAATTAACATGTTGAAATCAAATCTGATGTTCTTTTAAGTTTTATTTGGTGTGTGGAAGGTGTGCGGAAGAGGGGGTAGTCTTATACAGTGAGTATATAACAAACTCTATATTTTGAGTGGAAATGTTGGGGGGTCGTCTTATACACCCAGTCGTCTTGTTCGCCAGCATATACGGTACTTTTCCACTGGGCTAGCTGAGCTGATGATAGTTTATTAATCAACAGGCATTGCCATTCATAGCTGAAATTCTCAAGTGATGAATTTCTGCTCAGTTCTCTCTATTCTTTTGCTTCTACTGTCAAATACACACACACACACACACACACACACACACACACACAAAGATGGAATCAGGTAATTCAATTAACTGTATACTGTGAACCGATTAAAGGCTCCAAGATCTTTAAAGCTGGTGGGTGATTAAGGCTCCAAACAAAGAACTAAACTGTCAGGACTGTTATTGTCACTGATTTTTGCCTCTTTTCCAAAGACAGGGACTACTCCTCTCCTCACCATTTTGTCATTATTATGTGTGAGAACTGCTTTCTGACCCCATGATCTGTTTTGGTTGTTGCTATGTCAGTTAATTAGTCATATACCATGGAACTTCCTCTTAACAGAAAACCTGGCCTGATTTACCATCCTGTGCTTTGTTGACAAACTCATATGCGTGTCAGCTAATTTAATTACCAACCATGCATATCCATTTGTTTTATTGTTCTTCAAAACTGAATCCTGTGTTTAGGGTGGAAGAAAGACTGACACAAGCAACTGAGGGTGGGTGGGTGTGTCTGGAGAGAATGCGGAAAATCTTTCTTGTTACCCCTGCTACATTAAAGGAGAACATGTTTATTATACTCACATAAGATCCTTTTATGTTGTATGTATCTGTATCTATATTTTTTTACTAACTGAAAAACAGGTTTTAAGGGGCAATTTGTTCATCACAGTGGGTAAATATATCCATATCTACTTTTCCTTAATTTGGAATAGATACTCCCCTATAAATGCCAGAACCAAGCTGGTTATGCAATTTCAAGAACAGTGGACTGAAATTTTGTTCATTTCATTCTGTGTCCCTTCGAAATTGCCCTCCATTCACTGCCTTTCTTCACATACTTCATGTGATAGAGAACCAGATCACCAGAGTGAAAGGCCCTACATAACCCTTTACATGAACATCCTACTTTAATATATACAGGCACTTTTACAAGCGGAAACTTTTGAAATTAGCTTTCTCCCTGCTTTCAGGTGCAGCACAGCCTGAAATAGTAAACATTTATTTTGAAAAGATCATGAAGGGAGGGAAGCTACACCGTAACACTCCCTGCTGAGTTACTAAGGCTGGTATTTCCCTTCAACTCTACCACCCGTACTAGGAGTGACCCATATAGGAGAATCTGGAATGACAGGACTTTGGTAATATAAGGCATGGGGTTGGCAAACTTTGGCCCTAGGGTTTCATGCAGGCTATACAAGATCTCCTCCTGCCCCCCCCCCCACACCCCAGCCTTTGCCCATGATAGACTCCTCTACCAGAAATGGGTTTTCTGGTAGAGGATGTGTAGTAAATGCATTTACTACAGCCATAAATGAGTCCACAGCTGTCATAAACACATTTACAACATCCGTGGATGCATTTTATGGCACCAGTCCAGCTCGCTCAGCTGCCAGAGGGGGTGTGGTCTGGCCTGTGGCTGAAAAACATTGAGAACCCCTGTTCTAAAGGATTGCAAGGGTAAGCAAATAGAGTAGACCCCTGGGCTAACCAAAAAATGGCTCACTTTTGCTTTATATCTTTTCTTGGCCATGCACCTGCTCTTCATCTGCAGATAAGACTGACTAATCTCCATTGAAGATGTTAGTGGTGTAGACATGTGAATAAGCACTGTGGTTTTCAGCTGCCATTTCTGCTGGTATTTGCCACTAAATATTATGTTGTTGTCATAATTCTTAGCTACCCACTGAATTATCCAACTCTGTTCTGGCAATCTGCTCTCATATTTTTGTACTAACATTTTATGTACTTGCAAGGTCAGTATTACTATCTCTGCAGTCAGTCTCCCGTCATGATTTCTGATACTGTATGGCACAGCAGTCAGTTAAGTCCTAGCCTTGGGAGGTGTATGCTGATATTACTAGGAAAGCATATTCTGATGGCTTAGAACAGGGGTGCTGAAACTATGGCCCATGGGCCTGATCTGACTCCCAGTGCTGATTAATCTCACCCATTCCACCCTTGCTGCTCCCATAAGTGGAAGTAAAATGTGCATGTGTGTGCACAGAGCATGCCCATGCATATACATAATGCTGCCATAAATGACCCACGGCTGTCATAAATACGTTTACAACAGCTGCAGGTCATTTACAGCAGTGTTATGCGCGTGCGCGGGTGTGTTCTGTGCATCTGTGTGCACATTTTACTTCTGCTTCCAGTGGGAGGAACCCAGTGGTGGGATGTCAAAAATTTTACTACCCCACCGTGATGTCATCACAGTGTGGGCGGAGCTAATGTCATGACATCATGATGATATGGGCGGGGCCAAAGAAAAAATAACAAAATAAAATATAAGCACACACACACCCCTTAACCCACCCAGTCACAACACAAACCCGTAAATAAATTAAATAAATAAATAAAATAAAAATTACAGTAAAATACACCCACCCACCCACCCCAAACACAAATCAACCCACCCACCCCCAAACACAAACCCATCACTTACCTGTCAGTATAAGTGCCTGGGCAGCACCATGTTGTAAGATGGATATGGTCATCGTACCGGTTCTCTAGGATAATATGCCTTAATGTAAATGTAAAACAGCTGTACCTCCTTAAGGGTTCTCCAATTGGAACAGCAATTGGAACAGCACAGGTGTAGCTTATTGATGAGGTAACTCCAAGACTTTGCTTTAAAACCCCAAGCCAGGCTGCCAAGCATTTTTAGGAACTGTGGTAGTACGTCAATCCCATTCTGACTTGTTGGGGAAAAAACAGGAACAATCTCATATTTTCATTTGAGACTAAAGTTATCTTTTATTTTCAAGCATGCACTTCCGAAAACAATGATACTGGTGGTATTTGACTGGAAGGCAAGTACCCTATAGTTATATTTCTTTTACAAAAATAAATATGTTAGGGAGGTTCTGACAACCCCATTTTTCTGGAGAGTAGAAACTTCTCTTGTGATTGTAGATAGTTTTGTGAAAGCCTATCTTGATAGGATTTGCAGATGGCAGGAGAGTGCTAATGAGCTAGTCTCGGGATAAGGCTATACCAGAAACAATTTTCGAAACCAGAAGTGGCAGTTTGCACAAGAAGTAAAGGACATTAGTTCATTCCAGCCTGAGGTTTCTAGACCCCCTCAGCTCCGCAAAGTGCAAAATAGTTTGCTTTGTTTTGAGACAGGGCATTAATAGGTTAGAGTAGGCTTCATTTGATTGTTAATTGTGCAGACACAGCTGCTTTGAAGGAATCTGTCTCTGGAGAGATACAAAATTTTGTTATCACCTTATAACTGTGAAACTGCCATCCTGTATAATTTTGCTTCCAGACTATTATATCTGCAGATCTCAGAGTTTAATCAGCATTAATCATAGTAAGGGACATCGAAGGAGCCTCCCAGAAGGGTGGAAAGCATAGCAAGTACACTCTTGCATTAAGTGATTATTTACAGCTGGCTACTCCCTCCTATCCAGGAGCGCTGTAGTGTAAAGTTGCTGATGAGCAAATTGACTCAATGGTATTTTAAAGACTACAATGACAATAAATTCTGTTAGTATAAAGGGTATCCCTTCATCTGAAGAGGAACTCTTAGCTTTTCTTTTCCTGCAAATGGAAAAGTGGGGTTCTTTGTGTCACACAGGAACTCATGGAAGAACTGATTGACGTTGACCAGAAGTTCCTGAGATTTGTCTAATTGAACAAATCCTAGTGCCAATTCCACAAAGACTGGAGGAAACACCTCATAAATTGGAAGTGAACTCTCCATAGCCTCCCAAAAGCAACAGGGCATCTCTTGGTTAGCCAGGTGTTACACAGATGCTGCCTTACCTGATTCATCATGCTTTTCATAATTACATACCCTCTTATCTGGATCATGCCCATTTCCACAATCCCTAAAGCAGCCCTACCTTTGTGAGATCAGTTGAATGTTCCACCCACCCATTTCATTTTTTGGTCATTAAATCTCAAAGACCCTCAAGAACATCTGTGCAGGCTAATGCATTGGGTAAAACTTTTTTCTAATGTGTGAGTGTGATCTAGTTAGGAAGCAGGCTGCTCCTGGTGCGATGACTAATTAATCAATTTAAATTGCTTCCATTAGTCACTAGAAGCCAACTTCAACAGTCTGGAACTCCAGTGAGAACATGTGATTTTTATTACCATATTACATTCAATCTTAATTACTTATCTGTGATTATTGCTATTGCACCATTTAATCAGTGAACTGCAAGCAAATATAAACTGCTGATCAGATGGGTGACAAACTGGAATATCTGTACCTTCCACCTTGTGAGGTAGTACAGACAGCCAGACATTATGCCCATATTCATCAGATATAGATCACCACCTCTCATATTTTAAAATGATCTCTTAATCTCCATGCTAAAGAGTACAGGTTGATAGATCTGGTCATAGATGTAGATGTAGATGAAGAAAGATAGGCCAGTTCTTCAGCACTACTTTGAACTAGGTCAGTGTGTTTTTGCAAAGCAGCTTGTTGTTGTCATATGCTGTCAGGTTTACAATTGTTGCCACAGCACCCAGACAGAGTTCCCATGGTTAAGCAGATATTCAAACCCATGCTTCTTGATCCCTAGTTTTTTTTATTTTGGCTGTTACATCATGTTGTTGTCAGTCTGGTATGCGCATAAAACTATCCCTACCTAGATACAGACATTCAGTTGCAAGGACCTTTCTGGTTAGTTGATAAAGAACCAAACAGGAAGATGTTCAGAAATTAGTCAATTGTGTTTAAAGGTACAGTAATACCTCAGATAACGTTAAGACTTGGTTCCACAAGTTTTAACGTTATCCGATTTTTAGCCTTATCTGATGCATGCACCTGATAATGTTAAAATCCTATTCAGGTGGATCAGATAACGTTAACTCCATAGAGATAAGCAACAGAGGCTTCAAGGGAAAGTCAAGGAAACGTGCTGGAAACTTAAAGAACTTTAAGAAATAATTGTCTAAAGGGTAAATACATTACAAAAACATGCCAGACTACCCTGACTTTAGGGGAACAAAGCCATACAGCATTTTTAAATTTTTGAAAATTTTATAAAGTGCTGTTTTAAAATATCTGAACAGGAGCTAGGAAAATGTTTTAATTTAGAATCAGCCCACCTACCATTGCTGTAATAAAGGAAGTTCCCTCAGGGCTTTGCAGGGTGTGAAAAACTTCATTGCTTTGTAGGTGAAAGGTTTCAGTCTGCTTGTTTTCCATTGACAATGCATGAGGCTTGCGGAGCTACAATCTTGGCTTCAGGCTGTTTAGAATTTAAAGGGGAAACTTCATAAAGGTAATTGGGTCAAATTGTCTCTTTGCAATTATTTTTCTGCAAAGTGTTCTGGGTTACACTGGGGAAAGGGTCCTAAGCCTTTGCTTTGCTAAACTAGTCAGACTGGTTTTTGCAAGCCTTTGTTATTCAAATGTGGCAAGCTTGAGAGCAGGCAGCCCCTCCCTTTCTCCCAAGAGAAACACAGCCACACCTCAGGGAATTTGAGGCAAAGGTTATCTGATGGATTGGTTAAAGTTAACATAATAGTTAACATAATGTTATCCGATCCAAATGTTTGCCTCAAATTCCCCAACGTTATGCGATTTTAGCGTTATCCAATCCAATCGTTATCTGTATAATTAAAGAGCAGACAAACCATTAGCTAGTTAATTAGCATATGCACATTCTAAGAGTAACTCACTGAACTCACTGAACTCAGGGGAAAGAGTCTCCTGGGCCTTCTTGAATATAGTTTAGGCCAGTGTTACCCTGACTGCTTCTTGGAAGGTCAGATGTTGAAGATGAAGTTAAAGTACTTTGGACATCAAATGAGAAGAGAAGATTCACTTGAGAAAGCCTTGATGCTGGAAAAGGTGGTGGGCAAAAGAAGGAGGGGGTGCAGAAAATGAGATGGCTAGATCGTATTGCTGATGCAATGAGCACAAAACTAGGAGGGTTGAGGAGGATAGTGGAGGATAAGGGTGCCTGGCATGCAATGGTCCATGGGGTCACAAAGGGTCAGACTCGACTATGTGAATGAACAACAACAACAAACAACAAAGTGTTGCCTCTTGATTATCCAGATGAAGACAGAAGTGTCTTTTACAATCAAAAACATTCATCTGAAGGTGTTGGGCATTTCTCTGGCAAGGAAATAAAATGGGCCAATCTATAGACTTGGACTCCTGACAACCTAGCAGTTTGAAAGCAAGAAACTGCAAGTAGATAAATAGGGACCACTTCAGCGGGAAGCAGAGGTGTAGCGAGGGGGGCGAGGGGGAGGCCCACCCTGGGCGCCACTTTGTGGGGGCGGCAACACCACTGCCCTGGACTTCCAAATCTTGGGCAAGCAAATGTGAAAAAAGTGACAGAAAATATTGGTAATTATCCATTCTTTAGCTAAGATTTTGAGTGACTCAAGTGATGGCACATCTATAACCCACAAATGTGTGGGGCCTCAGCCTATTAACAAAACACACCTTGTACCCCATGCAGCTAGAATATTGGCCAGTCCTGAGGTATATTGATGGTTCATGGGAGGAACTGGTAAAAGTTAAAGGAGTGTGTATTGGGACCAATGGCCAATTTCCAATCAGCTATTTGAATATAGATAATTTATTTGTTGCCTGGTCAATATAAAAGGTGTGTGTGTGTAGGGGGGGACTCCCAGGAATTATAATGGCATATAACAGATTGTACATAGAAAGAGTAGCCTTTATTGTAAATCTGAGACACTAGTTTGTAGTAGCTCTTTTTACTCAGATGAAAAAGAGAATTTTATGTATTTTTTGCTCTGGCAATACTTAATGCCAAATCTCCAGATGACTCATTCAGCAGTTCCATGTATGTGCTTGGAAATATCTGCAGGAAGCGACATGAAACAAAACGAAAACCCACAGGATTCCTGGTGTAAGTGCAAAAAAGATAAACACTATCCTTCGCGTGCCTCTTCTCTGGAATTAACTTTCTGATAAAGAATGCCTCTCACCCCAGATATCGGAACCAGAACATCATTGTAGTTGTTAGTATTAAAAGTTCCCTACAGATCTAGAAGAGTAAAGCATTCCATAACTCCCTCTTATTCTTCTCCAACTTGACCAAACCTGTGTCAAGCATCAGGTGATCACGGTAGTTCTAGAAAGGCTGGCGATGGTTTGAAATTGATTCAGATCAGATCATCCAAGAATGTTCAGCGTTCTGTGCCAACTTATTTAATTATTTATTTCATTTATTTCATACGCCATGATATTTTACAGGCTTAGAGTGGTTTTTAGAAAATTTTCTACAGATCAGAAATTAAACTGAAAAAATAATTTTTAAAAACCAACAATTCTGCCTCCAAGGAATTCAAATCATGCATAAAAATCAAATTGTTTTGCAGTTATGGGGTCTGGGTCAGACAGTTGCATAGGCTTGTTGGCTCATTTGACACCCCACCTCTCAATGTATGAATTTTTAAATCTTTTAACTTGTTTAAGTTTAATATTTTAATAATTTTTAAATTAGATTTTATATTGTGTTTTTATGTTATCTTTTTAAGCTTTTGTTAGCCGCCCTGAGTCTCTTTGAGGAGGGCGGCATATAAGTCTGTAAAATAAATAAATAATAAATAAATAAGTTACCTTCTTGGATAAATTGCCTAAGAAGCAGGTTGTCAATATCTGTTACAATTCATAGAGGCTCAAAGAGTGTTTCTACAAGGTGACTGGGACCACTTTCGCGGTTAACTACAACCTGCCCATGACTAGAGCTGGCTAGCCAAGCCCTTCTTATTAGACATAGTATTTTATTGGTTAAGATGCTGAACTTGATAACTGGAAGATTGACAGGTCAGCAATTCGAGTCCAAAGTGCTGCATGACAGAGTGAACTTCCGTCTGTCCTAGCTCCTGCCAACCTAGCAGCTCAAAAGCAAGAAATTGCAAGTAGATAAAAAGGGACCACTTAGATGGGAAGATAACAGCATTCTGTGCACTCTGGTGACTAGTCATGCCTGGCACATGTCCATGGAAACATCTGCAGATGCAGCCAGCACTGGCTCTTTGGCTATAAACAGAGATGAGCACTGAACACCAGAGTCAGATATGACTGGCTTTTGAGCAAGGGCAATCTTTACCTTTACCTTTAAGCCAAAACAGACAAGAGTTGAGCAAAGCAGGGGCAGTTCAAGGACCTTGCCAGATCTTCTTTGCCTCTTCAAGTTACAACAAATGATGCAGCCTCACTCCAAAATAAGACCAAATAGTTGTCTAGACCAGGGGTGCCAAAACTATAAGCCATGGGCCAGTTCTGGCCACCAATGCCAATTCATCTGACCTATGCTGCCCTTGTCACTCCTGGAAGTGGAAGTAAAACCTTCCCACCGAAGTGGTGCCTATTTATCTACAGTCATACGTCGCATAATGAATTTAATTCATTCTGTGAGGTTGCTCGCTATGTGAAAAATTCGCTATGCGAGTGTCAGGAAACATACCTGGACTGTGTACTGGACTGATTCTTTGTTTTGACCTTAATATCTACATTTTGCATGGACTTTACTACATGAACCTGAAGAATAAAGCAGCTGTTTCTCTTTGAAGATTGGTGTTCTTTTTATTGGCACACACACACAAAGCTAAGCTACCAGAAGAAGAAACCTCCCTTGTTTTGCTCTATGCTCTACTGCACTATTGCCTGAGCATAGTAAGAGTTCCTTCCTTAAAGCAGCTCGGCTCTCCCAAAGGTGAAGCAAGGGTTAAAGTTCCAGTAATAAGCAGGAGGCTCAGGAACCTGACCAGGGAGGTGCCCTTGTAAATGGGACGGCCGATGTCTGACAGCGAGTCTGACTCGCATAACGAATTTTTTGCTATGTGAGTCAGACTTTTCCCTATGGAAAAACTCACATAACAAGCGTTTCTATGGGGAAAACTCGCATAGTGAAAAAAATTCATTATGCGAGTTTTCCCCATAAAAATGCTTGTTATGCGAGTTTTTCCATAGGGAAAAGTCTGACTCGCATAGCAAAAAATTGATTATGCGAGTTAGACCGCTTAGCAAAAAACGTGCTCATTATGCGAGTTTTTTGCTAAGCGAAACGCTCGTTATGCGAGGTTTGACTGTACTTGAAATTTCTTGCTTTTGAGCTGCTAGGTTGTCAGGAGCTGGAACAGACAGAATCTCACTCCATCATGCAACACTCTTATGGGTGTGTTTTACTTCCGCTTCTGGGAGCGATAAGGGCAGCACAGGCCAGATGAATTGGCATCGGGGACCAGGCCTGGCCCACAGACCATAGTTTGGGCACTTCTGGTTTAAGCAGAGAAAATGGCAGCTTAAAATCTATCTCATTCTGTTGCAAAACAGATTGCAAGGCGTGTTTTACTTCTGCTTCTGGTGGGAGGAACCATGTGACTGGCCTGATGAACCATGTGACCAGCCCACAGCCTGAAAATTTTGAGCACCCTTACTCTAGACATTTACTTTGGTTGAGAACTACAGCAATACCTCGGATAAAGTTTACCTTGGATAACGCTAAAATCGCATAACGTTAAGTAATCTGGGGTGGAGAATTGGATTGAATAACGTTAAGGTCCTATGGGATGGATCGGATAACAACCGCTAAAGCCTGTGCAGTTACAGTGTATCTCTATGGAGCTTTAACGTTATCCGATCCATCCCATAGGATTTTAACATGCATCGGATAACACTAAAAATCGGATAACACCAAGACTTGTGGAACCAAGTCTTTGCGTTATCCGAGGTATTACTGTACAGTGATAATTCTATCGAAATCAGTGTAAATAATTTAATCCTTGAAACAGCTAGCAAACGTGTGTTCCTTCCCATCACTGCTTGGGTCAGGTTGGAGAATGCTTCAAATTTCCTGGAAAAATAAGTGTTAGATGGTGTCCCACAAAAGCAACGATAGCTTCCAGAAAGGGCCAGCTGACTGGTAGTGTGGTTGCCATGGTTTCTATGAAAGCAACTTATGACCCAAATGTTTTGATCAAGGAATCCTGGGCAGACATACCCTGCCTGAGAAAATTCTTGAGCTAGAGTCTCTTTTTATAAAAAGAGAGAAAGAAAAAGGGAGTTACTGTACTGTACTTTTAAAAATTGTTGCCTGAATGTTGTATTGATTTGCTTTGTTATTAATATTTCCTCCCCCTTACTCATTCTGTTTTATCATTCTTTTTTCCTCTTTGTCGTATGATTTTGGTTCTCATGTCTTCATTTTCCTCTTCTGTATTTCTGTTAATGCTTCTTTTTCTCCTTTCTTTTCTTTTGGAAACCAGCCTACAATCACCCTGAATATCTTCAAATACAGGATTCCTTGCTCAGTATTCTGTTGCCTAAATGCGCAACACAAGAGGAGCCATGCAAGCATCATCTTAGCTTCAGTGGAATCCTTGTCATGTGCCTGTTAGTTTTTGCAGTGGTTGTGAGATGGGTCATACAGCTCGTCACACAACTGGGATTAGGGAAGAACGCTTGCACAGTTTCCCTTCTGCTCAACACTTAGGTGACAAAATACAGTACCCATATTTTCCCTACAAACTCTCCTACACAGACTTTTTTTAAGCAGTAGTAGTGTTTTCATTTTAAAAAAATACCCACACCTCCCATCAATATGATTTTCCCCGTAGCAATATAGAAAGCATAAAGAACAGAAAGCATGTCATTTGATGAAATAATCTTCAACCATCTTATAACAGACTGTGATAAGACTAATCATGGGAAGCCACTGATAAGTTATGGCTGCCACTGATAAAAGGAAACGTTCCATAATAAAAGTTATTTAGTTTTCAAAATAACTGAAGTTATTGATCTGATACTGATGTTTAGGAAGATGAAGGAGAACTAGCTAAGGAGTTGAACAAAGCAATCCTATAAATGAAACCTACTGGATGAGAGACCATGGGTGGAATACTGCTAGGAAAGATATACCTCCAGACTACACTTGAATTGGCAAAACATCCTCCTGGCAAAGGTACGTTGGTAGAATACTCCGCCAATGAAATCCACTGGACTAAGAGTTCAAAAGAGTTGTGGGCAGGAAATGGATACCAGAAGAGATAAGCACAATGGGGCTATATCCCATCATCTTCTGAATCAGAACCATGCCCCCACTGATGATGCAAATGTGTGCCAGTCCCAGCGCTGATACAAAAAGCTGACTTCAATAGGAAGCAGGAACATTCATGACAATTAGACTTGTGTCAACAGCTCCATGAGAAGGCACACAACCTTGTGGGAACCCCACATATCTTCCCCTTTCAGGATCTGCCCAATCCCAAATGCTGGTTCATTAAGACCACAATAGCCTGTTGCCTTGTTACTTGCATTGTTCCTTTGTTGATAGAAATTGAAAAGCCTCCATAGACTTTTTCATATGGACTATGAAGGGTTTCAGGCATATGAAGAGCCCAATAAGCACATGGGAAGTGATGTCTCCTCTCCCTACTCACTCTTGAGGGGGTTTTTTTTTACTGTGAGGATGCAAGTATAATTGATCCAAGACATTTTGCTGCCTGGAGCCAAACAAACATTGGTTCCTACCCAAATAAATCAAGTCTCCAGTACTCAAAGCTTGCCAAGTCACTTTGTTTCATGAGGCTCAAAATCCCATAAGTACCTTAAAGTACCTTTGCAACAAGTACCTTTGCAACAAGCAAAGTAAAAATTGGGAACAATTTATTGCCTTCTTTTGACAGCTATAATCTGCTAAGGCAGTTTCATCACACTACCTAAAGGTAGGGCCAGCCCTGAGTAGAGACCTCTTATAGCATTCGAGTGGAATGAGTGTTGCTGCCAGGACTTACACAGCTGCTATTATTATTATTATTATTATTATTATTATTATTATTATTATTATTATTATTATTATTATTATTATTATTATTATTATTATTATTATTATTATTATTATTATTATTATTATTATCATCATCATCATCATCATCATCATCATCATCATCATCATCATCATCATCATCATCATCATCATCATCATCATCAATTTCTATGCAGCTCAGTAAAAAAAAAGTGACTCTGGGTGGGTCACAACAGTACTCAATACACAATAAAATCCATAGGAAGTATAGGGAAGGGTGCCAGGAAGTGGAATTTGTCTTGACAGGATATTGTCTAACAAGGATGCCCTGCTGGACATGGCAGTACATAGTGGCTCATGTGGGTTTCTGAGAAAATGGAGCGGGGACAATTGGCCCAAAGTTTGGACCTGGTTGTCCAAGGCCATTGTCAGGCTGTTGGTCTATGCAACTCTCCATTTGGGTGGCTCAGCTATGGTTCTTAATGTAATTCTGCACCTGCAAATCAAACACTGTGCTCCCCATATGCAAAACACAACTCGGGCAACTATGCGGAGATTCAATTATGTGAACTCTTTGGCAGGTGTCATCTTGCGGAGCGTCTAAGGCATTTTTCATTTGTGAGTGAATTTGAAACCCTACTTATAGGGATACTCAGAAAAAGGCAATACTAGCATAGTGTAGCTGGCTACACCATGGTGGCTGGCAGAGGTGCCATGCAGTGGCATAGCATGGGTTTCAGCCGCTTGGGGCATAGGCCAAATTCGCCACCCCTTGGGTGGAGCCTAGGATGCCAGTGGTGGTGGAGGGTCCCAGCACCCATCCTCGCAGCAGCCTCTTTGCTAGGAAGTCCAGCGGCGGTGGCACAGTCCTATTTATTGTGAAATTTTGCCACCCCAAAAAAGTGTCATCCGGGGCAGGCCACCACCCCGCAACGCCACTGGTGCCATGTCATTGTTGTACATATTGGCTGCAAGCTGTGGCGTGTCCCGGACTCTTTACATCTTTTCTACCTGTTGTTGGCAATACCATTGCCAACCACTGGATAGTGGTGTTATATCCAGTAACACTAGAGACTCACTTGTCATCTTAACATCACATCTTGGTTTTCTGATTGTCTTCTTTTCTTCTTCTGTCATAATCTGGGTGTGGGATTGCACAGCCATGAGGTTTTGATTGCCATTGTGTTTGTTAGTTACCGGTATGGTTATTTATAACAACTTAGATAATGATTTTGCATCACCAGCAATGAATTCTGAATATAATTTAAAATACTATTTAGAATTTTTAATATTTAAATAGCAAGAGAGTCATAAAAAGCTCCTACAAGAACGGCTATTGTGCTGAATATTTTAAAGACATGCTTTAACTCTCTGTTGGCAAGTATGGCTTACCGGGGTGTCTGTTTATGTGTGAAAGATGCCTGGGGAAGAAAAGTAACTTGAAAAGCAATGGGGAAGTGTATTTAGAGAAAAGGAAAACCGTAATAAATAGCAACATTGATTTACTGCCTGTTTTCTCTGCTCATTGTGTTGCTGCTAGTCAAGCTAAATGACTGCTGCTTTGAAGGGAAATAAATCCTTTTAAGAGCAGGTTGCTCTCCCTCTTTTTCGCCAAGGCAGTTTTTAAAAGGAAAGTTTCAAAGTTCAATTGGTCTTTGCCTAGAAGCAGTTGTTTTAAAGGGCAGATGTGGTATGGTAAGGCTAGTTCATAAATGTTGCTGTCCTCGTATCCGAGAATGCATTTCCCCCCCTGAAGCAGGAAAAATGTCGGCATGAATTTAAGGTGGATCCCAGCTTGCCATGAAGTGACCCACACACTGTGATCTCGGAACCATCTCCTGATGCACACATGAAATGAGGCATGCGGGATTCAACACCAGGACTGCAATGGACTGCTGCAGCCTTGAGGATATGGGCAAGGTGCACCTTCACAGCCAGTCCATCTGGCATGGCCTCTTCTGCCTCCATGACCATTGGGAATCAGAGTTCCTCTTCCGCTCACTTTGCTGTTGGGCCAAACATGATGGTTTCTAGTGGCATTTCCTCCACTGAGGGGGACTATTACCCCCACCTAGAGGGGCTCATCCGCCCCTAGCCATTGGCTCCTTTAGGGAGTCAGGTTAGTTAATTGCTGCCTGACACTCAGCGTTGAGTTGTTGGCTGTACGGTCTACTCCAATACCGTAGCGGGATGTCTGGCCCAGTTCATAAACACATCTTGAACATCAAGGGTTGAGGGCTTGCATGTGCAAATGATCTAACCCCATGGAGGGATGGGTCATCTCCTCACCATTGGTTTCCACCTCGAGAAAGCTACAGGTTTCGGCGTCAGTTGCATTCACACGTTCAGCCTTCACTCATCCACACGGGGAGAAACCCAGCCACACTGGGCAGGATTCTACCCACAAAACTCAGCAGCAAGAAGCACCTTCATACTGTATTTCTCTGAAAATAAGACCAGGTTTTATATTAACTATTGATCCAAAAGATGCATTAGGCCTTATATTCAGGGGGATGCAGTGCATTAAGTACCCAGTCAAACCTTGCATAAAGAGCACCTCGCTTAAAGAGTATCTTGCTTAAAGAGCAGAATTTTCTCTGAATGTTCACTTCGCTTAAGAAATAAAACCAACCAAAAAGTCACTTAACAAATAAATCGGGGTTCTCAATTGCCCCCCACAAGTCACAATCGGTCACTTACAATGGTGTTTCACTTAAAGAGCAAACTCGCATAAAGAGCAATCTTGTGGAACACATTATGCTCTTTAAGCGAGGTACAACATATTGAATTATGAAGATTCATATTAGACACAACCACGTCCATACATTATCAGGTGCACACATTATTTGTGTGCTGTGTCTGTACTCTGATTGGTTTGGCAATAAGTCTCGAGTTCATTTATTTACATAGGTGTTGATCTCTTGTCCAAAGGTGCCCGCGTGGGTATTTACAAATACCTAATTATAATTTATATTATCATTTACTTTAAGTATTGGTGTCAATAATCTTATTTATTTATATTTAATTATATATTAATATTATTAGTTTATAATTCAATACATCCATCGTGTGTTGCAACAGACTTACTAAACGTGTCCGTCTGACTGACGATCTTAACTGGGGCTTATTTTGGGGGTAGGGCTTATATTATGAGGATCCTGAAAAATCATGCTTCTTCTTCTTGTGCTGTATCCAATTCTGAATATTGGCGATCATCATGGTGATCAGCCATGAAGATGGCGCTGAAAATAGAATGCAGTGGCCTTTCATTTGCCTTCTGCATCGCAGTGTGACACCCATTGTACCACTGGTCTAGTTCCACGAGTCACTTTCTGGTCCTGAGCTCTTTTGGCACACCAAGTCCCCATTGGCACCAGGCAAGTATTGGTGAAGCTGCTGCCCTCCATCAAGATGGATTCGAGGTTTGAACTGCTAACCTCCCTCCTTCCAGTCAGCGTCTTAACCACTTGAGCCACTGCTTGACGAGAAACAGCATGCCAAAGGTGCGTCAGGAGATGCGTCTCCAAAGCAAAAATCACGCTAGGGCTTAATTTACAGTATAGGGCAGGGGTGCCCAAACTTTTCAGGCTGTGGGCCGGCCATGTGGTTCAGCAGGCCAGCCATGTTGTTCAGCAGGAAGTAAAACACGCACTCTGTTTTGCAACAGAATGAGATAGATTTTAAGCTGCCATTTTCCCTGCTTAAACCAGGGGCGCCCAAACTACGGCCCATGGGTCATATCTGGCCCCTGACGTCAATTCATCTGGCCTGGCCTGCCCTCGTTGCTCCTGGAAGTGGAAGTAAAATGCGGAAGTAAAAAAGTGGAAGTAAAAGAGTGCTGGCTCTTCAGCTATAAACAGAGATGAGCACCAGAGGCGTAGCTACCGCCGTATATGCCGTATCAATTATACGGGGGCCCCGGGCCACGGGGGCCCCCAACGTGCGTAAGCAAAACAAATCTTTACCCTTCCTAAGGGCCCCCAAACAAATTTTTATATGGGGCCCCGCCAAGGCACGCTACTCTTCTGATGAGCACTGAACCCTAGAGTCAGATACCACTGGCTTTTGAGCAAAGGGTGACCTTCATCAAGCAGAGCCCCCCCCTCTTTTTATGGAGACTTGCAGGTTTGTCCTACAGGTGCGGTTTACTCCAGCCTCCAGGACAGCGTGGGCCAGATGAATTGACGTCGGGGGGCCAGATCTGGCTCTTGGGCCATACTTTGTGCACCCCCTGGTTTGGGGCTTATTTTTGGGGGGAAATAGGGGAGGTCCCCGTCTCTCTGGTCCGTGGGCTCCTCAGCTGGGGGGATTGGCGTCATTGGGGGGGGCAGGATGAGCCCCTGGCCCAACCCCTCTCGGAGCCTCCCCAGGCCGCCAGGAGGGGGGGAGAGGGCGGAGCCTCTGGGCGAGTGGGGGGCTCCGATTGAGGGCTCGGGAGGCGCCGCGGCCGGGCCGGCTGGAGCGCTCCGCCGCCGCCAGCGCGGGAGCCCTGCCCATGGCGCAGCGCCTCGCCCCCGCCGCCGCCGCGCCGCCGCGCGCCCTCCAGGCAGCGGCGCTGGGAGGCGGCGCGGAGTGAGCGGCGAGCGAGCGGAGCAGGCGAGCAGGCGAGGCTGCCGCTCTCGCAGACAGCGCGGACGGAAAGACAGACAGACAGACCGGGCGCTCGCGGGTCTCGCCTCCCTCCTGCTTGGCCAGGGAGAGGGGGTGGGTGGGTGGGTGGGGGGCTTTGCCCGCCGCGATGCTGCCGCCGTCGACCCGGGGCCAGGCTCGCCGTCGGAGGCAAGAGCTGCTCGTGGGCCAGCTGGGCGTCCTGGCCTCGCTGCTGGCGTTCTTGGCGCTGGCGGGGTCCCTGGCAGGCCGGCGCGCAGCCCCTGCGGATGCCCTAGACGCCGGTGAGTCGGAGGGAGAAAGGAGCGGGGGCGGGGGGCGGCGGCGGAGGGGGCGGGGAGAGAAGGGGCTCGGCAGCTCATATCCCGCGGCTCCCCCTCCCCATGGCTGGCCTCTTGCCCCCCCCCCCAAGCCATGGGGAGGGGGAGCCGCGGGAGAGTGAAAGAGGGAGAGGATGGTGGGGGTCTTTGGCCGTGACTATGAGCCGGGTCGTGTCCCCCCCCCCCCACCTTGAGGTTTCCCCGCCTCGACATGGCTTTCGACGACGACGCCCCCTTAGCTTTCCCGCCCCCCCTTTGTGCGACCTGAGTTGGCCCGAGGAATGGGGGGGGGGCGCGTCCTCCTCCTACTGAGGTTTCCTTTCTGTCTAGGACTCAAGGTCGCCCGTGCTCGAAATCCAGGCATATCTGACTGTAGGGTTCGGTGCTCCTCTCCGGCTTTAGCCAAAGCTCTCTCTGCTTCTGCAGACCATTCCGCGGTCATGTGGCAGGCATAACTAGACACCGGAGTGCACGGACCGCTCTTACCTTCCTACCGAAGCGGTCCCTATTTACAGAGCCATAGCCAGGATTCGAGATGTGGGTGGGCGAATATTTCCCCCCAGGATGGGCAACAAAGCCTCTTTTCAGTGCATTCCTATGGGAAACCGCACTTTACCAGGGTGGGCAAAGTGCTAACTCGGTGTGGATCAAGCTCACCCTGGCCGCCCTCTGGCTATGGGGCTGCCTATTTATCTGCTGTATTTGCAATGTCTTGCTTCCGAACTGCGAGGCTGGCAGGAGTTGGGACAGGCAGCACTGAGGTCTCGAACTGCTGCCCTGTCAACCTTCTAGTTGCCAAGTTCAGCGTCTTAACCACTAAGCCACCATCCCCTTAATTGGGTTAGAGGCTTGGATGCCTTTCACTTTCTTACAAGCCAGGGAGGGCAGGAAGGTTTTCCCACAGGTACCTGCAGTTAACGTACCTGAAGGCACTTCGTGCTCTGTACCCCTTCTGTCCATTCTCTTCTTTTGCCTGGCATGGACCCCTTCTCTTTGCCACTAGTGTGGTGTGTGTGTCTGTGTCTGTTAACTCCCTAGTGCTGCATTGACCATGGATTTTTTTTTTGGGGGGGAGGGGGAGGCATTCCAGGCTGCAGGATTAGGACACGATTAAAACCCCTTGCATTAAGAGGCAAGTCAATTGGACCCATTTGGATCAAGATGTGCTGCCTTGAAATGAGAGGCCCCCTCATGCAACGGGTCTTCTTGTCGCATTTATTTTATTTGCACCCCAGGGTAATTTCCTAGTGGGTTAACAAGGAAGATTAGCCGTGTGATCCATATTCAAATTGGAAAGATGCAAAAGGTGCAGGAAACAGGCGATGCCTTTATTGGATCACTAAGAAAAGCAAACGTTAAGCAAGCTTTCATGGTTCAAGACGACTTCTTCAGGCATGAAGTGTTCATGGCGTGGTGGTCTGCCAGGTTCATGGAAGAAGAGAGCCTGGCAGACCACCATGCCATGAACACTTCATGCCTGAAGAAGTGGTCTTGAACCACGAAAGCTTATGCAATGTTTGTTTTTCTTAGTGACCCAATAAAGGGACCGCCTGTTTCCTGCATCTTCCGCATCTTTACCATTCCTAGTGGGTTGTACCCCATCTTAATACATATGAGTTTGGAGGGGAGCAACATTTGGAATTGCTGCTCTCTGCATTGAAATGCCGTGGGCCACTCTTGGCAGGTTCTACCTGCAATGATCCACATTGCTCCCCCTCACAGTTTGTTGAACTTACTTGGGTTGGCAGAGCTGAAAGTGCATAACAGTGTGCCGAAAAGGCCAGGTTTTTAAAACCCGTGTTTTAAATGGCCTTGAGCCCACAGAACATTCGGTCAGACAGTGGTTGGCTTGCACATACCATTCACTTTGTGACCTTATTCGTGTTTTAATAGGTAAAACTCAAAAGCCAGCTGCACATTGTCCACATGGTTGGAAGTAAGCCTTCCTGACTCAGTGTGACTCAGTGTAACATGTTTGGGATTGCATTGTTAATTAACCAAAACTAGTTATTTGTAACATATTATGAGGAATGACATGAGGTATAGAATACTCCAACTTGTTATGCAAGAGAAGATCCTTGGGAAAAGAGGCCCTGGATGTAGACAGACTTTGTGGCTAAAGAACCTGAGAGACTGGTGTGGAATGTCCTTGGAAGAACTGTTCCAAGGAGTTAAGAATAGGAAGAAGAGCGCCATGATGATAGCCAATACTGTATTTGGAATGGATATGACTCTTGGAGAAGAAGTTATTTGTACAAGGTACTTCTCCAATGTGTTAAGGAGATGCTCCTTCAAGTTCACCGTCTTCCAGTTTACTTTCCCACCTCTCTACCTGACCCGTTACCGCCTGGATTTGAGACCTGGGTCAACAACATTGCTAAGGGTCGCCACATCTCTTGGAAGAGTTGGCAAGGTGTCAAGAAGGACAATTAGCCTGGCACTGCACTGAAGGCAAGATTTCTGAGCAGTATTTCTGACCAGACTCTTCAGGCTGCAATTCTGCAGTTTTGCATGAGCTCTACTGGAAGAGCTAAAACTTGCCCAGAAAAGCTTTTGTGGGGAAAACAATTTTGAAACCTATGATCAGGGCAGGGCAGCAAGACTTTGTCCCAGGTTATCAAACTTTAAAGGTCAGAGTCTCCCTTGCTCAAAAGCCAGTCGTATCTGACTCTAAGGTGCAGTGCTCATCTCCATTTACAGCCCAAGAACCAGTGCTGTCTGCATCTGCAGACATATCAGGGTTGATATGGCAAAGTTGAGTACATGCCAGAGCACATGGAACGCTGTTACCTTTCCAGAAGAAGCAGTACCTATTTATCTACTTGCAATTTCTTGCTATGGAACTGCTAGTTTGGCTGGAGCTAGGACATGAAGGTGCCCACTCCTTCGTGCAGCACTTAGGTCTTGAACTGCTGACCTTCATGTTGTCAAGTTCATCATCTTAACCACTAAGCCACAGTAGACCCTATCAAACTTTAGAGGGTGCCAAAATCTAAAGCCAAGACTCTGTCCCTAAGTACTTTCCCCCTTTTATGAAAGCAGAAACTTTCTATTTTTTGGTGGTGGTGGTGGTGGTGGGGGGGGGTGGACACACCATTCTGCTTCTCATACACACATCTCATGGGAAAATGTGTAAGATGATGGTTCAATTTGCTCCATTCACTGAAATTTCTAGTTACAATTCTGCTCATAACCAATAAAGGATTCTTTTACTACGTGACAGCCTTAATTTTCAGGTTTGAGGATTCTGGCAATCTTATTATAGTATTAGTTACCATTTCTACAGCGCTGCATGTATGTTATCGTAGCATAGTCCTTGCAGTGAGCAAAGTGTACCACCACCATCACCCGACTTCTTGGTGACATAATCTAGGCTGTATGATTGAACTGAGTACAGAAAATCCTTAATAATTTTGATTTCTTCATTATCAACATGACTTTTATCTTATGTACTCTTGCTTTTGCACTCCCCTCTTTCATCTAGACCCATTTTAAGTCATTGTTGCTTTCTACCTGTCATATAATGTAAACTGTACATCCTAGATTATTAGCATTTATTCCACCAATTTTCACTCCTCCTTTATCTAAATCTATTCCAGCAATCTGTATAACATATTCTGCATACAGATTGAATGCATCCTTATCTGACACTTTACATGTGGAAGAACCACCTGTTTTTCCATATTACATCGTAATCATTGCTTTTTTCCCAGAGTGTAGGTTATACATCAGGACAGTCAAATATTGAAGCACATCATTTCTTTAAGTATGAGCCATAGCTTTTCATGAGCCACACAGAGTCTTTAATGTGCTCTATGAGCACATAGCTGGCTGGATAGCTCAGTGCTTTAGATATCTCTTTGTGGTGCCAGAGAATGGGAGTTTGATTGTCCGCTGTGTCTCCTACAATCCTATATAGTGTCTGGCAAAATGCACAGTCCCAGGAGGCCACCAGTAGATGGGATTGATAAAACACTTCCATGTATTCCCTACCTAGAAAACTAAGGAAAACATTGTCATAAGTCAGAATTGACTTGAGGACACACAGCTATTTTATTAAGGTTCACGTAGTGATTTTCTTCTGAAATGCTTTAGTATACTCCAGTTGCCAGTGCTTATTTGCAATATTGACTATATTGTGTCTTTGTCTGAATCCAGCATGAACATAAAGCATTTCTCCATATTTGCAAAACCTTGAGCATCAATATCCTTGCAAGGATAATTTATGTAACAGTTTTATAGTTCCTGCAGACTTTCTTGTCTCAATTTGGGGTGGGGGGACTGGAATATATTTTGAATGCTTTCAGTCTGTGGGGTATCATTTCCTTAATTTATTTATTGAATATATATACTGTCCCATTAGTGCAAGCAAAGCTAAAATTAATACGGGAAACAACATCATCAGGAAACTCACAAACTCTAAATGGGGAACTCAACCTTCCACACTACGTACATTAGCTTTGGCCCTGGGCATCTCCACAGCAGAGTATGCTGCTCTAGTTTGAGCACATCCACACATGCAAAACAAGTTGACATCGCTGTTAATGAAATAATGCATGTAGTGACAGGATGGTTCAAGCCTACACCGATTGAGAAAATTTATTCTCTTGTTTGTATTGCTCCACCTAAAATAAGGAGATAACTAGCAGCAGATGCCAAGAACTAAGCAAGACAATGACCATCGACATCCTCTGAATGAATATGTACCTCAAATCCACTTGCTCATCCAAGAAGAGCTTTATGGCAAGAACAAACATTCTTGAGGGCATGCAAAAGCGAAACCAAATTAGAAGATGAAGGAAGGAGTTCACTGGGCAAGGAATATCATTAAAAGAGGATATAGCTGAGGAACTCAGTCCCCCCTACATCACTTGGAGGACCATGAATCGGGTTGGAGTCATTAAACGACCAACATTCTCAATTGGGGCTTGCTGGCAAACAACACGCTGCGTGAATATGGAGAGATACAGAATCTGGGCTCATTTACTGCTCTGCCAATTACTACCGATTGTTGCCCTGAATTTGAAATTACCCTTCTTCTTCTTCTTCTTCTTCTTCTTCTTCTTCTTCTTCTTCTTCTTCTTCTTCTTCTTCTTCTTCTTCTTCTTCTTCTTCTTCTTCTTCTTCTTCTTCTTCTTCTTCTTCTTCTTCTTCTTCTTCTTCTTCTTCTTCTTCTTCTTCTTATTATTATTATTATTATTATTATTATTATTATTATTATTATTATTATTATTATTCCTAATAAAAATACTTCTCTCATTGTTTTCATTAGCTTTTATACCTAGGATGTCAAATAAATGAATAAAAATGTTTTCATGTAATGTTAACTGTTCAATTCAAACTGGAATCTCTTAACTTCTTCTTCATACCATATTTGGGCAAGCAGGAGGCTCTATTCATCACTACAGCATCTCAGACTGTCCTGGGATTCTATTTGCCTTGAGGCCTAAATTCTATTGTTTTAGGGGTCAGTGATAGGTTAGAAATTAAGATATGTATGTAGAGCTAGATGGGGCAACTTTACTGAAACTCCTACTTTCTTACAATCTTGAATGGGGCTATTAAATTCCTTTTTTAACACATACTTTAATAAAGGGTAATGAAGATTCTTTTTAATATTTCCCTTGCTCAGTATAGAATACGTGATTCTTCCTTATGAACTGCTGTATAAGAAGGTAAAAACTTAACATTTTAAATTTGCTTCATGTTGTAGAAGGTTAAATTGAAAGGGACTAAAAGCAGAGATAATGCTGCAATCTGGTGAACAATGGGTGCCATTAAGTCCATCAGGAGGGATTATCTGGGTGGGAACTGCAAAGCAACTCATCAAGTGAAGTCCTAGTTACTTTCAAAGATGATTGGTTCCGGCTATCAAGCCAAGCCTGCTCATTGGAGCACACTCAACTATTCCACTCTGCCATTGGCCATTGTATTGACTTGTCTCTACTTAACCCACAACCCCATATCTCTATCATTTCCTGAATTTGTAATTTTTTTTGTAATGCAACTATTTACATGAAAAACTTACCATTGTAACTTGAAGTTGACGTGAAAACATACCATTGTAAGCTGAAGTTGACTTATTTGCCTATGAATAAGACCTTGCTACTGGACTATTGCTTTCTTTGTAAAAACTTTATTGTAACAATAGATGTTAAGATTAATAGAAATGTATACAATGTATTTGCTAATTCAGGAAGACAGTTCCCTGTTAGGGAACTCATGTGCATGCATAGAGTTTGGTAGCTGGCAAAAAGGTTGCATTTATCCAGCTGTAAGGCCTCTGTTGTTTAAATGCAATGTTTATAAACTAATTTTTTTGCCTGGAATTTAAATCTCTGTGGTTCTTGGGGGTTCTGCCAGTAGATGAACTTTTTAATTTAATTTAAAATGCATCTCCACTGCTAAATAAACGGGATAGCGATTTTTAGGTAACATGATGAAGATCTAATTTTGGCCAATGACAAAGCCAAGAAAGTTACTTCATTTTGGCAGTCCAGGGTTTGATATGGACATGAAAGGAGAGGTGCAAGCGAACTCCCCCCCCCCAAGGCCCAACATAACAACTTATATTCAAACAATATAGTGATATACAAGTCTAAAATTCATACAAAAAGATAAAATGGAAGCAAAAAATTAACAGTGTCTTGTAAATTCAGTTGTTGACGACAACTTTGAATAATTCAATTTTTACCAATTTCCTAAACATGAGAGAAGGGGTCTGGTGAATCTTGGTGAATTGCTCTACAGACTGATGGCCACCACCAAAAATGGCTGATTTTTTATCACTTTTTTGACCTCTCTGCTGTGAGTTCTTTTAAAAATGGCTTGAAAGAAGCAGGTAAAATACTAATATTTCTGGGAGATATGATCTACTAAGAATCATGGTACATTAATACCTCGGATAACGTTTACCTCAGATAACGCTAAAATCACATAACGTTAAGTAATGTAGGGAGGAGAATTGGATCGAATAATGTTAAGGTCCTATCGGATGGATCGGATAACAACCGCTAAAGCCTGTGCAGTTACAATGTATCTGTATGGAGCTTTAACATTATCCGATCCATCCCACAGGATTTTAACATGCATCGGATAACACTAAAAATCGGATAACACCAAGACTTGTGGAACCAAGTCTTAGTGTTATCCGAGGTATTACTGTACTATATACATTAAGGACTTTATAGGTCATAACCAGCAACCTTGCATAGGAAGCATTATAGTAATCATCCTCCCCCCCCCCAATATTTACTGCTATGTTCATAGGATTGATAGATTCAGCCCCTGAAGTTTGCAATATTTCTACTCTAGGTGATTAATTTCTTCAAAGTGCTTTGATAGTAGCTTTCACTTCACGTTTCAAAACTACAGGTTCTTCATCACAGGATTCTTCTTCAAAGGAAATGGTCATCTTTGCCTGTCTTATGTACAAACTTCAGTATTTTGCTTCCATTATCTCTTTATTTTATTCTTGACCAGGTAATATAGTGTATAATTCATATTAAGATTATGTATAAATACAGAATTGTAACTGAGAAAGACTGGCTTGTCTAGAGGCTTCATGGTACATCCACCATTCAGTCTCTTTGTCACTACAAAACAAGAACTCTTAGGGGAAGAGTTCCCCCCCCCCATCAGATTGCCTTATCAAGTTTCTGCTTCCTTTGAATCATGTCATTCTCTCTGGGCATTGCAATAATCTGGCAGTTTCAGGAGCCCACATTTCATTTGCAGTTCTTCATAAGTTATGCTTTGTAGTACTGTGACCACAGATGTGCATTTTCATGACTTGTAAATCTCATGGTGTTCTGTTTTGCTGTAGTTGTGTAACTTTAGTGGAAAGATTATTCGTTAGGTTTCTTTTGTGATCCCCTCTAAAAGGAAGGGTTGCTTACAGTGCATCACCTACATTTTAACAAAGAGAAATCACTCTGTATTCCCTTTTCATCTGAATTTTTTCAAAAAAAAAAATGCAGTTAGAGAGTTGGTGAATCATAAAGAACATGCTTTGAAAAAGCGAACTGTCTAACACAGTTTAGTATCTTTTTATTGTGATGGAATATAATGGAACATTTTCTTTCTTTCTTTCTTTCTTTCTTTCTTTCTTTCAAACTCAGCATAGTAGTTTGATGGCTGGGGTCTGCCACATGATAAATGATCATGTGGAAAAAAAAGTGATTTCTTCAAGCTGGGAATCACAGGTGTGTCCTTAGCAAGATTGCTATAAAATTTTCTACCATTTGTATATAACAAAGTAAGCTTGGCTGGATACTTCCATGGCTTAGATATTGGGCTGTGGACCCAGAGGTTGGGAGTTTGATTCCCGATTGGGCCTCTTGGGAGAAGAACCAGCCTATCTGTTCTGTTTTTGACTGTTCTAGGACTATTTACATTTTATTTAATTTAGTTGGAGAAATTAAACTACATGGTTAATGCTCTCACTAACAGGAGTGGGAGTTATTGTAATTTGAATATTTCTAAATCAGTTCAGGTTCTTTTTAGTAGTTGTCATTATGATTTATTTGTATTTTATTGCTTGCTGAGTGTTGGATGAGGTATACAGTATTTCTTTCCATGTAAACTGCCCAAAGTAGTAAACTGTTGCTAAATGTGTGATATAAAAATGGATTCATTAATTGAACAATGACTGGATTTAGCTGGTTCTCTCCCCTCCCCCCTTCCTATGTTCCTTTCTCTCTTTCAAAGCTGCTATAAGTATTTTTATACCCATTTGATGGGCATTTTTATATCCATTTGAACTGAAAAAAGGCAGACAGGGAATCAAGGTTATAAATACGCATGGAGCCCTTATACCTGTGCAGGTGACTGCTGTTATTGAAGGAGTCAAAGAATGTCATCTCTTTATTCTTACATTACACTGAATCTCAGAACTGCAGGTACCTCAAGGGATTGCTGCTGAAGAGAGTATAGCAAAACTACAAAAAAGCGTTTCTAGATCAGGAAGAAATCAACAGAACTCCAGCCAACTGTGTAGGGTAGTGTTCTCTCTGATCTGTTCAGGTGTATTTTCCATGTACTAGCTCCCCACCCTTTTCTTGTGTCAAAAGAAGTTTTTGACAGAAAGGAAATAGAAATAGAAAGAAGTTTTACTGTAGTGTTGCTGTTTTACTAGCCCTTTTAAAAATAGTTTTTAGTGGAAAAAGAAGCATTCCTGTTGCTGCACTATGTGAAATCTTGGTGTTGACTCTCAAAGCTAGGCCTTCCGTGTTCCAAAATCAAGATGACCCCAGGAAAATTCAGAAGCTGATTCTTCAATTATTCTCAGACTATGGTAGGTTACTCTTGGAAGAGTAGTATACAAGTCAAACCTCATATAACACTAAAACCTGGTTCCACAAGTCTTGATGTTATATGATTTTTAGTGTTATCCGATGCATGTTAAAATCCTATGGGAGCCATAGAGATACATTGTAACCACACAGGCTTTAGCGGTTGTTATCTGAAGCATCCCATAGGATCTTAATGTTATCCGATGCAATTCTTCCCCCCAGATTCCTTAATGTTATGCGATTTTCATGTTATTCGATACTAATGTTATATGAGGTATTACTGTACAAGTAAAACCTCGGATAACACTAAAACCTGGTTCCACAAGTCTTGATGTTATATGATTTTTAGTGTTATCCGATGCATGTTAAAATCCTATGGGATCCATAGAGATACATTGTAACCACACAGGCTTTAGCGGCTGTTATCCGATGCATCCCATAGGATCTTAATGTTATCCGATGCAATTCTTCCCCTCAGATTGCTTAATGTTATGCGATTTTAGTGTTATTCGATACTAATGTTATCTGAGGTATTACTGTATTTGGAAGGGAGAGGCAAAGTTTGAAGGAAGAATAGGATGCTTAAACAGGTGAACCTTTCCTATATCAGAAAGGGGGTTGGGGTGGATAGTCTTTGTGCATATAATTGAGAAAGGGGGCTTGCAGCTTTCTGATGTGTCGACACATTTATTTCAAGGGTATGTGTACAAGCTCTCTTGCAATCTTTCACTTCTATGCTCTTTGAAGCTCTCCCAACATTTCAAAAGATGCCTCTAGATCAGTGATGGTGAACCTTTTATAGACTGTGTGCCCAAGCAGAGGGGTGGGGTGAATTCTGTGCTGGGGGGAGGGAGGAAGAGACCCCATTGGGCTGCTGGGCAGAGGGGTGGGGCAAACTCTGTGCTGGGGCAACGGTGCGTGTGCCAACAAAGAGGGCTGGGAGTGCCACATCTGACATGTGTGCCACATCTGACATGTGACATAGGTTCACCATCACTGCTCTAGAGTAATAAAGACAGAATGTCCCAGATATTTTGAATGTGAAGCAGCCTTCAGTGTAATTTTGAATATCATGCAAAGGAAAGATCCAGACTTCTTCATGCCATTTTAACTGCACAGTCAACTGTTCTGTTGAGTCATAAAAAGGGAACGAACCTCAGTGATGGTGATTTCCCTGCTGACTTCTATGATTTGTTTTAAAGATCTGAAAACCACCGTCTTGTTCTTCCCCTTAAAAACAGATAACATTACTTAGTTCCATCAGACATTTCCCCCCGAGTCCTTGTATTTCTGAAGATAGTGGCCCTAATACATTTGGAGCCTTGCAAGAACGCTTCTGCTGATATGTCCTCTATTGACCTTTTGGACTAGAGGATCTCTTTGCTGATTTGAATTGAGCGTGTTGCGCAGTGTAATTCCTGAATCAGTTCTCAAAGGGTTTCTGTCTCATCAGTTCTTCTTCATGTCTTCCACGTTGTGCATTTAACCTGCTGTATTTCTTCCCTTGGTATCCGGGCAGATAATTTGTATTGCAATGTTCCTCCACGGTGTGTATATAAGATTAATTCCTGCTTTCGCTATACTCCTACCCTATGCAATGGCCTAGCTTTGATGATGCATGCTGCCTAGAACTGCAGAGCAATTGGTTATGTTTCAGAAGAGGTTTGAAACCAAGTCTTTCTAGTCGACTTTCTAGCAGTTTGTCCACTCCCCCCTTCTCCCTCATTTGATTTTCAGTCTATCAAAATATTTAGTTTATTGAGTTTGTTATCCCCTCTTAGAGAAAATTCACATTCTCTTGCAATGGATTTACTAAGCATTCAATCTATTCATATGCAAATTTAAAAATATTAATCCTCTATATTCCTATTCTCTTGAGTGTTTTTAGACAGCTAATATCTTAACTTTCCTGTTTGATTGCTTCTGCTCATTCATATACAGTTTTTTAAATAAATTGTCTATACTGCAAAATGTTTTTGTTTTATGTGCCTCATGCTTTGCATGAAGAAGGAACCACATTCAGTCTCCACCCTCCATATTTAAATAAGGAAATCATGCAAGATTCCTATGAGAGCTGTTGACAGTCAGAATAAATGGTAGATGAAATCCCATTGCTTAGCATAAGAGAAATTACAATTTTGGGTCCATTCCTCCCTAGTATACAAAGCAAACCTTCTATGATTCTTTGAGATGTGCATACATACTAGCTTGGAGTATGTGCGTGCAACCCATAGCAGAAAGATGCTTTGTTTACTGGGAAAGAATAGATCCAGAGTTGTGATTTGCCTTGTGCTAAGCCACAGGAATTTTGCCAACACTGGTCTAGGTGACTGAACTGAGGCAGTTTCATCTTTACGGATATAGTGTATCTGCTGTATAGATCCAGAGCTTCCTTGTATGAGGTTCTGATCTTTGCCTTTCTATTTCTTATTAAAAGTACCAGCAGAGTAGTGAGACATCCATAAAGGAAAGCTCCAGTATGACATTTTTAAAGTATACATGAATTTGTTGCTGTTCAGTTGGGTCTTAATTGGAACTGTGGACATGTTTTAGCCTGTGGAAGCAAATGCTAGTGAAACTTAGTTGGAAAGATTATGTTACAGCCAGTCATTGTTATCATGAATTAGTCACTGTTCTAGTTTTGTATCCTTTGTTGCTTCCTCTTAACATTTATTGACCTTTTGGCTCCAAGCTTATATTTACATTTATTTCTATTTTGTAAATTTATGCCTACATGTGTTTATATGCTTACCCAATCTGGTGAGAGGATGCTGTATCTATGATATCTGACTATATTGTTATATTGTATTTCCCGATTGTATTTTCTTGACATTGTATTACTATATTGTATCTCTACATTGTATTGTTGGATTGTATCTCTACATTGTATTTTTGGATTGCATCTCTACATTGTATTGTTGGGTTGTACAGTACTGCTATATTATTGCTCGATTGTGTTGCCACATTATTGCTGTTTTGCTGTGTGGTGTTCTATTACAGTATTTTTATGTCCTATTATTGTATTGTATTGTATTGGTGACTGTATTCTATTTGTCTTGTAAACCGCCCTGAGTTGGTTACATCGAGTAGGGCGGTATCTAAATCCAAAATAAAAAAATAATCTCTCTGTGTGTTTTTACAGATGCATACTGAGTGTAGTAGTGGTGGCGGTGGTGGTATTGATTAATGATGAGTGTAGATAATTGTGTATCAGATGGGTTGGTTTTCAGTCTTCAAAATCTCAGGTCTTAATAAATCTAAAGGTTTCATCTAACCTGTTCCCCTTTTAAAAGAACATGCAAGTTGGCTGCAATGTCATATAGACACAACCACGGACACACCCAGTGCTATTCCCTAACATCTGTACTGATGCTGAAGGGGTGTTCTACACATAGAAGTTTAGATGTATTGAGCTGTGTCATGGCAGGAGGGGGTGACACTGATCACACCAGTGCTGCCTCTGCTCCCTCTCCATGGAATGAAAAACTATGCATGTGCCTTGGTATCTCCAGTTGTGAAGGAAAGCAAAACAACCAAAGCAAAGCAATCACTCATCTGTTCTGCCCCATGGTGCTTAGTGCACTCTCTGGATGGTTCACAAGTTAATTAGTATTTTGCTCCCAACATGCCGGGTACTCAATTTACCTACCTCAGAAGGATGGAAGGCTGAGTCAACCATGAGTCCTGGTCAGGGTCAAACTCACAGCCTTTTGGTTGCAGTACAGTAGTTTAACCACTGTACTACCATGGCTCTTAGGAGACTTTTACCCAAAACACTAGAGAGATGCTGTCTGTTGAAGGAGGCCAATACTGGGCTAATGGGGCTAACTCAGGGAAAAACTGCTTGATATTCCCATTATATATTATGTGTACAAGGGGCAGCAGTGATGCAACTAGTAGGAGTAGTCCCTGTATCAGTGGTGGGCTCCAAAAATTTTTAGTACCATACAGCGGGCATGGTATGGTGGGTGTGGCCAGGGGGAAAGCCCTGCATTGCACCCAAATTAGGACTACTTTATTTCAAAACTTGGATGGGTGTGGCCAGCTGGAATTTCTGCTACTGGTTTTGGTGAACCGGGGCAAACCAGCTGATGCCCACCACTGCCCTGTATGTTTTTTCAGGGCAAGTGTGGAGTATCCATAAGTGTAGAGTATCCAATGGAGTAAGATTATATCCATAAAACATGCTTTCTGTTAAATATTGTTTAGAAAAAGGAAGCTTCTCCTCTTGTTACATACCCTATGCTAAATCCCTCTCAATGTGAACTGATTTAAATTGAGATTATTTAAATAACCAAGGAAAAAATGGGCACTTTTATGCCGCTGATTTAAATGAGATTTTCTAATGTTTCACACAATAGTGACGGGTGTACTCTCACTGTTTCAGTTCAGAAGTGGCTCATTCTTTTACACGCACCCCCTTTGTTTTGTTTTTGCAGATAATTATTGGGACAAGCTGACTGAATTTTTCCCAATCTCCCGACCCATTCCAAATCTACATGTGGTTATTGCTGTGTCTCCAGTTGGTACTTCCACTGTGTTTGTGTGTGCCATAGCTAATTGTTCTCCTCCATGCTTGTATGCTGTGATCTGGCAAGACAAACATGCTCATGGTTAAGAGTCCCT
Source organism: Furcifer pardalis (assembly GCA_030440675.1). NCBI lineage: Eukaryota > Metazoa > Chordata > Lepidosauria > Squamata > Chamaeleonidae > Furcifer > Furcifer pardalis. Next base: position 146,108,541 of record CP126891.1, on the reverse strand, counting down.
TACTGGATGGATGAGGCACTTGTGCTGTGTATTGGAAATATTGCTCCTGACTGCGGAGAATGGGAGGGAGCAGAATGTTAGAGCTTAAGGTTAAAGCAGGACACAGCATTCACGTCAAGCCAGTGGTGGAGGGAGTAGCCACAGACAAGCATTATAACAATTATTCTTTGCAGTATGTGTTTCTCATAAGGAAGGTGCTCCATCCATCCATCCATGGTTTTTAGAGTGAATTGGAGGTTGCTGTGGTGTATTCATTTGAGGAACTGAGAGGCAGGGTACCTGTTCAGCGTTTAAGAAGTGCAGTGTGCTCAAGATCTTTTGATTGATTAAGAACCCATCTTTTGTTCAGAGTGTATCAATATTGTGCAGGCTGCCCTTCCGTGACACCACCCCCATCTCACCAGAACCCCCTTCCGTAAGCTTGAAATGTGGTCAACTTGAGATCTGAAGGAGAGAGCACCATGGGCTGTGCCTTGTCATTTGAGTTGTGGACTTGCTGTGCATGGTTTACAACTAATGGTGATGTGGTGTGATTAGAGGCTGAATTAAACTGTGTTTGGTGCTCTCTGTAAAGTTTTGCCTTCAGCAGGGATATAACTGTGGATTAAAGGTATCTAGGATAAGGCATAAACATGCTCTTCTTCTACTAATCTATTGTCTTGCCCAATTGTTCCAGCCTGTTTCAAGTTTATTCTGCTAGTAAAACGTTGGGATGGTATGTTAAGAGGTTTCCTTCTGAGCATTGAACATGTATCCAGTGTACCAGTACATCTGATGTTATACCAGCCCATTGGGATTTCTGGCAAATTCTGATATTTCTAGTCATATAAATCCAGGGCAGGGATGCACCCAGAGGTATAACCTGTTCAAATGTTATGTAGGAACAGGACATGCGAAGCCTTCCAAGGTGCTTCGAGAAGAAGGCAATGCAAAACAGTGGTGGGCATCAGCAGGTTTGCACCAGTTTCCCAGAACCGACAGCAGAAATTCTGGTTGGCTCCCTTCCAAGTTTTGAAATAAAGCAGTCCTAATTTGGGTGCAACACAGGGCTTTTCCCCTGGCCACCCCAACCATACCACGCCCACAGTGTGGTAGTAATTTTTTTTTGAGCCCACCACTGATGCTAAACCACTTCAGAGTACTCTGTACCTAGAAAGTCCTGGAAAGGGCCAACATGAGTCAGAATGGACTTGACAGTATGTAATTACAGTATTACTATTTAAGAGTGTGGGAGCGGTCTTGGTTAACCATTCCAGAGGTTGCTGACGTTCTCCCTGTTCTTGACTGAAGAGGTTTTCTACGTAGTGTTAAGCACAATTGTTCTGACTCAGCTTCGTTGTATGGAGACTCCCACTCAGTGTGAGAAGATCAAGAACAAAGCGGTGTAGGGGATATGAGTCCTGTGCTCCCTACCGGTGGTCCAGCTGATGATTTGATTGTTCACCATTTATGACCATTGTCTGTTTAAGTGAGGTACCACTGTATAACTGCAACGTGGTGCAAAAATTGCCATTTAGCAAATGACTTGCAAATGAAATTTAAAAAGGCCAAGGTAAACCCTATTCTTTACAGTGGTTGAAATTTCCTGTTCAGATATAATGGCTGAGCAAGGCTTCAGCATATTGAATAAGATTATTGTATAGTATCTGCTTCTATTACCTGTTGATCCTCATTTCAGTGAGGTTTCAGGCCATTTTATGGGGTTCAGACTACTTGCCAGGCAATCAAAGCCAGAAATTAGACAAAAGTGCATCCTTAAACAGCTTGATAATTTTTGATATTATTTGCCAATGTATTTGCCTGGAGCAACTGACAGGCCTTTAAGGCACTGTATGGTATCGAATCATGTTCTTCCCTGCCAGACTATATTAAGAAGGTGAGGTTGAGGTATTTTTATTGTTTGGCATCACAGCCATGGACCTGTCCTTTGTCATTCAACATAGACATCAAATCTCTTAGAGAAATCGTCTTGCACTTTGAATTAAGATGCCCCTAACATGCTGATGACTTCTCTCTGTTTACTCTTTGTCAAAGTAGTAGCCACCAAGCTTGAACTGTGGCTTCGCTCCATAACAGTTAGGTAAGCAGTAACAAACTGAGATTAAATCTTGAGAAGGAAAGCTGCTGTTTGGTAGGAAGATAGGTTTGGAATTGAGATTCCACCATTCTTTCTACATGGGGCTACTCCTGAAGACATTTGAAAATCCAGTTGATGCAAAATGTGAAAGCTAGGCTGCTTGCGTCTGCATGGTATTATGCTCGTATCATGCTGTCAAAACAGACATTAAACTGAGCCTCTTATTAGAACCAGAGGTACCTTATGAAGTTCCATTTGTTCGTTTATCCCAGCTCTGGTATTTCATGGCCTTCAGAATACAAGGTGATTGTCAAAGCATTATAGCTTTGCAGATTGTCTTTGTATTGCCTTCTAATTGAGAACCTGGCAGCTTGTCTACTTCAGGCTTAAAATACTGAGAGATCACCACTGCTTTCTGGTTGTGTTTCCAGATGGAAGATGATGGCTTGAACATGTGGAGTTCTAAAGGGCACACACCGACAGGGGGGTAGTTTGATTTTTAAGGAAGGCAATTTGAGAATGAGTTATTAATATTGAATGGCCTTTTAGGCTTCTTCCACACAAATAGGAGTTCACTTTTTGAATAATAAGAATTATATGTCATGGGTATATGTGTGTGTGTGTCAGGATTTTAGAGATGCAGAGCCAAAAAAATGGTTTGGGAACCCTTGGTCTAGGGCTTGATTACCTAGGGAATCACATGTGTTAGTATTAACCTCATAAAGATGTTAAGATCAGCAAGAGAGGTTAAATTCTAAGTTGCTTCCTAATTCTGGAATTCAGTGCTTTTGAAGCTGCAATTGGTCCCCAGTCTGTCTGCATTCAGGAGGGAGTGATGTATCTGGAGACATCTCTTTAAATTTGCCTTTTAGCATTGTTAACACTAGAAAATCTTTGCATTACTTTATTATGTTTCTGCATGGTTAATGGTTCATATTTGCATTTGAGGTTCAGAATGGTAGTTTAGAAATAACTGAAAGTAAATAAATGAATGATGCCTGATATTCAGCAAAGTTGTGAATGTTAATTATCAGACATGTCACTGGGGGATGTTGCACAGATTTCCTTTTTAGGGCACAGAGCAAGAGGTTTCAGGGGAAGCTCTTGTGCGGAGAGAGATGCTCACCCACAGCTGTTTTTATCTGCTTGGAGTTTACAACATGATTTTTCTGTTTCAAAACACTTGTGGATAAAAAGACATATCAGGAATTTGAAAAAAAATTATCCTGGAAAATTGTGTCTCCTTAAATTAACTCTGTAATACTTAAATTGTGAGTAATACAGTATTATATATAATTCTTGTTGTTGTTGTGCAGTATATGATCAGCCATGAAGACTGTCCTGCGAATATAATGCAGTGGTCTTTCATCTGCCTTCTGCATTGCAGCATGACACCCATAACACTGATCCAGTTCTGCGAGTCACTTTCTGGTCCTGAGCCCTTTTGGTACACAAAGTCCTCCTCAGCCCCAGGCCAGGATTGATGAAGCTGGTGCCCTCCATCAAGATGGATTCAAGTGGGATTTAATCCACTTGGGGACCATGATCCTTCCCTGTTGTCTTTGCCAAGGCTGCTAGTCCTCAGGGTTGTCAAATTAGTTAACCGTTCCCTGATGCTCAGAACAGAGTCGCAGGTATGGCCAGGTTATCCTGCTATGGTAATAGAGTAGACCATGGGTGCCCAAACTTTTTTCTAGCCAGGCCGGTCCTGCCCCCGACACACAGAGGCGGGTTGCTCTGGTTGCATACGTTTTTGACATCATCCGTGGCAGCGGTGGTTGCGGCGGTTGTACCTTCTCTGTGTTGTCTTGAATGTGGATCTGCTCACCCCTAAGGCAGCAGAAACCCCTGCCAAAGTAGAGCGATGCCTTGTAAAAAATTTCGTTGCATCCCCTCTTTGAAATCCACACGTTAGGGACCTTGCGGCAATGACTACATTTCCCAGACTCCCTTGGCATGTGGCACTGAGGGAGTCTGGGAAATGTAGTCATTGCTGTGAGGTCCCTAACACCACAGATTTCAAAGAGAGGATGCAGCAAAAAAATTTTTTTACAAGGCAGTGATCCACTTTGGCAGGGGTTTCTGATACCTTGGGGATGTGAAGAGCCACATTCAGGACAACAGGGAAAAAGTGCGACTGGCGCCGCTGTAAGTGACGTTGTGTGTGTGTGTGTCTGTGTGTCTGGGAATGCCCAAGTTCTCACTGCGGGGCCTGATTAATGAGATGCACAGGCCTAATTGGGCACCCCTGGAGTAGACCATACTGCCAGCAACTCAACACTGATTATGCTGCACAGTTAAAATCAATACATCAGTAACTTGAGCTATGCAGATGATACTACCCTAATCGGAAAAAGTGAGGGAGACGTAAAGAAGCTCTTGTTTAGGTTGAAAGAAAAGAGTGCAAAAGCTGGCTTGAGATGAAACATCAAGAAAACCAAGGTAATGGCAACATGCCCTATCAGTCCCTGGAAAATAGATGGGGAAGAGGTAGAAGCAGTGACAGACTTTACTTTCTTAGGATCCAACATCACTGCAGATGGTGACTGCAGCCATGAAATAAAAAAGTGACTGATTCTTGGGAGACAAACTATGAGAAACCTGGCGAACATAGTTAAAAGTAGAGACATCGCCTTGAAAACAAAAATTCGCGTACTCAAAGCAATGGTATTTCTGGTGGTAATGTATGGTTGTGAGAGCTGGACCATTAGGAAGGCTGAGTACAGAAGAATAGATGCCTTTGAAATGTGGTGTTGGAGGAGAGTTTTGAGAGTCCCCTGGACAGCGAGGAGAACAAATACTTCTATCTTAGAAGAAATTAACCCTGACTGCTCCTTAGAAGGTCAAATAGTGAAGATGAAGCTAAAGTACTTTGGACATCAAATGGGAAGAGAAGATTCACTTGAGAAAGCCTTGATGCTGGGAAAGGTGGAGGACAAAAGAAGAAGGGGATAGCAGAAAACGAGATGGCTAGTTGGAATCAGCTGTGCAACTGAACAACAAAAAACAGTTAAAATAAAATGATTTTGGAGCAAGAGAGTCTAAATCATTTGCAAAGAAATGTTGAAGTTGACAGAATTAAAAATAATGTCTAGGATATCTGGCTGCTTCTGATTCCCCACTTTGTCATTCAGGGATCCTGCCTAACACAGGCAAACTTTTATTTTTAACTGTAGAAGCCAGGAACTGAATGTGAGATCTTTTGTACGGAGGCACAAACTGTACAGCTTAAATTCTTATATATTTTGAGGCAATCTTCTTCAGTAGGAAAGAGATTTTCATGTTTTAAGAAAGGGAGGACACCTAAAAAGGCTCCTCCCCACTTCATGTTATTTCATTGATTTTTGAAATACTCTTGAATACAAATTATTTATGTTAATGAAATAAAGGAGCACAAAGTTTGTTTTTAGTGCATATTTCCTTTTTGTTTAACCTTTCTTTTACCCCTTATCTGTCAAATTGCCCAGTAAGTATTTTATCCAACAAGGTTGTTAGGGCTTCTGTCAGCAACCATTCAGAATGTTTGGGAAAGGGCAGGAGTAATTTTGAAGCTTAGAAAGGACCTGGATTGGTTGAAACACAGTGACAATGTTCTTTCCTTATTTCATTTGTTCCCTGACACCCTCCAACTTGTGTTGCCAGGATGCACATCTATCCTGGACCCCTTCATTTTCCCCTTGACTTTTGGGAGGATTTTTCCCCACATTTCTTTGGATTATTTTTGTGGCTCCCATCTGGCCTGTACTAAAAAAAAAATATACTTTTTGGACCTTTTTCTCTCCCTGATTTGTTTGAGGAAATTTTTAATGGCTCTTTGGTCCTTTCCTTTTTTGGATTAGTTTTCTGCTTATCCTGCCTGCTACTGCACAAGACCTGAAGGAGAATAAAGTGAAATATATATTCTAGTTTTGGTTTTGAGGGGGATTTGCTTGTGGGTTTTTTGATGTTTTTTTTTCTTACTTGCTTTTCTTAGTTTTTTGGAAAAGGGGTTGTATATGTGTGTTTTATTTTTGCTATTTTTCTTTCTTTGTGGGATGTGAATGTGTATGTGCTTTTCCTGTTTGACTGATTTTTCAAACTTGCAATTTGAGTATTATTTTGTTTAAAGTTTGTATTTTGCTTATTTATTTGAGATTGTTTTATTTGCTACACCCTCATAAGAATCCATGGCCAAGGTCAGAGCTGGTATGTTTATCTCTCTTTGGACTACAACTTTTAATAGTAATTTGACCATCAAGTAACATGGATAACCCCTTAGAATCTCCTAGTCTCTAAAAAGTACTATTTCCAAGTGCAAAAGCTAGCTTGAGACTCAATATAAAGAAAACCAAGATCATGGCAACAGGCCCTATCAGTCCCTGGAAAATAGATGGGGAAGAAGTAGAAGCAGTGACAGATTTTACTTTCTTAGGATCCAAGATTCCTCCAGATGGTGATTGCAGCCATGAAATAAAAAGGTGACTGATTCTTGGGAGGCAAGCGATGAGAAACCTGGGGAACATAGTGAAAAGTAGAGACATCAAATTGCAAACAAAAATTCGTATAGTTAAAGCTATGATATTCCCTGTGGCAATGTATGGTTGTGAGAGCTAGACCATTAGGAAAGCTGAGCGCCAAAGAATAGATGCCTTTGAGATGTGGTGCTGGAGGAGAGTTTTGAGAGTCCCAGCAAGGAGAACAAATAAGTCAATCTTAGAAGAAATCAACCTTGGCTGCTCCTTAGAAGGTCAAATAGAGAAGATGAAGCTGAAGTACTTTAGACATCAAATGAGAAGAGAAGATTCACTTGAGAAAGTCTTGATGCTGGGAAGGTCGAGGGCAAAAGAAGAAGGGGGCGGCCCAAAATGAGATGGCTAGATGGTATTGTAGACACAATGGGCACAGAGCTGAGCAAGTTGAGGAGGATGGTGGAGGACAGAAGTGCCTGGCGGACAGTGGTCCATGGGGTTGCAAAGGGTCGGAATCGACTGTGCGACTGAACAACAACAACAACAACAAAATTAAGGAGTATGGACAGGTAAGAGACAGAGCATGTCTTCATTTTGTAGAAGCTACAGTCAGATTTCTGGGGTATCAGGGCACAGCATACCCCCAGAAATCCCTGGTGTGTTGAACTCATGTTTCTGGCCACCAATAATGTAGCAGTAGGCCTATCACCATTTACTTGTCCCATTCCTTTAACAGGACCTCTGATTAGATTTCTAATAGTACAGGACAACCGAAACAGACAGAATAAAGATTACCTCAATCAAGCAAACACATGCAAAAGGTTACAATGGTTATGATGAGATAGCTGGCAGTCCTAAATACCAAGAAGCAGATGGCTAGATTCCTATAATCCCTGGATGGCACCAAAACTGCATCAAAGCAACAATGAAATCACTTGCAGTGCAGACATGTCTGCACATATAATAAAGAGAGGGTGATGAGTCTGCTAAACTTTCCTTTGGATGAAAGGTCTAAGAGACAAAATCAGTTCTTTCTTCTAAAAAGAAAAAAAGTATAAATTCAGGCCAGGTAGTAACAACAGACAGAATATAGCCATTAATTTAGGAATATATGGGAGGATCGGCAGTGGTAGCTCCCAAAGGAAACTGAGAAAATGCATCTCCTGATACCAAGCAAACTCTACTACTGGTATGTGGCATGTTGCTTGGACAAACAACAGGTTCTTGGAAGAGGTAGAAAATGACGTGGAGGCAAATACTTTGGAATTGGGTTTATATATTTGGATGTATGTAAGAATCCAGATGCATCTGGCTACCATTTAGCTATTTATTTACCTCATTGATTTATTTAAAATACTTATGTACAGTAAAACACCAGATAACGTTTGGACCAGATAACGCTAGAATCGGATAACGATGCAAGATTTTTTCCTCCCTGTATTTAAACTACAGGGAGAGAGATAAGTGCTCCGTCTTTCTTTCCCTCCCTGTATGTAAACTACAGGGAGGGGGAAAGAGAGATGTGATTGGTTCTCTAGAGAACCAATCACCTCTCTCTCTTTCCCCCTTCCCTGTAGTTTAAATACAGGGAGGGAAATAAAGAGAGAAAGAGACTTCGACTGCAGTAGGTTTGGGGGAAAGGTGCTTTGCCCGAGCCTACAGCAGTCGCAGTGGCTTTAAAAGCAGGGAGGTCTCTTTCTTTCCCTGACTGCCTTTAAAGTGGTTTGTCCCTGAAGTCAGGGCTTTTTTTTAGCGTTGTTCGATGCATGCATCGGACAACGCTAAAAATCGGATAACGTCATGACTTGTGGAACCAAGTCATAACGTTATCCGGTGTATTACTGTACTTTCTTGTATCATGAAATCTCCCACAGTGACATTTTCAGCGATGTCTTTGGAGGAGCATCTTTTCTTTATTCATGTCAGAAGTACCCCAGCATATAATAACATACAAAGCTAAAATTAACATACGTATTTAAAACACAATAGAATTATGCCATCACAATGATATATTTCCCCTTCAGATACACATCTGTTGTGTATCCTCCATGAAAACAAAAATCCAAACGCTGCTTACCACATTTCCACTTCTGGTGCCACCCACCACATATAAAGACACATTTTATTACCTTATTTTTTAACAATGTGGTGAAAAATAAAGTCCCCTCCCCCTTCACCACTCTTTCCAAATCAGTCCTTACCCCAAAAAAATAGAACTGTGTAGGAAGAAGACTACTATCTTTCAGGGGGTATGTTTTGGGGCAGACTTGAATTGGAGGACTAGGGAATTGAGGAGCCTCTCCCACTCACCCCATTTTCTTGGCCAGGACTTTTATAACTCATGATGGTCATCTCTGTTTCCTTCCTTCACATAGGGTTGCCATACGTCCCGGAAAACTGGGATTGTCCCAATTTCAAGGTCAAAAAAATTGTCCCGTCCAGTTCAATAAAAAGCATGTTAAAGTCCTGGATTTTTATGCTCACAATAAAATACAGCAGTTAGTTTTTAAGGTGCCACAAGGGTGGGTTTTTTTGTATTTTTGTTTTGTTTACTCTCTGATATCCCCTCCTTTGTTTCCTTCCTATGATGGGATCACCGCGTACACGTGCTCTCTCTCGGCCAGGCATTTGTTGTTAGCGTGAAGCAGGCAGGAAGGCTGGTGGGGCGGATGGGATCAGCCTCGGGGGATCTGCCACCAATGGCATAAAGTGTCCCATCCTTCCCCATCCCATGGAGACCTTCTCACCTCAGCCCCGGCAATAGTGAGCGTGCTCTTGCCAGAGGGGGACAACCTGTTGCTTTGGAGAAGGGCTCAGGGAGCTATTGCCTTATTTTGCTACCACCCCCGTGAGCAAACTAAACCTGTGCAGGGATTGTGGTTGAGACACATGGCAGGGGTCTGTAGGTGGGTGGGTGGAAAGATGCATGGATGGTGCCCACAGAGCAATCTTTCCATGTCATTCCATGGGCTTCATGCTTCCCCTCCCTCTATTAAGAACAAGCTTAATTTGCTTTTATCCCCCTTGGTAGATAACCCACCCATTTTTATCAAGTATCCTTTTGTCCTGGTTTTGTGGGAGAGAATTATAGCAACCCTACCTTCATATCAAGTACTGAGTAGACTTCCTTCCTTCCCTTCCCTTTCAATTCTCAGTGCTTCTCCAATTGCAGCACTTTGTGCTTGTCACTCTTTCTTCTCATCCTGCTTACCCCACTTTCAACTTCAGAGGATTCTGATGTTGAGGGGTGTCTTTCTCTTTCATGCTCCTTTTGTGTTCCCCACATTCCCAAGCCCTCTTTCCCTCTCTTATTTGCCCCTCATCCCTCCATTCTCTCAGTGGAAGATTTTCCACAGGAACGTATTCCCCTTTCAACGACACATCTGTTGTCTCTCCTTCAATTTGTCTTTGTTTTAAATTACGCTTGCCAGTTTAATGCTGGATCAGATCAGTGATAAAGTGCTGAGGGCTCCCTTCCTCTCTCTTTACTTTGCTTCCTTTATCCCCCTGGTTGCTTCATTTTATTTCTTCGTGCAATCACTGTGCCTGCTCTTTCCAAGGACTAAGAGCTGACAGCCACAGCAGCTGAGAGGAGAAGGTGAATTAAGGTGAAGTAATGAAGGGAGGGAGAGAAGAGAAGAAAGAGGTATTAATAGTGTGGGGCTGCAACCCCTGGGGAGATGGAACTGATGGGGACTTTTATAGAGGATTAAAAATTGTGTTATTGATGATACAGGCAGTAGAACCTAAGAAGGGTATGGGTTTTTTTTAATGTAAAGTAAGCCACTTAAATCGCGTATTCCTCCCCTGTGTAGCAATACCTTTAGTTGGCTAGAACTAGGATTTTTAACATTTTCCCCACAAAAAAGGCTTATTCTCCAAATAAACAAGAAGTTGTATTAATTTTTTGAACCATTTGGGTGTGATTCCTTTAGAAAGGGGAAAGCATGCTTAGGTGATGATTCTGAGCTTCAGAGGGGCAAATCCACAAGGTACTGTTGATCTAGCACCACTGCATGGTTACTTTCCAGGAAGGTGATGTGAGAGATTCAGCATGGAGAGGGAGAGGAATACAGGTAAATGAAACACATTCTCTGCCACCCCCACCCCCCATTTTGAGAGACAAGACTGTATCCTTAGGGAAACACATTGGATGTCTCCTAGGAGGCAGGCCTTCCTTTCAGTAAATCCAGGGGGGTCTTCTTCACACAAATGGCAGAGGGGGGGGAGAGACAAAATTCCTCCTGCCATCCTCATCCCTCCCCCCCTTCCTCTCCTTACTCAGCTGAGATCATCAAAGCATCTTCCCTGTACCTGGGAGAAACTAAGGTGAGCAGATCAGTCAGTGGCATCCTGTGGTGTGGGCATTGATGGGATGTTACCAGTTTGGACCAATTTGCCCAAATCGGGAGCAACCCATCGAGGGGGGGGGGTCACTGGGGTGGTAGTAAAACCACAGACAACTGGTTCGTTCGCCTCTCCGCCCCCTCAAAAAATGTATTTTCACGCAGCCTCCGTCACCTCCGTTTGACGCATGCACAGTTCTATTTTTTTGTGTGCATGCGTCAAACAGAGGTTTGACACATGCACAGACATTATTAATTTTTATTATTATTTTTTTTTGCTCCGCCCATGATGTCATGACATCATGACATCATGACATTGGTTATGCCCATGACGTCATGGTGGGGTAGCGGGAATTTTGACAACCCACCACTGGGTGTGGGTGTGGGTGTGTCGGTGGTTGGTTGGTGGGGAGCCGGAAATAAAAGGGGTGGGAGGTCTCTTTGATTCCTGAGGTTAAACTTCAGTGGAGGTTTCCCAGGGTGACATCACAACGCTTATGAAAGAGGTTCCCTGCTAGGTGGGACAGTTAAGGTGCACTGCCCTGAAGAGTGGTGTGTGGTGTGTGATTTTCATGAGGTGCCATCCCTTTTTCAAAGGAGTTCAAGAAAGAGCATTGGGGGGGGGGAGGTTGGGGTGAGTTAAATGGCTGAACGAAGTAAAAAAACAGTTTTGATGATACTTTTGATGTTACTTATTTTCCATAGCTGTTGTAATTTTATCTGTATAAATGACAATTAGATGAACTGGAGTTAGATATGCAGCTGCTTTAGGACAAATAGTTAGAAACTTGAATGACAGCTAGGATACTTCTCAGGAGGGGAAAAGAGAGAGTGTGAGAGAGAGCTGAGTGCTGAGTGCTGTGCAACAAGCTCCCATTGTCTGTCCAAGCTTTTACCAACCTAATAGTTTAAAAGGAAGAAATTACAAGTAGATAAATAGGTACCACGTCAGCATGAAACTGTTCCATGTGCTCTTGTTGTGCCTGCCACATGACCACGGAAACATCCACAAACACAGATAGTGCTGGGTCTTTGTCTGTAAACAGAGATGAGAACCACCCCTAGAGTCAGGCACAACTGGCCTTTGAGTAAGGGAGACCTTTACTAAGTGTAAAGACATTTGTTGGCACTTCCTTTTCCTTTCCTCCCTCTTTCCCCATGATCTGTTTCAGACTTCAAGCTTCAATTGACCCTAAGTCAGTGTTTCTACTAATATTAATAGACAAACCTCTGAAGATTCATGCTGGTTCCACAGGATGAATACTTTCTCTGAGTCAGTTCTAGAAGGCAGGTAGTTTGTAGTACGGGCAAGGTAACAAGGGCAGAAAGCAACACTCTTGGGATTCCACTGTGGGTGATTGGGCACACAAGAAACAAAGACAAAAGCCAGCCTGACACTTGCAGACTGCCAAAGGCCCAAAATATCAACCATGTTTAGATTTTGCATTTGGAAGATGTAAATCATTAAGTAAGCAGATGTTCTGATGGGATAGTTATGATGCCCATAAGCAGTGATGAAATGAAGAAACAGAATGCTAAAAATACGCAAGTCACTGGTGTTTAAATCAGTGATCTACTGTTACCTCCAGGAGGATGTCAGTCACCTTATTTCCAGTGTCAGTGAAAAGGTGCATGGAAAATGGAAGGTTTGCCTGGAGCAGTGGCGTAGCTAGGGGGGATAGGGGGACTCTGGCCCCGGGCGGCACTTTTTGGGCTATGTATGTTCTTGGACTACAATTCTCCTAGCAGGAGAGGGCACCAGCATCCGCCAGGGGGCGTCAAATTTGGCTTCAGCCCCAAGGGGCTGAATTTCACGTGACGTTACTGGCCTGGAGGGATATTAAAAGATTTAACAGGGCAATCCCCAGCCAGTCTATTAAGAACTAAGTCCCCCTGAGATCGTTTGAACTTATTTGAGGTAAATACGTAATAGTATTGCAACTTTAGGCCTGAATCCGAGATACAGTAATACCAATGGAGTGAAAAATCTCTGCTAGTAATTAAAGTCAATAATAATAATTTCATGTCAGAGATTACTCTGGGTTGAAAGGATTTTGGCTGGAGACACTCCACTCAAGGGATGCCTGAATGAAGCTCCTTTCATGTCCCCAAGTGCAGCTCTTGGGTATTGAAACCTGACCTTCCAGTCTCCAGCTCAGCATCTTAACCACTGGGCCACCAAGGGAGCTGCTATTAAAGCCGATTACAAAGTTGTACAAATGTGTAAGCAGTTCTGCTTTTTATTTTAGGCAGTATGTCCATCTCCTTTTTCAATATTAGAAAACCCAGTATTTAAAAAACAACAACAATACAAATACAGTATACAAAAAGACAATGAACAAAAAAAGGGGGGAACATATAAAATTCATCTATATTTGCTTAATACAAAATCTGTATTACTTTTTTTGAGCGTTGTGTGTCATAAAAACAATTAAACAAGAACTACATTGACTGTTCACATATGCACCCTCCAACTGGGATCTTTCCTTCTATTCCATAAATCTCAGTTTTCAATTTTGAATTTTAATACAGTAATACCCCGGATAACGATTGCATTGGATAACACTAGAATCGGATAACGATGCAAGTTTTTTGGAAAAAACTTGCATCGGATAACAATTCTTTTAGCGTTCTCCGATGCAATGGTCTGTGGGTGTGGGGTGGTTTGGGTAGAACTACCCAATCCACCCCCCACACGCAGTGGTCTCTGCCACTGCAGTAGGATTGGGGAAAAGCACCCGCCTTTCCCCGACCCTATTGCAGTCGCAAAGCCTCCTTGTCTCTTTTCTTCCCTGTATTTAAACTACAGGGAACCAATCATATCTCTCTATTTCCCCCTCCCTGTAGTTTAAATACAGGGAGGGAAAGGGAGGGAGAGAGAGAAAGATGGAAGCAGTTATTTTTTCCGCCCTGTATTTAAACTACAGGAAGAGAGAGGGTTGTGTTTTTTTCTTCCCCTCCCTGTATTTAAAAGACAAGCCTCTCTCTCCCTGTAGTTTAAATACAGGGAGGAAAAAAGACGTGATGGTGCAATTGCACGATCGCATCTTTTTTCCTCCCTGTATTTATACTACAGGGAGAGAGAGGTTTGTCTTTTAAATACAGGGAGGGGAAGAAAAAAACACAACCCTCTCTCTTCCTGTAGTTTAAATTTAACCTCTGCGGGTGTGTGTGTGTGTGTGGCTTTAAAGGCAGGGAGGAAAAGTTCTTTCCCTTCCTGCCTTTAAAGCGGTTTGTCCCTGAAGTCAGGGCTTTTTTTTTTTAGCGTTGTTTGATGCATGCATCGGACAGCGCTAAAAATCTGATAACGTCATGACTTGTGGAACCAAGTCATAACGTTATCCGGGGTATTACTGTATACCTATTCCTATTTCCAAAAACCAATATTTTTTATTGACCAGGTTACTTAGGCTGATTCTTCTGAATTGAAGGGAAAATGTGGGAGAGACAGTAGAAATAAGCTCTGAAGGTTTTCTTCATTGGTACAAATTGAATACAGTCAAACCTCATATAACACTAAAACCTGGTTCCACAAGTCTTGATGTTATATGATTTTTAGTGTTATCCGATGCATGTTAAAATCCTATGGGAGCCATAGAGATACATTGTAACCACACAGGCTTTAGCGGTTGTTATCTGAAGCATCCCATAGGATCTTAATGTTATCCGATGCAATTCTTCCCCCCAGATTCCTTAATGTTATGCGATTTTCGTGTTATTCGATACTAATGTTATATGAGGTATTACTTGTACTTTATTAAATGAGAGACTATGGTAGTTTTATTTGCCGTATGCTTTTCATCACAATATATGTGTAAATCAGTTTATTATGTTAAGTTCCTAGTGCTACCACTAAACTACTCTTTTATAATGACCACAGTTGAGGTAATAATTAGAGTTTGTACTTTTCAAATGTAAGTCTTCTCACCCCACTAATTATACACCCGCCCATCCATCTACTTGTATAATGTAGCAAGATTTCCTGCATTATATGAAGTGGACTGAAATCCACTAATGATTACGCCAAAGAATACATGATACAGTAGTCAACATGGCACCACCCCTATCGCTCCTCTCCCATATCACACTTCCACTTCTTTTCACTATAAATTCTTTCAAAGACTCCACCCTGAATAACTGTTGCATTATTTCATTGTTAGGTGCTACATTGTAGTATGAAATCATATTTAAGGTGGAGCTTGAAAAATGATTTTTTTTTACCATAACACCCAAGATCCTTCAGATGGAATAACCAGTGACCACAAAGACTGGAGAATTCTGGGAGCCCCAGTCCCAGGAATTTTTTTTCTAATAAATGCAAGCATATCAATCTCTTTTAGACATTTATTGAGATGTTAGACTAACAGGACATATAGTCAAACCCCTACTTATGTAAAAAGTCTGTTCCTTAGGCTTTTATGTAAATCGGTTTTTTACTTAACTTGAAGCAAGCCCATGGGAAAATGATATTTATGTAAATTAAATCAACCCCATAGGAAAAATGAATTTTTTACTTAACTTGAAGCAAACCCATAGGAAAAATGATTTTTTTCGTAACTTGAAGCAAACCCATAGGAAACTGTGTTATGTAAATCAGGACATTTATGTAAATCGGGACATGGTTTTAGTGTAACATTATTACATACGTCAAATTTTATGTAACTCGATGCATATGTAAGTCAGGGTTTTACTATACAGTGGTACCTCATACAACAATTTTAATCCATTCCACAATCCTCATTGTTGTATGAAACAATTGCTATACGATGATGCATCGTATAGCAATTTTCCCTATGGGATGCATCGTGCAACGATTTCCCCCCGCTAAGTGGTTTTTCCCATTGAAAAATTGTGGTACAATTTTTTCTCATAGGGAAAATAGTTATGCAGGTCGCCATTTCCCCCCAAAACCTAATTGTTATACGATTTCATTGCTATACATACATTGTTGTATGAGGTTCCACTATATATCCAAACAAACAATTTAAAGGGCCATAAAATACTACCAAGAAAAATAAGTTTTGAATCCTTCTAAAAAATTCCCTAAATGTTACTATAGATAGCTTTTTTAAAAGTTTGTTTTCTAGGTGTCAGATTTAACCATTAAAGGCATGTTTTTTAATACAAATTAAGACCTGTAGTTAAGTTCTTTTAACTATAAGGGAGGTAAACAGACACTGGAGTAGAAAAAGGGTGGTGGTTCTTTTGGAATTGAAAGGGTAAATAATCAAGAATATACCAAGAACTATGCAGAACTCATTGTAGTTGTCTAGAGTTTGCTTTACAAAATGTTCTGTAGGCTTAAAATATGGAAATGAATATATCAGAGGCACAGAAATATTAAATGCATCACTTATCCAATGAGTTATTTCATCTTTTTGAACCATGCAGCTTAAATATTTCATTTGAACTTTTATATGAGATCTTTGCTGAGGTTTCTTTTGGTTTGTCTTGCTAACCATTTCCACCCAAGATAATTTCAGTTTAACGTCTTTGTTTGCATGTGAAGCAATTCACTACTGAAATCTTGTGGTCACTAGGAGACCATTTGTAGTCTGTTTTTGTTTCATTAAACCTGAGACTATTCAACATGGAACATAACTTCTGACATCTCTGGAAGAAGTTGTTCTTCCTGTCTGAATATAATGAAGATAAAGTGAAAATATTGGGCAATTCTGACCTCAGATTATCCTCTGACACTATGCACTCTAGAATTCAGAAGGAAACCTTCTCCCTCTTCCCTCCCCAGACTTGCTCCATGTAACAGAAGTATTTCATAACCTGCAGATTGGAAGGCGTAACAATATGGAAGTGTAATAATTGCAGGCATTTGAAAAAAATCAACAGAATAAACTAGTAATTTCCCCACCCTGGACTGTGCCATTTCAGTCAGTAAGGAGGGGGTTCTAAGTTTTATTGCATTCATGTGCCTAGCTCATATAGTATTAGCATTTCAGAGTGGAGGTTAATGGAAGTCTTTATCTCAGTTGTGTTTGTCTTGTATTAACCTGGCTTTCCTTAGGAAGAGTATTAGGACGAGTATTCAAACTAGCAACATTTCCTCCTTCATTACAAGGGGCTCACATCTAGAACTTTACTTCCTGATTCTACTAAATGAACACATTGACTCTGTTAGCAATGAAAGTTGTGAAGCGTTACCATTTGACATGGCAGTACTCTCAGTGATGGGCAGCAACAGGGTCACACTAGTTCACCTGAACCGATACTAACTTTCCCCAGTGTCCCGGAGAACCAGTAGTGGCTTTTGGGGGGAAACCACCTCTGGGGCTTACTTTTTTGCCGGTTCCCCCACTGTGCATGCACGCCAAGCGTTTGATGTGCATGCGTGCCTACAGCACTTGGCACGCATGCGCGGCATCCTTGCTGTCCTCCCAAGCGGGGAGGAGGAAGAGAAGCTGCTAGCATGAAGCTCCCTATAGCCTGCTCACAAGAGTAAGTGATTCATCTTTGGGTGTGGGGTGTGGGTGTGTATTTTAATGTATATTTAATGTGTATTTTTAATGTGTATTTTTATATGTTTATGTATATTTAATTTCTATTTTATGTGTTTTTATGTCTATTTAATGTGTATTTATTTTAATGTGTGTTTTATGTGTATTTTATGTATTTTTATGTCTATTTAATTTGTATTTTTATGTGTACTTATTTTTATGGGTTTTTTACATTGGCTCCACCCACACCATTGGCTACGCCCATGACATCATGATGTTGGCTCCGCCCATGATGTTGGCTCCGCCCACAGTGTGGTAGTAATTTTTTTGGCTGCCCACCACTGAGTACCTTGCCATTCTCTTTGGACCAGCTAGCCTTTTTACTGTTAATAAATCCTGTGGAACACATTATGCTCTTTTAGTGAGGTACAACTGTATAGTGTTTTGTGTGATTACTGACGAAGTGGTAATTTGTCATCAAAATCTATATTTTTCTCAATTGAAAATGTTATAGTCTTAAAGATTTATGAGGAAATTAAAAAAATACAAGACAGATAAACTCTCCGTGTGGAGAGCTCACATGTATTAAATTCATTCCAATCATAAAACTGATAGGAAAATACCATGATTTTGACAGTATTTGTGTTCACTGCTTGTTATCTCTTAAACACACATATTCAGCCTTCTTTGCCATTTCAGGCCATTTCAAGATTTAGTAATCTGCTCCTTCAACAAGATTTAGTAATCTGCTTATATTTTTGTCATTTACTTGGGATTAGCTATTTAGTGGAAGTTAATAACATCCCTGAAACTCATAATGCTCAGATCATACTGCTTTAGTCAAAATATCCAAACAGAATAGTTTTAAAGGTGAAGTGTGGCTGCGGATTACCATCTTTTTGGGGAGCACGATAGGAGTAGAATTTAACATCAGTTTCAAAAAATGTAGCATTTTCATTTACTGGTACTGTACTTTGAAATGGCTGTCCAGGTTTGTCTTGCATTCGTCTACTAACCATTTGCAATTCAAAAGGGCTAAACTTCACAACTAATCTGAAGGAAAGGTATTACCAGTTGTAAAAAAAAAAAGAAGAAGCCCACTTTGACTTGTATACTTATCTGTTATGCTAACTATTCTGTTCCTCTATACCTGATGTGTATATGTTGATGCCATGAAGTCTCACTCTTCTGTCTGACGAAGTAGACTTGATCCATGAAGCTTAATATTAAAATACAGCAGCTAGTCTTGAAAGTGTCACAAAGGGATTTTTTGGCTTTAATTTGTTTACTCTCTGATATGCGTGAAACACAGACTAACACGGCTTTTGTTGTTGTTCAGTCGCACAGTTGATTCCGACCCTTTGCGACCCCATGGACCACTGTCCGCCAGGCACTTCTGTCCTCTACCATCCTCCTCAACTTGCTCAGCTCTGTGCCCATTGTGTCCACAATACCATCTAGCCATCTCATTTTTGGCCACTCCCTTCTTCTTTTGCCCTCGACCTTTCCAAGCATCAAGGCTTTCTCAAGCGAATCTTCTCTTCTCATTTGATGTCCAAAGTACTTTAGCTTTATCTTTACTATTTGACCTTCTAAGGGGCAGTCAGGGTTGATTTCTTCTAAGATTGACCCTCGCTGTCCAGGGGACTCTCAAAACTCCCCTCCAACACCACACCTCAAAGGCATCTATTCTTCTGCCATTTCAAAAATTTAAGTCGGGAGTGTGAAACAACTTTGTGACGCGGCCTTCTTCCATCCTGGGTCACTGTCTCTTTGCCCCACCACATACATCAGATTGTTGCTCAGTGAGGTAAAGGCAAAGGTCACCCTTGCTCGAAAGCCAGTCATATCCAACTCTAGGGTTCAGTGCTCATCTCCATTTATAGTCAAAAAGCCAGCGCTGTCTGTGTCTGCAGATGTTTCCATGGATATATGGAAGCCATGACTAGACATTGAAATGCATGGGATGCTGTTTACCTTCCCACTGAAGCAGTACCTATTTATCTACTTGCAATTTCTTGCTTTTGAACTGCTAGGTTGCCAGGAGCTTACTCCATTGTGCAGCACTTGGGTACTGAATTCTGACCTTCCAGTCTTCAAGTTCAGCGTCTTAACCACCAAGCCCTTGTTGCTCAGTACAGGTTGACATTTAAAAGGAAGAAAGCTAAAATTCTGCCCTTCCCATTGAATTTCTCATCTATGCCTAGCCAACACCTTCCCTCCCCTTTTTTGCCATTAAAGGAAGTGATTGCCATTGCATCTAATAAACTTCACCATTCCAGTGAAATATAGAGGGGATTCTCAGTATGTTTTTGTTACTCGACCGCTGTAGCTAGATTTGCTTGTGTGACATGAAAAAGAGACTATTTCTAGGATGTTTGGTTCAGACATTTTGTAGAGTCATTTTGTAGAGACATTTTGTAGAGTCAAACCTGTTATCCAGGTTTGATTGGGCCACAGATTCTAAATATGGAGCCTGGGTGGAGTACTGTAGCCCTCTAGAGCAGAGATTCTCAACCTGCAGCCGGTGGCACCATTTCATGTGGTCACCACCACCTCCACCACACCAGGAAGTGCCATGTGGTGGAGGAAGGGCAAAATGACCATCCGGCCCCTGAAGTTGTCCGAAGGGACGTGACCAGGCCCCCAACTTTTAAAGTTTGGGAACTGCTCTCAAGATTTTAGACTGTAATTCCCATCCTTCATCACTGTTAGCTGTTTGGACAAGAGGTTTGAAAAATGGTTGTTGTTGTTGCTGCTGCTGCTGTTGCTGTTTTACTAAATTTCCCAGAATTCATCAGCCAACATTATCTCTCTAGCAGTGGCATTGTGTGGGTGGGCAGGGGCCGGCTGGCCCCGGGTGGCACTTTTTGGGCTATGGGTGTTATTGGACTACAATTCCCAGAAGCCCTAGTGGGATTGGGCACCGGCGTCCAACAGGGGGCGGCAAATTTGGCTTACGCCCTGGGCAGCTGAAATCCATGTGACGTTACTGCTTTATAGTCAGATTACATTTTTCAAGCTACAGTTCAGGCTAAGTGTGATGTGTGGGCAGAGACATCTAGTGCTCCACAGTTCCCCACCTGTGGTGCTACAAAATCAAGAGAGGTTCACTGCATATATGACTCAGTCAAAGCAGAAATTGAGCTGATTCAAAAATATTCTTGGAGTGCAGTTATTTAGAAGTTTGAATATTTATGCTGATGCTGATGTTCATAGTACAATTTCAGTCATTGAAACATAAAATTATAATAATAACTTCATGTCAGAGATTACTCTGGGTTGAAAGGATTTTTGGGAATTAATAGAGAAGGAATTGGAAAACATAATGAATACTACAATTAAATTAAATCCAAAAAGTGTGTTATTGGGAGAGATAGAAGAACTCAAAATGGACAAAAACAATAAAGAATTATTACTTACCTTGCTGTCACTTGCTAGACAATTGATAGCCAGAGGGGGGGGGGGGAATGTGATAACTAAAATTAGGTGATACAGAGAAGTTTGGCAACTAGCTTTAAATGAAAAATTAGCAATGGGAATGAATGCAAAAAAAAAAAAAAGGGGGGGAGGTAAGAAAAAGAGGATTTTGGGAAATTTGGAATCTGTATGTTTCATGTGCCTTAACAAGCAAGGATGGAGTTTAAGCCAGCCCTGGAAACATGTAAATTATGGGAATGGTAGAGTTTTTGATGATGAAATTTACAAATTCCAATGTACAGCATCGGTGATTTCCAAGTTAGTCGTAATGTTTTATATTTGTCTTAGTTTATTATATGTAATATCATGGTAGTTTGTTTTAATTTCGTAACTTGACGTTTTTGTATGTTGCAAGTATGAGAGTATAAAAATTGTGTTTAATAAAATGTATAAAAGAAAGGATTTTTGCTGGAGAAATTCTGCTCAGAGGATGCCTGAATGAGGCTCTTTCATGTCCCTGTGCAGCTATCAGGTATCAAAATCTGACCTTCCAGTCTCCAAGCTCAGCATATTAACCACTAAGCCACAGGGGGAGCTGCTGAAACAATAAATGAAATGATCATATTGCATGATCATGGTTAGTGAAATGCATACCATAACTGCATGGTATGTAGCCTATAGACCAGTGATGGTGAACCTATGGCACATGTGCTAGAGGTGGCACTCGGAACCCTCTCAGTGGGCACCTGTGCAGTCACCCCAGCACAGAGCTCACCCCGCCCCTCTGCCCAGCAGCCCAATGGGAGCACTTACTCCCTCCCCCAGCATAGAGTTCACCCCACCCCTCTGCTCAGCAGCCCAATGGGAGCACTTCCTCCCTCCCTCAGCACAGAGTTCACCCTACCCCTCTGCCTAGTAGACCAAAGGGAGCATTTCCTCCCTCACCCGTTGCTGTGTTGGCACTTTGAGATAAATAAGTGGGTTTTGGGTTGCAGGTTGGGTACTCGGTCGCTAAAAGGTTTGCCATCACTGGTATAGACCAGCTCTTTACAGGATGAGTTACTGGAGCTTTTTTTTGGTAAAATATGTTATCCAGGTTTGATTCCTGCTGATGGGTTGTTTCCAATGTCAGTCACTGTCCTTGATCATGTTGTTGGTGTCTAAACTGTTATGCAAAACCATCTCTTCTCTGCTGACCAGCTCAAAGAAAGGAGGGAAAGAAACTGGGATGATAAATTGTGGATTGACTTTTGAAAAGGCATGCCAGCCTAGGCTGTGGTCTTCACTATCTTTCTACCTTCAAGGAAGGTGGCTAGGCTGGAAGGGAAAGCTAGTGATCCTGCCAACCCTCGGAAGTCTTTTGTTGAAACTTGCAACGATTCTGCAATGCCACAGTTAAAGATCAGTACCCTGACCGGGTCCTTTTAAAGGTGTCTCTTAACTGAGCAAACCAGGCATGGCAGGTTTCTTTCCTTTGTGTGCCTTTGTGTTTTCCACTATAAGATTATTTGGACAGAGTCTGTAACTGCACACATTCATGTCGCTCCACCGCATAGTTATGGATGAGTGCTTCTTTCCACTGTGTAAAGAGTTTCCCACCTTTTTCTCTGTGTTTATGAGCAATCTTTTAAGAAGAAAGTTTGCTTATGAGGAGAAGCAAATGGAGAGTCAAATTAAACAGGAAATGGACTCAGATATGGATAGGCAGATAATCCCCCTGTGAAACATGTTTCTTACCACTAGAAATCTTCGACGGCCTCTTTCTTGCCCTAGAAATTTCCGAACAAAGTCCATCTCAAATTGTGGTGCATCCCCCCCGGCAGCTGTGAAAAAAATATATTTCAGGGTCTGTATAGGGGCTTTTTATTCCCTGGCCTAGTGTTTTTGCTGTCTCTTACCAAACAGAAAGTTTAGGACCCCAGATTGTCATTTGAACTTCAGCACAGACATAATACTTCTTCTGCCATGTCTAGTCCAGACATGAAACTGCCAAAATAAAGGCACCTTTTTGAGGAATTCATTCTGCATTTGCTTTCATCTGACTTAGTGTGAGAAAGATTAGCTGGTGACACAAAGCTGTCATTGCCTAGTTGTGGTTCAGAAATACCACAGTCTTTGAGGAGGCACTTTCTGTGTACCCCCAACATAATATTGTTGAGATACTTCTCGGAGGATAGGAGCTGTGACCAAAAGGGCACTGTCCAGGCACGAGAGAAAAGGCTGTCAGCAGGCTGAGAGGAACTACATGTTTCGGTGAGGTACAAAAAAATCTTTAGAGGAGATACATTTTATGGATGGGGACACAAAACTGTTCCGTGAGGTCAATGACTGTAGACCAGGGATGCCCAAACTATGGCCCGTGGGCCAGATCTGGCTCCTGACACCAATTCATCCAGCCCATGTCACCCTCATTGCTCCTGGAAGCAGAAGTAAAAGTATGGGCACATTTTACTTCCACTTCCAGGAGTGACAAGGGTGATGTGGGCCAGATGAATTGGTGTTGGGGCCAGATCTAGCCCACAAGCCATAATTTGGGCACCCTGGTTTATTCAGAGAAAATGGCAGCTTAAAATCTATCTCATCCTGTTGCAAAACAGATTGCTAGGTGCATTTTACTTCCATTTCCGGTGGGAGAAACCACATGACCAGCCTGTGGCCCAAAAGATTTGGGCACCCCACCATAGAAGCTGGATGGCGAATGCCAGCTGGCTAGTGTATAAATGAAACTGAGAGAAAACTGGAGTGGAGTGGAAATAGTCTTTCATAGCAATGGCTGGCAGGCTGCCTTCTCAGTAGGAGTTCTCACCACTGAAACTTCGTAGCTTCTGTGGTGAAAGCTGCTGGGGTTGCTGTTAACTTGAAATTTCATTCTTTTAACATAAAACCCTGTCCCCTGTTCTTTATCCACAGGAGAGTGAGTAGGATAGATGTGACTATTCAGTAATTAAAGAAAAACACTCAACATGTTCTCAGAGGCCCTCCTCTTCTAGTGTTCCATGTTCTAGCCTTAAAAATAAATCCCGAAGCTGATCTTTCTCTGGGGAATCCTGACTAAGCCTGTGATAAAGGTCTCTACTTTATTCGTGTTTTTCTCTCTCCTGGTGTGCTACTTTGGAATGCCTGTGCTTGCTACATGAACTCCCTGAGGACACTTTTGAGAGAAGAAGTGCAAAATTGTTTTACATCTCCGGAATAATGTTTGGCTCCCATTTAAGCAGCAAGCAGAGACCTGCCACAAAGAGGCACAGCGTTTAATTCGGGTTCTCCAGCCTGATGGTCCTGTTGTCCCACAAAAGGCTCTAAGTCAGGGGTGCCCAAACTACGGCGCATGTTTAAGCAGAGAAAATGGCAGCTTAAAATCTCATCTCATCCTGTTGCAAAACAGATTGCAAGGCACGTTTTACTTCCACTTCCAGTTGGAGGAACCATGTGACCGGCCCACTTAACCATGTGACCGGCCCGCTGAACCATGTGACCGGCCCGCTGAACCACATGACTGGCCCATGGCCTGAAATGTTTGGACACCCCTGCTCTAAGTAACTAACTGAGCTGTTGGCATGGTTGGGGCAAACCCGTTGGCTGTTGTGCGCAAACCACTCCCAAAATTAGATTAGTGTTCGATATGAAGTCTTTTGACCATGGTCTTTCATAGTACAGTAACTGCCCATTTCTATGCCTGGTGTAAGTGTCCGGTTCCAACGTCCTCTCTATCTGGGGAATTATATAGCATGTGCAAAGGAACCAAGCCCAACAGCCCATGCTGGAGGGGGGGAGCTTTGCCTCCCATCCCCGGAAGAAATGGTTCCCGGCAGGCATCTGGCATGCTAGGCGAGGGAGGGAGGAGCCAGGTTGCCTGACAGGCTGTTCCCCCCTACCCTCACCCTCTTTCCCAGGGCTTCAGCTCGCCCTAAATAACAGTGTGATATTAGCTGGCTGCTTCGGAGCCGGATGGGAATTTTTGCACTGTCCTTGATTGACTATTGGGACGGTAGTGTTTTCACCCATTCCAGACTGTCATGGATGGGTATGATCAGTCAACTGATTGAATTCGGTCACTTTGGCGGACAGTGCTAGTTAAAAAGGATAGGTGAAGGCCTAGGATTATTTGGGAATGGGACAGGGTATGGCAGACAGCCGGGAATATAGAAATCTATGCTTCCATTCCCGGTTGGTTGGTATGCCCATGACCTGTTAACTATACTGTTAGCCTATGGCCCTGAGGCCTTAGAACAGCAGTGGCCATTACACCTGAATGGTGGACTGGGTCGGGGATTGTTAAAGAACAGGACGGTCCCAGTGAGCTGGTTGTCACCTAGAAGTGAGTGGAGAGTGTGAAAGATTATTACCTTTGCTCCATCACTGAGAACAGCACTACACAGTCCCTACTGCAGCTTAGGCAGAATTGCGGTTAACAAATTACAAGTTAATAAAAGTGGCCCTGAGTTTTAACCCAAAGCACTGTGTCCATCTCTTTACTCGGGGGTTGGGGGTCAAAGATAAACTGGAGTTCTGGATGGACTTTATTGTTAAAATCTGGAATGGATTAAGAATGGCTGTGACTTTTTAAAAGTATTCTGGATTTTTAGTGACTCTGCTCTTTGAAAGTGTGACAGCATAGAGGAAGAAGTAGCCTTAGAGATGTTGGTGGCTGTTGCCCAGTGAGGAACAGTTAGCCAGATGCATATGACTCTGATTTATCTCTTTTGCTGTTAGTAAGCTCAACAGTTTTGTATATTTATTCTAAAGTACAAAACCAGTGAGATGCACTGAAGACACCTGCAGTTCTTACTAAGCCTCTGCATAAGTTGGTCCTTGGCCTTGACTACACACTTTGATTGCACACTTGGAAAAGAAAACATGAGATAACTTCATATCAATTTTATACCTTTTGGTCTTGCAATACCATGTTAGTTGTTATTTAGGCAGGCAGCTAGCTCCTACTGACAGCTGCCAAACATGGCGACCAGGTGCTGAAATACAGTACAGTTCTGCACTGAAGAATGTGGACCATTACATTATGGGAGTTTACTTAAGATCCGACAGTTGCTAAATTGCTGTATTGCAGCTAAAACAACTAACACTGTAAGTTTGATCCTGACTGTGACCGAGGTTGACTCAGCCTTCCATACTTCCAAGGTCAATAAAATGAGTACCCAGTATGTTTGGAGCAAAATGCTAATTACCTTGTGAAGTGCTCAGAGAGTGCGCTAAGTACTATGTGGTGATGTATAAGGGCTAGTGCTACTTGAGATGACTAATGACACATGCAACAGAAACTGAAATAAGGTCTGGAAATGCACAGCATACAACATTGGTTACTATAGGACATGCAGTGGTGGCAGTGATGGGGTGTTACCGGTTTGCCCGAACTGGTAGCACCCCATCAGGAGGGGTTGCCAGGGTGGTGGTAAAACCCTGGGCAACCGGTTAAGTCGCTTCTCCGGCCGCCCTCTGGATGTGTATTTCTGGGCAGCCAAAATGGCTGCCTGGAACTGCTCATGAATCAAAACTCCATTTGACTCATGCACAGTTCTATTTTTTAGTGTGTATGCGTCAAATAGAGTTTTGATGCATGCGCACTAAAAAAAGAACTGCACATGCATCAAATGGAGGTTTGACGCATGCGCAGACATTTTTATTTTATTTTTATCTTTTTGCTCTGCCCACGACGTCATGATGTCATAACGTTGGTTACGCCCACAACGTCCATGACGTCACTGTGGGGTTGCGGCGATTTTGACAATCCACAACTGAATGGTGGGATTCATCAAGTTCACACCAGTTTGCCAGAACCGGTAGCAGAAATTCTGGCTGCCCCCACCAATCCAAGTTTTGAAATAAAGTACAGTAATACCTCGGATAACGTTTACCTCGGATAACACTAAAATCGCATAACGTTAAGTAATCTGGGGAGGAGAATTGGATCGAATAACGTTAAGGTCCTATGGGATGGATCGGATAACAACCGCTAATGCCTGTGCGGTTACAATGTATCTCTGTGGAGCTTTAACATTATCCAATCCATCCCATAGGATTTTAACATGGATCGGATAACACTAAAAATCTTAGCATTATCCGAGGTATTACTGTAGTCCTAATAAGGGTGCAACACAGGGGTTTCCCCCGGCCACAGCCACCATACCATGCTCACAGAGTTGGTAGTAAAATACATTTCAATCCCACCACTGAGGGCATGGGAACATGGGTTTTTAACACAGGCAATGGTACAAGGATAGAATCATTTGGAATGTGGATTGATTGCAGAATATTAAGAAATTATTGGATAAAAAAAATGTGTCCAGCAAAGAAATGCTTGGGAGAAAGAATAAAGACCAAGGACTTAAAAAGCACATACTGTATGCTGAAAGTGCTAAAACTAAAACCACAGAGCGGTCAAGGCGTGTATTCCAGGGAAAAGAAATGCAGGAAGGAGAACAATCTGGCTGGTTTGGATGCAGCACAACATGATTGTTTAGAACTGCCACATCCAGAGTCAGTGTAACTGTGGTGTAGGGAATCCCACGAGTCTGCAAAAACCTCCTGCCTTAGTTTTGGCTGCCTCTATTTTGCTTCCAAACGGAGAGGTGCTTGAGCATCACAATTCTTTGTGAAAGAGAATGGCATAATTTGAAGCTGCATTTGGTAAAGGTCTCCCTTGCTCAAAAGCCAGTCATATCTGAGTCGAGGGCATGGTGTTCATCTCCATTTATAGCCAAAGAGCCAGCACTGTCTGTGTGTGTAGATGTCTCCGTGGACATGTGGCAGGCATGACTAGACACTGGAGTGCATGGAACGCTGTTTACCTTCCCACCAAAGTGGTCCCTATTTATCTACTTGCAATTTCTTGCTTTCGAACTGCTAGGTTGACAGGAGCTGGGACAAAGACGGGAGTTCACTCCATCCTGCAGTACTCAGGTCAAAAACTGCTGACCTTCCGGTCATCAGGTTCAGCATCTTAACCACTAAGCCACTGCAGTCCTTTGAAACGGCATTATGACTCCATTTATGTCATTGTCCTTAAAGGTCACTATTAGGTTGCTGTCGTTTAGGCCTTGCCACCTATTTTTCTGACAGTGCCTCCATCAGCTGTATGGTGGGCTGAAATGGACCCTGTGCAGCTTTCCTGGCATGGCGCAGCAGTGGTTCAGCTTCACCTACCTAAGTGTGATTTATGGAGAAAGGCGCTTAGGAAAAAGACCCCAGCTATGTTCACTTGCCCACATTAGGAGAATAGTTGCTTATTGCTTGGTTAAATGCAGGCTGCTCATTTTAATCATTGATCAGGCATGATAAATTAGTTGGGCTGTGTTACAATGATGTCTTCCTCCTCCCTGGCCCTGCTCCTGGATTTTTTAAAACAGCAGCTGATATATGTTGTAATTTGGCAGATGGTGCTTTACCTGGCACAAACATTAAGCATTGCAGGATGTAGTTGAGGGGGGGGGGGATGATTTGTGAGATTTCTGTGCAAAAGCTACTCTTAAGCGCACAGGAGGAGCAGGGCCTGTTAAAAGGTCTTCTGTCTTCTCACAGTGACTCCTTGCACCTGTTAAAAGCAAATAGTTGCTTTAAGTGCTGGGTTGTATTGGGGAGCCTTTGTGGCCAGACCTGTCCAATGCCTCACTTATTTCTCTTAACACCCCCCCCCCCCCACACACACACAGAGAGAGCATCTGTCAAGAGAAAGCCCAATGGAAAGGAGAAACTGTAATGTGTTTAAAGCAAATAAAAAAAAGGGAGAGAGGGTTTAATTTTTTTTATTTTTTAGTAATGGAAACTTGGCGGTAAACTCCGCTCCTTGCTGAAAGGGGCTGAGCCGTGAGCTGTACGCCACACAATGGGCATCCTGCTGTTCTCTTAGTGCTTGCAGCTCTGCCAGATGTTACTGGCATAGGAATATGCGCTCCCTGCTTAATCAGAGCAACATGCAAGTTTCCAGGATGAAACCCGTCCCCCCCTCCCAAAAAACAACAACACCCAACCATGGAAAGAAGCCATGTGTTTGCATTGTGGCATCCAGACTAGAGTTTTCCTTACCAGCTCCTTATCTAAGGCAGAGAAATAAAGCAAAGCAATCACACTTACCGTAAATACTCAAGTATAAGCCATCCTGAATATAAGCCGAGGTACCTAATTTTGACCTGAAAACCCAGGAAAATAGATTGACCCGAGCATAAGCCGAGGGTGGAAAATGTAGCAGCTGTGTAGTGAGTTTCAATCATCAAAATGCATGAAAATATGGTAAAATTAATTAAATTGTTCATGTAGCTCAATCTGGTACGGTCTTGGGACCCTCGTGGTCATTGACCCGAATATAACCCGAGTCCCCTCTTGGGGGCTCATTTTTGAGGCTAAAAAACTCGGTTTATACTCAAGCTTATACGGTATACACCACCCCATAGCACTTGAGTGCACTCTCTGGGCAGTTCACAAGTTAATTAGCATTTTGCCCCAAACATGCCGGGTACTCATTTTGCCAACCCGGGAAAGAGTCATTCTTGATCACTGATCAGGATCAAACTCACAACCTTTTGGTTGCAGTACAGCAGTTTGATCACTCCACCAGCAGGGCAATAAAATGGTGTGTGAGTTAACCAAGTCCATGACAGTTCATCCCTGCACATACCGAGTTACTAAAATATGTGAGTACAGTAAAACCTCGCATAAAGAGTGCCTCGCTTAGAGACTAACTTGCTTAAAGAGCAAATTTTTCTCTGAATGGTCACCTCACTTAACAACTAAAAACAACCAAAAACCCGCTTAACAAATAAATTGGGGTTCGCAATCCCCCCCCCCGCCAGAAGTCACAACTGGCCACTTACAATGGTGTTTCTTTACAGAGCAAACTCGCTTAAAGAGCAACCCCATGGAACACATTATGCTCTTTAAGCGAGGAATCACTGTACAGTAATACCCCGGATAACGATTGCACCGGATAATGCTAAAATCACATAACGACGACAAATTTTGGGGAAAGATTTGCACTGGATAACGCTCATTTTAGCATTATCCGATCCATCGTATTAAAGAAGGAGGCCACAGCTCCTCTCCCTGCCACTTCCCTCCTTCCCTCCTTCCTTTCCCCCACCCCCACCCCCAGTTTGGGGACTCCCCACACCCCACCCCACTGCCTGCTCGGAGAGAATCAAGCCCAGCTTACCTTTCTCTTGCTTTGCAGCTCCGACATGCAGCCGATCACTCTTTTTCTCTTTCACTTCCTGTATTGACAATACAGGGAGGGGGAAAGAGAGAAATGTGACTGGTTCTCTAGAGATCCAATCACATTTCTCTCTTTCCCCCTTCTCCAGTTTAAATGTACAGGGAGGAAAATAAAGAGAGAAAGAGACTGACAAAAAAAAACCAAGCCTCGATCGGATTGTGCAGGTAAGCACGGAGGGAGACTGCAGTAGAGTGGGGGGAAAGGAGCCTGATCCTACTGCAGTCACAGCGGTGGGGGGTGGCTTTAAAGGCACCCCACTGCCTGCTCGGTTTGTCCCTGAAGTCAGGGCTTTTTTTTTTTTGGCGTTGTTCGATGCATGCATCGGACAACGCTAAAAAACGGATAACATCATGACTTGTGGAACCAAGTCATAACGTTATCCGGGGTATTACTGTATATGGATAGTACCAGTCTTTGTAAGGGTGGAAATCAGGGGCACACTAGGACAAGGCAGTTGGGGCTTTTATATAAACTTTTTCTTCCTTTCTGGAGGCATCTCATTCTCCTCCTTTTTTTTTTCTTGGCACCAGGACTCATACTCATGCCCCAGGGCAGAGTGCGTGGGAAGTGATGCCACTTGCTCCAGATGCCAAAATTGCTATTTACACCTCTGGAAGGAATCACTTATATTTTCCTACCAAGAAGCTTCCAAGCAAAGCTAGGCAGCTGTCAGGTTTGGACGCCTTGGGCCAATTTCATTGGAGTGATGACTCGAACCCCTACCTGTATGTGAAGTCCAGGATGTACTCTTAGAGCAGGGAGAGGCACTCCATCTTGTGAGGGAGCAGCCCTCTCTCTTTCCTTAGACTACCAACTGTCTGTGTTCAGGCTGAAGTGACTGCAAAATGATGTGGTGGTTAAATATTTTAGCATCAAGTACTCCGGCATGCTTAAACAGATGAAAATCGTTTGATGTATTTTAAAAACTAAATAACACATACATCCATGACTTTAGGATTTCTTTTGGGATGCATGCAAACATTTCTAGTATGGCAACCTGATAAAGTTTGGGCTTTCTTTGGCACATCCTGTCTGTGGGGAGATTGGACCCATTAAGATGGTTCATCATCACAGGTTATTGGATCCATATGAATTCCAAAATGATGGATAGGGTGAAGGCAGATCAGATCTTGGACAAAACTGACATTCTTGATCTGAATTTAGGCTGCAACATGATATGGTGTCAGCATTAGTCACGATGCATGTTGAGAGAGGATGTAGAAATGTTTCCCTTTGGGTCCTCCTTGACCTCTCAGTAGCTTTTGATATCTTCTACT
This sequence comes from Furcifer pardalis, assembly GCA_030440675.1. Classification (NCBI taxonomy): domain Eukaryota; kingdom Metazoa; phylum Chordata; class Lepidosauria; order Squamata; family Chamaeleonidae; genus Furcifer; species Furcifer pardalis. The sequence goes on along the minus strand of CP126891.1, from coordinate 146,077,301 downwards.
ATGCTATCCTTCTGGAAAAGCTATTGGGGTTGAGCATGGAGGGTTTAGTCTTGTGCTGCTCCAATCCTTCATTTTTGACCATCTCAGGGTGATGCTTGAAGAGGCTGTATTGGCCCTAAGGACTCTAGACCTGTGATGGCAAACCTTGGCTCTCCAACTATTCTTGGACTTTAATTCCCAGAAGCCCAAGTCAGCTCATCAGGGCTTCTGTGAATTGAAATTCAAGAACAGCTGGAGTGCCAAGGTTTGCCATCACTGCCCTAAACTGTGGGGTTCCAAGGGGTCAATTATATCTCCACTGCTGTTTAATACCTATATGAGGCCACTGGGTGTGGTCATCAGGGAATTTGGGTTGATATGTTGCCAGTACATTGATGCCACACAGCTCTGTCTCTCATTCATATCTTCTGCAGTGGATTGCGTTGAGAATCTTGAACATTGCCTGGCCTCAATCTTGGCCTGGACGAGGGCAAACAAACCAAAGTTGAATCCAGAAAAGTAAGAGATCTTGTTGTTAGGTGAGCCATCTACCTGTCCAGTGATGGGATGACAAAAAATCTACTACCACGCCATGACATCACGGACGTCATGGGCGTGGCCAATGTCATGACGTCATGACGTCATGGCCGAAGCCGACGTCATGACGTCATGACGTTGTGGGCGGGGCCAAAAATAAAAATAAATAAAAAATAAAAATAAACATACACACACACACCCTCCCTCTCAGCCCACCCACCCAGACACAAATAAATAAATAAATAAATAAAATAAAAACAACCACCCACCCAAAACACAAATAAATTACCCCTCGCTTACCTTTCTTGGGACCCGGCACCCCGACTGCGTCCACAGCCGCCGCCGCCAGAGCTGCCTGCACCCCTGTGGCCTCCTCCTCCTCCTCCTTTTTAGCCCGGCTCCGGCCATGGCCAGGGGCGGCGGGCAGCAGTGGCTCCAGCCGCGGCTGCCGAGCCTCCCTGGGCCATCCCCATGCTGCACCGCCGCCGCCTGCATTCCTCCTCCGCCAGGCGCCGCAGCCGGGCTAAAAAGGGACCAGCCCAAGGAGGAGGCCACAGGAATGTAGCCAATGGCAGCTCCGGCGGCGGCGGGCGGCGGTTGCAGGCACCCAGCCCACAGGCCGCGCCCGGCGGAGGAGGAGGCGTCAGCGGTGCGCCGCACATCCCCAGGGCATGGGGCTTGTCAGCAGCGGACGGCCCAGGCAGCCCTCAACGTGCCACGGGGGAGGTGCCCTTCTCAGAGGGCTGGTGCCGCCTCCGCCGCCGCAGTCCTGAAAGCTCTAAACAATTTTTTTTTTAAAATCGGAGCTAAAATGGCTCCAATTGACTGCGCATGTTCAGAAACTCAATCTGACGCATGCGCAATGTGTCAGATTGAGTTTCTGCACATGCGCAGTCAATTGGAGCCATTTTAGCTCCGATTTTAAAAAAAAAATTTCTTTCGGTGAGGCGTCCGGAACCGGACGCCCCAAAAGTGGACTCCCCTCACGGAGAACCCTCCGGAATTGGTCCTACCGGTTCCAGGGAACCGTCTGGAACCAGGGACATCCCATCACTGTACCTGTCTGTTGGGAATCACTCCCTCCTTGGATGGAGTTGCTCTTCCCATTAAAGATCAGGTTCATAACTTGAGTGTGCTTCTGGATCCAGCACTATCGATGGAACATCAGGTAGCTACTGTGGTTTGCTTGGCTCCCCCCCCCCCCCAACTATACCGCATCACTCAAATATGACGTTAGCTGGATGGCAAGTCCCTAACAATATTGGTCCATTCACTAGCAATCTTAAAGATAAATTACTGCAGTGGTTTGTATATGGGGCTTCTCTTGAGGCTGCTGTGGAGACTTCAGTAGGTCCAGAATTCAGTGGCTGGGTATTGGGAGATTTCCTCTTATTGCTCCAACCCCCTGGCTGCTTTGCACTGGTTACCTGATCAGTGCTGCAACAGGTTCAAGGTTTTGACTCTTAACATATAAAGACCTCCACAGTTTGCAACCTTGCCACTTGTTGGAGTGTCTCCATCCTTGTTCAACCAACCATTATATTAAATCCTCTGATTCTCTGTGATTGAGGGTGCTTACCCCAAGAAAGGTCTACAGATCTATAACAAGAAATGTGGCGGCAGCACCTGCACTTCCTGGTGAAATCCCTACGGCTTCTTCCTTTGTTTCCATTAGGAGGCAAATGAAAATGCTTTTTAGGGAAGCCTTGGGGTTGGGCCCCTCGCTCTGCCCAAGGTTTTTTCACTTTATTGTAGCATTGCTTTCCTGTAGTTCTTTACTTAGTTTCTTTGTATTGTTTATATGTTTGTTTGCCTATAAGCTTTTAATTGTGTAAACCACCCAGAGTAGCTATTAAGTTAGATGAGCAGAGTGGTGTAGTGGATAGAGTAATAGGATAGGATTCTGGTTGATTCCTCAGCTTTGAAAGCTCACTGGAAGGTGGATCTACTAAGCCACTCCTTAAATGTCTTGAAAACCCTGTTAGGGTTGCTATAACAACACTAGAGCTTGTAGTGTCCAGTTTGCATTGTCTGGGAAGTATGGATCAGACAAATAGATAGGTGTTTGTCAAAGCTGCCTTGGCTTAAGACAAGTTCAGTTTTGTTCAGCTTTGTGCTTCCAGTCAGATCCCTCTGAAAGTCTTCTAATAATTTTTGCTGTGGTGAGTTTCTATAGCTACTTATTTTGTTTGCAATTCCAAGCTCACTAGAAGGCAAGCAAAACCAACAGCGTGTCATTCTTTGCATGAGGAAAGACAGCTCAGTAACAGAGTACATGCTTTGTACGCATATGCATACAATGGGTCCAGTGGTGGGTTGTCAAATTTTCCGCTACCCCACCAGTCACCCGGGGCTTTACCACCACCACCGGTGACTTCCTCCTGATGGGGTGCCACCGGTTCTGGTGAACCGGTCCGAACCAGTAACATCCCATTACTGAATGGGTCCAATTTCAGGCGTTGGGAGTTAGAAGGACTGAAGGTAGCAGGGTTGACATGGAGCTTCATCAGGATTTTAGGAAGCTGTGGCCAATCAGAAGGGTCAATACTGGGCTAGAGGAATCTACATTGTAGCCACTACCATCCTTGCATGGTTTGTAGCATTTTGTTTGTAGTCTATAGTGTTTAGGATTGTCTGCAAAAGTGCCTGCCTTGACTCAGTCCAGCGTTCAGAAACCACCCTACTTTATGTGCCTTCTTGCCTCAAGCTCATCTCTGGTTCTGCCAATAAACTAGGAGAAAATGGGAACATAAGAAAAGCCATGCTGGGCAAGAACAAAGCTCTACCTAATCCAACAGTCTGCCCACCCATAGGCTAGTCACTCATGTCTGCAGGGAGCTTGTTAGTATGACATGAGTTGTTCTCCAGCCATTGATACATGGAAGCAGACGTTCTCTGAAGTAATATTTTGCCATCTGGAATAGTAGCCCTGCCTAATCTCTTTGGAGAGCTTTCCATGTGGCAATGGGTTTCAGAATACAGTAGAACTATTCCCTCTGTAGAGAAGCACCTTATTTAACCTGTACTAGATCTTCCATCCATCAGCCTTGAATGTGCATGTGAATTTGGGATATTTTCCTTCAATCACTTTATACTGAGTCTTGTTTGCCATTTTTTGTACCTAATAGGTATACATAATAGGATACAATGTACTGTACTGTATATCCAACTGACTAAATGCGATTAATGGCTGGTTGTGTACATGAAAGTATTTATTTATTTATTTATTATTCACATTTCTCAGGAGAACAGAAAAGTACTGGTAGATTTGGGATTCTGTTCAGCCACCCTATGTTAACCCCCTGTTTTGACAATTAGGCATAGCACTTCAGAGAAATCTGTAGAGTGTGCGGCCAGCTTCTTTTTGATCAATAAACCAAGCTTTTTCATCAACCTCTGACTCAAACCTTTATTGATCAAATGCTGGTCTAAGTTGACCTGAACACTAGTCGCCCGTGACTCCAAGTCATTTATGAAGAAGTGTGGCATTGTAGTTACAATATTAGAACTGGGACTTAGATGATCAGCATTCTGTGAGGGAAACCCTCATGAGCTCACCCTTTCTCTTTTACCTTGATTTATCTACAGGAATGTTGCAATGGTGGGCAGCAACAGGTTCGCACCTCCCGGGGGGGGGGGGTTTAGCAAAATTGGGTGGCCTCTGGGCGGGGGGGGGGGGCTAGCTAAAATGGGTGGCCACACCCATCTTCCTGCCCTGCCCCATCAGGTTTTGTCCTTGCAAGTGGTTCAAGGTCTCCCTTGCTCAAAAGCCAGTCATATCTGACTCTAGGGTACAGTGCTCATCTCCATTTACAGCCAAAGAGCCAGCGCTGCCTGTGTTTTCAGATGTATACATGGCTGTATGGCTGGCATGACTAGATCGCCCATGATGTAGGCTCTGTCCATGGTGTAAGCTCTGTCCATGGCATAGGCTCCACCCACAACATATGCTCCACCCACAGTGTGGTAGCAAACTTTTTTGGTGCCCACCACTGGAATGTTGTGAACAACATTCAAGAAGGAGACCCAGAAACTCACTATGCTTTGTTTCCTCAAAATAATCTAGAAGATTCTAGACCAGGGATCCTCAAACTATAGCCCATGGGCTAGATCTGGCCCACAACACCATTCTATCCAAGCCATGCATTCACTCTCCCTGCTGTTGCTGCTGCCATCCGTTCCCCTTCCACCTGGCTTGTCATGTCCCTAACACCACTCCTTAGTAGGGTGGATGTTGTAAGAAGGCTTACAACATCCACCCTATTACGGATTAGGATTCAGGACATGCCAAGCCTGGTGGAGGGGGAAAGGATGGCAGCAGAAGCAGAAGTGGCAGATGCCCATGGCCACCCGCAGCCTTCCCAGGTGCCACTCTGTCTGAGCACAGGCAAGGACAGACAGGACCCCTCTTTCGCCCACAGCAGGCCGGTAAGCAGGGAAGTGTCTGTGTCAGTGGCATGGGGGGAGTGTTGTGAGCCAGATTGGTGGTATGTGGGGGAGTGTTGGTGGTGGTGGTGATGGCATGGGGGGAATGGTGTGGGCTTGGCGTGGTCCCACTGCCACCGCCAAAGGTGGAGGTGGTGGAGGACACCAGTCTGAGGGGGCATGATCTAGCTTTAAAAGGTTGAGAACCTCTGTTCTAGACAGATCTTCCTAACTACCAGTTTCTGTTTCCTCTGCTAATCTTAATCGCTATTTCTCGCATAATCCATTTTTCCAACAAGTGCTTCCAGGCCGCACTTTTATAAATGGCCTGAAACTAATCAATTTACAGAAGTTTACAGGGAACCCTGTTTTCTGCAGTTTGAAGCTGTCTTCGACTTTCCTTTTGCTCCTTCTGGTTTATATTGTTACCAGAGAAAAAATCTACTGGGGGGGGGGAATGGAATAGCTGCATAGGGCCTCTTAATTGTGAGCAGTTGAAACCACGGAAGCATCCGGAAAACATTTACTTAAAAAGGAATTGAGTGTTGCAAGATAACCCAGATATAAAGACATGTTGGTTCTTTCTGTAGAAATACCATATGAATAATCCCATTCCAGTTCTCTGTGCCTACAGCGTGAATCATTACAGGTTTTGTTAGCAAGAGGTCATTCCTTGAATCAAGGCAGTACCAAGTTCTGCTAGCCAGTAACTAACTCCTCTTTACCTTTTAGGGCATGGTCCATTACACTCTCTGTTTTTATGGTCATTGCTGTTGATGTTAGTGGCTATCGTTGTTTGGTATATTTTTTATTGCATTTCTTCATGTTTCGCTATGAAGTGAGAAAGACAGTGGCTGCCCCAAGATTGCCTACTGAATTTCACAGATCAGAACCTGGACCTTTTTTGGTTTTGTTGCTATTTATAATTTATTTAGCGCATTTATTATTGATGTCTAATTTTCCGTGGTAAAGATTTTGTAATATCTTGTAAGCTGCCCAGAGTGGGAAAATATCCCAGGTGGACAGGATATAAATGTAATAAGCATATAATGAACACATCGCCCATGGTTTACAGCCAAACCCTTAAATTGCTTTTTACTACAGACCATACGTTTACATTTTTAATAACTCGCTTGTGTGGGAATCTGTAATACAATAATACCTTAACGTTTACCTCGGATAACGCTAAAATCGCATAACGTTAAGTAATCTGGGGAGGAGAATTGGATCGAGTAACGTTAAGGTCCTATGGGATGGATTGGATAACAACCGCTAAAGCCTGTGCGGTTACAATGTATCTCTATGGAGCTTTAACGTTATCCGATCCATCCCATAGGATTTTAACATGGATGAGATAACACTAAAAATCGGATAACACCAAGACTTGTGGAACTAAGCCTTAGCGTTATCCGAGGTATTACTGTACTTTTAAAATGAGACAGTGGTAATGGAAGGGTCTAGAGCAGTGGCTAAGATTTCTGGGTGTTGTGCTCCAATGACATCTGGGCCCCCCAAGACTGAGAACCACTGGTCTAGAGCAGGGGTTATCAACCTATGGCCCATGGGCCAGATCTGACCCATGGCACCAAATAATCCGGGCCCTGCCCTCACTCCAGGTGCTGCCAGCGGAATCAGCCATGGACTCATTTACAGCCATCATAGACGCATTTACAACAGCCGCAGACTCATTTACGGTAGTCGTAAATGGGGGGGGGGGGTGACAAGCAGTCTGGCCCCTTCAACTGTTTGAGGGAGCATGACCCGGCCCCCGACTTGAAAAGGTTGAGAACCCCTGGTATAGAGGCATACAGGCCAGACTCTGTAAAGTTATTGTCGAAATATCTCAAGTGGGAAATCTTTAGCCTGGTGTCACAAGCTTGTGATGGCCATTCCTCCCCCACCATTTTCTTTCTGACTCATCTCCATGCACCGTGTGGCTTCAGCGACTGTGATCACAGAGCATTCCATAGCGGTAGAACCCATCACTCATTTCACTGTAGGAAGATGATAGTGAGTGCCTTCCCTCCAAGCTCCTAAATATAACATCCATCCCGTTCTTTTTTGTTTCTTTAGTTCATGATGTTCTGAACTCTACTTTGGAGACTAGTGAGCAGTGGATTGGGCGAAGGCTGCTACAGGGGGCCGAGGAGAACATCACAGATAACCCTGAGGAGACCAGCCCTCGCTATCTGAAAAACTGCACTGAACCAGGTAGGATTGTCTTCCTCTTCTATTGTTACAGGGAGCTGGTCAAGCTACAAAGTGCTAGAGTTGCTGGGGCCTGTCTCTTTTTAGGTTTACAATTTTATTGTATTGGAGGCAGGTAAAATATGATAAATCCATCTCAACATGACCCGAAAAAAGATGAGACTGGCAGAATTTCAGCAGGCTTCACAGCTATGTAGAGTGAAATCGAGTACTGTATATGAAGGGGTATTTTTTTTTCTGGGAAAATTTAAAAGTATTACACAAGTGCCCTTCAGCTTTTATTAGATGAAAATGTGATGTGAATATTCAGGTGGTAAGATTGAGATAAGTATATTTTGAGTGGAAAGTTTGGTTATGATTCATTCCTCTTCTTGTTTTCCGAAGCTTCTTCTGGCTTTAAAAACAAACAACAACAACAGGGCTATTTCAATGTGATTTTAATTAAAAAGTAAGACCTTATACCTCTGATGCACAAAATTGTCGCAGTCATTCTTCTGCATAAAACTTGATGTTAAGATTTTAAACTCCCCCCCCCCCCTCTTTTAAATACTCTCAGTCATGAATCATGTTTGCTGGGCCGAAAGTTAAATTATGACAGTGAAATGAAAGGTCAGGACTTAAATCAATGTTATTATTGCAAAAGTAAAATAGAAGTCCTTTCTAGCCAGAGAAGCAGCAAAGTCATTTCTACAAGATTATAAAGGTTAAAGGCTCAGGGGAAGTCTTGTTAAGTACAGTGCATACTCTAGTCCAGCACTTCTAATTTCTTCTTTAATCCTTAATAACATCGCTGAGTCAGTTGGATGACCAATCCTTTTTTTCCCCCAGTGCCCTTAAAGATGTTCTGGTCCTCTCACTTTATTATGAGCTTTTTAAAAATGTACTACGTTGTAACATATTCATTACACAGCGGTCTGCAATAATCTTTTCTTCTGTCCATGTTCTGAATCTTTTGGTTTCCTTGAAGTGTAAAGAACATTATACTAATAGTATTCATAAAAGAAAACTGAATGTGACTTACCAATTGCTTGTTTCTAAAGCAGTAATCCACTTTATGGCGGCCTGTGGGAGGTAGCATGGTGTAGTGCAGTGATGGCGAACCTTTTAGAGACCGGACTATGCCACAGAGGGGCGGGGTGAACTCTGTGCTGGGGGGAGAGAGAGGAAGCACTTCCATTGGGCTGCTGGGCAGAAGGATGGGGTGAACTCTGCTGAGGGGAGGGAGAAAACACTCCCATTTGGCTGCTGGGCAGAGGGGTGGAATGAACTCTGTGCTGGGGGAGGGAGGGAGGACTCCCATTGGGCTGCTGGGCAGAGTGGTGGGGTGAACTCTGTGCTGGGGCAATGATGTATGTGCCCATAGAGAGGTTTCTGAGTGCCCCCTCTGACATGCGTGCCATAGGTTCGCCACCACTGGTGTAGTGGATTGAGTGTTAAGTTAAGATGCAGGTGATATGGGATCAAACATTCAATGGATCTTGGAAAGTCCCTTTGGGGGGCTAATAATGGTCAACCACTCTGTAAACATGTCATATTCCTCAAAACCCCTGTTAAGGTCACCATAAATTGGAAGTGACTTGATGGCACATAGCATTGCATGATTTACACAAGTGACACAATCTATTTCTTTAAAACTTGCACACTCTGCCTTACCTGAATGAGCCCAAAGCAGTTCTGTAGTGCAAATCATTGCTAAAATGAAGGGTACTTTTTTTTTTTTGAAAAGTGCTGGATTGCACTGCTAAAAATGATCTTTTTGCTTTACTGAGAGCTTGGAAATATGGTCCAGAAGTTGTAGTCACCTCTCAGCATCTCCCAGACAGCATGACCAATGTCTTAATTCCCCAGTTTGCCTGGATCTGGAGAGTTCTTGCGCCTTTGTAGAAAGAACTTTGCAGTGTCCTACTTGTTCATCATTATGAGCATCTTTTTTCTCAGTAATTGCCATTCTTTGTTTGATCACTTTTTAAATAAGGAGTCTAGATAATATCATTGATAACTCAACAAATCTCAGTTGATTGGGTGCTATTCTGGGTTTTTCCACACCTGGAGTATAGTAGTGGATTTTTATTATGAAACATAGTAGGAGTAATTACACTTATATATCACCCCACTCTCTGGGCAGGTCCCAAGTGAATTAACATTTTGACTTCAACATCTTGGGTACTCATTTTACCAACCTCAGAAGGATGGAAGCCTGAGTTGACCTTGAGCCTTGGTCAGGATCAAACTCACAACCTTTTGGCTGAAGTACAACAGTTTAACCTCTGCACCACCAGAGATGTTAACGTAACATAATTGTAGTGCAATCTTGCATTTGAGGCTTTCTGGAACTAAAATCATAGAGCCAGAGGCCATATACTCTAATCATCCAGTCAATGTAGAAAAATCTTGGGTGAGAACATCCTTCGAATATAGCTGCACAGCTTGTGCTTGAAGATCTTAAGCAAGGGAGGTCCCACCCATTCACCCGTTAATTGGTTTCATTGTCAACGCCTGTCTCTGTCCCAGCTCCTGCCAACCTATCAGATTGAAAGCAAGAAGTTGCAAGTAGATAAATAGGGACCACTTCATTGGGAATAGATCTTGGGAACATGAAAGCAGCCTCCTTTGGGCGTCCCCTGAGCGGAGTTTCTCCAGCAAAAAATCATTTCAACCCAGAATAATTTCTGACACGAAATTATTATATTGTCAAACCGTTCTTACCTTTCATAAAAAATTTTCTGAGTTCAGCCAAAATCTATCCCCCTGGACTTAAAGTCTACATAGAGCTAAATCTTCTGAGTGAGATAGCATCATATAAATACTTGTCTTCTTCCTTGTGATAACTCTTAAGGAATTTGAAGAGTGCTCTCATGCTCCTTTGCAATTTTCTCTGATTCAGGCTAACAGTGTCCTGTCTCTTCTATGTTTCTGTTTAAGACTTCTTTCCTGGATTCCTTGTCAGCTTGGTAGCTGTTCCAGGTTTGTTTGTATGCTTCTTTAGAAAAATGACACCCCAAAAAGCAGCAGTGTTCTGTGTGAGAGCTTATTGGTACAAAATAAAGGAAAATGTTTTCTTTCCATTGACTTGAAAGCTATAGGCAAAATCCAATATGATGAGAGGAAAGTTTTCCTCCCTGCCCTACTCAAGTCTATTCATGTTCTCCTAAATCTTCTCTAGCTTTGAAAGAGGATTGGGGAAATGCTCCAACCCCCATATTTTATTCCCCTGGCAGGAGATGTTTTGTTGAGAGGGTGAGGTGCTACCTATGGGCTCCTGTCCATGCAGTATTGGTTCATTTTGCTGCTATATCATACTTTCTTCTTGTATTCAGTTTACCCTTGACTGCAATCCTGAATACCTTTGATAACATACCATTATTGTGTGCTTTTAATTAACCATATCCTGTTTTATGCTAAGCCTTTTGTTGAAAGTGGCATGGGGATTGCTGGTTAGCTGACTGCAACACGAATGCTTTCTCCAAATTGGCCCTTAATGTGGGTGCCTATTCCGATTATTGATTTCTCTCATTACTTTTCCTCATAATTTCCTAGAGTGAATTAATTCTGTGTTGCTATGGAAAATGGAAAGAAAAACAACACTGGGGATCTTGATTAAAGCCCTCTCTCCAAATAATAGGATGTGATATTAAGGAACAATTAAGGAAGTCTATTCAAGGGGTAGTTGACTAATCATCAAGAATCCTCTAGCCATACTCAATTGAAAGTTGTACAACTGGAAAGCAAGAAACATTTGACTGATGTTGGAAGAAATCCTAGCTGAATATAGCTGACTTTTGCCTTAATGTTACAGAAGGCATTGTTAAATAACATGCACTGTTGAGGGCTGCATAGAAATCTCTACTTTAAGTTTGTTCAACAGAAGCAAAAGCATTCTGACACCTTTAAGACTAACATTTATTTAATTTTTGTGTGTGTGTGTGTGTGTGTGTGTGTGTGTGTGTGTGTGTGTGTGTGTGTGTGTGTGTGTGTGTGTGTGTGTGTGTGTGTGTGTGTGTGTGTGTGTGTGTTCATCTCACCTTGTCCCTGCCTCTACCTCCTGGGTAGGATTTCAGCCTCCCTTCTTGCCTCCCCATTGGCAGAGGGAAGGAGAGGGGCAAGTGGGAAAGTAGCACTGCCATTGGTGTGGGGCAGGGTTTGCCCATGGCAGCACATGTGATGACAGAAAGGACTCTGCTTGCCACCTCTGGCATGTATGCCATAGGTGTGTCAACAAGGCTATATCATTAACATCGCATGGATTTCAGCTGCCCAGAGCTGAAGCCAAATTTGCCACCCCGTGGTGGATGCTGGCTCCTGCTCTTGGTAGGGCTTCTGGGAATTGTAGTCCAAGAACACCCATAGCCCAAAAAGTGCTGCCGGGGGCTGCCCACCCCCCAGTCCCCTGTACGCAATGCCACTAGGCTATATATCATTAAATGGTTAAATATCACTATAAATAGTGTTGGTAGACCAGACAGCTGAGATACTGATATAAACTTCTAATTCCAGGAATTATTTTTTTTTTAAAAAATCCATAGTTATACATAAATATTTGTGAATTATTTAGCTGAAAGCATAGTTTTGCCAACAGTAAAATCCACAACAAGGCAGTGGGTGTTTTGTTTACCAGCTCATCCCTGTAATTAACATTTGCAATAGCTTCCCGGCTGTGAATGCCGTATGGGAAGGATTATTATTTTTATTTCAAAGGAGTGTATGTACAGATAAGCATCTTCATCCCCCTGGAGATTTTAACATTCCATTTTAAGGTACAGATAGAAAACAAACAAACAAAACATAACTGTTCCTTTTTTGTTCCTATATGACCATTTAAGTTTATTTACCCTAAGGTATGTATGGGTTGATTTCTTCTTGCTGTTGTTATTCTTCTTCTGCCAGAGGTTGGATGTCATCATGGCTATAACTCTGATGCTCAAGGTTCAAGGATTTTGCCAGCCTCAGAGTTAGGAAGTTTGGGAATGTAGTGACCTTGTTTCAGATTTGTTGTTACATCAGGTCCACTTGATCCATGCAGTGACATGGGTGGGTAGGTTGGGGGCGGCCCTGGGTGGCACTTTTTGGGCTATGGGTGTTCTTGGACTACAATTCCCAGAAGCCCTAGCGGGAGCAGGTGCCACTGTCCATCAGGGGGCAGCAAATTTGGCTTAAGTCCCGGGCGGCTGAAATCTACATGATGTTACTGGGTCCATGGGATGACTGACCAAGCTAAAGTTAATGTGGCCAAAGCAGAAGTGACATGCTACCCATAGACTATCCATGGATAAGTAGAGAGCCACACCTGGTGTCCTTCCTGTACAGAACATCTCTGTGCACATTGGGGGAAGGCTACAAAATGTTCTCTAACACTGAGCTAGACAAAGCAGAAAACCAACATGAAGAAAAGACTGAAGCTGGCAGAAGAGGTATGAAAAGAGTAGGGCAGTCAGACCTATCCATCTTCCAAAAATGGACTCAGGGCAGTCCAAGATTGAGGAACCAGGAACGTGGAAACCTGTGGTTGAGCAGGTGTGTCTGTGGCATTTCCTTATAGTAAGGAGCTGACAATGAGCTGAGTGTCTGGGGATTAGTGACTGAGCCATCTAGTACCTCTTGGGGTCATGAGAGCATGTCAACTCTTCCTCTCCTCCTCTGTGATCTTTTCCAGAAAGTTATTGAGTGCTACAATTACTTGCATCTTCTGGAAATACATTGCAGGAACCTGGTAAAATACAGCTTGCTTAAGGCTGTTTTCTGTTAGCACCATTCTGTAGAGAGGATTGTTTGAGGGAGGTGCTGAGTATGTTGTCTCATCACCATTGTTCAATTTTTCTTGTGACATGAACTCATTCATTGAGTCACCTTAAGCAAGTCATTCTCTTTCTAGCGTTAGCCTTCCCTCTGTATTATTGGGATAACTATGTTGGTCTATATTGCAGGATTGTTGTGTTCTACAAATGCCAACTGTTCTTTATGAAAACTAGGATTCTGTACTTGGACTTTGATCTCAGATTTAGTTGGCACTAATAATCAGCTTTAGTCCACAGTGGTTATCACCTGAAAAGACAGGATTTCACCTTGGCTTGCATGCCTCAGGACACCGCTGGCAACAACAGCAATGGTAAGGATTTTGCCGTGGATGAAAACAAACAGATAAAATAAGCAAGCTGCTTGAACCTGGTCCAATTTCAATGAAAATGTACTTGGAGAGACTCTTAGCTGAAATAATTAAGCACACTTCCACATCTGTCTTCCAGTTCTATTTCAGACATTGGATGGTTGACACTGTTTGATTTATAAATAGCAAAGGGGAGAGAGGGCCTTCTATGAGATCCCTGCATGATTTATTGCAGATTGCTGGAAGTGATTTTGCTGTTCCCTGTTTTTTCCTCTCACTGTCAGAAATCCTTTAAATGCTGCCTGGCTTAAAAGGAGTTGCATTGGTGATTTTGAAGTGGCAACAAGTAAATCCTGCTTTTTCACCTGCAATAATTATGTTCACTTGAAATCCCTTGGCAACATTCATGTATGTTAAGAGCCAAGTTCAGGGTCAACTGAAATTGGGGCTGTTGTGACATGAATAATATAGCATATCGTGGTTCATCTGGAATGTTTACAGGGATCCCACATCCTGCCTTGCCTTCAGACAGTTCTGAGAGTTTAAAAGAAGGGAAAGACAGGGGGCACTTTTTGTGCCTTATAGACAGTAAGACCAGAGATGATGTATTACCATTGAACAGAACACTTTGGGAATTATTGGCAGAAGACTAACGTACCACTTCAAGGTCTTCCAGTTGCACAATGTTTGTTACAAAAATCTACATGGAATTGGTAGTTTCCTTCTCAAACTGAGGAAGTATCTCAGCTTTGCTCAGCCCCATCTGGCTTCATTGAATTCTGCCTAAAATATATATTGAGCATTCATCTGCATATACTGTACCTGTTTACCATGTCCCCAGTTTAAAATGGCAGAGTAAAAGAAAAAGTATGCTGTTTCGTACTTTAGGGATTTGTGCGATAATGATGGCAGATGTGTTATCCTTTTATGTGTGTATTTATTTATTTATTTATTTAGCTGCCTTTGCTCCAGTACAGCTGTAATCATTTCCCCAATTTGATGAATATTTTCTCCCCAGATCTATCTGGGAAATATGTACTTGTTCTGAGAACAATGATGGTGCTATCATACTGGCTTCACTGCTGTCCTTAAAACATTAATACTTGTCTTTCCTGGAGCTTGGAAGCATTACCTTAGGGTATGCTAAGTCAGAATTCTGAAAGCATTTCTAAGCCGTGGTTTGTCTTCTGCTGGTGAATTATTCTTGCAATTTTTGAGTTGAAACAAGGTATGGGATTTTGGGTCACTCCATGACTTGGAAACGCCAGATTCTCTTCATCAAGCCTCAGGAACTGATCTCCTCTGTTAACTTTGTAAACAGGTTGTGGTGCCTTGGAAAAAGATGGAAGGCTTCAATGTGCGTGTGCGTGTGTGCGTGCGTGCGTGCGTGCGTGTGTGTGTGTGTGTGTGTGTGTGTGTGTGTGTGTGTGTGTGTGTGTGTGGTCATCTCACCTTGTCCCTGCCCCCACCTCCTGAGTAGGATTTCAGTCTCCCTTCTTGCCTCCCCATTGACAGAGGGGAGGAGAGGGGCGAGTGGGAAAGTAGCACTGCCATTGGTGGGGGGCAGGGCTTGCCCACAGCAGCACAGAAAGGACTCTGCATGCCACCTCTGGCATGCATGCCATAGGTGTGTCAACAAGGTTATATCAGTAACGTCACATGGATTTCAGCCTCCCGGGGCTGAAGCCAAATTTGCTGCCTCCTGGTGGATGTTGGCTCCTGCTTGGCTTCTGGGAATTGTAGTCCAAGAACATACATAGCCCAAAAAGTGCCGCCCAGGGCCATCCCCCCAGTCCCTTGTACACGATGCCACTGAGCTATATATCATTAAATGGTTAAATATCACTATAAATAGTGTTGGTAGACCAGACAGCTGAGATACTGATATAAACTTCTAATTCCAGGGAATTTTTTTAAAAAAACCCATAGTTATACATAAATATTTGTGAATTATTTAGCTAAAAGCATAGTTTTGCCAACAGTCTGTGTGTGTATCTGTGTGTGTCTGTGTATGTGTATGTGTGCGTGTGTGCACACCCACCCACTCTTCAGCAACCTTGGCTGACTTGATGCAACAGGGAACTCACAGTTTTGGGATTGGTGTGATGGCAGCTGTCAGCATTAAGCCATCGGACCATGGTCTTTGAAACGAGAAAGAAAGGCCAATTTTTTGTGAGGTGGTGAGGCTAGCCTTGCTTCACTCTGAGCCAGCTCTGTGCCCAGTGCATTATGCTCACTCACTGTACTGTCACAAAGATTATCCTGAGGCAGGCAACAGCTTGGCAGTGCATAGCTTTCAGGGTGAGTTATTCTCTGCCATGCGCCTGATAAATATGCTCGGGTACTCTGAAAGAGATGTAAGGCAAGGAAGGGTCCTTTTATTGACTGTTGTTGGGTGGTTTCTCCTCTACAAGCTGCTTTACTTTCTGCACTGGCGATCTGCTGAGAGAAACAGTGGAGTTTACTGGCTGAGGTGTAATGTCACAAATCAGGTAGTCCCAGTTAAGGTGTCATCTCTGCCACAAACCTTATGAGGCACCCTATGGTTTTGGTTCCTGGTTTCAGTTTTGGTATGACCTTACTGAATTATTATACAGGTTAATCCTGGCAGGTCCTTCAGCTAAATAAACTACCAGCGCTATATCATAGGCTTAGGAATACAGTAATACCTCTGATAACGTTTACCTCGGATAATGCAAAAATTGTAATCTGAGGAGGAGAATTGGATCGAATAACGTTAAGGTCCTATGGGATGGATCGGATAACAACCTCTAAAGCCTGTGCGGTTACAATGTATCTCTATGGAGCTTTAACGTTATCCGATTCATCCCATAGGATTTTAACATGCATCGGATAACACTAAAAATCAGATAACACCAAGACTTGTGGAACCAAGTCTTAGCATTATCCGAGGTATTACTGTAGTTGTAACATGAATTTTATGTACTAATTTTACTACTTAACTTTGAGCAGAAGTGCTCCTTTTAAAAATATATATATTTAAGTATCATTATTTTAACTTCTGTCTCTTGATATATCTTAAGTACCCTCACTTTAACTTCTGTTTCTTTTGCTGTAGTATGCTGGTCTTGGACAGTAATAAAGATTGATTGATTGGGTTACTGGAGAATAGATGGAAACAAGGGTGTCCTCACAAGGAAATTTCCTATCCTTTCTTTCTACCTGCAGTTCCCTGCACTTGGAAGGATATTAGGGACAAAATGATAGGAATGCTGAGTGAGGAGAGAATTGCACACACTGTAATTAAATGTGTTCCTCCCTACTGTAGCTAAGCAGCCTTCATGACTTAACTCACATAGGTGAGGCGTATTAGCATAGGAATCTCAAATAGTTCACTGGGGCTTTCTCCCAGAACAGAAGAGGCTGTACATTTATGCTCCAAAAAGAAGCTGCTTTGGCAGAGAATTGTCTTTTTTCCCCATTCTGTGGAACACTGTGTATATTTTTAGGAACTAATTACAATGCACCTCAAGGTGACACTGTGTAGATATTTGTCAGAATACCATATTCTTGACACAGAAGAGAACAGGCTGGGCTCTTTTGAAAATGTTGGTCCAATTTTACTGAGTGGTTGAAATGTGTGGCCTTAGGACAGTGGTTCTTCAGAAAATATCATAATTTGCTTTCAAATGATCTGAAAGATCATGAAGATAGAGAGTGAAGAAAATGTGAGCCGTTCCCATAACCAAGAGTGACAACTGTAAGATTTATGTGAATGTTATATTATTCATTTATTTGAAGCATTTCTATACCATCCATTCACACAAAAGTGTACATCAGGCAGTGGTAGGCAGCAAAAAAATTCGCTACCATACTATGGGTGGAGCCTATGTTGTGGGTGGAGCCTACATCATGGGTGGAGCCTACGTCATGGGGAGAGCCTACGTCATGGGCGATGTAGTCATGCCTGCCACATGTCAAAAGACAGACAGCACTGGCTCTTTGGCTGTAAATGGAGATGAGCACTGCACCCTAGAGTCAGATATGACTGGCTTTTGAGCAAGGGAGACCTTGAACCAGTTGTAGGGACAAAACCTGATGGGGCAGGGCAGGGAGGTAGGCATGGCCACCCAATTTTGAAAAAACAAACAAACAAAACAAAAACCCCTGCCAGAAGGCCACCCAATTCCACCACCACCCTGCCCAGAGGCCACCCAATTTTACTCCCCCCCCTCCCAAGGGGTGCAAACCTGTTGCTGCCCACCACTGACATCAGGACTTCTCAACTTTTTAAAGACAGGGGCTAGGTCACGCTCCCTCAGACAACTTCGGGGGCCAGATGGCCATTTTGCCTTTCCTCCACCACATGGCAATTCCTGTTGTGGTGAAGTTGGTGGCAGGCTACATGAAATGGTGCCATGGGCTGCATCTGGCCCATTGTGTACATATTCACAGTACTGAAAGGCAGCTAACAGTATAAACTATTCAGGTGGGTTCAGATTAATTTTACTAATCCTGCTCTATTCCCATGGAAATCAGTGGGATATTAGGCATGATTAAGGTCCACTGATTTCAATGGGGTAAAGGCATTTATAGCCTACCGGCTGAAATAAGGATGGGTCTTCATGAGGAAATAGGTTGCAGTTTGGACTGTTTGTGGGGCAGTGTGGTATGATCTGTTTCTTAGCAGTCACAGTACAGTAATACCTTGGATAACATTTACCTCGGATAACACTAAAATCGCATAACGTTAAGCAATCTGGGGAGGAGAATTGGATCGAATAACGTTAACTATGCTTGAAAGTGTCACAGATCTCTTTCTTTTATGTTATGCTGGAACAAACTAATGGCACTATGTTTCTGAAAATGTACATTTTATGTCATATTCCTGCCAATGGACCATTAAAATGCACAGAAAGATGGTGCTCTGCTTTTCAGAGTGCAATGCAAGCTAGTCAGGATGGCCGAAATCTCTCCCAGCTTGTTGGAATTTATTTAGGACTAGCTTCAGCTTGGCCTAACTTTGTGCTTACAGCATAGCTGTACCATATGCTTCTGGCATGACCATGCTCCTTCCTTGCTTTACCCTCCCTCTGCCTTCCTTTTTCTTTTGAGAAGGGAGGAGGTATTATCAATAGCCTCAGGCAACAAAACAGATCCCTTTTTTGGCAGATCTTTCAGATCATCAGATGAAGGAGCTTCCATCACCATACAGGTGTTTCTTCTAGAGTAATGTGATTTCTGCAGGCTTCTACTGGTTCCAAAGACAGCATGCCTTTGACTTAGCATTCCACTGTTAAATTTCCCCACAAAGAATCAACTTAAAGAATTCCTACCGCAAAAGCCTCTCCATTTCTTTGTCTGAAATTTTTGGGACTTGATCCTTTTAAACTTTGCGATTGCACATGAAAATCTGATGATTGCATTCAGACAGAAGGCACCTCACTTTTAGCCATTTGTCAGCTTTTTTTAAAAAAATATCAAAGTCAATGTGGAGTAGAGTTGCCATAATTCTCTCCCACAAAACCAGGACAGAAGTATACTCGACAAAAATTGGCAAGTAATCTACAAAATAGCATTTTAAAAAACCAAACATAATATAATGACAGCTATAAAACACTTTCATATTAAATATAGGTAAAGGTTTCCCTTGCTCGAAAGCCAGTCATATCTGATTCTAGGGTTCAGTGCTCATCTCTGTTTCAAAGCCGAAGCGCTAGCACTGTTTGCTTTGGCAGACATTTCCGCGGTCATGTGGCAGGCATGACTAGACACCGGAGTGCACAGATTGCTGTTACCTTCCCACTGAAGTGGCCCCTATTTATCTACTTGCGATTTCTTGTTTTCGAACTGCTAGGTTGGCAGGAGCTGGGACAAAGACAGGAGTTCATTCCATCCTGCAGTACTCGGGAATCGAACTGCTGACCTTCCGCCTCCCAGTCAGCATCTTAGCCACTTGAGCCACTGTAATTTATTTACAACAGACAATTCTTACTGTAAGATGATATGTTGTACTTCTGAAAAGGTGCATTGCAGTCAACTCTTAACGTCCTCAGTTCCAGGAAATACACTGGTCACACTTATTGGGTGGTGGTGCGGGGCAAGGACATTAAGATTTGTCTCCAGGTATACTCCAACTCCAATGTGACAGGAAATCTCTCATTTGATGGTGCGAGTTTGGATTTATTTTAATGGTGTGCTATAATACATAATCAGTAAGTTTTAAAAATCCAGGACTTTTAACATGATTTTTATTGAACTGGCCGGGATAATTTTTCCAACCTTGAATCCGGGACAATCCTGGTTTTCCAGGACATACGGCAATCCTATTGTGGAGACATCTAATCCAAAGTGCTTCAGAGAGATTTTAGTCCTTAGTGTTGGTGTGAGCAAAGATATAAAGCCAAAGATAACAGTTTTTGTTCCAGAACTCTTAAAATTGATTATGTATCCTTATGAAATACATACTGTTTCAGCAACATGCACTCTAGGGATTTGTTGCGGTGATGACAGAACTGAAATCATTGACCTGTAACAGCCAAAATGTCAGAATTTATAAAGTCATTGCTTACTATGGGTCTGGATTCATGTCCCTTTGGCTGCATATTGTGATTCTTCAGAAAGATAGACGTTTGGTACTTAGTTCTTTTAAGTTATGATGCTAAACTTAGTAGTGAAAAATTCTACTTCCCTGTTCCATGGACAGCTGTTACTCCATCTGTTAGCCTTTTCTTAATAAATCCAACTCTCAAGGTAGATGGGAGCAGTGTTACCTGATAAAGGTGTAATAGAACTAACAGCGCAATACTGTACCAAGTTTGCAGAAAACTAATTTGTTCCTTTTTCAGTTTCCTTGTTGAATATTTTATGTTTGTATAAATTTTTAATCAACTTTAGAATTCCTCTTTTCACCTCCTGAATTACTGTTTTTTGAAAGTGCTGCCATTTCCCTTCTTTTAGCCAATATCTTTTCTACTGATTAGGTTTTCAGCTCATAGATAAGACCACTTGCTTTATTTCTGTTTGAAAAACATCCAAACCTTAGCTCTAATTCACGTGTTAGTCCCAAAGAGACTAGACTCATTGAATCAATGGGGCATACATACTCAAGTGTTAATAAGTCTTATTTGTGCCATGGGTTTACTTTATTTGTGCTGACACAATTAGATTTTTCTTGGGCACAATTCTTAATAATGATGTAAACATTTCAAAGAATATTCTTGAAATCTGTGTTGCTTCCATTTTATATTTCATAAATCTTTAACAGTCTGAAAACATATTATCCAGGAGCTCAGAAGTTTCATTGATGTATTTAACTTGAGCTTTGGAGACAGATTGAGTTGAGTGTGTGCATTGAAGGGAAAGAGGTTGTGATCAGACAAATGGTCAGACCAAATGAAACTAGGATTCTTCTCTATACTGTAGATGTTACATAAATGTTGGTCCCATGCATTTCAGGAGTTCTGTCCACAATGTGACTCTCTCTCTCTCTGTGCAACTAAGTGATTGCATAATTACTGTGTATAATTAGTAACTGGCCAATATATATATATTATGGATAACATATTAGAAACTGTAATTATGTAGCTCTATCTTGGCTCAGTCATGGCTTCACTCTTCACTTGCTAGATGCCCTACTGACCTACTGAAGTGTGCAACCCAACTTCACTATTGAGTCCAGTTATGGATTTAGGATCAAACTATTCATTATATATAACATATCATATCTTTAGATGTGGAAATTCCTTAAACTCTGAAAGTTGTCTAATTGTCATACCTCCTACTGTTTGCAAATTAGCTTGCTTTGTTTTGAAAGGAAAACATGGACTTCCATTGTGATTATTATTTTTGTGACATAGTTTCTCTGAGGTTCTAATGACTGGCCTTCTGTACAAACAAAAGTTTGATCTTTATTGACTATAAATTATGATTCAGCTTCTTAACCGTACTTTTTATATTCATTTGGTCCAGCCATGTTGCCACCTACTACCTGATGGATAGACCACGTTTTTCAAATGTCCAAAGCACTTAACAGACTTTGTAGCAAATTTATAAGGTAAATCAAGATATTAGTCATAGTTTATAATTTGAAAGCATTTCGCTACGTGAGACATTATTTAACCACATCAGCAAAAGTTGTAAGTTACAGACATGCCACCTGACTCTATGGAGGCAGGTGACCAGAAAAAGTCTCAGGAAAGTTATATGAAGTGTTAAATTGCTCTGCAGTTCAACTGTATGATGAACAAGATTTTTCTGAAACATAGAAATAACATCACACCGTTACAAGTCTGTGGTTCTTTCTTTATTCGTGTCAGACACACACCACCAGCATATAATAACATACAAAACTAAAATTAACACATCTTAAAAAAAAATAGAATTAAAAGGACTAGATGACATCCACTCAGTATTGGGCCACCTCTTGCCAACATAAGGTCCTCCTCAGTGCATGTTGAGGGGCATTGTATGCATTGTATTATATGGTAGATAGTTTGTTCTTCTCCTCATTCACATAGGCTGTCATTTGGTGACAGCAAAACTAACACAGACCTCGAAATATCAGGATCCAGTGGATACATGAAGCTAAAAATTGTCCATTAAAACGCCTTTAAAAACTCCAAAGACAATATCATCACTATTCACCCATTCTCATTAGTGTTAACTTTATGAGACAATTTTTTCTAAAGACTCAAGATATCTTGCAATAATAAAAATACGTTGTTATGTGCTGTCAAGTTGTTACTGACCTATGACGATCCTAGGAATGAGAGATAACTCTTGCCTGACTCCAAAAGCTCTCCAAAAATGTGAAGGAAAATATTTTTTTTTTAAAAAACCAAACTATAATACATTTACTGTCACATAAAACATGCACAATTGCTGAAACATTTGACAGTAGAAATTATTTTTGGTGATTATGTTGTTTTGCTTTTACAACAAAAAAGCATTTCCTAGTGAGTGAGTATTTTTATGTTATACAAGCATTTTCTGCAGTAGACATGTAATGTGCTTGAAAGTAATAGGTGGACGTTTGTGCATGTACGGGAAAAACTTCTATTTGGGAAAGACAGATGTGTTATATACACAATACTTTTGCTCTTAGAGGGAATGCAGTGGTTAAGACACTAAACTTGATTAACTGCAAGGTCGGCAGGTTAGCAGTTCAAGACCCAAGTGCTGCATGATGGAATGAGCTCCCATCTCTGACCCAGCTCCTGCCAACCTACCAGTTCGAAAGGAAGAAATTGCAAGTAGATAACTAGTTACTGCTTTGGTGGGAAAGTAACTGTATCTAGTCTTCCTGCCATATGTCCATGAAAACATCTGCAGGCATAGACAGCACTGGCTCCTGGGCTGTAAACAGAGATGAGCACCGTACCCTAGAGTCAGATATGGCTGGCTTTTGAGCAAAGGCAACCCTTTTACTTTTGTTCTTACAACATCTGCATCTGAAAATGCCCTTATAAATGGTATTTCCAGAAGAAAATTATATGAATAACCCTGAGGACTTCAAATGTTTCCTTATAGACCAGTCAGTCAACCTCTTTGGGGTAGATTTTATCATTCAAGATCAGTCTTAGTAATTTTTTTCTCAGTATATTTCTCCTCTTATTTCCTGGTCTAGAAGAGCATGACATCTATGTGTAATAGCTGGTTTGTGGTTTTCTATTAGACAGAAGCAGTTGATTCAGTCAAAAGGATATCTCTTGTTCTGTAAGAAATCATTCTAGGAAGCTGATTTCCTAACAACCGGGTCTTGCTTATTCTGAATTTTTCTAGAATCTGCTATTATCCCTTCCCTGCTTTATTCCGGGTTGTAGGTTATTGGGTAATGTTTAAATTGTTCTGATGATACCTCTTCCCCCCACCCCCCACCCCGTCATGCTCTCTCTTTGTGTAGTGAAATGTGTGCTCAGAAAATAAGTTAATGCAGTATATGCAGTGCTGGGCAGCCAATTTTTTTTACTACCACACTGTGGGCGGAGCCAACACCATGGGTGGAGCCAACTTCATGACATCATGGGCGGAGCCAATGTCATGGGCGGAGCCAATGATGTGGGTGGAGCCAATGTTAAAAACCCATAAAAATAAGTACAGTAAAACACCGGATAACGATTGGATCGGATAACACTAAAATCGCATAATGTTGGGGAATTTGAGGCAAACATTTGGACCAGATAACATTATGTTAACCATGATGTTAACGTTATCCGATCCATCAGATAAGCTAAGTAATTCTGAGGCTAATGTTTGCCTCAAATTCCCTGAGGTGTGGCTGTGACTCACCAGTTTCTCTTGGGAGAAAGGGAGGGGCTGCCTGCTCTCAAGCTTGCCACATTTGAATAACAAAGGCTTGCAAAACCAGTCTGACTAGTTTAGCAAAGCAAAGCAAGCAAGCCTCATGCATTGTCAATGGAAAACAAGCAGACACTGAAACCTTTCACCTACAAAGCAATTAAGCTTTTCACACCCTGCAAAGCCCTGAGGGAACTTCCTTTATTACAGCAATGGTAGGGGGCTGATTCTAAAGGAAAACATTTTCCTAGCTTCTGTTCAGATCTTTTAAAACAGTACTTTATAAAATTTTCAAAAATTTAAAAATGCTGTATGGCTTTGTTCCCCTAAAGCAAGGGTGCCCAAACTTTTCGGCCCGGGGGCCGGATAACATTTTATCAGAGGCTCCGAGGGCCGAACTATCTCTCCATGGTACATACATCCACCCAGCCTTGCCGCCGCCTCCTCCTCCGCCACCACTAACGCCTTTGCCGCCGGCTCCTCTTTCACCGGCTCCTCCTTCGCTGCCTTCACGGTGTCCATTAAAAATGTCCTTTTAAAAAAATATGACAGATCCTAGAAACTCACATCCAGCTTGGTCATTGTGGCATCCAAGGAGCTGTTGTTGTGTTCCAAAGCTTCAGGTAGGTGGGATTTTAATTAGCAATGAAAAGTCATTAGCCTTAGAAAAGATCCGCTTCCTGACATGATGTCAGGAAGCGGATCTTTTCTAAGGCTAATGACTTTTCATTGCAAATTAAAACCCCACATACCTGGAACTTTGGATTTTAATTAGCAATGAAAAGTCATTAGCCTTAGAAAAGATCCGCTTCTGACATCATGTCAGGAAGCAGATCTTTTCTAAGGCTAATGACTTTTCATTGCCAATTAAAACCCCACATACCTGGAACTTTGGATTTTAATTAGCAATGAAAAGTCATTAGCCTTATAAAAGATCCACTTCCTGACATGATGTCAGGAAGCGGATCTTTTCTAAGGCTAATGACTTTTCATTGCCAATTAAAACCCCACCTACCTGAAACTTTGGATTTTAATTAGCAATGAAAAGTCATTAGCCTTAGAAAAGATCCGCTTCCTGACATGTCAGGAAGCAGATCTTTTCTAAGGCTAATGACTTTTCATTGCCAATTAAAACCCCACCTACCTGAAACTTTGGATTTTAGTTAGCAATGAAAAGTCATTAGCCTTAGAAAAGATCTGCTTCTGACATCATGTCAGGAAGCAGATCTTTTCTAAGGCTAATGACTTTTCATTGCCAATTAAAACCCCACATACCTGAAACTTTGGATTTTAATTGGCAATGAAAAGTCATTAGCCTTAGAAAAGATCCGCTTCCTGAAGCAGATCTTTTCTAAGGCTAATGACTTTTCATTGCCAATTAAAACCCCACATACCTGAAACTTTGGATTTTAATTGGCAATGAAAAGTCATTAGCCTTAGAAAAGATCCGCTTCCTGAAGCAGATCTTTTCTAAGGCTAATGACTTTTCATTGCCAATTAAAACCCCACCTACCTGAAACTTTGGATTTTAATTAGCAATGAAAAGTCATTAGCCTTAGAAAAGATCTGCTTCTGACATCATGTCAGGAAGCAGATCTTTTATAAGGCTAATGACTTTTCATTGCCAATTAAAACCCCACATACCTGGAACTCTGGATTTTAATTAGCAATGAAAAGTCATTAGCCTTATAAAAGATCCGCTTCCTGACAGGAAGCGGATCTTTTCTAAGGCTAATGACTTTTCATTGCCAATTAAAACCCCACCTACCTGAAACTTTAGATTTTAATTAGCAATGAAAAGTCATTAGCCTTAGAAAAGATCTGCTTCCTGACATCATGTCCTGCCTGGCTTCCTGCAGCTTCAGTGGGTGGGGGAACTTTAAAATTAGCGCGCATTGGGTCTCCCAATCAATTTAAAATCAGGAATTACACAATGCACAGCCATAATACTGTAAATCAATTTTGACTTCCAACTTATACCAATACAGTAATACCCCGTATAACGTGAGTATCATATAGCGCTAAAACCGTATAACGTTACAAGATTTTCGGAAAAATCTTGTATCGAATAACACAATTTTAACGTTATCCGATACAGTCGTTCTTAGCAGCAGGGTGGGTGGAAAGCTGAACAGGGTTCTCCGTTCAGCTTTCCCAGCCACCCTGCAGCTACGGAGGCAAGGGCGGGTGGCTAGGGAAGCCGACAGGGAGTCCCTGTCAGCTTTCCCAGCCACCCTGCAGCTGTAGATCGGGTCCTCTGATCTCTCTGGAGCAAGCAGGGGACACGATCCAAGCTGTTTCTGGGATTCCCCGACGTCCTGAGCCAGTGCAGCAAGCCAGAATGTCAGGGTTCGAATCCCGACATTCTGGCTTGCTGCACTGGTTGAGGACGTCGGGGATGCCCACAAACAGCTTGTATCGGGTCCCCACACCTCCCTGGACCCAGCCGGGGGGGGGGGGTCAGAAACCCCAAAATTGGTAAAAAAACGGACTTTTTTTTTTTTTTTACCAATTTTGGGGTTTCTGACCCCCACCCCCGGCGGGTCCAGGGAGGTGGGCAGACACGATCCAAGCTGTTTCTGGGCTTCCCCGACGTCCTGAGCCAGTGCAGCAAGCCAGAATGTCAGAGTTCAAATCCCAACATTCTGGCTTGCTGTTCTGGCTCAGGACGTCGGGGAAGCCCAGAAACAGCTTGGATCGGGTCCCCACACCTCCCTGGACCCGGCGGGGGGCTCAGAAACCCCAAAATTGGTAAAAAAAAGGACGTTTTTTTTACCAATTTTGGGGTCTCTGACCCCCTCGCCGGGTCCAGGGAGGTGTGGGGACCCGATCCAAGCTGTTTCCAAAGTTCTCCCACCTCCCTGGAGGCTGCAGCAAGGCAAAATGTCAGGATTCGAATCCCGACATTCTGGCTTGCTGCAGCATAAAAGAGGGTGGGGGAAGTTCAAAAGTAGCGCGCATCAGCTCTAGGGAGGTCGGGAGACACACACACACACACACACACACCTCTTTCTCTCCCCCCCACACCTCTTTCTCCCTCTCCCAGAAGAAACTGCTTGTAATCCTGGACACACACACACACACATCTCTCTCTCTCTCTCTCTCTCTCTCTCACACACACACACACCTCTTTCTCCCTCTCCCAGAAGAAACCATTCTCCCCCCCCCCTCAGCCCTGAATAAGCGGAAGGCTAAGACAAAATGGTGGATGCTTTTAGCTCCCGGATGGCCTCAGGCTCAGTCTCTCTCTCCACTCTTAACAGCCAAATCAGCTAGGCGGAGGGATTCAGCAATTCTAAATTAGATTCGGCAGAAGTCCTAGTACTAAGCAGCAGAAGGAAGGAACTAGGCACTGATTTGTGATCCCTCCGCAAAAAAAAAAAAGTCCGCAAAAAAATTTTTTAAAAAATAAAATAAAATAATAAGAGTTCCTATACCATGTCGGGGGCCGGATGAAATGGCCTGGCGGGCCGCGGGCCGTAGTTTGGGCATGCCTGCCCTAAAGTCAGGGTGGTCTGGCATGTTTTTGTAATGTATTTACCCTTTAGACAATTATTTCTTAACGTTCTTTAAGTTTCCAGTATTTTTCCTTGACTTTCCCTTGAAGCCTCCATTGCTTATCTCTATGGAGTTAACGTTATCTGATCCACCTGAATAGGATTTTAACGTTATCTGGTGCATGCATCGGATAAGGCTAAAAATCAGATAACGTTAAGCCTTGTGGAACCAAGTCTTAACATTATCCGAGGTATTACTGTACACATAAAAATACAAATTGAATACACATAAAACACATACAAATACACATTAAAAATAAGTACACATTAAATACACATTAAATAGACATAAAACATATAAAAATACAAATTAAATACACATAAAACACATAAAAATAAATACACATTAAATACACATTAAATAGACATAAAAACATATAAAAATACAAATTAAATACACATAAAACACATAAAAATAAGTACACATTAAATACACATTAAATAGACATAAAAACATATAAAATACAAATTAAATACACATAAAACACATAAAAATAAATACACATTAAATACACATTAAATAGACATAAAAACATATAAAAATACAAATTAAATACACATAAAACACATAAAAATAAATACACATTAAATACACATTAAAATACACACCCACACCCCACACCCAAAGGTGAGTCACTTACCCTGGTGAGCAGGCTATAGGGAGCTTCAAGCTAGCAGTTTCTCTTCCTCCTCCCCACTTGGGAGGACAGCAAGGAGGCCACGCATACGCGCCAAGCACTGTAGGTGTGCATGCACACCAAGCTCTTGGCGCGCATGCACAGTGGGGGAACCAGAAAAAAAAGGTAAACCACAGAGGTGGTTTCCCCCAAAAGCTGCTACCGGTTCTCCAGGACACTGGAAAAAGTTACTACCGGTTCTGGCAAACTGGTGCGAGCCTGTTGCTGCCCATCACTGAGTATATGTATATTTACAAATGCATATAAGAAATAGACATGTAGTACCTATAAGACAAACTAATTTTTCATATTTTTAAATCTTTTTTCAGACAATACATACTTAGACACACAAAAGTTTATGAAAAATAAAGCCAACTTAGTTGTGTAGGTTCTGCATGATTATTTCAGATATAAATAATAAAAACAGGCTAACACAGCTACATACTACATTATAAGTACACATGCATACAAATACGTGCGTGAGCACGTAATTTGAATTTGCATCTATGTATGTGTGATTACATCCCAGTTTATTTTAAATGTAAGACAGTTTGTTTTTTCTTAACTTTTTTTTTTTTGGAATAGTAGCCATGTTAGTCAGACATATCAGAAAACAAAATAAAAAACACTGTAGCACTTTAAAGACTAACTGCTATATTTTTATTGTTAGCTTTCGTGGATCAAGACCACTTCTTCAGACAAAGAGTGAAACTTACAGGCATGGTTTATATACACCAAATGCAAGGGTCAACGGGAGAAGGGTCTGCTCATTTCTTAGAATGTCTGATCTTAACAATTGTTGTGATTGTATACAATATATAATATAAAATATATTTCATGTTCAAAAGGTTATCTTTGTATTGCAGCTTCACCTTCCTGCATCTGTATCCTGACTTGTGCTGCTGCATATCCAATCATTTGTGCAAGAGAGAGTTACAAGTCTATGTAAACCCTTCAGTGCAGGTTTCAGATCATCTTACCTAGAAGGGGAGGACCCAGGGATGAAATTTATGCAAT
Organism: Furcifer pardalis; assembly: GCA_030440675.1. Classification (NCBI taxonomy): domain Eukaryota; kingdom Metazoa; phylum Chordata; class Lepidosauria; order Squamata; family Chamaeleonidae; genus Furcifer; species Furcifer pardalis. The sequence continues at coordinate 146,048,541 of CP126891.1, read as the reverse complement.
TCTATTTTTCTACTTAACTTATTTCAGCTATTTGTCTCAGCTAGATGTGGGCATTGTTTTCTTTTTGGACAACAACTACTAGAATTCCCTTGCTGGTATGACCACTGGTCATATTGTCCTGGGAGCTTTCATATATAAAAAAAATGAAGGTTTCAGATCTGTGGTTTCTGCCCCTGCAGAGCTAGAGAATATGCCTGGCTTCCCCATGTCAGATGGTACATTTTCCTCTGCATTATGTTCCCTTCAAGTGTGAACGATTGTTATGTAAGGTAAGCCACTGCCATAATTGACTGGCTTTCATGCAGGCACAGACAGGGGATGTCCTTTATCAAGCTGAAAGGCACTTTTGCTCTCAAGTATGGTACAGGTAAAGCTGAAGCTCCTTTTAAACGCTGACAAAAGCAGTGGCCTGGGGCATTTCAACTCCTTTCTAAGGCAGACTGCTCATTTTTGTTTCATAATGTTAGATTTAAATTTCCCTGAAACAGATCTTTCTTTTGTATTTCTTTATTTGACCTGGAGTTTCGACAGCCTCTGGCCAGCCTTTAAGCCAGGGCTACCCAAACTATGGCCCATGGGCCAGATGTGGCCCATGATGCCAATTCATCCGGCCCATGCTGCCCTCATTGCTCCCGGAAGCAGAAATAAAACATGCCCATACGGGTGCGTTTTGCTTCTGCTTCTGGGAGTGACGAGGTGGCGTGGGCTGGATGAATTGGCATCGGGGCCCAGATCTGGCCCACGGACTGTCGTTTGGGCACCCGTGGTTTAAACAGAGGAAACGGCAGCTTAAAATATATTTCATCCTCTTGCAAAACACTTTCCAAGGTGTGTTTTAATTTTGCTTCCAGTGGGAGCACCCACATGAACCATGTGATGGCCCAGTGGGAGCACCGCCCATTGAACCATGTGGCCAAGCCATGACCCAAAAAGTTTGGGCACCCCTGCTTTAAGCATTCTTGGATGTTAAAACCACGCTATGTGGTATAATGTGGGGAAGACTCCTGAAATAAGTGTGGTAAGTACTGGCAAAGTGAAGTGGAATTTTTCACTCTGTTAATGGTTGCAAATACTTCCCACCCAGCTACAAAGTATGTGAAATCTGCTTGAATTAGTCTTTCTCAAGAGGGTTTAAACCACCAGCCCTAAAAAATCCCATGTGGATTGCAGGGTTGCTCCAAACAGTCTTTTATCAATGTTAATTAATGTTTGGGAGAACCCTGCAATATACCAGTAATTGAAGGGTGGAAGGTAGGAAATGAAGCTGATTCTTATTAGATTTTCTGCTGCCTCTTTAAATATTAGCAAATATCATACAAGATAATGAGCAGAACTAGTTTAGATTGTAACTACAATGCTGGGGGTGTAAATTAATCCTTCCCCCAAATGCATTTCATAATGAGCCACCCTTTGAAAGCTTCTGTTTGCCTTATGTGTGCAGCTTTCATCTTCATTGGCTTGAGCTGTTTCAATCTGATGAGATCCTTGAAGAAACTGAGTTTATTCTAATGAGAAGAATGAGGAAGAATTCTCTTTTAAAGCCAGGAGCCGGGTCACGCTCCCTCAGCTTCGGGGGCCAGATAGCCATTTTGCCCTTCCTCCACCTGGTGTGGTTTTGTTCCTGGTGTGGTGGAGAGGGGACACACACATGAAATTGTGCCATGGGCCACATCTGACCTGCAGGCCTCTGGTTGAAAATCCCTTGGTTAACCTATGGTCCCAGTTCAAACCATATCCATCTATCAGTTGTTAATTAGTAGTATTTAAAGAGACTTTCTTCTTCTGCCATATCTGAATCCAAATATTGGTGATCATCATGGTGATCAGCCATGAAGACTGTCCTAAGACTTTAATGCATTAGCCTTTCATCTGCCTTCTGCACCACAGCATGGCGCCCATACCACTGATCCAGATCCGTGAGTCACTTTCTGGTCCTGAGCCCTTTTGTCACACAAAGTCCTCCTCAGCCCCAGGCCAGTATTGATGAAGCTTCTTCCCTTCATCAAGATGGAGTCAAGTGGGATTTAACCATCACCCTTCCCTGTGGACTTTGAAACCCAAGGCTGTTAGTCCTCAGGATTGTCAGGTTAGTTAACCACTGTTTTATGATCGACACTGAGTCACTGGCAGTATAGTCTACTCCCAAACTTTTTATTTGGCGGGCCAGCAGCCCTCAACACATAGCTGCAGTGACCGGAGGCGGCTGCTCCTGTTGCTGACTATTTTGGCGGTGGTGGCGCCAGTCATGCTTCGTTCCTGTTGGTCCAAGCAGCCCCCACTCGGTCCCAGCACTGCAAAAGCCTTTGGCAATGTGGATCACCACCACATTTTTCGAGCCTTCTCTGTTATAAAATCCATGGTGCTGGAAGGGTAAACTCGGCACACCACACTGATATCAACCTTGGCACGCTACAATGGGAGAGTCCTTTGGTGTGCCAAGGCTGACGTCAATGTGACACGCCAAGTTTACCCTTCCAGCGCCGCAGATTTTGAAACAGAGAAGGCTTCAAAAATTTATACAATGCAGTAATCCACATTGTCAGAGGCTTTCGCAGCGCTGGGACCGAGTGGAGGCTGCTCGGATCAGCAAGGGTGAAGCACTGTCACCACCGCTGCCACCAAAAGTGACTTATTAGGACGTCAGGTGGGGGGGGCAGTCCAAAGAGGGCCTGAGTTCTCACCGTTGGCCGGATTAATTTTATGCGTGGGCCTAATTGGGCGCACAGGCTGTAGTTTGGGTGCCCCTGGTCTACTCTATTACCACAGCAGGATAACCTGTCAGACTCTCTTAAAGAGACTAGTTAAGATATCATGATGTGAAATTGTATTATCTAAACCATTTTAAATGTAACCACTGCCTTTCAATACAGTACATTCATTCAGTTATTATTTGTCGGTGGTGAAGACTTCTTTAGTTTGCTCTAAGCCTCGTTCGGTCCCATAGTTGGGTGCAATGAATTTCAAATGGGTGACCAGCAGGGGGTGGTACAGCTGGCCTCCTGATTCTCCATGATTCTTGCAGAACTCGGCCAAGGCAAATGTACATATCTTGCTAAGAATTACTCTTCCTGCAACTCTAAAACTGTCTTCTCAGAAAATAACATGTGAAATGGAAAATAGAGATAAAAGGTCGAGAGCTGAAAGAAGACATTTCTGTTGTGGATTGATGTTATTCCCAGTGAATTAATTCCATGATGTAACAGGCTCTCTACAAACAGAGGAGAAAAAGAACTGCAGATTAAATTGATTAAGAAAGGATTCTACTGAGCCTGAGAGGGTGGGGGGAGAGGAAGGAACATTAGCAAGTTCTTTGAGGCTAGAAGAAAGGAAAATATTTATTAAAAACTACTGAAATTCCTGACATGACAAGTCACAGGATCTTGGGGTGTGGGTATATGTGGGTGGGTGCGCACACGTGTATGCATGGGCACATGTAACATGGATGACAAGGTTTTGGTTAGGAACTGTGCTGTGGTATGCTAAGGTTTGTTCTAATATTTAGCTTAGCAGTTATATAAAAGGTTGTACTTCTGTTCTCAACCTTTTAAAGCTGGGGACCGGGTCATGCTCCCTCAGACAGCTTTGGGGACAGACGGCCATTTTGTCCTTCCTCCACCTCATGGCACTTCCTGGTGTGGTGGAGGCCCCACATGAAATGACGCCGTGGGCGTCATCCAGCCCGCACGACACAGGTTGAGAATCCCTGTTGTATTTGGTCATCAAATAAGCAATTTGGGAAAAACTGTGCAGTTAGAAACTCATGTGTACCGAGAATCAGAGAAAAAAGATAGATTACACGTATCCAGTGGCAGGCAGCAACAGGTTTGCACACACACACCTGGGAGGGGGAGCAAAATTGGGTGACCTCTGGGCAGGGGGATGGCAAAATTGGGTGGCCTTCGGATGGGGGCGGATAGCGAAATTGAGTGGCCATGTCCACTTCCCTACCCTGCCCCATCAGGTTTTGTCCCGGCAAGTGGTTCAAGGTCTCCCTTGCTCAAACGCCAGTCATATCCAACTCTAGGGTGCAGTGCTCATCTCCATTTACAGCCAAAGAGCCAGTGCTGCCTGTGTTTGCAGATGTATGCATTGCCATATAGCAGGTCATGACTAGTTCGCCCATGACGTAGGCTCTGCCCATGATATAGGCTCCGCCCATGATGTAGGCTTCACCCATGGTGTGGTAGCAAATTTTTTGGCTGCCCACCACTGGACATATCTATTTATTAAGAACTCAAAAAGCATAGGAAGTGCTTGGCTCTGAAGCAAAGAAAGAAAACCCTATTGAAACAACTTCCCTTTAATTGGAACCACCTCATCTTCACCTTCATCTGAACAATTGCATATATTCTATTCAGAAGTAAATCCCATTGAGCTTATTTCCTTATAAGTAGGTGCAGGTTATTCCCTCTTCATGGGGATAAATTTAAGAATGATAAAGGAATGGGAGAAAATATCAAAGCATATCAGGGTACTGGGCATGACCCCCCCTTTCTTCTTTTGTATTATGTTTTAATAAAAATCATTGCTCAAACATGGGGCTTGAGATTTCATGTCCCATGCACCAATTAGTAGCAGCACATACGGTTTCCCTAGTAACATTTCTGAAATGTGGCATTTGTCAATGTGGTTTTAGCCTCATCGTGACTGAGGCTTGGACCTAAACAGATTTTGGTACTTTAGTGGAATTCAAATTAAGTATAAATGTTCCTGGAGCTCTTCAGTTATTCTTTTAGAGCAGGTTTAATCCTCTTTTTCCCCTTCTATGGCGAGAAAAACCATAGGGACCAACATGAAGATGGGCGACCAGCAGGAACAGGAAGCCTTTCTGGGTACCTCAGATTTTAAACTTTACTTCAAGCACTTGTTTTTCTTTTTAACTGTTTTAAAATGGCATTCTGTGATGTCAGTGGCTTTAAAACTTCCTATCTTCAGAAAAATATTTCTTACATTAGTTTAGCTTCAGAGGAGTCCACCTAAATCAGGAATAGATCCACCTTCTTTTTTACATTTTCTTCAACTTTGGGTAAACTGCCTGTAACAGAAGTTACAGATTTTACTTTCTTAGGATCCAAGATCACTACTGCAGAAGGAGATTGCAGCCATGAAATAAAAAGACGACTGATTCTTGGGAGAAAAGTGATGAGAAACCTGGGGAACGCAGTTAAAAGTAGAGACATCACCTTGCAAACAAAAGTCTGCATAGTCAAAGCAATGGTATTCCTGGTGGTAATGTATGGTTGTGAGAGCTGGACCATTAGGAAAGCTGAGTGCAGAAGAATAGGTGCCTTTGAAATGTGGTGTTGGAGGAGAGTTTTGAGAGTCCCCTGGACAGCGAGGAGAACAAATAAGTCAATCTTAGAAGAAATCAACCCTGACTGCTCCTTAGAAGGTCAAATAGTAAATATGAAGCTGAAGTACTTTGGACATCAAATGAGAAGAGAGGATACACTTGAGAAAGCCTTGATGCTGGGGAAAGGTGGAGGGCAAAAGAAGAAGGGGGCAGCCAAAGATGAGATGGCTAGATGGTATTATAGAGACAATGGGCACAGAGCTGGGTAGGTTGAGGAGGATGGCGGAGGACAGAAGTGCCTGGAGGACCATGGTCTGTGGGGTCACAAAGGGTTGGAATCCACTGTGTGACTGAACAACAACAACAGAAATTTAGTTTACTGGAAAAAATTGACTGGTTGGTAACAGTAAGCATTGGCCACTGTACATTGCCCTTTTCTGCAGCTAGATCTTGGACGGTGTATAATTTGTGTTGGTCTATTCATAAAGTGCTTCTCCCTTGTGTATGTTACCTATATATGCTTGTGGAGGAGGAAATAAAATTAGCATTATGGATTGTAAATTAATTGTCTGTAAAGTGAGAAAGAAGAGAAGTAAATAACACTGGAAGGCAACATGAGCAACGTTTGTCTCAACAAATGCCATGAATACATAAAATACCTGAAATGGAACCCTTCTTAAATAGTAATAATACTGTACTTGTATGCCATCAAGTCAATTCAAACGTCTGGCAGTACTTCCAAGGCTTTTCTAGACAGAGAATACACATAAGTGGCTTAGCATTCCCTTCTTCTGGGGACACAGCTTGGGACTGTACAACTTGCCCAAGACTACACAGGTCAGTGGGGAATCAAACTCCCAAGATATATGTTTTAATGCAAGTTTTCCTATGTGTGGCGACTTTTGGGATACCCTGTAGTAAGATTCAAGGCAACTTGCTCATCAAGAATAATATTGCAACTATTGTTCTGGCTTTTGTGTATTCTGGCTTAAAGAGTAACTTGCTTAAAGAGCAGAATTTTCTCTGAATGGTCGCTTCACTTAACAACTAAAACCAACCAAAAACTCAACAAATAAATCGGGGTTCACAATCTCACCTCCCCCCGCCAGAAGTCACAATTGGTCACTTACAATGGTGTTTCGCTTAAAGAGCAAACTCGCTTAAAGAGCAATCCTGTGGAACGCATTATGCTCTTTAAGCGAGGTACAACTCATGTCGTTGTCCATCAGCAGTCTTCACTTGAGCATGTTGTTCTTGCATTTAGTGACTCCAACCCTCATCCTATTCAGGGTCCACCAGGTGATGTAGGAGAGGTTGAGTTCCTCAACCATATCTTCCTTTAATGTTGTTAGCCTAGACAAATAGGTGACATGTGTCAGTGTGTGGTTTCTCTGCCCAGATGTGTGGTCTGCGTAGCCTGTTCTGCAAGATGCTGTCCTCATGCCAGGAATAAGGATTGGTGTTTGGAAGGACTCTTGGTTCTGGCGTTGTCACTGAAGACAAATGGATGTCAAGAGCAGTTTTAGCTGCAACTAAATGGGGAAATTTGAAGAAGTCCAGGTTGCATTGAAAGGCCTCTTATCTTAAGTGAAATCTGTTTTAACTTACTCTTGAATGATCATTCCTTTCACATGGGAGATGCTTCTTTTCTCTTGGGAATGAGCCAGATAGCACCACATCACACCAGATTATTGATGCTTATAGCCTGCCGGTTTCCCTACTTTTTGTTCTCACACTAGGTCAGGCAAAAAAAATTGCAGGATGAATTCACCACAAGATGCCTTCATTTTGCAGTTTCATGTCTGGCCTAGACACAGAAGAAGAAGATGCGGGATGCAGCAACCCCTTTGTATTCTTGTTTAATTAAGCAAGTGGCATAGTGCCACAGCAATACATCAGCCTAGTGTGGAGAACCCAGAGGCGTAGCTACCGCCGTATCTGCCGTATCAATTATACGGGGTCCCCGGGCCACGGGGGCCCCCAACGTGCGTAAGCAAAACAAATCTTTACCCTTCCTAAGGGCCCCCAAACAAATTTTTATACGGTTCCCCGCCAAGGCACGCTACTCTTCTGGGAGAACCCCTTATGTCTGAAGTGGCACTACGTTACTTAAGATAATTTTTTATTTGAAATTATGGGAAGAGGAAAAGAGAGGAGAAGGTTTTTCCACCATCCTTTCTTCTATCACAACCCATGACAAATGTCGCAGGGTTGCCACCGAAGAGAGTGCTGCCCACAGCTCTTTTTGGGAGTGACTTAAACTATCATACAGACTCCAGAACAGGATAATCAAGAGTGCTTCCAACTGTGTCAAATAAACTGCAACTGTGCACTGTGCAGAAAGGAGAGGAACAGTTCATGAAATCACTCTTACTTAAAACACACCTGTTCATCATAAAATAGCATGAATCAAACTGCACCAAAAGTGAACCAGATAATGAGCCATATGTTCACCTGATTGCTACCTATGACTGATACACCAGCTGCAGAATCCATCTGGACTATTTGCTCCAATTATCTGTGTTCTGATAACCTCCTTGTTTAATTATTATTACTGCGGTATCCTTGTACACGGGCTTCCTCTGAAAATGGTTCAGGAAACTTTTATTAGTTTGAAATGGGGCAGCAGGACTGTTTCCTCGGGTTGGACAATGCCAATGCTATGAGCTGGTGTAATTCAGTGGGTTTGGCTATCCAGGGCCAAGAGTACAAACTTCCCAGGAAAAAAGCAGGCTGGGATTCCCTGGAGTATGAATGGAAGGTCCATACCCTGCCACACGTGTGGCCTTGGACTGGCTACCTGGCCCTAGCGCACCACCAAAAGGACAGAATGGTAAACCACTTCTGAGTACTTTATGCCTAGGAACCATTGGAAGGTTGCTATAAGTCAGAATTGATTTGGTGGCACAGGAATATTATTATGACATCTGCACTGGCTTCCAGTCTGTTCCTGGGCCCAATTCAAAGTGATGCGTTAAATTTTCATGCTTTTAAAGAGTTTGGAGCTAAATAAAAAGAGTGTCCTTTCTGTTTGTGCATTCCTACCCAGATCCAAAGGTCATTGTCTGAGGCCCTTTTCAGATACTCCCATCAAATGAGGAATGATAGGGGGTTATCAAAAGGGCATATTTTCCTTTTGTGGCGCTCTAGGAAGGCTTGCTCGATGCTTTCGCTGTGGGCTTTTCAGTGCCAGATGAAGCCCAGCTCTCTCAAGCTTTGTTGGCCCTTGCACTGCTGCTGTCTCCTCCCCTTGTCTATACAGTAAAACCTCAGATAGCACTAAAACCTGGTTCCACAAGTCTTGGTGTTATACGATTTTTAGTGTTATCTGATGCATGTTAAAATCCTATGGGATCCATAGAGATATATTGTAACCACACAGGCTTTAGCGGTTGTTATCTGAAGCATCCCATAGGATCTTAATGTTATCCGATGCAATTCTTCCCCCCAGATTCCTTAATGTTATGCGATTTTAGTGTTATTCGATACTAATGTTATATGAGGTATTACTGTATATATTTTACTTTGACTTTACAGTTTTACCTTGCTTAAAGAGCATAATGTGTTCCACAGGATTGCTCTTGAAGAGCATAATGTGTTCCACAGGATTGCTCTTGAAGCGAAACACCATTGTAATTGACCAATTGTGACTTCTGGTTGGGGGGGACTACACCCCCTAATTTATTTGTTAAGCGAGTTTTTGGTTGGTTTTATTTGTTAAGCGAAGCAAACATTCAGAGAAAATTCTGCTCTTTAAGCGAGTTACTCTTTAAACGAGGTGCTCTTTATGCAAGGTTTGACTGTATTCTGTAGCTATTTTAGTTTGTTATGGGTATTATGTTGGCTAGAATCCTATTGTGGAATTTTCAGCCGTGTATTTGGAAAGATGTAAGACTCCAAGGGCAAAGTATTGCTAATTGATGAGTTAATGCTTGTACCCCAAGTTTCATGCTAGTTGTGTGATTTGAAGTGTGCCTGGGAATGTAATGGCAATGTGTTAAATACTGTGTTTTCCAGCATTACACTTATACCAGCATAAATCCATACTAAGATCCTGGTCATTATGTCACATATATGTACAGTCAAACCTCGCATAAAGAGCGCTTCGCTTAAAGAGTAACTCGCTTAAAGAGCAGAATTTTATCTGAATGTTCGTTTCGTTTAACAAATAAAACCAACCAAAAACTCACTTAACAAATAAGTTGGGGTTCAGCCCCCCCCCCCGGTGATTGGTCATTTACAATGGTGTTTCGCTTAAAGAGCAAACTCGCTTAAAGAGCAATCCTGTGGAATGCATTATGCTCTTTAAGTGAGATACAACTGTATTAAACTTTGTTTTATGAACTAAAGGACTTGGTGAGTGACAAAGAGCCCCCTGGTGGTGTAGTGGTTAAACTACTGTGCTGCAGCTACAATGTTGTGAGTTCAATCCTGATGAGATCCAAAGGTTGACACAGTCTTCTGCCTTTCCAAGGTCAGTAAAATGAGTACCCAGCGTGTTGAGGGCAAAATGCTAATTTACTGTGAGCTACCCAGAGAGAGGGCACTAAGTGCTATGGGGCAGTATATAAGTACAGTTGTACCTCGCTTAAAGAGCATAATGTGTTCCACAGGATTGCTCTTTAAGCAAGTTTGCTCTTTAAGCGAAACACCATTGTAAGTGACCAATTGTGGGGCGGATTGTGAACCCCGATTTATTTGTTAAGTGAGTTTTTGGTTGGTTCTATTTGTTAAGCAAAGCGAACATTCAGAGAAAATTCTGCTCTTTAAGCGAATTACTCTTTAAGCGAGGCGCTCTTTATGTGAGGTTTGACTGTATACAGGTAATTGCTATTGCTTTTGCTAAAATAAACATTACTGTGCATACAAAGAAATATTTTAGCAATTGTCCAGTTGCAAACATCTCTGTTTAGGAAAGACGCACAGGAATGTGCTAGTCGTCCCGAGTCCTATTGCATGAAGCAGATTATCTCTTTTTAGTTGGGGATCAGCCCAGGATTTGGGACCGAGATAGCTTTGGTTACCCTGAGGGAGGTGATTTTTGTTCGGAAAGAGGAGAGATGACGTACACGGAATCCTCTTTGATTGATTGGACTCAAGAAAATAGCTACTGTCATCAAGACTGCACAGCATACACGGGCTCTTTCTCCCTGCCATAGAACCTCCTGTGAAATGCAGCATTCCCCCATTTTGGCACAGGGTGGAAAGGCTGTCTATGCACTTATGCCACCTGGGTGGTGTGCTTTAGCCAACACCAGGGTGTATTACGCCTGTAGGTTTGTATTTGTGGGCTTCATCACAGAATTCTGCATAGACAATTCTTGGGGACTTTTAGGAACTGCAGACCAACAACACAAAAGATGACAACCCTACTAAGCCAATACACTACACAGACTTTCATGTACAGTTGTACCTCGCTTAAAGAGCATAATGCGCTCCACAGGTTTGCTCTTTAAGCGAGTTTGCTCTTTAAGCGAAACACCATTGTAAGTGACCAATTGTGACTTCTGGTTGGGGGGGACTGGGCCCCCTGATTTATTTGTTAAGCGAGTTTTTGGTTGGTTTTATTTGTTAAGCAAAGCAAACATTCAGAGAAAATTCTGCTCTTTAAGTGAGTTACTCTTTAAGCGAGGCACTCTTTATGCAAGGTTTGACTGTACATGCTATATGCATTAGTTATATAGAAATGTGTATTTCCATGTGCTAGTGTGTATGTGCTGATTCAAATTTAGAAATAATTAATATGAATAGGAGAAACGACAATGCCAAAGGGCCCTTGCTGTTCTTTCTTATGCTTCTTTCTCCTTTAATCAGAGTGCGACAGGACAAAGAAAGGATTACTCAAGACAGAGCATGCTGTTAGGCTCAGGAATTTCTTTGCTGTTACAATGGCCAATTCTAGCTTCAGGAATCAGAGATTCACAAAATACGTTTCTAAAAATTTCAGCTTTTTAGAAATCAGTATTTTCTATTATTTCCATAGCATGGTCTTCTATTAGGTGTGCCAAGAGAGACAGAGAAATGAAGAAATTGCTTACTAGCTACTGCTTTGATTCAGATTTTTCACTGTGGGAACAAGGAGTCTCCCTTTTAGTCGGCACCTGGGTGGCCATTTGCAAATACTGTAGTTCCAAAATAAGTGGGGCCCAGCTGGGAGCTGTAATGATTTTTGTCCTGCTCTTGCAGCAGTGGCAGTTCTCAGACAATCAGGCTTGATTTTCACCTACCTCCTCCTTAAAAATATAAAATCAGTCAAAATGCCGCCTGGAGCATTCTGCATCCTCTTGGGTTGATTTTACTTTGAGATTCAGTTTAAGTGGATGACAGGTGCTAGAAAAATTCTTGGGGCAGTGATGGCATCACAGCCAGCACCTCCAAGTTATTTTATTCACCCGTGCCTGCTTTCAAATAAGCACATGTTACTGGTTTTGAAAAAATGTTTCTCGGGATAAGTGGGTCTAAAAGTTAGAAGTTGGCAAATAGTTCAGGGCACTGGCTTACAGCATAGAAACTGAGGGCCAGGTTAAACTCAGCGATGGATTATGCAAACTTAAACATGGGAAAGAAAGAGAAAGAAAGAAAGAGTAACCAAAGCAAAGGAAGCACACTTATATCCTGACCCATAGTGCTCAGTGAACTCTCTGAGTGGTTCACAAGTTCATTAGTATTTCCCCCTCAACATGCTGGGTACTTATTTTACTGACCTTGGAAGGATGGAAGACTGAGTCAACTTTGGATCCCCCTGATCAGGATTGAACTTACAACCTTTTGGTTCCAGGACAGCAGTTTAACCAGTGCACCACCATAAAACAATTAGCAGTGAAAATGTGAGGTAATTTTTTTTAATGCTAAACTAACTGAGCCATTTCAAACTAAATATAATGTCAACACCATGCAGTATATAAAGAAGCAGTATATAAAGTGGAATACAAGTTGTACCTCGCTTAAAGAGCACAATGTGTTCCACAGGATTGCTCTTTAAGGGAGTTTGCTCTTTAAGCAAAACACCATTGAAAGTGACCTATTGTGACTTGTGGGGGGGGGGGATTAAGAACCCCGATTTATTTGTTAAACAAGTTTTTTGGTTGGTTTTATTTCTTAAGCGAAGCAAACATTGAGAGAAAATTCTGCTCTTTAAATGAGTTAGTCTTTAAGCATGGTGCTCTTTATGTGAGGTTTGACTGTAGTACAGTAATACCTCGGATAACGTTTACCTCGGATAACGCTAAAATCGCATAACGTTAAGTAATGGGGGGCAGAATTGCATCAAATAACGTTAAGATCCTATGGGATGCATCGGATAACAACCGCTAAAGCCTGTGCAGTTACAATGTACCTCTATGGAGCTTTAACATTATCTGATCCATCCCATAGGATTTTAACATGCATCGGATAACACTAAAAATCGGATAACTCCAAGACTTGTGGAACAAAGTCTTAGCATTATCCGAGGTTTTACTATATCCTCTTTTCCTTGCCTAGCATTATCATCTTCAGAGAAAACAATGTTTTTTACTTCATAAGGGACTGCAGTGGCTCAAGTGGCTAAGACACTGACTGGGAGGCATAAGGTCAGCAGTTCAATTCTCGAGTACTGCAGGAAGGAATGAACTCCTGTCTTTGACCCAACTCCTGCCAACCTAGCAGTTTGAAAGCAAGAAATTGTAAGTAGATAAATAGGGAAGGAAACAGTGTTCCATGAGCTCCGGTGTCTAGTCATGCCTGCCACACGACTACAGAAACGTCTGCAGAAGCAGACAGCAGTGGCTCTTTGGCTTTGAAACAGAGATGAGCACTGAACCCTAGAGTCGGATATGACTGGCTTTCGAGCAAGGGAAACCTTTAACTTTACCTAAGGAAATGTGGCTCTAATTTCACCCTGGCTTTCAAATATGATTTTCTGTTCTGTTTCCTTGGATATCATCAATATTGAAGGGTATTAGATAGCAAGTGGGCATTTAGCACTCAGATTTATTACCCTGCCTTTGTACTGAGAATTCTCCTGTTCCTTCCTTCAATCACAGGTAAGTATGTCAAACTGAACAGACTTTCCTGTTCACCCTGGCACGGGGAAAAGAATAGCAGTTACTTCTAAGCCAAGGGTGCCCAAACTACGGCCTGGGGGCTGGATCTGGCCCCCATGCCAATTCATCCGGTCCGCAAAGCCCTCGTCGCTTTCAGAAGCGGAAGTAACTTTCACTTCTGGGAGCGGCGAGGGCTTCACAGGCTGGATAAATTGGTGTTGGGTCCGCAAAGCCCTCATCGCTTTCAGAAGTGGAAGTAACTTCCGCTTCTGGGAGCGGCGAGGGCTTCACAGGCTGGATGAATTGGCTTTGGGTCCAGATCCAGCCCCATGGGCCATAGTGACCAGTCCCCTGGCACTTGGTGAATTAAGAGTGCTAGGTGCTACCTCCTCACGCAACCTTGTTTTTCTCTCTGAGACAGTTGTCACATGGGGAATGTGTTGGGGAGACAAATTGCAAAGGATCAGCAGGGCTGGCGCCGTAATTTGTGCAATTTACATATTTCATGCCACTTCTCAAGAATTTGCAAAATTCAGCTTTGCTGACTCAGTTTGTGAATGGCAAGGGAAGTGCCAGAGCAGCAATGAACAATAATCTTCAGGTTATTATTAATGAATAAATTATCCTGACTTCTTATGAGACAGAAGGGGAAAGAGCCAAGTACAGTACATAACGTAGTCAAATCTTCTGCATTGTGGAAGTCTTTGGCTTTTCAGAGAACACAGCCAGTTTTCCTATTCTGGCATAAGCATATTTAGAGGCATGACCACCTCACGCTTCTAGCACCACGTTGCATCCTTAGAATTGGAACTTTTGAAATGGAACTGAATGCTGCTACCTATGGGTCGAGTGTTGATAGTGTCCGTGAATCAGACGCAGGCCATGGACTACGCAGGGGCTGACTCATTATGCATCAATTACTCGTGGTTTTGATGTTCTGCCCACCTGTAGATCCTCTGGCACCTCTGTACACAGCAGGAATTCTTACATAAGGGGAGGGAGGGAGGTTGTATAGATTTTCAACAAGCCCTTGGAGTTCATTTTCATCCCTCCACCCCCAGAACCCCTGCCAAGTAAGCTTTTATACATTTTTAATATAATTATGCCAAATGCATGGCAAAATGGGGGAAACAACATGGATAAACTGAGTGTAAAGGCTCCTTCTTTGTAGCTTTACTTCCACTTCACCACAAAAGGTTGCACATATTTATTTTTTTCTATTTGTAACATTGGTAACCTATCTTTCCTGGAAAGAGCTGATGGCAGCATGCATGGGTTTCTTCCTCCCATTTTTATATTCTCAACAACCTTAGCAGGCAAGTCAGGCTGAGAATGTGAGGCTGGCTAAAAGTCATTCTATCAGTTATTAAGTTTGTCCAAAGTTTAACCAACAAGGTTTTTCAAATAGCATCGTTCCTTGTTGTGAGCAAATTGATGCCATAAACGTGCTCTGAGGTTCCATTGAAATTCTGCTTTCTCCCCATGATGGTAGCAGGAATTTGGACAAGACTGCAACTCTATCCCCTCCTAGGTTGAGAATTTTTTTAAATTTCTAAATGACCAAGACTCCTTTCAGATACCTCCATTATGTCCAACTGAGTAAAGGAGATAGAAATGCAGCAATCAACATCAGTCCATTCAGAGCAGTGTCAAAATGTCTCTGACTGGTAGTGACCCTATGAAGAAAAGATCTCCAAAATATCTTGTTGTCTACAATCCTGCTCAGCTCTTGCAGACTCAAGCTTGTGGGTTTCCTAATAGAGTCAATCCATCTCACATTTGGTCTTCATCTTTTCTTGCTGCCTTTCATCTTTCCCAGCATTATTGTCTTTGTCAGAGAGTCTTGCCTTCATCATTTTTATTCCCAGAAACAGTTGAGGCTTCATTTGCTCATCTTTCTCACAGTAGGTGATCTGTAGAGCTCTCCTCCAGCACAATATATCAAATGAATCCAGGATAGAAAACTGGAGCAAAATCTGCCCAGAAGTTTCCTGGTTTATGGTGTATGAAAGGACACCTCTTTAATTATTCAGTTCATCAATTCCTCTTCCAAACTGAGTACAGTACAGTAATACCACGGATAACATGAGTACTGTATAGCGTGAAAACCACATAACGTTACAAGATTTTTGAAAAAATCTTGTATCGAATAATGCGATTTTTAACGTTATCCGATACAGTCGTTCTTAGCAGCAGGGTGGCTGGAAAGCTGAACGGGGTTCTCCGTTCAGCTTCCCAGCCACCCTGCAGCTACGGAGGCAGGGGTGGGGATGCTGGAAAGCTGACGGGGGGCTCCCCCGTTGGCTTCCCCAGCCACCCCACAGCTGCGGAGGCAAGGGCGGGTGGCTAGGGAAGCCGACAGGGAGTCCCTGTCAACTTCCCCAGCCACCCTGCAGCTGTAGATCGGGTCCTCTGATCTCTCTGGAGCAGGCAGGGGACACGATCCAAGCTGTTTCTGGGCTTCCCCGACGTCCTCAGCCAGTGCAGCAAGCCAAAACATCAGGGTTCGAATCCTGACATTCTGGCTTGCTGCACTGGCTGAGGACGTCGGGGAAGCCCAGAAACAGCTTGGATCGGGTCTCCCCACCTCCCTAGACCCGGCGGGGGGGATCAGAGACCCCAAAATTGGTTAAAAAAAAGTCCATTTTTTAAAACCAATTTTGGGGTCTCTGACCCCCCTGCCGGGTCCAGGGAGGTGTGGAGACCCGATCCAAGATGTTTCTGGGCTTCCCCGACGTCCTCAGCCAGTGCAGCAAGCCAGAATGTCAGAGTTCAAATCCCAACATTCTGGCTTGCTGTACTGGCTGAGGATGTCGGGGAAGCCCAGAAACAGCTTGGATCGGGTCTCCACACCGCCCTGAACCCGGCCGGGGGGGGGGGGGGGTCAGAGACCCCAAAATTGGTAAAAAAAAAAATCTCTGTTTTTTTTTTTTTACCAATTTTTGGGTCTCTGACCCCCCCCTCGCCGGGTCCAGGGAGGTGGGAAGACCCGATCCAAGCTGTTTCCAAAGTTCCCCCACCTCCCTGGAGGCTGCAGCAAGCCAAAATGTCAGGGTTCAAACCCCAACGTTCTGGCTTGCTGCAAGCCTCCAGGGAAACAGGGGTTTTTTTAACATTGTGTGATCAATGTATCACACAAGGGGGGGGGGTCAGAGACCCCAAAATTGGTAAAAATAACGGACTTTTTTTACCAATTTTGGGGTCTCTGACCCATCCCCCGGCCGGGTCCAGGGAGGTGGGAAGACCCGATCCAAGCTGTTTCCAAAGTTTCCCCACCTCCCTGGAGGCTGCAGCAAGCCAAAATGTCAGGATTCAAATCCCAACGTTCTGGCTTGCTGCAGCCTCCAGGGAAACAGGGTTTTTTTTAACATTGTGTGATCAATGTATCGCACAACGTTAAAAACCGGATAATGACGGGGCTTGTGGAACCAAGTCATAACGTTATCCGGGGTACTAATGTACTTTGTTTTTGTTAGGAAATCAGCTGTTGCAACTTCATTTGTGTTCCATGAGCTATCTGAGTGGACAAAAAGAAGGTAGTCTTTCTCAGTAATAATGAGTAAAAAAAAAAGACAAAATAAAATCACCAGTGATATTTACAATGACCTGGAGATTACGGTTTTCCATAACTAACTCTTGCTATTTCCCAAAACTCAGTTGACTTGGTACTGGTCTGCCACCTTTACCCTCAATCAATGTATACTCCAGAAATGGGTTCCATATATTCCAAAATTTATTTTCCTTAATTATACCCTTTTTCTGATTAAGTTCCGATGTAAGCTTATCATTCAATGCGATTTCCCACATTTTGTTATACCAATCTTCCATTTTTATCAAAGAATCATTCTTCCAATTTCTTATATGTTGCCTTGCTGTTGTTAATATAATGGACAACAAATCTTTTTTATTTGTATCTATATTCAAAGTATCTACATCACTCAATAAGGTAGTACCTGATCCCATCTTGAGGTCCACACCCGCTATTTCTATAATTTCTTTCCCTATATTTGCCCAGAAACCCTTTAACACATTACAACTCCACCACATATGTTCGTATGTCCCCAGTGTATTCTTACATCTCCAGCACATTTTAGTTTTTGTATTATCCATCTGGTGCAGCCAAACTGGAGTCAGGTACCACTTCCATAACTATTTATAATTATGTTCTTTAACTCTAACAGACAAGGTTCTCATAATCCTTCTCTTCCATTCATTTTTACAAATTGATTCCGTAATTTTAATATTCAAATCTTGTTCCCAAATTGTTTTTATGACTTCCTATGGTCTTCCCTCTTGATTTAACATCTTGTATATATTACTAATGAAGTCCTTAGCACCTTTTTGACCTACTGTTATGCTATAAACCATTTCGTCAAACTGTCCTTTCCCTTTCTAAACTGGATTCTTCTAAATATGTTTTGTTCCACTTGTATACTAGTGCAATTTGAAACCAGTTCAAATTCATTTGTCCATATACCTCTATTTTTTCTCTCTCTCTCCTTACATATCTGAATCCAGTCTTTCAACAGGAAGACATTATTTCTGAAAAAAACTTCCTCCATTTTTCTATTTATCTTCACTGGAAAACTTTTTAAATCTTCAATTTCTATAATCAAAGATACACCTGGGACCAATTTCTTCTTCAAATTCTTTAATACCTCCATTGCTCTATTTATCATTTTATTCTTAACGTAGAATGTGGATGTCTTTATATTATTAGAATATTAGAAACAAAAATATACATTTATTGAAATATATACATAAATATACATGAGGATATATATTATAAAAGATATTTACATAAGGAGTATATATTTGATAAACAAGTTGTAAAAATGAGATTTGTTCAAAATAATGAATAAGAAAATGGGTTTGAAAAATATTTTTCTTTATATGTATTGTATTGTATTGTTTGTATTATGTATTGTATTGAAATGTATTGTTGTTTGATTCTTTTTGTTTTATTATCATTTTAAAAATTAATAAAAACTAATTAAAATAAGAAGCCCATCTTTCTCGTTATTTCCAACTAAAAGTTTGGGGTTAGCATTTCATCTACCAACTTAGTCCCTCTAGATGTGCTGCACTGCACATGGTGGTTGAGGGTTTATGGGAACTGTAGTCTCACAAAGCTGATTTGCATCATATCGAGCAAGCTTTCATTTGCCCAATCTAAGTTAGCTAGTTACTTCTCTCATGCAGATCCTAGGCTTCCTGAATAATGTGTTTCTTTTCTGGTTTTAGATTATGGTACCCATACCATATACATAAGTGTTTCATGCCTTTCTTCACATAAAGAATGATTGCAGCTTGCCAGTCTTTGCAAAGCCATCATCTCTGTCTGCTATGCCTGTAGAAAGAGAGGAATTCACTACCTTGCCACCAAGTTATTATAGGCTGGTTTTGACTGCCATGATGACAACCCCAAGGGTATGCAGAAGAGAAGAATAGGATAAAATCTAGGCACACAAATTCAAGTCTTATGTTCCGCTCTGCCTCATACTGAGTTTATGAGGCAGCTTTGGACGGGGACTGGGATGGTCCATGTTTAAATCTCCATTCAGCTGGAGGGTATATGGGATGATCCATTGTTGGATTGAATCCAGTACTGAATTGTTGGTAGGCCAATTGAATAAGCAGAGTTTTGGTGAGTCAACACCTCTGTAAGTTCCATCAATTTGAATGGGCCTATTGTAGTTGAAGATTAATGAATAGACTTCAGCTTTACTTTTCACATAAACTTGTAGAGGTAATAAGTGGGGAAGAGAAGAACTATGTATGCTGCCTTGGGTTCCTCAGTGGAGAGATATAAATATACTGAATATGATATTAGAGGTTTTTATAACATGTAATAGGGACTTAATTTTTCTTGAACAGTCTCATTTAAATCAGTGCATCTGGAAACCTTTATGTGAGTCTAACTTCTCATCCATAACAAACAGTAATATAGATCTCATTTTTAGAAACTCTCTGACAGATGGGCCAGCTTATTTGCCCTTTGGGGCAAGGAGAAAATTAAAGATTTTGAAAAACAATTTGGTTTATTTTTATTGTTACAAAGATAATGTCGTTTTTTGTCCTTGGATTTTCTGACTAATTTCTGTTTAATTTTAAAATGTGGACGCATGCTGGTATATTTTATTAGGGGTTTCAGCAAATTTAACTACAATAACAACAGCAGATAAATAATTGTTTTTAAATGAACTGATCAGTAGTCCATTAAATTTGCATACATATGCATGAGCAGAGCCAGCAATAGAAATGCACATTTTCTTTTGCAATTAAAATAGCCTACAATGAAATACAAGAGCTTCTGAATTGTAAATAAGTTGACCTATTTTTTATGTTACCTCATTGTGCAACTAGCATTCAATGCTCCCCACTTTAACATTTGCAGGCTCTGACACCCTGACTACATGTTTCGTACACTACATTAACCAAGCAGTAAAAGGGCAGAGACAGCTGGAAGGGTGTTGGTGGTCATAGATAATGTGACCCCTTGAACCTTCCAACTCCACAGAGATGCTTGGTAACGTATATATTAAATAAGAATTGATTATCATCCATAGTAGGGCTCCTGACAAGTTGCATGCAGTTTAAGCCTAGGATGAATGTGAGGGTGAAGTGTGCTTCAGGTAGAGTTGCCATAATTCTCTCTCAAAACCGGGACAGAAGTATACTTGACAAGAAATGGGCGGGTTATCTACAAAATAGCCTTTTAAAAAACAAACATAATATAATGACAGCTATAAAACACTTTCACATTAAACACATCAATACATAAATGAATTTATTTACAATAGTTAATTCTTACTGTAAGATGATCTGTTGCACTTCTGAGAAGCCGTGTTGTGGTCAACTCTTAATGTTCTCAGTTCCAGGAAACACACTGGTCACACTTATCGGGTGGTGGTATGAGGCGAGGATGTTAAGATTTGTCTCCAGGCATACTCCAACTCCAGTGTGGCAGGAAATAGCTTGTTTGATGGTGAGAGTTTGAATTTATTTTAATGATGTGTTATAATTCACAATCAGTAAGTTTTAAAAATCCGGGACTTTAACATGATTTCTATTGAACTGGCTGGGACAATTTTTCTGACCTTGAATCCAGGACAATCCTGGTTTTCCAGGACGTATGCAACCCTAGCTTCAGGGATAGGGCAAAATCAATCCATTATGTCCTAGGACAGTGATGGCAAACCTTGGCTCTCCAGGTGTTCTTGAACTTCAATTCCCAGAAGCCCTGATCAGCAAGAGTGCTGACTTGGGTTTTTGGTAACTCAAGCTCAACAACACCTGGAGTGCCAAAGTTCACTATCATGGTCCTAAGATCAGATCACACCTGAAGGTAAAGTGTCTTTCTTCCTGATACAGCACTATACAGTGGTGGGCTGTCAATTTTTTTACTACCCCACCGTGACGTCATTATGTAGTGGGTGGAGCCAACGTCATGAGGTCATTACATCGTGGGCGGAGCTGATGTTATGATGTCATGATGTTGTGGGCAGAGCCAAAAAATAAATAAAATAAAATAAAATGGCTGCCTGGAACTGCACATGCATCAAACCTCCATTTGATGCATGCACAGTTCTATTTTTTAGTGCACATGCGTCAAACTTCTATTTGACACATGCTCACTAAAAAATAGAACTGTGCATTCATCAAATGGAGGTGTGACGCATGCGCAGTTCCAAGCAGCCATTTTGGCTGCCTAGAAATACACTTCCGGAGGGCCCCCGGAGAGGTGACTGAACTGGTCACCCGGGAGTTTACCACCACCCCGGTGACCCCCTCCTGATAGGTACTACCTGTTCGGGTGAACCGGTCCAAACCGGTAACAACCCATCACTGGTACTATCCCTCCACGCAATGCAGATCTTTTCCTGCTCCATACTTGAGTCATCAAACATACAAACAAAACTAGGCTTTTCCTCACTATTCCTGTTACAAAACAAAATCAAGTTAATTTGCCAAAAGAGGCTGGTGGCAACCTCCCATTAGAAGAAACAGACAGTCGCTTCTCCTTAGAGGTGCACAGAATCAGTGAGGTCTTATATGTCATAGAGTAGTAAAGAGTCACACAAATAGGACCTGGTTGCCAACTTTTTGTTTCAATTCCCTGTCTCTAATTATTGGCTGTTTTCTCCCTTCTGCATTTCTTCCCGCCTTTAAAAAAAACTTTAGCAAATTAACTTCTACTCAGAGAGACAAACATAAACAATGAAGGAAATAAAATGCTCGCTTGCTCTTTCATCCTCCAGTGTCTGCTCATCATCCCCTCCAGTGATGGGATGTAACAGGTTCTCACCAGTTCGCCAGAATCGGTAGTAACTTTCCCCAGTGTCCCGGAGAACCGGTAGCAGCTTTTGGGGGAACCACCTTCGGGGCTTACCTTTTCACTGGTTTCCCCACTGCGCATGCGTGCCAAACAGTTGGTGTGCATGCATGCCTACAGTGCTTGGCACGTATGCACGGCCTCCTTTCTGTCCTCCTTGCTGTCCTTGTGTTGTTGGTGGGTGGGTGGGTTGAGGGGTGTGTGTGTGCTTATTTTTATTTTATTTTAATTATTATTATTTTTCTTTGGCTCCACCCATGGTGTAATGATGTCATGATGTTAGCTCCACCCACACTGGCATCACGGTGGGGTAGTAAAATTTTTGACATCCCACCACTGATCCCCTCCCACTTCGCCTGACTCTAAAGTAGCTTTCAAAATTCTTGGCAGGGAGAAGGTGAATATTTAAGTCATGCTAACTTCAAAACCCAACTAATGCTGAGCCGGCGCATCTCCTGGGTGGGGCACAGATGTTACTGGAAAGTTTGGAAATCTCAAATACACATCTTTGTGTTTCTTGGCCAGGAAAAGGAATCATTTGTTGATGCCCAATCTACAGTGTATGAACTACAGCAAATTTTATCCAACCATGACCAAAAAAAATTAAAAAGTCACACTGACATTTCAGGCACATACTGGAAAGGTGAAAGACCAACAAGGAAATTCTTTCTGCCTTTGAAGAGGATCATGCTATTTCCTCTGTCATTCAATTGAAGCCTGATTTCTTGTGTAATCTAACAGTGATACCAACTATATTTATAGAGTCCCAAATGGGCTTAAGAATACAGAAATTGCCCATAATTGTTTTAGTTCCTCAATTGTGTCAGTCATTTGATTAAACCTTGCAGCCTTAGTGTTAATTTTTTGGGGGAGGGGATGTCTTGTGTTCTGCCAGTTCATAATAGTAGCCCTTTTTTTAAAAAAACTTTCTGATACCATCAGTGCTTAATTTCTAATTGGATAGATTAGGTATTATATTTTATGGTAAAAAAGTACAGTGAAAATGCAAAGGGATGTTCTTCATATGGATAGAGCTGACCCTGGAACTATAAAACAATTTCCAAACCCCATGGCCTTCAAACTCATAGCTGCAGAGAACCATGCTGTGATGGAAACAAGAACAAAACCATCATGAAATTCAAATCCACCTTTTCTTCTTAAGTTTTGCCAAGTGTATTTCTTCTGACAACACCCTTTCCTTAGATGTTTTGTGCCCAAGTGTAAGAAGAACATGTTCCTTTTTGTTCAGTACATTTGGCGGAATGACAGTACGGTAATATATGTTCCATAAAGATATAGGCATCTAGTCTAAGTAGTGACAGGTGAGTGAATCAATCTGAAGTTTTGAACCACGGGTGGTGAGCCAACCCTGACTCCAGAGTAGCTGGAGTGTGGTGTATGTTGTCCCTAGCTACATAGCCTGTGATGCACAGCAGAGAAATGAATGCCCTGTGAAACGATCAGCTGTCAAATGATTGCAGTAAAAGTGCCTTCTGTTCTGGGACTCTGCTGAAGAGAATGTTCTGCATACAGAGACTGCTGAAGTCAAAGAGTGATGGCAGTGTGGGATTTATTTGTTGGTTGGTTTATCCTTCCTTCCTTCACAACACTAGGTTCTTTTTGCTCTCAAGCTTCTTGTTTCTTTCATGGTCATGTTTATTTCAGTCAATTGTGGTTGACTCTCACAGTTTGGATCAGACTCTTCTTAAGTGGTGCCAGCAAATCTTGCTGCATTGATTTAATTGGACTTGTGCTAATGAAAATGCTTTTGAACACTTTGTTTCTGCCTCATTAATGACAGGGCTGCAAAGTTTAGATAATTTATTGATTAGACTGATCAGTTAAAACCATTTTGATTGATCAACAACCTGCCCAGATTTATTTATTTTTCTGCTGCAGGTATTTACAATTATAGATAACTCCTACCTAAGAAAAGCCATCTTAATGCCCTTCATTCAAAGGAAGAAATGTGTCTTCTAAGAAAAAGTCTTTTGGCCCAGTTACATGTGTTGTATATATTTCACTAGTTCACCTTTCAGAATATATTGTTTTACTGTGTTTATTCAGATTTGCTCCATTAGCTGATATGACTGCTAAACTAAGATTTATCTGATTGCATGATCCGATAAATAATAGGTAAAATGCAAGGCTTTTGTCAGGGCTGTGCTAGGGCTGTAAGCAGTATCTTTCAGAATCAATGGAGGGTGTGCTTTCAGTGTTTAAAAACCCAGAAACTTTTTAATGTTTTCTATTTTATTTCCCAAGGGAGCTCTGAGGACTGAGTATAAATATTCCATGGTAGAAATGGGATATCCTGCTATTTCTGGACTAGATTCTGGAATACTGTATCATGTTGAAATCACTCTAGCAATCCACACTGATAAGATCATTTACCCTGTTGCAGGAGTTTACTGCACTTCTCTATTAATTCAACAGAGTCATACTATTAATAATCCGCCTTTATCCATCCTCTTACGCCAGTTGCTGTTATTGTCAGCTGACATGGATTTCAGTGCATTTGTCTGGAGAGTTAATCCCAATATTCCGTATGACAATCATAATTTTTGTGCTTTCCTATAGTGGAGATAGAGTATTCATATCTATTCAATGTACTATTTAGGCACCCTTTTTATTTTATTATATTTCATTTATTTATTCTGAAGTGACATGGTGCTGCATTAATTTAATCGGTTACCGTCCTGGTGCATCCTTCTAAGTGATTAGTTGCTATCAACCTTTGTTACATTGCCAAAGAAAGCAAACACGAAGTCCTGTGAGGAGTACAGACCGATTAGACTCATTAATGATGCTCTTAAGGACTCTTTGAAAATCATCTATAGTAGAAAAATTGAATTCTCATTGGAGAGGTTTGTGAATCTTTAGATTAGCTTGTTTATGTGTTTTGTGAGAACTATATGTTCATATTTCATCTCTCAAAGTACAATTATCTCCGTGGCATTCAGCATAGCCTTCAATCCTGGTCCATCAAGTCCTGTACTTCAAAGAAAGCCTGGAGGAAGATTTCATAATATGACTCCTTCTACAGGGTTTATTCAGATTAGGAACACTTCAGAATGACAAAAAAAAATCTAGTGGTGAGAAAAATACAATGTGGTAGTACACTTGCAGTGTGGTGGGACACTTTAAATGTCTATATACAGTAATTGCTAGTGTCTTTCACCATAGGCAAGATATTGAAAAGACAAAGACATAGAAATTTGAAAGAGATAGTTGCATTAGTCTATTCCAGCCAGGCCATGAGGAGTTTTGTAGAAATCTTAAAGACCAGTAAATATATTTAGACATGATTTTTGTGTGTGGATTTTGAACCTCTTTCTCAGATGCTTGAAGTATATCAGAGTTTCAAACATATATACACTAGTACCCCGGATAACGTTATGACTTGGTTCCACAAGTCTCGTTGTTATCCGGTTTTTAACGTTGCGCAATACATTGATCACACAATGTTTAAAAAAGCCCAGTTTCCCTGGAGGCTGCAGCAAGCCAGAACATCGGGATTTGAATCCTAACATTTTGGCTTGCTGCAGCCTCCAGGGAGGTGGGGAAACTTTGGAAACAGCTTGGATCGGGTGTCCCCACCTCCCTGGACCCAGCCGGAGGGGGGGGGGTTGTCAGAGACCCCAAAATTAGTAAAAAAAACATTCGTTTTTTTTACCAATTTTGGGGTCTCTGACCCCCCCCCCCGCTGGGTCCAGGGAGGTGGGGAGACCCGATCCAAGCTGTTTCTGGGCTTCCCCGACGTCCTCAGCCAGTGCAGCAAGCCAGAATGTTGGGATTCGAACTCTGACGTTTTGGCTTGCTGCACTGGCTGAGGACGTCGGGGAAGCCCAGAAACAGCTTGGATCGTGTCCCCTGCCTGCTCCAGAGAGATCAGAGGACCCGATCTACAGCTGGAGGGTGGCTGGGGAAGCTGACGGGGACTCCCTGTCGGCTTCCCTAGTCACCCGCCCTTGCCTCCGCAGCTGTGGGGTGGCTGGGAAAGCCAACAGGGGAGCCCCCCGTCAGCTTTCCAGCGTCCCCACCCCTGCCTCCGTAGCTGCAGGGTGGCTGGAAAGCTGAATGGAGAACCCCGTTCAGCTTTCCAGCCACCCTGCTGCTAAGAACAACTGTATCGGATAACGTTAAAAATCGCGTTATTCGATACAAGATTTTTCCAAAAATCTTGTAACGTTATGTGGTTTTAGCGCTATCCGGTACTTGCGTTATCCGGGGTATTACTGTAATAGGGAAACAGGAAAATTGGATGCAGGATCAGGCCACAGATAGTTAATAAAGGCCCTACTAATATGTAAAGCAAGTAAGAGATACTTGTGTTGTCCAATTGAAGGTTGCTGTGTCTTACCTTTTATTATCTAATTATTAATAGTTAGTTAATATTGTAAGGGGCTTCTTCTGGCTGTGGTCCTTAGATGTACAGTAAAACCTCGTATAAAGAGTGCCTCACTTAGAGAATAACTCACTTAAAGAGCAGAATGTTCTCTAAATGGTCACCTCGCTTAACAAATAAAACCAATCAAAAACTCACTTAACAAATAAATTGGGGTTCACAATCCCCCCCCCCCAGAAGTCGCAATTGGTCACTTACAATGGTGTTTCATTTAAAGAGCAAACTCGCTTAAAGAGCAATTCCGTGGAACACATTATGCTCTTTAAGTGAGGTACCACTGTACTCTTTCCAGTGGACAGCCTAGACAGGTTGGTGGCAGGGTGGCCTGAAGGCATGGAAGACAGGTGCAGGGCATAGGAATCCAGGATGAGAATCCAGAGACCTGTGGAGGCTGGAACTAGAGCCAAGGCAAGATGGTAGTAGCTGGCTTAAAGGGAGAGTAGGAGGACAAGGGGGACTGCAGTGGCTCAAGTGGCTAAGACACTGACTGGAAGGTGGAAGGTCAGTAGTTCGATTCCTGAGTACTGCGGGATGGAATGAGCTCCCGTCTTTGTCCCAGCTCCTGCCAACCTAGCAGTTCGAAAGCAAGACATTGCAAGTAGATAAATAGGGACCACTTTGGTGGGAAGGTGAACAGCATTCCATGTGCTCCGGTGTCTAGTTATGCCTGCAACATGAACACGGAAATGTCTGCAAAAGCAGACAATGCTGGCTCTTGGGCTTTGAAACAGAGATGAGCACTGGATGCTAGAGTTGGATACAACTGGCTTTTGAGCAAGGGAAACCTTTACCTTTACCTAGTAGGACAAGGATGGAGGCTTACTGCCCTCATCAGACATAAAGTCAGAGGACAGGGCACAGAAGTTTGTGAAGTCTTCTCCTACCTTATATGCCCTTGGCTAAATCAGCAGCTGTTGCTCAAAAACCCATGAAATGGGAACATGGGTTGTCTTCCCCCAGGTAAAAGATAGAAATGAAGAGTGCTGGTTGCTGCACTGCCTGGGTCCCCACAGTGGTGGTACAATTGCCTGGCTAAGCACTCATCTAGTGGACCCACAGCCACCCAGAAGAGGTGCTTGCAGAGAAAGAGGCGCAACCAGTGGCTATAGCGGCTGCTCAGAAAGCAGGATGAACTGCTAAGACTCAGGGACTTCCACTGGCCCAGCATTAGCGGACCTCCTTGAAATCCATTGGCTGGCTGGGGTCAGTCCTGTGAACTCAACATCAACCCTGGACAGGAGTCTGGGGTTACCCAGGGAAGGGAATTGCATTTTGGTTAAGGGCAAATGGGCAGTGATGGGCTAATGAAGAAAACTTTCGGGACAAAAGTTTTATGATGTCCAAATTAATGTTCTATCTTGCTTCCTAATTCTGATAAAAATGAGTTCCAGCGTTGAGTTCATAAAACCTATGGTTGAGGAAACCTACCTGGTATGAGTGATATGGATATTACTAATTTGATTATTAAAATATAATATTAAGTAATATAATATTAATGTATATATAGAGGTTGGACTAAAACACATGACTTTATTTTTTGTTATTGGCTTTACTATTTTCATCAACAGACCTTCTAGAAAGAACATTTTTTGTCTACGCTGACTTGATCCTTCTGAGGAAGAATGTTCTTTCAGAGGCTGCCTATCTTCCACCCTCAATGCAGGAGAAGGGTCCAGAAAATGTTGTTTTCTATACAGTTGAGTGATCAGGTCAAGACACAGAATGCTTCATAATGTGATTCACCCAAGGGCTGTGTCAGACATAAAATGTGAGTGGGCTGAGGAGACTTGACTGATAGCTTATTTCGATGTAATTGGTGTTTCTCCTGCTATTTGTTCTAATGAGTTAGAACACAGTAGAAACCTAAGCAGGCTTACTCATAACTCTGTAATTGCCAGATCTTCTTCCACCAGTCCTCCTACACTTTCTGAGAAAGTAACTACAGTAGTTATACATGTTTTTGGATGAATGTGTAAAGTAAAATCAAATCATAGTGATTATGCATATCTGAGATGATCATTTGTGGTTGTTCAGTCGCACAGTCGATTCTGACCCTTTGCGACCCTATGGACCATTATCCTCCAGGCACCTCTGTCCTCCACCATCTTCCTCAGCCCGCCCAGCTCTGTGCCCACTGCATCCATAATACCATCTAGCCATCTCATTTTTGGCCGCCCCCTTCTTCTTTTGCCCTCCACCTTTCCCAGCATCAAGGCCTTCTCAAGTGAATCCTCTCTTCTCATTTGATGTCCAAAGTACTTCAGCTTCATCTTTACTATTTGACCTTCTAGGGAGCAGTCAGGGTTGATTTTTTCTAAGACTGACCTCTTTATTCTCGCTGTCCAGGGGACTCTCAAAACTCTCCTCCAACACTACATCTCAAAGGCATCTATTCTTCTGTGCTCAAAGTAACGCACAAAGTGGAGTGGCACCTCCTCATAGATCCCACAGATTAAATCCAGCATTTGTTGGGTTTAAACCATAAAACTTGAAAAAGGTACAGTGGTACCTCGCTTAAAGAGAATAATGCGTTCCACGGGATTACTCTTTAAGCGAGTTTCCTCTTTAAGCAAAACACCATTGTAAGTGACCAGTTGTGACTTCTGGTGGGGTGGGGATTGTGAACCCCGATTTAGTTGTTAAGCAAGTTTTTTGTTGGTTTTACTTGTTAAGTGAGGTGACCATTCAGAGAAAATTCTGCTCTTTAAGTGAGTTACTCTCTAAGCGAGGCGCTCTTTATGCAAGGTTTTACTGTACAATGTAATTACAGGGAGCAAAAAAGAAAGAAAAACTAAAGAAGAGAGAGAAAGAGAACAGGAAAATGCAAAGTGCAAGGGCAGATTATCACAAATAGCAATAGCAACTACACCTGTATACTATCCTCATAGTGCTTAGAGCACTCTCCTGGTAGATAGCAGGCAGGATACAAAGGCTTCTCACCAGAACAGCAGGAGTCTGCAGAGTTGAGTAGTCTGATGTAGTTTCCCTGATTCTCCCCCTCCCAGCAGCAATTGGGATAAATTTTGGGATTCTGGAAGTTGTCCAAAAAAAGTGACATTTTCCAGCATTGAATCTAATTGGCTGCTTTGGTACTAGTCACCATTTTCAGTGTGTATTCCCTTATTACTTAGATGATATACTAAAGAAGCCTTATATATATTTAAAAACACACTAACAGCAGCAGAATCCCAGAAGCATCAGCTATGAATTGATGCATAATATGTGAACGAGTACAAGTTAAGTAGTGTTGCTTTTTTGTGGACCCTCTGCCTCCTCCATACCCAAAATGATATTTTTCACATTGAAAAGCAAACATTGAAACATGCAGTGCAGTATTTTTGTGTTGACTGGTTCAATTATACTAACACTGACGTATTTCCTCTTTATTGAATGCTTAATCTAGGCAGATTTAGCATTAACTCTGCATTCTGTAATCTTCAGTGTTTCTCCTATTTCGTTCGGTTTTTGGCTGAGTCAGGAGGGATTATGGCATTAAATGTACATCATCTCTAAGGCAGCCTCATACCCAGGGGAGACACTAGTCCTGGAGGCCTCAATGGTTGCCCTTGTTTTTATTTTCTTTCTTCTTCAGCAAATTCCTCTCTCTTTTTGCTTCTTCATGGGTTCCTTTGGATAAGATCTTTGATTCTTCTTGTAAAAGTATTTAAACTTATACTCATCTTTGAGTACCGACAAATTTTCCAAAAAGAATAGCTTTTATAAAGGAAACCTTATTTTGGTGATTAATTATGTACAATATAAATGTATGCAAAAGCGCACCAAAATGTAATAAAGAATTCAGCAAATACAATGGAGATTAAAAAGGCTTCAATTCATTACAATCTGATTGTAACCATATTACAGTACTTTGGTATAGACCAGAGGTTCTCGACGTTTTTGCACCATGGGCCGGACTAGGCCCCCTCAGACAGCTAAGCAGGCTGGACACATGGTTCCCCTGTCATAAACGCTGCCATAAAACATGTCTGCAACTGTCATAAATGGGTGTATTTATGGCACATTTTCAGCTGTTTTGCTGCTTCTGGCAGCAATGGCAGGAGGAAAGGCTGCACATTTTTAGCTGTTTTTGCTGCTTTGGCCACTTTCGGTGGCGGGAGTGGTGGGAACAAGGGCAGTGGGCCACATGAAATGGTACCATGAGCTGGGGCCGGCCCACGAGCTGTAGGTTATGAACCCCTGGGATAGACAGTTCATCAACTGGAGAAAGAGAAATGAAAAATTAGAATTTGATGGACTGCTTCTTGTTTCGAAAAAGAGAGGCCATCATTATTGTTTTCTTTTTATATTTTCTATTTGCTGTAATGGACAAGATCAAATGGGCTAAAATTGAAGATACATACTGCTCTGAGCCCCACCGGTTTAAAATTGGCTCCTATCAATTGATCCAGTGAAATCTTGTGACACAAGAGTTTTTCTGTCCTTTCAAATGAACATGAGCTGTAGGAAAGCGCAGTCAAATAATTAAAGTTTGCAGTCCTGAACACTAGTGTTCTTACCAGAGGTAATTTGAGAATATAACCCATGTCAACCTTAAAGAGCAGTTCTAATTTTACCTGCATTCTGAGTGATATGGATGTGATTGCTTGCTCATTTATATCTTTACAAAGGTTGTTTTGTTTCGCTGAGAGCCAGTGTTACATATACATGTAGCTTAAACACACACCATTGATTTTTCCATGTTCAAAGCAGTTTCCATCAAAATAATTAAATGCCATGAACAATAAAATGTATGGTTTAAAATTGCTAAAACAGTGCAGTATGAAAATTGAGCCCTTCTGGACAAGGCTGTGAATGTGAGGCTTACTCATATTCATGTTTACCCAGCTTGTGCTGAAGATAACACAGAATATATTTGGAAAGTATCTAGGAAGCATTATATTGGTCCTATGACTGTATTAATGAACTAGCTGTGTTGGCTTGGTTCTTCAAAGCCATGTAGCAACCTAGATGATCAAAAGGCCAAGCTGATAAGATCTTTAAGGGTACACATGCAGCCCAGGTGGTTAAAGGAAAAGAAGAACTCACAAGTTCAGTGTTGCTGGCAAAGTTGTGGCAAACCCTGACTTGCTAGTTCCAGATTTTGGAAGTACAGTAATACCTCGGATAACGCTATGACTTGGTTCCACAAGTCTTGGTGTTATGCAATTTTTAGTGTTATCCGATGCATGTTAAAATCCTATGGGATGGATCGGATAATGTTAATGCTCCATAGAGATACATTGTAACTGCACAGGCTTTAGTGGTTATTATCCGATCCATCCCATAGGACCTTAACGTTATTTGATCCAATTCTCCTCCCCAGATTACTTAACGTTATGTGATTTTAGCGTTATCCGAGGTGAACATTATCTGAGGTATTACTGCTATTATAGCTATTATAGCTATTATTGCTATTTTGGATGACAATTCACTGAAAAGCAACATTTCTTAATTTGGAGCAGTTCTTGTAGAAGGCTAATTAGCTGTTATGTCTTTTCTGAACAATGTTGTCTTTTAAGATGAAACTTTGACTGACCATAATCTCACTATATACTTGAATCTATGCTTCACCAGCATTAAAGTAAAGTTTCACATTATGTCTTGGAGGTTAGTGTCAAGTATTGTTGGGGCACTGTGATATATGATACAGTATATGGTTAGAGAGAAAGAAGAATGAAGATGGCAATCAGTACTAGAGACTGAAGAAGAAATATCTCCAGACTGTTCATACTCCTCCCAAACATTTGGGGTACAGCGGGGGACAATGGCCAGGGTACATGTAAACCCCCCCTCTAGACATTTTTGCAGTTCCCAAGACAATCCCAGAAATATTCTATTAGAAATTTCCCATTTTTGTTTGCTTGTCAATTTTTGCTCTTGGAGGTGTTCAGGAGCAACAGTTTCAGTTCATGGCATGAGGGTTTCCTCAGTACTCCCCCAAAACAAAAATAAAAATGAAATGTATATTGGCACTTCCTGTTTGTTCAGGGTTTTTAAATGGTGATCCTCAGCTGTTTCCAGGCCCAGTGTGGGCCAGAGTTTGGACCCCAGATCTAGTAAGGTTGCCCACTTCTGTTTGAAGGACCATCCAAATTGAGCCTTCATCTAATTTTATTTGAAATAAATCCTACAAAATTGTCTAGTTTTATGGTAGGTGTAGGAATCACACAGCCCATATGCAGCAGGCAGCTCAAAGGTCATTTTTTGGCTCCTAGACTCTCCTCGCCCATCCTGCCCAATTTGTCTCTAGGGTCACCAATTCTCCTCTAAAGCAAAGCTTACAAGATTGCTGTTCTTCAAGGTTTCCAACCACAGAAATACCCTTCCCTCTTGGCAAATGTTATGGCATATATTTCTTCACAGACTAGCTCACCTTCATGCCTTCCATGCATTGGATAGTGACCATTAGCAGTGATGATTCTGCTCTACTTGTATAGGCTCCTTGTGTGATACCTTCTTCTGCCATATCTGTATCCAAATACTGTATAGGCAATTATCATGATAATCAGCCATGAAGACTGTGCTGAGAATATAATGCAGGGGGCTTTCATCTGCCTTCCACATCGCAGCATGATCCCTGTATCACTGGTCCAATTCCGCAAGTCACTTTTTGGTCCTGAGCCTTTCTGGCATGCAAAGTCCTTCTCAGTCCCAGGCCAGTATTGATGTAACTACTGCCCTTCATCAAGATGGATTCAAGTGGGATTTAATCCACTTGGGGACCATCACCCTTTCCAGTGGACTTCGTCACCCAAGGCCATTAGTCCTCAGGGTTGTCAGGTGAGTTAACCACCGCCTGACACTCAGCATTGTGTCACTGGCAGTATGGTAACCTGGCCAGACTGACTGTGTTTTATGTGAGTTACATTGTGTATACTGTATATTTATGTCATCTGGAGATATGACTGCTGAAGATGATAATCCCTTCCCAGATTCTGGGGAAGTAAAGGTAGCATGTTCATCCCTACACTTCTTCATTGCATTGGGACAATTATAGTCCCTGAACTGGGTTTTGGTGTACTGTTCCAGGTAGTAGGTGATATTTTGCTGGTCCTGACATAATATTTTTTCCATCATCTTCATTTGCAAAGGATCTAATGAACAAGGAATTTAACACTTGAATGAAGCACAGTTGATTAGGCATTTAACTCTTATTCATGGAAATATATGTGCAAACCCATATCATTCTTAAGAGGTGAGATAGTCAGGTCACCAATTTTCCATTACCTGAATTTTCAGTGTTAAAATCTGAGAGAAAGGATAGGCTTTTATGACAATTACACATGTGGATCACAGAGGCAGGAGAAAAGCAGGTGCTACACATGTACAAACACGTTTGCAATGAACCATTGAATCCTAGTGTCAGCTGGAAATGAATTGAGAGGAGTGCCCAAGTTTAATGGAACTTCACATGCAAATATCAAACTTACTTCCTGTGTAGAGCTGCTTGCTCTGATATCTGTCTCCCTGTCCTAAGACCTGACTCTCTTTCTTCTGAGAGTTCAGGTGACACCCTGAGAACTGACAGCCTTCTTTATCAGAGTTCTGAGAGACAAAAAAACAACAACCCTGTTTTAAATTTCTCTGTCCAAGAAGGGAGGGTAGGGTAAGAAACCATAAATGCTCAACCCTTCCTCTCCTTGCCTACTTCCGCCACTGAATCCCTAACAATTTCCAGCTTTATATCTGGGAACCCAGAACCATGACCAGCCACCTGCTCATTTGACCATGGTAGATATCTTGAGAGAGCATGAGCAGGGAGTGATGAGGGTGCCTAACTTCTCCTGCTTGGCTTTCCACTCCTCCAGGAAGTTGGTGGTGGTGGTGGTGGTGGTGGAAGTTGTGGTGGTGGCCCCTCTGGCCTGGTAGTCCCAGTGGTCATGTTCCAGCCAGGCAAGGAAGGTCCTAGTGGACTTCACACACACACCACCAACTAGCCCTTAGTGGGTCAGGCCAAGCTTCCAGCTCAGGGGGTAGGTGAGGGGGGTGGAGGTGGGGTGAGGTAAACAGGATCTCTCCCCCACCCCCTGCAGCCTACAGGAGACAAAAGGGAGTGAGGCAGGATCCTAGTCTCTGGGAAGGTGGTCATTTATCACCCCAGGGGAAACTCCCTCCCTCCCCCTCCCGGGTGACTCAATAGCTGGAAGGCCAGCAAGTCGGCAGTTCAAAACCCAGGTACTGCATGACAGATTGAGCGCCCATCTCTGTCCCAGCTCTTGGAAACATGAAAGGAGCCTCATTTGGGGGTCACCTAAGCAGAGTTTCTTCTGCAAAAAATTCTTTCAACCCAAAATAATTTCTGATATGAAATTATTAGACCGAGTTGATCCACAAACTTTTTTTTGTCCTCCCCAGACCCTTTTACGCACATTTCGGCAATCACAGCAATTTCCCAAGCTGCTCTGAAAAGTTCCAACCAATCTAATCTTCACTCCATACCGTTCATTTTTGCTTCCTATCTTGCATATGTGTATACAATTTGTGGGTTGGAAATCAACCGCTCTCCTTTGTGCTCACAACAGACTCATACACTTTCACCTAGAATAGAAGCAAGACCAACCTGCTCAAGTGGGAGCTGCTGGGAGACAACAGTACGTGGTGGGACTGGAGATAGATGCCGAATCTGGCTCATTTGCTGGCCTGCCGGTGACTACCAAAAACACACACTGAGGAGGATTGAAGTTTGGCTGATGGCAAAGCCAATAAAGTGGCTTCATTTTGGCAATCCAAAGTTTGACTTTGACATGCAAGAAGAGACCCAGATTGGGCACTGCCACCAGCACACCCATTTCAACACTCTACCTCAGCTCGGTTTCAAGGGGGGAGAATGAGAGAGAGAGTGAGAGAGTCTGGGGGGGGGGGTCCACACCACTGCCAAAGC
This sequence comes from Furcifer pardalis, assembly GCA_030440675.1. Lineage (NCBI taxonomy): Eukaryota > Metazoa > Chordata > Lepidosauria > Squamata > Chamaeleonidae > Furcifer > Furcifer pardalis. The sequence goes on along the minus strand of CP126891.1, from coordinate 146,013,600 downwards.
ACTTCGGAGTTTCTCCCACAGGGGAGAGGGGAGCCCAGTAAGAGGAGCCAAAGCGGGAGCGGAGACTGCCGAGGTGGCTTTGACAATGGTCAAAGGGGCGTGCTTTTCTGATTTCTCTTTGACAGCATCCTTCTCCTCTCTTTCTCAAACTGCACCTCATTTGCCTCGAGCTGTCTCTGTTTTCTTTTTGCTGCTTTCATTTTTTTTGAAAATAATAATAATTTTGTGTTTGTGCGTGTGTGTGTTTTCAATTCAAGGACGCCATTTTACCTTATAAGTAGGGGTGCACTGGGACAGATCTCGATGTCCCACCAGGCCAGCACGGGCCTGGATCACCATTCTGTAAGGCTTGCTGGAAAACCATTTAAAGACCTGAGGAGAGGAAGGAGGAATCACAGTAAACAAGGCTTGGCGTGCCAAGCTGCTGTTGCCAGAATTTTACTGCCATTGCTATTATTGGCTATAGTACAACACACAGTTTAAGGCACTGCTAATAAGGAGGGTGGAGATGACATACAGAGAGAAATAACAACAACAAAGCTATCCAGTAACACAGCCTCCCATCCAGAGTATTGTCCTAAACAAATCAGGCTGCTAACCAGGGGGAAAAAAACCCTTTTTAGAACAGTAGTTAATTGTAGTTTATTTTCATTGCCGTGGCACTGACTGCACAAAGCATGAGACAAGGCTTCACATGAACACAAAAATTTCCTGGAGGAGACCATAAGCCCCATTTCCAATATTCTGTGTCTGAGGAATTATGGATCTTTTTACTGGATTGGGGTGGTAGAATCAATTAATGTATGATTGTGTTTTGTCCTTTAACATTACTGCCTGTCTCCCCCCTCATCCCCCCCAAATAGTGAAAGTTGAAGCTTAATTTCCCTTTTTCCTTGGGTGGGAGATTATGAGAATTTAATTTTAAACAGGTCTTCATAGAACAGAAGGGTACCACTATTTGTATATGGCATTATAGATTAAAGACAATTGTGTAGTACCACGGAACATTCAGAAACATCCCTGGTTCACAGGTTAAAAATAATATCTAAACCTGGACAGGGCATACATTTATAAATATGCAGCCATTCCAAGAATGGGATTCTGAGGTGTGGCTAGGCTGTAACCAGTGATGGGTTGTTACTGGTTTGGACTGGTTTGCCTGAACCGGTAGCACCCATCAGGAGGGGATTGCCAGGGGGGTGGTAAACCCCCAGGCAACCGGTTCGGTTGCCTCTCTTGTCCCCCTCCGGATGTACGCATGCATCAAACCTCCATTTGATGCATGCACAGTTCTAATTTTTAGTGTGCATGCGTCAAATAGAGGTTTGATGCATGCACACTGAAAAAATAAAACTGTGCATGCGTCAAATGGAGGTTTGATGCATGCACCATTCCGGGCAGCCATTTATTATTATTATTATTATTATTATTATTATTATTATTATTATTATTATTATTATTATTATTATTATTATTATTATTATTATTATTATTATTATTATTATTATTATTATTATTATTATTATTATTTGCTCTGCCCACAACATCATGACATCGGCTCCACCCCCAATGTCATGATGTCATGACATCGGCTCTGCCCATGATGTAATGGCATCATGGTGGGGTAGCAAAAAATTGACAGCCCCCCACTGGCTGTAACCTCCATCATCCTTGACTGTTGACCACTTGTATTCCAACCTTTTTGAGGGACCCAGTCTTGGGAAAAGACTGTGTTTGCTCAGCAGTCAAAAGTAGCATAGAATAGACCAACAAAGGTTGAAGAGGAGCATGGAGGAAATCCTAAGATAAGAACAGAAGGAAGGGGATAGAAGGTCAAAGGAAGTTGTGGGCTGCAGGGAATGATAAGGCTATGTGCTGTAGGATTCTGCAGGTTCTTCTATAAAAGGTCCATAAAAGCTCAAATTAAAACAATAGCAGTTCGTCTTTAAGATGCCAAAATGTTTTTATATTCTTTATTTTGTTTTTGTTTGCATCTTGCCTAATTTGGTTACAACTCTAGAAATCCCTGATCATTGGCCAGTCTGTGTTGTGGTTTATAGAAGTTGTAGTCATGTCGCCTGAAATTTCTCTTTAAAAGCGATCAGTTGATAAGTTCATTTGAACATAAATGAAACAGCCAGGGAAGTTTTGAAGGAAAAAGAGATTTTATCAACAAAATCAATTATAACATAACATATGCCTATGTGGTGCTTGGTTCCATTTAGATCAAGAACCCCTATTAACAATTCCATCAGACTTATATACCTTTTGAGAAACTATGCACATATGTTCTCAGCCCAGGTGGGGCCAAGGGATGAAAGGCATTTTGTATTCCATCTTGACATTACATATTCATTTAGAATGTTCGGAAACATACAGTCACGCAAGTCTGCTCCTCTTAGATAAATGACTCAGTACTTTTTCTGTAACTGTCTTCTCATTACAAATGGCTTTCTCCATGCCTCACTATAAATTAGCACAATTAATTAAAGTAGTTATGCAAGCTTCATTGTGATATTTAACTGCATACTTATTGTGTTAAAGGGAAGATGTTAATAAATTAAAATAGCTATCTTTGGGGTCACAGTCCTGGGGGCCTTTCTCGTTATCTCTGGCCTTCAAACCTGTATACAGGTTACTGTACTTTAATTTAGTATAGTTTACCACAAGGTACACATTTCTAGGGGAGTATCGTGAATGTTAAATTGCATGCAACTTTACAAGAGTGCATGTGTTTCCACTTTAGCAAACATTTGAACTGTTGATCCAAGACTTCCATTAAAGTGCATTTTCCTCCCTAAGTGAAAAATTAAGCTAGATGTCAGGCATTGACATGCCTTCTGTCCTTGATTGATCACTCCATGTTTCAATAATGCATAATTTAGATATGTTGAGAGCAATCCTGGTAAATTTGTGTGGCTCAGATTACAGAGTTTTGGTGTACTGGGTGAAATTTTTGGCATGAAAGTTTCTTGCCTTCTTTTTTCCAAAGGGCCTTATATCCTTAAAAAAAAGAGAGAGAAATGGATAAAATAGGGCTCAAACTTTTAATGAGCTTAGCTTTGTACTTCCTAACTGGCAATTGTCATATCACCTGAGAAAATGGGGATAAACTGAATAGAACATTAACACTTCATGATTAGGGATGAGTGGAAATCACCAAGGCCACTTTGCTGTTGTTCTGTAAGTTGGCTTGTCCTACTTTCTCCTCTGCTTGCTTTCCATTTTCTAAAATTGATTCTGTAATAGAGGGATCTCCATTATGCCGCAGTTTTAGCCGGCCCATTTGATGTTCGCCGGAAAGCAGCCAGATCCTATGTATAGAAATGTCCTCTGGCCAGTCAGGTTCTTTTCTTGCTTGCATCTGTATGGATGGAGAAATCCTGATGAATGTCAAGTGAAGGGGAGTTTGGATACTGTTCCCCCCACTTGATCAACTGAAAAGAAAGCAATTTTCTTTTATAGTCTCTAGTCCTTCCATTGTTGTGCAGTATCAGGTGTCTGCCTGGTTTGCTGCAACAGCTCCTCTCCAAGCTTCGCTCTCTCTGTTCATCCTTGGTGAAACAATTAGCTTGAAAGAAGATTTTGAAAGGCTCAGTAGATAAAGGAAATGCTAGTCCTCTTTCCAAATGCCATTTTAATACTTTTGCACGGCTACATTAGCCTGAAATAACCTCCACCGGAGTCTCCATCAAGCTAATGTTCCTCTTTTGAAATCCCCCCTTAAATCCTTATTATTTTAACAAAGCTTTTCCAGTCCTACAAGTTCCTCATTCCTCTGCTAAACATGACTTCATCCTTCTGGCATTTCATTTTTATGTGTTTCCTTTAGCTTGCAGCTTTTATTTACCTGTTCTTCTTAATTAGCTCCTCACCTGGAGAATGGCACATGAACATGCATTCAAACCACCTTGCACAGCAGTGCCACTTCTACCATTCCTGGCTGTCTTTAGAGGGATGGCACATCCAAATGCCCCCTAGGTATGGGCATATTTAGCTCAGGGGTTTAGGTGTCCAGATGAAACTTCGGATTGCCAAAATGAAGCTGCTTTCTTGGCTTTGTCGTTGGCCAAAATTAACTCTTCATTGCTGCATGTTTCTGGTAGTAGTTGTCAGACCAATAAATGAGTCGGGTTCTGTATCTCTCCACATTCACATAGCATGTTGTTATCTGCCAGCAGCAGTGATGGGATGTTACCGGTTCAAACCGGTTCGCCCAAACCGGTAGTACCCCACCAAGAGGGGTGGCCGGGAGGGGGAACCCCGGGTGACCAATTGGTCGCCTCTCTGGTCCCGTCCAAAAATGTATTTGGGTTGCCCGGAACTGCGCATGCATCAAACCTCCGTTTGATGCATGCACAGTTCTATTTTTTAGTGTGCATGCATGAAATAGAGGTTGGATGCATGCACACTAAAAAAAACTGTGCATGCATCAAACGGAGGTTTGATGTATGCACAGAGATTTTTAATGTCATGATGTCATGACGTCGGCTATGCCCACGACGTTGATGATGTCAAGGTGGGGTAGTGAAGATTTTGACAACCCACCACTGGCCAGCAGTCTCCACTTGAGCATGTTGGCTTTACATTTAGGGACTCCAACCATCAGCCTATTTAGGGTCCTCCAAGAGACATATGTAAGGTTGAGTTCCTCAGCTATAGCCTCCTTTAATGCTATTCTTTGTCTCCTTCCATTAGTTTTTTAATCCGTTAATCTTTTAATCCTGATTTTATACAGTGTTTTATATTGTGTTTTAAGTGTTTTAAAAAAGTTTTGTTAGTTGCCTTGGGTCTTTTTGAGGAGGGCAGCATAAAAGTTCAAATAAATAAATAAATAAATAAATAAATAAATAAATAAATAAATAAATAAATGTAGCTAGCAGGTAAAAGTAGCAATAACAATTACACTACTATAGAGCCCCATAGTGCTTAGTGCACTGTCTGGACAGTTCACAATGTAATTAGCATTTTTGTCCCCAACATGCTAGATACTCATTTTACTGACCTCAGAAGGACGGAAGGCTGATTCAACTTTGATCCCCATCAGGATCAAACTCACAACGTCAGCAATGTTGTCCTCAGTAGGACATGAAAAATAAAATCATTTTCATTAGATGTAATCAGCACAGCCCGGTCATTTCACAATCAAGGCAGAACCATGCAGAGATTTGTGGTGATCCAAATTGTGGCAATATGCAAATATGTCATGCCCAGATGCCCTTCAGGTGCCGGACAGTTTAATGCATAGACTTCTATATGCAACCACCTGTAAACCAGGCTGCTGAGCATTATGAAAGTTCATCTGGGAAAAGACAGAAGGATGTAGAGCAGGGGTGCCCAAACTTTTCAGGCTGTGGGCCGGTCACATGGTTCAAGGAGCCAGTCACTATGGCCTGGGGGCCAGGTCTGGCCCTGATGCCAATTCATCCGGCCCACAAAGCCCTTGTTGCTCCAGGAAGTGGAAGTAGAACATGCCCGTATGGGTGTGTTTTACTTCTGCTTCCAAGAGCGACAAGGGCTTTGTGGGCTGGATGAATTGGCATCAGGGACTGGATCCGACCCCCAGGCTGTAGTTTGGGCACCCCTGATGTAGAGGACTGCAGAACTATTGACTTCCTTTCTCTGTTGCTTATATTACTTCTTCTTTATCATCCTTGGGAGTTCTGAGGAGTAAAGGAAATTAGGAGCTAAAGGAAAGATAAGATAAGGACAGATGAACAATGGAACAGAGGAAGGCAGCCAAATATTCCAATCCAAGACACTGGTTTGTACCAGGAAATACTGAATTTTTGCCTTTTGCAGCCTAGTTCTCCTTCGTGTTGTTTGGGGATGCACACTGATGGGTTCTGCGCCTGCGCTGAATCCGGAGCGGAGCTGGAAAGCTGATTGGATAAAGAGTTTTGAATGTGGGACCGCCCACCATGCCCAACCCCTTTAGGCGCCATTTCGCGCTCTCCCCTCAGTTTGCTTTTTTCCGCTGCGCAAGCAGGAGCCTGGAAAAAAAGCTGTGAGTACTTTACTGAGATTGTCTCAGAATCTTCCAATTTTTCCTACCTTACAATTTTTCTCGGACTAAGGGACTTGTTCCCTTGGTCCTCGTGTGGCTGGGCCTCGCCCTCAGCCGCCGGTAAAAAAAAAAAAGAGACCCAACATCTCGTGTCGGGGCCTCCCGGCCGGGATAATTTTTTCTCTTCGGCCATCTACTTCGGTGGATGGCCTCAGCGGCAGCGTTCAAGCAGTGTCCGTCCTGCAAGAGAAAGTTCCCTAGCTCGGACGGGCACGTGCGTTGTCTTCGCTGCCTCGGGGAGAGTCACCAGGTCCAGACCTGCGAAGTCTGTCGCGGCTTCTCGAAGGCCGCCATCAAGAACCGCCAGTACCGCCTTCAAGCCTACCTCATGGAGGCCGCACTGGCACCACCGGCTCCCCCAGCTCCAGAGCAGGCCGCTTCCACGTCTGCTCCTTCAACCTCCGCTTCTTCTTCCAGGCCTTCGGCCTCTGAACTGTTCAGGCGGAAGAAGGAGCAGGAGAAGAAGAAGAAGGACAAAAAAGAGAAAAAGAAGCGCCGTAGCTCTTCGTCTTCTCTTCCTCCGACCCCGGCACCGGCTCACCTTTCGCCGCCACGCTCCCTAGCATCCGCCCCGGTCGCAGCTCCACCTACGCCGGGTAGGATGTCGACCGAGGCCCGGGACGCCACGCCGGAGAGGGCCCACAGCCCTCCACCGCCACCGGAGACTCCTCCACCTGTACCACCGCACAGGTCTTCCTCCCTCCGCAGCCCTTCCGTGGTTCCTGGTCCGGCTACCGAACCGCCGCCCCAGTTGAGCCTCATCGCCCCGTACATCGAGGCGATGGTGCGGAAACTGCACGCCGAGCTCCAGGGCCCGCAGACGACACCGTGGGAGCGCCCTCTGCCCTCACCACCAGCCACGGAGGCACCACCGCTCCGTGAGGAGGGCCCCGCACCGAAGCGGCAGAGGGTGGAACAGGCGCGGTCGGAGGCCTCTCTCCCTCCGTACCAGCTGCCTTTGCCGGGGAGCGATCCGAGATCCGCCAGGCCGTACTGGTCGGACTCGGACCCCGAGGTCTACCTGCCACCGCCCAGCGTCTCGGAGCGGTCAGGAGACTCCGATTCGTCGGATCAGGAGGAGGAGCAGCATCAGCCACCGCCGGTTGCGGTCGACAAGTCCCCGGACGACAACATCGGCGCCGTCCACGGGTCCCAGCCGGAGGATCTGAAGACCTACACCGGACTGATCACCCGTCTCGGATCCACCCTTGGGATTCGGGCGGAGGCTCCCCTGGACGACTGTGAGGATGTCGTCTGCGGCTTGGCCGACCGCAAGGAGTTGGTCCCCGTCCGCCTCGGACTGCTCCCTAAGATTGCTAAAGCGGCCAAGGAGGTGTGGAAGAAGCCGGTTTCTTCTCACTCCGTATCCAACAGAGTGGACTCTATGTACAGACTGCTGGACGATTCCAACTTTCTGCACATTCACCCGGCACCGAACTCCCGAGTGGTCAAGGGCTCCCAACACCGGACGCCGATCAGCAGCACTCCCATCCCGTCGACCCAGGAAGGGAAGAAGCTGGACGCACTGGGCAGGAGGTTCTACGCCAATGCCTCCTTGTGCTTCCGTGCGTCCAACTACGCGACGGCCATGGGAGGCTACCAGTGTCGACTCTGGGAGCAAGCGGAGTCGTTCAAGTCCCTGCTGCCACCTGATCGACAAGCGGACTTTGAAAAACTCTGCATGGAGGGCAACCACCTCGCCCTCCAGCAAATCCGCACCGGCCGCCACGTCACCGAGTCGGAGGCAAAAAACTTGGCCTCCGCCATCCAGCTCCGTCGCCACGCCTGGCTCCGTTCGGCTAACCTGCAGGACGATGTCAAGCGGCTCGTGGAGGAGCTTCCCTTCGATGGCGAGGGCCTCTTCGCCAAGGAGACCGACACCTCCTTGGGAGAGCTGAAAGGGGACTACGCCACGATAAAACAGCTCCGCCCTCCACACCGTGGGTCCGGCCGTTACCATCAGGACCAGCCCTCGACGTCTCAGGCGGGCCCATCCTATCAACCTCGCCCGCCACAGAGGCAAGGGGACTACTCCCGGTACCAGCCCTACCGGCAGCGCCAACAACCCAACCGTCCACGCTACCAGCAGCGGCCTCAGACTGGCAAGCGTACGGAACGGAAGGGCAAACAACGTGTTTGACTCTTCCGTGACCGAGACTCTACCCTACCGCCCCCTATCCGACTACCTATCGGCGTGGTCTGCCATCACCACAGACCGATGGGTTTTAACCATCTTAGACTCTGGCTACGCGATCGAGTTCGAGAGATGCCCTACTGTCGGACGGATCCGCATCACCGATCCATCCCCACCGCTCCAGGAGGAACTAACAGCTCTCCTAGAGAAGGGCGCCATAGAGCCGGTCGCAGCGTCGGAGTCTCACGAAGGGTTCTTCTCCCGATACTTCCTTGTGGACAAAAAAGACGGGGGGGCACGTCCCATCCTGGACCTCCGTCTTCTCAACAAGCATATCGACGCGAGGAAGTTCCGGATGGTAACCCTTCACTCCATCCTCCCGCTGATCAACCACGGGGACTGGTTCACCGTCATCGACCTGAAGGACGCCTACTTTCACGTGTCCATCAGGAGGGAACATCGTCGTTTCCTCCGATTCCAGGTGGGCGGCAACATCTACCAGTACACATGCCTACCCTTCGGCCTCTCCACCGCTCCGAGGGTATTCACGAAGTGCATGGCACCGGTGGCTGCTCATCTGCGACTGCAAGGCGTCCAAGTGTTCCCGTACATAGACGACTGGTTGATCTGCTCCCCAACCCAACAAAAAGCCAAGGACGATGTTGCACATTGCCTCGCCCTTATGCAGAGCCTCGGTCTGCGGGTCAACTTCAAGAAATCCCAGTTGACCCCCACTCAACGAATAGAATACATCGGAGCCGTTCTAGACTCTCTGGCTCTAAGAGCCTACGCTCCAACCAAACGTCTGCTCGACATCCGCACAGTGGTGGCACGGATCCAGGGCAGACGTCGGGTCCGTGCGAGGGACGCCCTCCGTTTGCTAGGACTCATGGCGTCGACCACGGCGGTGGTCTCGCACGCCAAACTCAAGATGCGCTCGCTCCAGTCGTGGTTCCTCTCCTCCTTCGACGGCACCCACGACAACCTCGGGAAGTGGCTCACACCGACTCCCGAACTCCGAGACCAGTTAAACTGGTGGACAATGGACCAGAATGTGACCGCGGGGAGACTCTTCACCCTTCCCGCACCGTCCATCCAAGTCACCACCGACGCGAGCACCCACGGATGGGGTGCGTGCTGCCGCGGACTACGGATTCACGGCATATGGACGCCCGAGGAAGCCGACCACCACATCAACTTCCTCGAGCTGCTAGCGGTGTGGAAGGCGATGAGGTCCTTCAGACCGTCGATCGCGGGCAGTGTGGTGCAGATCGCCTCGGACAACACCACGACACTAGCCTATCTCAACCGGCAAGGAGGGACCAAGTCTCTCTCCCTCCTCTACCTGACCGTCCAGATGTGGGAGTGGTGCCTGAAGGTACACGTGTTCCCCATAGGTGTCCACATCCAGGGCACCCTGAACTCCGATGCAGACTCCCTGAGCCGCAAAGGGACGGCAATGCACGAGTGGGAACTGGACGAATCGGTGTTCGACCGCCTGTGCCGACGGTGGGGCACACCGACCCTAGACGTCTTCGCGTCACAGGCCAACTCCAAGTGCCGCCGTTACTGCTCCCGAGCAGGGATCGGCCACGGATCGGAGGGCGATGCCTTCATGGTGCCGTGGCACCAGGAACTGCTGTACATGTTTCCACCGATCCCTCTCATCCAACGGGTCCTGATACGGATCCGT